>OX451739.1:974604339-975804339 GCA_948472305.1 Vicia faba
TATTTACTTCATCGTCAATGGATATTTTTCATCCCTAGTTTCTTCATAGAACCAGTCAAAGAAGCCACAACCATTATGATTCCCTATATAGATTAAGAAACCAACAAACAATGTGTTAAAATAAGTTGGAGATTCACAATAATATTTTCCAGAAATTTGAAACAAACACCTATTTACCATTACATCTAACCTTAAAATATGAACAACCGAAAAAAAGCTTTCTATAGTTGCTAATTGTTCTTTCCCTACAAAGAACATCAATGTCTCCACAACGACAACAAGGTTTCTAACTAATACTATAACTATTTTAAACCTAGAATCACTATTTTTAATAATGTTATTTTTCTAGAAGATGATGAACAAACGGCTAGAACTTATGATTATGGAACCCATGTATTCAATTTAGGTTTTGTTTTAAAGAACATGGAAGGAAAACAATGAAATTAGAATTTTTTGATTTAGGGCTTTGTTATGGGAAAAAACCAACATGGCGCAATAAAGAAGAAGGTTTCAAAGAAAAAATGCCACCTTAAAAGCCACGGGTGCAACATTTGGCAGCGTTCAGAAAAATAGACGAAAAGACTAGTATTATGTTGTTTGAGTAGATCAAGAATTTGATTAGTTGTTAAAAAAAAGACAAAATAAACTCTGAGATATAGGGTAAAGGACAAAAAAAAGACATTATAACTCTTTAAAAATATCTTGAGTTTTTTTCTAATAAGCAAAAATATCTTGAGTTAAAAACATAATTGTCGATATTAGTAAAGTTAATTAACTTAAATATCTTAAAATAAAAACACAACATACCAACTTTTCTTCATTATTTATTTCAATTTTCCAATTAATCTTTTAAAATATATTTGTTAATAAAATAAAATAAAATTATTGTTTCCAAAAATCTATGTTTTGTCATTTTGTTAATTATATTTATTTATTAGTTATATTTATGCAAAGCGTGTATATAGAATATATTTATTATTTTTTAATATATGAACAATAATATTGAAATGTACAATGTATAAAAAGAAAAAATCAACTCACATAACTAATTATATAATTCTTTAGTAAACGAATTAACCCTATAAATATTTTGCTAGGAAAAATGAAATAAATATGAAATATACTTACTCAAGATTTTTAAATTAAAGAGTAAATAGTATTTTGTTATCCAAATACTTTTTTTTTTTTTAAATAATTTATTAATTTCTATTAATATTTCATCAATAAATACATCATATATATTAAAGCAGCATGGCCAAAAATAAAATATATTTTTTCTTCTTAATAAAAAATATTTTTTTCTTTTTATATATTAAAAAAAATTATTAAAAATGAAAATAATATTTTATTTCTGGTTATGTTTCTTATTATATATTGAAGAAACATAAGCAGAAATAAAATATATTTTTTCTTTTTAATCACAAAAAAAAATCTTTTTCCTTAATATATATATATATATATATATATAAAAGTTATTTTATAAAGTTATCTAAAAAACATAATTATTTAAATAGTTGAGTGTGCAGTTATTTAATTGTTACCATCCATTTTTTATTAATTATATATAAAAAAAGTCATTTTAAACATTTTTAAATAATTTTACCTTAAACAGTGACGTTATTGAATTAATTAATGTTAGTGTATAAATATGCGTCCTCTTTTTTGACAACAACCCAACAATTTAAGAGTTATATTTGAAAAGATTGTTTGTTAAAGAACATATCATGATGAAGTTTGGAAGCATTTTCCTAATGGTTGTAGCCTTGTTTGTTCTCTTCACCTCCACTTTCGGATCTCGTATTGCTATCACAGGTAAAACTATAGTAACATAATTCTAACATTTTTAGAGCTATTCCAATTCTAAACAATGAGTTCAATCATATTTATGTTTACGTTCAACATGTAGATATTGCTTTTTGTCCAAGACATTTGGAGGTTCCGGGAAAATGCAACAATTCTCGCAGCTGTGGTGAAGATCTTAATGCTGCATTTGGAGCAAGCGCCATGGTTCATCAATGTACTTGTGAAGATCTTGCTTCAAATAATCATCGTTGTACATGTTTAGCTGTTTGTCAATAGTTCTCCATACATAGAAAGTTAATTTTCCATAAATCTTATTTTAGTGTTGAAATATTTGTCGTAACGACAATCAATAATAAAATTAAATAATGTTGTCAAATTTCAATATATGTATTTCTATATTTTAAGTTTTTTGTTCAGTTTTTTTTATTTATATTTATGTGCATTTTAATAATTAGTATTTTGATAGAATAAGTTTTGATCTTTTATTTAAAAATAAAAAGTTAAAATATCTTTTTGTTTTCACCGTTCTCAATAAATTTGTACCAATATGTTCAAATGACACCTTTTATTTATGCACTTCTTCTTTCATTGATAAGTACTTCAATTCCCTGTGTTTAGCATGTTTAAAATATTTAACATGAAATAAATGTTATTATATTTTATAACGATATTAATTACAGAATTGTTCTAAACTATGAAAGTATGTAATACAGAGATTAAAGTCATGCACATCATCACCAGTGCATATTTTCAAAGGTAGATCGACATTTACTTCTGAAGACATTTTTGAGGTCAGACATATTGAAAATCATGTAGATAACATTTATGTTAACTTGAAGGATCATTATTCTATTGTAGAAAATGGAAAGTCACTGCTCTTCCTTGTGCTCAGGTAATATCAACCATGAACAATAAGAGTTTATGATTACATCCCAAATATTTACAAGAAAGCAAGGTATCGGGCTGTCTATAGTTCAATTATCTATCACGTCAATGCTTCTAATTTGTGGCTCAAGACTGATTATTCAGATGTCCAGCCACCCAAATACATAAAAATTCCAAGAAGACTCAAGAAGAGAATGAATCTTGAGAAAGGAGAAATTGATGAGTGAAATTAGGCACAAAGATAATGAGAAAAACTAGAATGCTTCTTAGGTGTAGTATGTGCAAGAAAACTGAGCACAATAACTATAATTGTACGATGACACCATCTACACAACTAGTTCAACAAACTCAACAGATAGATCAGGGAAGCCAAGTTAGGGCTAGTAAGGTAATTCAGGTGACACAACAATTTCAAACAAGCCAAGGGAGGCCAAAGAAATTTACTATTAGGATAGCCAAGCCAAATGAGCCACCAATAATGGTTGGGACAACCACAAGCCAGGGTCCAACAACCATGCTCAGTTCAACAAGAAATTCAATTCAGCCAACCACAAGAAGGAGTACTTCAACAAAGAGATCCATGCCAAAGTAGAAGACCTTTAGGGTTTAGTTATGTAGTGCGTATTTTAAGATGTTTGGTTATATAGTGTTTATTTGTTAATTTCTTAGAACCACTCCAATAATGTTTTCTAAGGCTACTATGTGTTTTGAGATTTTTATTTATGTACTGTTTGATGTTGTTGTTTGAGAACTACTCAAACAATGTTATTTCTATTCAGAGCAAGTTTAAATTAATGTTGAATTAATGTTTTGTAATCATATTATTCATGGTGTAATGTATGCTCTAGTGTTATGCATAATTCATCCAAAATTGAGTAACACGCTTTATGGTTCAAGCAGAAAGGATACATAATACCACAAATGCATTATTATATTTCATTCCTGCATTATTCGTGTTGAATGAATGCATGAATTATTCAAGCAGAAATGTACTAATTAAAAATTACTTAATCAAAATTGAAATCAGCTTTACCAAACATTCAATTTAATTCAAAATTGCAAACATTACATAATAAACAAATATTTAATATGATACGGTACATAATAAACCAATATTACATAATCTGGTACATAATTCCATAAACACACATTAACCTTAATTTGGTACATCATGATTTGCTAACATAGTGAAATTAAAACATCTTTACTATTAAAACATTGAAAACAACATAAAACATAAACTTCCAAAACTTTTTCCACTTTGATCATGTTCTTCATAACAATGTCTAATT
Organism: Vicia faba; assembly: GCA_948472305.1. NCBI lineage: Eukaryota > Viridiplantae > Streptophyta > Magnoliopsida > Fabales > Fabaceae > Vicia > Vicia faba. The sequence goes on from OX451739.1 coordinate 974,608,320, forward strand.
CAACAATATTGAGCATTTAATTTTCAATCTCCAATTTTTCTTTCACATTTTCTTCTTCTAATTTTTCAACCTACCTATTTACTTCATCGTCAATGGATATTTTTCATCCCCAGTTTCTTCATAGAACCAGTCAAAGAAGCCACAACCATTATGATTCCCAATATAGATTAAGAAACCAACAAACAATGTGTTAAAATAAGTTGGAGATTCACAATAATATTTTCCAGAAATTTGAAACAAACACCTATTTACCATTACATCTTACCTTAAAATATGAACAACCCCAAAATAGCTTTCTATAGTTACTAATTGTTCTATCCCTGCAAAGAACATCAATGTCTCCACAATGACAACAAGGTTTCTAACTAATACTATAACTATTTTAAACCTAGAATCACTATTTTTAATAATGTTATTTTTCTAGAAGATGATGAACAAACGGCTAGAACTTATGATTATGGAACCCATGTATTCAATTTAGGTATTGTTTTAAAGAACATGGAAGGAAAACAATGAAATTAGAATTTTTTGATTTAGGGCTTTGTTATGGGAAAAAACCAACATGGCGCAATAAAGAAGAAGGTTTCAAAGAAAAAATGCCACCTTAAAAGCCACGGGTGCAACATTTGGCAGCGTTCAGAAAAATAGACGGAAAAGACTAGTATTATGTTGTTTGAGTAGATCAAGAATTTGATTAGTTGTTAAAAAAAAGACAAAAATAAACTCTGAGATATAGGGTAAAGGACAAAAAAAATACATTATTACTCTTTAAAAATATCTTGAGTTTTTTTCTAATAAGCAAAAATATCTTGAGTTAAAAACATAATTGTCGATATTAGTAAAGTTAATTAACTTAAATATCTTAAGATAAAAACACAACATACCAACTTTTCTTCATTATTTATTTCAATTTTCCAATTAATCTTTTAAAATATATTTGTTAATAAAATAAAATAAAATTATTGTTTCCAAAAATCTATGTTTTGTCATTTTGTTAATTATATTTATTTATTAGTTATATTTATGCATAGCGTGTATATAGAATATATTTATTATTTTTTAATATATGAACAATAATATTGAAATGTACAATGTATAAAAAGAAAAAAATCAACTCACATAACTAATTATATAATTCTTTAGTAAACGAATTAACCCTATAAATATTTTGCTAGGAAAAATGAAATAAATATGAAATATACTTACTCAAGATTTTTAAATTAAAGAGTAAATAGTATTTTGTTATCCAAATACATTTTTTTTTTAAAAATAATTTATTAATTTCTATTAATATTTCATCAATAAATACATCATATATATTAAAGAAGCATGGCCAAAAATAAAATATATTTTTTCTTCTTAATAAAAAATATTTTTTTCTTTTTATATATTAAAAAAAAATTATTAAAAATGAAAATAATATTTTATTTCTGGTTATGTTTCTTATTATATATTGAAGAAACATAAGCAGAAATAAAATATATTTTTTCTTTTTAATCACAAAAAAAAAATCTTTTTCCTTAATATATATATATATATATATATATATATATATATATATATATATATATATATATATATATATATATATATATATATATATATATATATATATATATATATATATATATATATATATATATATAAGTTATTTTATAAAGTTATCTAAAAAACATAATTATTTAAATAGTTGAGTGTGCAGTTATTTAACTGTTACCATCCATTTTTTATTAATTATATATAAAAAAAGTCATTTTAACATTTTTAAATAATTTTACCTTAAATAGTGACGTTATTGAATTAATTAATGTTAGTGTATAAATATGCGTCCTCTTTTTTGACAACAACCCAACAATTTAAGAGTTATATTTGAAAAGATTGTTTGTTAAAGAACATATCATGATGAAGTTTGGAAGCATTTTCCTAATGGTTGTAGCCTTGTTTGTTCTCTTCACCTCCACTTTCGGATCTCGTATTGCTATCACAGGTAAAACTATAGTAACATAATTCTAACATTTTTAGAGCTATTCCAATTCTAAACAATGAGTTCAATCATATTTATGTTTACGTTCAACATGTAGATATTGCTTTTTGTCCAAGACATTTGGAGGTTCCGGGAAAATGCAACAATTCTCGCAGCTGTGGTGAAGATCTTAATGCTGCATTTGGAGCAAGCGCCATGGTTCATCAATGTACTTGTGAAGATCTTGCTTCAAATAATCATCGTTGTACATGTTTAGCTGTTTGTCAATAGTTCTCCATACATAGAAAGTTAGTTTTCCATAAATCTTATTTTAGTGTTGAAATATTTGTCGTAACGACAATCAATAATAAAATTAAATAATGTTGTCAAATTTCAATATATGTATTTCTATATTTTAAGTTTTTTGTTCAGTTTTTTTTTATTTATATTTATGTGCATTTTAATACTTAGTATTTTGATAGAATAATTTTTGATCTTTTATTTAAAAATAAAAAGTTAAAATATCTTTTTGTTTTCACCGTTCTCAATAAATTTGTACCAATATGTTCAAATGACACCTTTTATTTATGCACTTCTTCTTTCATTGATAAGTACTTCAATTCCCTGTGTTTAGCATGTTTAAAATATTTAACATGAAATAAATATTATTATATTTTATAAAGATATTAATTACAGTATTGTTCTAAACTATGAAAGTATGTAATACAGAGATTAAAGTCATGCACATCATCACCAGTGCATATTTTCAAAGGTAGATCGACATTTACTTCTGAAGACATTTTTGAGGTCAGACATATTGAAAATCATATAGATAAAATTTATGTTAACTTGAAGGATCATTATTCTATTTTAGAAAATGGAAAGTCACTGCTCTTCCTTGTGCTCAGGTAATATCAACCATGAACAATAAGAGTTTATGATTACATCCCAAATATTTACAAGAAAGCAAGGTATCGGGCTGTCTATAGTTCAATTATCTATCACGTCAATGCTTCTAATTTGTGGCTCAAGACTGATTATTCAGATGTCCAGCCACCCAAATACATAAAAATTCCAAGAAGACTCAAGAAGAGAATGAATCTTGAGAAAGGAGAAATTGATGAGTGAAATTAGGCACAAAGATAATGAGAAAAACTAGAATGCTTCTTAGGTGTAGTTTGTGCAAGAAAACTGAGCACAATAACTATAATTGTACGATGACACCATCTACACAACTAGTTCAACAAACTCAACAGAGAGATCAGGGAAGCCAAGTTAGGGCTAGTAAGGTAATTCAGGTGACACAACAATTTCAAACAAGCCAAGGGAGGCCAAAGAAATTTACTATTAGGATAGCCAAGCCAAATGAGCCACCAATAATGGTTGGGACAACCACAAGCCAGGGTCCAACAACCATGCTCAGTTCAACAAGAAATTCAATTCAGCCAACCACAAGAAGGAGTACTTCAACAAAGAGATCCATGCCAAAGTAGAAGACCTTTAGGGTTTAGTTATGTAGTGCGTATTTTAAGATGTTTGGTTATATAGTGTTTATTTGTTAATTTCTTAGAACCACTCCAATAATGTTTTCTAAGGCTACTATGTGTTTTGAGATTTTTATTTATGTACTGTTTGATGTTGTTGTTTGAGAACTACTCAAACAATGTTATTTCTATTCAGAGCAAGTTTAAATTAATGTTGAATTAATGTTTTGTAATCATATTATTCATGGTGTAATGTATGCTCTAGTGTTATGCATAATTCATCCAAAATTGAGTAACATGCTTTATGGTTCAAGCAGAAAGGATACATAATACCACAAATGCATTATTATATTTCATTCCTGCATTATTCGTGTTGAATGAATGCATGAATTATTCAAGCAGAAATGTACTAATTAAAAATTAGTTAATCAAAATTGAAATCAGCTTTACCAAACATTTAATTTAATTCAAAATTGCAAACATTACATAATAAACAAATATTTAATATGATACGGTACATAATAAACCAATATTACATAATCTAGTACATAATTCCATAAACACACATTAACCTTAATTTGGTACATCATGATTTGCTAACATAGTGAAATTAAAACATCTTTACTATTAAAACATTGAAAACAACATAAAACATAAACTTCCAAAACTTTTTCCACTTTGATCATGTTCTTCATAACAATGTCTAATTCAACAATATTGAGCATTTAATTTTCAATCTCCAATTTTTCTTTCACATTTTCTTCTTCTAATTTTTCAACCTACCTATTTACTTCATCGTCAATGGATATTTTTCATCCCCAGTTTCTTCATAGAACCAGTCAAAGAAGCCACAACCATTATGATTCCCTATATAGATTAAGAAACCAACAAACAATGTATTAAAATAAGTTGGAGATTCACAATAATATTTTCCAGAAATTTGAAACAAACACCTATTTACCATTACATCTTACCTTAAAATATGAACAACCCCAAAATAGCTTTCTATAGTTGCTAATTGTTCTTTCCCTGCAAAGAACATCAATGTCTCCACAATGACAACAAGGTTTCTAACTAATACTATAACTATTTTAAACCTAGAATCACTATTTTTAATAATGTTATTTTTCTAGAAGATGATGAACAAACGGCTAGAACTTATGATTATGGAACCCATGTATTCAATTTAGGTATTGTTTTAAAGAACATGGAAGGAAAACAATGAAATTATAATTTTTTGATTTAGGGCTTTGTTATGGGAAAAAACCAACATGGCGCAATAAAGAAGAAGGTTTCAAAGAAAAAATGCAACCTTAAAAGCCACGGGTGCAACATTTGGCAGCGTTCAGAAAAATAGACGGAAAAGACTAGTATTATGTTGTTTGAGTAGATCAAGAATTTGATTAGTTGTTAAAAAAAAGACAAAAATAAACTCTGAGATATAGGGTAAAGGACAAAAAAAAGACATTATAACTCTTTAAAAATATCTTGAGTTTTTTTCTAATAAGCAAAAATATCTTGAGTTAAAAACATAATTGTCGATATTAGTAAAGTTAATTAACTTAAATATCTTAAGATAAAAACACAACATACCAACTTTTCTTCATTATTTATTTCAATTTTCCAATTAATCTTTTAAAATATATTTGTTAATAAAATTATTGTTTCCAAAAATCTATGTTTTGTCATTTTGTTAATTATATTTATTTATTAGTTATATTTATGCAAAGCGTGTATATAGAATATATTTATTATTTTTTAATATATGAACAATAATATTGAAATGTACAATGTATAAAAAGAAAAAAATCAACTCACATAACTAATTATATAATTCTTTAGTAAACGAATTAACCCTATAAATATTTTGCTAGGAAAAATGAAATAAATATGAAATATACTTACTCAAGATTTTTAAATTAAAGAGTAAATAGTATTTTGTTATCCAAATACATTTTTTTTTTTAAAAATAATTTATTAATTTCTATTAATATTTCATCAATAAATACATCATATATATTAAAGAAGCATGGCCAAAAATAAAATATATTTTTTCTTCTTAATAAAAAATATTTTTTTCTTTTTATATATTAAAAAAAAAATTATTAAAAATGAAAATAATATTTTATTTCTGGTTATGTTTCTTATTATATATTGAAGAAACATAAGCAGAAATAAAATATATTTTTTCTTTTTAATCACAAAAAAAAATCTTTTTCCTTAATATATATATATATATATATATATATATATATATATATATATATATATATATATATATATATATATATATATATATATATATATATATATATATATATATATATATATATATATATATATATATATATATATATATATATATATATATATATATATATATAAGTTATTTTATAAAGTTATCTAAAAAACATAATTATTTAAATAGTTGAGTGTGCAGTTATTTAATTGTTACCATCCATTTTTTATTAATTATATATAAAAAAAGTCATTTTAACATTTTTAAATAATTTTACCTTAAACAGTGACGTTATTGAATTAATTAATGTTAGTGTATAAATATGCATCCTCTTTTTTGACAACAACCCAACAATTTAAGAGTTATATTTGAAAAGATTGTTTGTTAAAGAACATATCATGATGAAGTTTGGAAGCATTTTCCTAATGGTTGTAGCCTTGTTTGTTCTCTTCACCTCCACTTTCGGATCTCGTATTGCTATCACAGGTAAAACTATAGTAACATAATTCTAACATTTTTAGAGCTATTCCAATTCTAAACAATGAGTTCAATCATATTTATGTTTACGTTCAACATGTATATATTGCTTTTTGTCCAAGACATTTGGAGGTTCCGGGAAAATGCAACAATTCTCGCAGCTGTGGTGAAGATCTTAATGCTGCATTTGGAGCAAGCGCCATGGTTCATCAATGTACTTGTGAAGATCTTGCTTCAAATAATCATCGTTGTACATGTTTAGCTGTTTGTCAATAGTTCTCCATACATAGAAAGTTAATTTTCCATAAATCTTATTTTAGTGTTGAAATATTTGTCGTAACGACAATCAATAATAAAATTAAATAATGTTGTCAAATTTCAATATATGTATTTCTATATTTTAAGTTTTTTGTTCAGTTTTTTTTATTTATATTTATGTGCATTTTAATACTTAGTATTTTGATAGAATAAGTTTTGATCTTTTATTTAAAAATAAAAAGTTAAAATATCTTTTTGTTTTCACCGTTCTCAATAAATTTGTACCAATATGTTCAAATGACACCTTTTATTTATGCACTTCTTCTTTCATTGATAAGTACTTCAATTCCCTGTGTTTAGCATGTTTAAAATATTTAACATGAAATAAATATTATTATATTTTATAAAGATATTAATTACAGTATTGTTCTAAACTATGAAAGTATGTAATACAGAGATTAAAGTCATGCACATCATCACCAGTGCATATTTTCAAAGGTAGATCGACATTTACTTCTGAAGACATTTTTGAGGTCAGACATATTGAAAATCATGTAGATAACATTTATGTTAACTTGAAGGATCATTATTCTATTGTAGAAAATGGAAAGTCACTGCTCTTCCTTGTGCTCAGGTAATATCAACCATGAACAATAAGAGTTTATGATTACATCCCAAATATTTACAAGAAAGCAAGGTATCGGGCTGTCTATAGTTCAATTATCTATCACGTCAATGCTTCTAATTTGTGGTTCAAGACTGATTATTCAGATGTCCAGCCACCCAAATACATAAAAATTCCAAGAAGACTCAAGAAGAGAATGAATCTTGAGAAAGGAGAAATTGATGAGTGAAATTAGGCACAAAGATAATGAGAAAAACTAGAATGCTTCTTAGGTGTAGTATGTGCAAGAAAACTGAGCACAATAACTATAATTGTACGATGACACCATCTACACAACTAGTTCAACAAACTCAACAGATAGATCAGGGAAGCCAAGTTAGGGCTAGTAAGGTAATTCAGGTGACACAACAATTTCAAACAAGCCAAGGGAGGCCAAAGAAATTTACTATTAGGATAGCCAAGCCAAATGAGCCACCAATAATGGTTGGGACAACCACAAGCCAGGGTCCAACAACCATGCTCAGTTCAACAAGAAATTCAATTCAGCCAACCACAAGAAGGAGTACTTCAACAAAGAGATCCATGCCAAAGTAGAAGACCTTTAGGGTTTAGTTATGTAGTGCGTATTTTAAGATGTTTGGTTATATAGTGTTTATTTGTTAATTTCTTAGAACCACTCCAATAATGTTTTCTAAGGCTACTATGTGTTTTGAGATTTTTATTTATGTACTGTTTGATGTTGTTGTTTGAGAACTACTCAAACAATGTTATTTCTATTCAGAGCAAGTTTAAATTAATGTTGAATTAATGTTTTGTAATCATATTATTCATGGTGTAATGTATGCTCTAGTGTTATGCATAATTCATCCAAAATTGAGTAACACGCTTTATGGTTCAAGCAGAAAGGATACATAATACCACAAATGCATTATTATATTTCATTCCTGCATTATTCGTGTTGAATGAATGCATGAATTATTCAAGCAGAAATGTACTAATTCAAAATTACTTAATCAAAATTGAAATCAGCTTTACCAAACATTTAATTTAATTCAAAATTGCAAACATTACATAATAAACAAATATTTAATATGATACGGTACATAATAAACCAATATTACATAATCTGGTACATAATTCCATAAACACACATTAACCTTAATTTGGTACATCATGATTTGCTAACATAGTGAAATTAAAACATCTTTACTATTAAAACATTGAAAACAACATAAAACATAAACTTCCAAAACTTTTTCCACTTTGATCATGTTCTTCATAACAATGTCTAATTCAACAATATTGAGCATTTAATTTTCAATCTCCAATTTTTCTTTCACATTTTCTTCTTCTAATTTTTCAACCTACCTATTTACTTCATCGTCAATGGATATTTTTCATCCCCAGTTTCTTCATAGAACCAGTCAAAGAAGCCACAACCATTATGATTCCCAATATAGATTAAGAAACCAACAAACAATGTGTTAAAATAAGTTGGAGATTCACAATAATATTTTCCAGAAATTTGAAACAAACACCTATTTACCATTACATCTTACCTTAAAATATGAACAACCCCAAAATAGCTTTCTATAGTTACTAATTGTTCTATCCCTGCAAAGAACATCAATGTCTCCACAATGACAACAAGGTTTCTAACTAATACTATAACTATTTTAAACCTAGAATCACTATTTTTAATAATGTTATTTTTCTAGAAGATGATGAACAAACGGCTAGAACTTATGATTATGGAACCCATGTATTCAATTTAGGTATTGTTTTAAAGAACATGGAAGGAAAACAATGAAATTAGAATTTTTTGATTTAGGGCTTTGTTATGGGAAAAAACCAACATGGCGCAATAAAGAAGAAGGTTTCAAAGAAAAAATGCCACCTTAAAAGCCACGGGTGCAACATTTGGCAGCGTTCAGAAAAATAGACGGAAAAGACTAGTATTATGTTGTTTGAGTAGATCAAGAATTTGATTAGTTGTTAAAAAAAAGACAAAAATAAACTCTGAGATATAGGGTAAAGGACAAAAAAAATACATTATAACTCTTTAAAAATATCTTGAGTTTTTTTCTAATAAGCAAAAATATCTTGAGTTAAAAACATAATTGTCGATATTAGTAAAGTTAATTAACTTAAATATCTTAAGATAAAAACACAACATACCAACTTTTCTTCATTATTTATTTCAATTTTCCAATTAATCTTTTAAAATATATTTGTTAATAAAATAAAATAAAATTATTGTTTCCAAAAATCTATGTTTTGTCATTTTGTTAATTATATTTATTTATTAGTTATATTTATGCAAAGCGTGTATATAGAATATATTTATTATTTTTTAATATATGAACAATAATATTGAAATGTACAATGTATAAAAAGAAAAAAATCAACTCACATAACTAATTATATAATTCTTTAGTAAACGAATTAACCCTATAAATATTTTGCTAGGAAAAATGAAATAAATATGAAATATACTTACTCAAGATTTTTAAATTAAAGAGTAAATAATATTTTGTTATCCAAATACATTTTTTTTTTAAAAATAATTTATTAATTTCTATTAATATTTCATCAATAAATACATCATATATATTAAAGAAGCATGGCCAAAAATAAAATATATTTTTTCTTCTTAATAAAAAATATTTTTTTCTTTTTATATATTAAAAAAAAATTATTAAAAATGAAAATAATATTTTATTTCTGGTTATGTTTCTTATTATATATTGAAGAAACATAAGCAGAAATAAAATATATTTTTTCTTTTTAATCACAAAAAAAAAATCTTTTTCCTTAATATATATATATATATATATATATATATATATATATATATATATATATATATATATATATATATATATATATATATATATATATATATATATATATATATATATATATATAAAAGTTATTTTATAAAGTTATCTAAAAAACATAATTATTTAAATAGTTGAGTGTGCAGTTATTTAATTGTTACCATCCATTTTTTATTAATTATATATAAAAAAAGTCATTTTAACATTTTTAAATAATTTTACCTTAAACAGTGACGTTATTGAATTAATTAATGTTAGTGTATAAATATGCGTCCTCTTTTTTGACAACAACCCAACAATTTAAGAGTTATATTTGAAAAGATTGTTTGTTAACGAACATATCATGATGAAGTTTGGAAGCATTTTCCTAATGGTTGTAGCCTTGTTTGTTCTCTTCACTTCCACTTTCGGATCTCGTATTGCTATCACAGGTAAAACTATAGTAACATAATTCTAACATTTTTAGAGCTATTCCAATTCTAAACAATGAGTTCAATCATATTTATGTTTACGTTCAACATGTAGATATTGCTTTTTGTCCAAGACATTTGGAGGTTCCGGGAAAATGCAACAATTCTCGCAGTTGTGGTGAAGATCTTAATGCTGCATTTGGAGCAAGCGCCATGGTTCATCAATGTACTTGTGAAGATCTTGCTTCAAATAATCATCGTTGTACATGTTTAGCTGTTTGTCAATAGTTCTCCATACATAGAAAGTTAATTTTCCATAAATCTTATTGTTGTGAATTCAATGCCAATAACAAAGTATAGAATAAGGGAAGAATAAAGAACAAGGAAGAAGAAGAACACAAGAATTGGTTATAACTGCTATTCTTTACATTCTCTTAGAAAACAAGATTACAAGTTTACAAGAATAACAAATAACCCTCTCACCCTAAATTAGGATTTGCTGTGTTGCAATGATGAGAGACTAGTATGCTATTTATAATAAAACCTAACATACTAACTAATGGGATTTTTCCACACGGCCCATTATACAAGCTAACTTAATAAACAAGCTAACTTAACAAATTAGGGTTTAAACATTAAAACCTAATTTAACAAGCATTCTTCGACAAATACATGCTTCGACTACAGCATGTACTTCGATCATGCTAGAGTTCGATCCAATATCCCACAAATCTCCACCTTGGACCTAACTCTACAGCATCAAGAGACACTAACTAGCTTTCTTCATGCAGCTTTATCAACTGCATACAGTGGAAAAACTTGCAACTTGGCAATGTTTTGGTGATCATATCAGCGGCATTGTGATCTGTCGAGACCTTCAGTACTTGGACTTCTCCACGCTCGATTACCCCTCTGACGAAGTGCAGCCTCACATCTATGTGCTTGGTTCGCTCATGATAGGCTGAGTTCTTCGACAGGTGTATTGCACTTTGACTATCACATTTAACAGTGATACCTTGACCTTGAAGTTTCAGTTCCTTTGCAAAACCTTCAAGCCACAATGCTTCTTTCACAGCTTCAGTTAGGGCAATATATTCTGCTTCAGTAGTTGATAAGGCAACAACCTTCTGAAGAGTTGCTTTCCAACTAATTGCTGTACCAAACATAGTGAAAACATATCCAGAAATAGATTTTCTGGAATCCATACAGCCTGCATAATCAGAGTCAACATAGCCTTCGACAGCTGCTTTACTATCTTCACCCAAGGCTCCACCATAAATTAAGACTCTGTTCAGAGACCCATTTATGTACCTTAGAATCCACTTTAACGCTTGCCAGTGAGCCTTTCCAGGATTCGCCATGTACCTGCTTACAAGACCTACTGCATATGCTATGTCGGGTCTAGTACAGACCATAGCATACATCAAAGAACCAACTATATTAGCATATGGGATGTTGTTCATATAGGTTCTTTCGACATCAGTACTGGGACATTGATCAATGCTCAGCTTGAATTGAGGGTTTGTTGGAGTCACAACAGGCTTTGAATTCGACATACCAAACTTGTCAAGAATCTTTCGTAGGTATGCCTCTTGAGATAAGCATAATTTCGACTGCTTTCTATCTCTTCGAATGTCAATTCCAAGAATCCTAGATGCAGCTCCCAGATCCTTCATGTCGAACTCCTTATTGAGTTCAGCCTTCACCCTCATTACATCTTCGACATTGTTGCTTGCTATCAGAATATCATCAACATAAAGCAACAAAATAACAAATGAATTTTCAGGTCGAAATCTGGAGTAAACACAATGGTCGAACTGACTTCTAATGAAACCTATGTGTTCCATGAACTTGTCGAATCTCTTATTCCACTGTCGAGGAGATTGTTTAAGTCCATATAAAGATCTCTTCAGTTTGCACACATAATCTTCTTTCCCCTTTTCGACATACCCTTCAGGTTGCCTCATCAGGATTGTTTCATCTAAGTCACCATACAAGAACGCAGTCTTCACATCCATTTGTTCCAGTTCAAGGTCGAACTGAGCCACCATGGCAAGCAACATTCGGATGGATCTGTGCTTCACAACAGGGGAAAATACATCATTGAAGTCGACACCTTCTTTCTGAGTGAAACCCCTTGCGACTAATCTTGCCTTGTACCTCTTCGACATTACTCCTTCAATTCCTTCCTTAACTTTGAAAATCCACTTACAGCTGACTAACCTTGCCCCAACAGGTTTCTTGATTAGTTCCCAAGTGTGATTATCATGAAGAGATTTCATCTCATCATGCATGGCCTTTAGCCATTCAGTCTTCATTCGACTCCTTATAACTTCCTTATAATCTCTAGGTTCTTCGTCTAGAACTTCACTTGCAGAGATTAAGGCATAAGCTACAAGATCTGCATATCCAAGTCTCTGAGGTGGTTTTATGACTCTTCTTTGCCTATCTCTCGACAATAGGTAGTCATCAACAGTTTCCTCAACATCATCAGAATCTTCTGTTTCTTCTTCGACTTCATCTGGGATACGCATTTCAGCATCAACATGCTCCACCTCAACAGGAATCTCTACCTGTTCCAGCTCTTCGTCAACATCATCAGTTTTCTTGAAAGCCATTTCAGTTTCATTGAAAACTACATCTCGACTGGTGATACACCTCCTGTGACCTGGCTCTAGGCACCATAGCCTATAAGCTTTCACTCCTTCAGGGTATCCCATAAACATGCATTTCAGAGCTCTAGGTTCGACCTTGTCTTGCCTAATGTGAGCATAGGCTACACAGCCAAATACTCTTAGTTTGTCGAGATCTGGTGGATGTCCCGACCAAACTTCTTCAGGTGTCTTCATATCTAACGCTGTCGAAGGACATATGTTTATCAGATATGCTGCTGTCGAAACAGCCTCAGCCCAAAACACCTTCTTTAATCCCGCACTAGTCAACATGCATCTAACTCTCTCCAAAATAGTTCGATTAAACCTTTCAGCCAAACCATTTTGTTGTGGAGTACCTGCGGTAGTTCTGTGCCTTGCAATACCAGAGGCAACACAAAAACTGTCGAACGCCTCATTGCAAAACTCAAGGCCATTGTCGGTTCTCAACCTCTTTACCTTTCTGCCAGTTTGATTTTCGACAAGAGTCTTCCAACTTTTGAAATTCTCAAAAGTTTCATCCTTAGTCTTCTGGATGAATACCCATAACTTTCTGGAATAGTCATCTACTATGGATAGAAAATACTTTGCTCCTGAATGTGATGGACACCTTGCAGGCCCCCAAAGATCAGCATGGATGTAATCAAGGGATCCATGTGTTCTTTGTTTGCCTTTGTTGAACTTCATTCTACAGGACTTTCCAAGTACACAGGGTTCACAAAACTTCAGCTTTTCGACTTTATCTCCACCAAGCAGATTTTGTTTCCCTAATTCGACCAGACCCCTTTCACTGACATGGCCCAATCTCATGCGCCAAATTTCTGTCTTCGACAAAGGTTTCGTGGATGCAACATTTGTCGAACCACTTACAACTTCAGCCTCAAGGGTATACAAGCCTTGTTTCTTCACGCCTCTCAAGACTTCCTTCGACCCTTTCATGACTCTCAGGATACTTTTCTCTCCTTGAAACACATATCCTTTCTTGTCGAATTCACCAAGAGAAATCAAATTTCTCTTCAAATCAGGTACATACCTGACTTCAGTCAACAATCTTATTGACTCATCATGGAGCTTGAATCTCACAGATCCAACGCCTGCAATCTTGCAAGCTTTGTTGTTTCCCAGCAATACAGATCCACCATCTTGATCACATAATTCCTCGAACAATTCTTTGTTTGGAGTCATGTGCCAAGTGCATCCAGAATCCATAATCCATTCCTTCGACGAGTTTTTGCTTGAAACCACAAGAACATCAGATGATTCGAAATCATCTTGGACAATAGCTGCGTTGCCATTATCCTTACCTCCATGATCTTTCAGGCGTTCAGGGCACACCTTTCTTGTGTGACCTACTTTCTTACAGTGATAGCATCTAATACCAGATGCATCACCACTATAAGACTTCGACTGATTTTTACCTTTCCTCTTGTCGAATTTTCCTTTAACAGCCAAACCTTCACCAACCGTCGAAGGTTTATGCTCCTTACGTTCGTTCAAGTCCTTAGAGTACAAAGCTGATTGAACTTCTTCAAAGGTCAGGGACTCTCTTCCATACAAGAAGGTTTCTTTGAAGTGAGCATGTGATCTGGGCAAAGCGCACAATAATAACAGCGCTTGATCTTCATCATCAATCTTTACATCAATATTTTCAAGATCAAGAATCAGCTTGTTGAACATATCCAACTGCTCAGCCAACACTTTGTCTTCAATCATCTTGAATGAATACAAAGCTTGCTTCAGGTAGAGTCGATTTACCAGAGATTTGGTCATATACAAACTTTCAAGTTTCACCCATAACCCTGATGCCGTCGTCTCCTTTGATACCTGTCGAAGAACCTTATCACCAAGGCTCAACAAAATTGCGCTGTGTGCTTTCTCGATCATGGCCGTCTTCTCTCTTTCTGTTAACGCAGCGTCCATCGACGTCGCTCCCTTCAACGCTTCCAAACAACCCTGCTGAACCAGTAGGGCTTTCATCTTCAAGCGCCATAGACCGAAATCATTCACTCCGGTGAACTTTTCAATCTCATATTTTGTTGAAGGCATCTTCTCCACGCTCACCGCACCAATTTGTTGTGAATTCAATGCCAATAACAAAGTATAGAATAAGGGAAGAATAAAGAACAAGGAAGAAGAAGAACACAAGAATTGGTTATAACTGCTATTCTTTACATTCTCTTAGAAAACAAGATTACAAGTTTACAAGAATAACAAATAACCCTCTCACCCTAAATTAGGATTTGCTGTGTTGCAATGATGAGAGACTAGTATGCTATTTATAATAAAACCTAACATACTAACTAATGGGCTTTTTCCACACGGCCCATTATACAAGCTAACTTAATAAACAAGCTAACTTAACAAATTAGGGTTTAAACATTAAAACCTAATTTAACAAGCATTCTTCGACAAATACATGCTTCGACTACAGCATGTACTTCGATCATGCTAGAGTTCGATCCAATATCCCACACTTATTTTAGTGTTGAAATATTTGTCGTAACGACAATCAATAATAAAATTAAATAATGTTGTCAAATTTCAATATATGTATTTCTATATTTTAAGTTTTTTGTTCAGTTTTTTTTATTTATATTTATGTGCATTTTAATACTTAGTATTTTGATAGAATAAGTTTTGATCTTTTATTTAAAAATAAAAAGTTAAAATATCTTTTTGTTTTCACCGTTATCAATAAATTTGTACCAATATGTTCAAACGACACCTTTTATTTATGCACTTCTTCTTTCATTGATAAGTACTTCAATTCCCTGTGTTTAGCATGTTTGAAATATTTAACATGAAATAAATATTATTATATTTTATAGATATTAATTACAGTATTGTTCTAAACTATGAAAGTATGTAATACAGAGATTAAAGTCATGCACATCATCACCAGTGCATATTTTCAAAGGTAGATCGACATTTACTTCTGAAGACATTTTTGAGGTCAGACATATTGAAAATCATGTAGATAACATTTATGTTAACTTGAAGGATCATTATTCTATTGTAGAAAATGGAAAGTCACTGCTCTTCCTTGTGCTCAGGTAATATCAACCATGAACAATAAGAGTTTATGATTACATCCCAAATATTTACAAGAAAGCAAGGTATCGGGCTGTCTATAGTTCAATTATCTATCACGTCAATGCTTCTAATTTGTGGCTCAAGACTGATTATTCAGATGTCCAGCCACCCAAATACATAAAAATTCCAAGAAGACTCAAGAAGAGAATGAATCTTGAGAAAGGAGAAATTGATGAGTGAAATTAGGCACAAAGATAATGAGAAAAACTAGAATGCTTCTTAGGTGTAGTATGTGCAAGAAAACTGAGCACAATAACTATAATTGTACGATGACACCATCTACACAACTAGTTCAACAAACTCAACAGAGAGATCAGGGAAGCCAAGTTAGGGCTAGTAAGGTAATTCAGGTGACACAACAATTTCAAACAAGCCAAGGGAGGCCAAAGAAATTTACTATTAGGATAGCCAAGCCAAATGAGCCACCAATAATGGTTGGGACAACCACAAGCCAGGGTCCAACAACCATGCTCAGTTCAACAAGAAATTCAATTCAGCCAACCACAAGAAGGAGTACTTCAACAAAGAGATCCATGCCAAAGTAGAAGACCTTTAGGGTTTAGTTATGTAGTGCGTATTTTAAGATGTTTGGTTATATAGTGTTTATTTGTTAATTTCTTAGAACCACTCCAATAATGTTTTCTAAGGCTACTATGTGTTTTGAGATTTTTATTTATGTACTGTTTGATGTTGTTGTTTGAGAACTACTCAAACAATGTTATTTCTATTCAGAGCAAGTTTAAATTAATGTTGAATTAATGTTTTGTAATCATATTATTCATGGTGTAATGTATGCTCTAGTGTTATGCATAATTCATCCAAAATTGAGTAACATGCTTTATGGTTCAAGCAGAAAGGATACATAATACCACAAATGCATTATTATATTTCATTCCTGCATTATTCGTGTTGAATGAATGCATGAATTATTCAAGCAGAAATGTACTAATTCAAAATTACTTAATCAAAATTGAAATCAGCTTTACCAAACATTTAATTTAATTCAAAATTGCAAACATTACATAATAAACAAATATTTAATATGATACGGTACATAATAAACCAATATTACATAATCTGGTACATAATTCCATAAACACACATTAACCTTAATTTGGTACATCATGATTTGCTAACATAGTGAAATTAAAACATCTTTACTATTAAAACATTGAAAACAACATAAAACATAAACTTCCAAAACTTTTTCAACTTTGATCATGTTCTTCATAACAATGTCTAATTCAACAATATTGAGCATTTAATTTTCAATCTCCAATTTTTCTTTCACATTTTCTTCTTCTAATTTTTCAACCTACCTATTTACTTCATCGTCAATGGATATTTTTCATCCCCAGTTTCTTCATAGAACCAGTCAAAGAAGCCACAACCATTATGATTCCCTATATAGATTAAGAAACCAACAAACAATGTGTTAAAATAAGTTGGAGATTCACAATAATATTTTCCAGAAATTTGAAACAAACACATATTTACCATTACATCTTACCTTAAAATATGAACAACCCCAAAATAGCTTTCTATAGTTGCTAATTGTTCTTTCCCTGCAAAGAACATCAATGTCTCCACAATGACAACAAGGTTTCTAACTAATACTATAACTATTTTAAACCTAAAATCACTATTTTTAATAATGTTATTTTTCTAGAAGATGATGAACAAACGGCTAGAACTTATGATTATGGAACCCATGTATTCAATTTAGGTATTGTTTTAAACAACATGGAAGGAAAACAATGAAATTAGAATTTTTTGATTTAGGGCTTTGTTATGGGAAAAAACCAACATGGTGCAATAAAGAAGAAGGTTTCAAAGAAAAAATTCCACCTTAAAAGCCACGGGTGCAACATTTGGCAGCGTTCAGAAAAATAGACGGAAAAGACTAGTATTATGTTGTTTGAGTAAATCAAGAATTTGATTAGTTGTTAAAAAAAAGACAAAAATAAACTCTGAGATATAGGGTAAAGGACAAAAAAAAGACATTATAACTCTTTAAAAATATCTTGAGTTTTTTTCTAATAAGCAAAAATATCTTGAGTTAAAAACATAATTGTCGATATTAGTAAAGTTAATTAACTTAAATATCTTAAGATAAAAACACAACATACCAACTTTTCTTCATTATTTATTTCAATTTTCCAATTAATCTTTTAAAATATATTTGTTAATAAAATAAAATAAAATTATTGTTTCCAAAAATCTATGTTTTGTCATTTGGTTAATTATATTTATTTATTAGTTATATTTATGCAAAGCGTGTATATAGAATATATTTATTATTTTTTAATATATGAACAATAATATTGAAATGTACAATGTATGAAAAGAAAAAAATCAACTCACATAACTAATTATATAATTCTTTAGTAAACGAATTAACCCTATAAATATTTTGCTAGGAAAAATGAAATAAATATGAAATATACTTACTCAAGATTTTTAAATTAAAGAGTAAATAGTATTTTGTTATCCAAATACATTTTTTTTTTAAATAATTTATTAATTTCTATTAATATTTCATCAATAAATACATCATATATATTAAAGAAGCATGGCCAAAAATAAAATATATTTTTTCTTCTTAATAAAAAATATTTTTTTCTTTTTATATATTAAAAAAAAAATTATTAAAAATGAAAATAATATTTTATTTCTGGTTATGTTTCTTATTATATATTGAAGATGCTTAATTTTAATCACAAAAAAAAAATATTTTTCCTTATATATATATATATATATATATATATATATATATATATATATATATATATATATATATATATATATATATATATATATATATATATATATATATATATATATATATATATATATATATATATATATATATATATATATATATATATATATATATATATATATATATATATATATATATATATATATATATATATATATATATAAAAGTTATTTTATAAAGTTATCTAAAAAACATAATTATTTAAATAGTTGAGTGTGCAGTTATTTAATTGTTACCATCCATTTTTTATTAATTATATATAAAAAAAGTCATTTTAACATTTTTAAATAATTTTACCTTAAACAGTGACGTTATTGAATTAATTAATGTTAGTGTATAAATATGCGTCCTCTTTTTTGACAACAACCCAACAATTTAAGAGTTATATTTGAAAAGATTGTTTGTTAAAGAACATATCATGATGAAGTTTGGAAGCATTTTCCTAATGGTTGTAGCCTTGTTTGTTCTCTTCACCTCCACTTTCGGATCTCGTATTGCTATCACAGGTAAAACTATAGTAACATAATTCTAACATTTTTAGAGCTATTCCAATTCTAAACAATGAGTTCAATCATATTTATGTTTACGTTCAAAGTATAGATATTGCTTTTTGTCCAAGACATTTGGAGGTTCCGGGAAAATGCAACAATTCTCGCAGCTGTGGTGAAGATCTTAATGCTGCATTTGGAGCAAGCGCCATGGTTCATCAATGTACTTGTGAAGATCTTGCTTCAAATAATCATCGTTGTACATGTTTAGCTGTTTGTCAATAGTTCTCCATACATAGAAAGTTAATTTTCCATAAATCTTATTTTAGTGTTGAAATATTTGTCGTAACGACAATCAATAATAAAATTAAATAATGTTGTCAAATTTCAATATATGTATTTCTATATTTTAAGTTTTTTGTTCAGTTTTTTTTTATTTATATTTATGTGCATTTTAATACTTAGTATTTTGATAGAATAAGTTTTGATCTTTTATTTAAAAATAAAAAGTTAAAATATCTTTTTGTTTTCACCGTTCTCAATAAATTTGTACCAATATGTTCAAATGACACCTTTTATTTATGCACTTCTTCTTTCATTGATAAGTACTTCAATTCCCTGTGTTTAGCATGTTTAAAATATTTAACATGAAATAAATATTATTATATTTTATAAAGATATTAATTACAGTATTGTTCTAAACTATGAAAGTATGTAATACAGAGATTAAAGTCATGCACATCATCACCAGTGCATATTTTCAAAGGTAGATCGACATTTACTTCTGAAGACATTTTTGAGGTCAGACATATTGAAAATCATGTAGATAACATTTATGTTAACTTGAAGGATCATTATTCTATTGTAGAAAATGGAAAGTCACTGCTCTTCCTTGTGCTCAGGTAATATCAATCATGAACAATAAGAGTTTATGATTACATCCCAAATATTTACAAGAAAGCAAGGTATCGGGTTGTCTATAGTTCAATTATCTATCACGTCAATGCTTCTAATTTGTGGCTCAAGACTGATTATTCAGATGTCCAGCCACCCAAATACAAAAAAATTCCAAGAAGACTCAAGAAGAGAATGAATCTTGAGAAAGGAGAAATTGATGAGTGAAATTAGGCACAAAGATAATGAGAAAAACTAGAATGCTTCTTAGGTGTAGTATGTGCAAGAAAACTGAGCACAATAACTATAATTGTACGATGACACCATCTACACAACTAGTTCAACAAACTCAACAGAGAGATCAGGGAAGCCAAGTTAGGGCTAGTAAGGTAATTCAGGTGACACAACAATTTCAAACAAGCCAAGGGAGGCCAAAGAAATTTACTATTAGGATAGCCAAGCCAAATGAGCCACCAATAATGGTTGGGACAACCACAAGCCAGGGTCCAACAACCATGCTCAGTTCAACAAGAAATTCAATTCAGCCAACCACAAGAAGGAGTACTTCAACAAAGAGATCCATGCCAAAGTAGAAGACCTTTAGGGTTTAGTTATGTAGTGCGTATTTTAAGATGTTTGGTTATATAGTGTTTATTTGTTAATTTCTTAGAACCACTCAAATAATGTTTTCTAAGGCTACTATGTGTTTTGAGATTTTTATTTATGTACTGTTTGATGTTGTTGTTTGAGAACTACTCAAACAATGTTATTTCTATTCAGAGCAAGTTTAAATTAATGTTGAATTAATGTTTTGTAATCATATTATTCATGGTGTAATGTATGCTCTAGTGTTATGCATAATTCATCCAAAATTGAGTAACACGCTTTATGGTTCAAGCAGAAAGGATACATAATACCACAAATGCATTATTATATTTCATTCCTGCATTATTCGTGTTGAATGAATGCATGAATTATTCAAGCAGAAATGTACTAATTCAAAATTACTTAATCAAAATTGAAATCAGCTTTACCAAACATTTAATTTAATTCAAAATTGCAAACATTACATAATAAACAAATATTTAATATGATACGGTACATAATAAACCAATATTACATAATCTGGTACATAATTCCATAAACACACATTAACCTTAATTTGGTACATCATGATTTGCTAACATAGTGAAATTAAAACATCTTTACTATTAAAACATTGAAAACAACATAAAACATAAACTTCCAAAACTTTTTCCATTTTGATCATGTTCTTCATAACAATGTCTAATTCAACAATATTGAGCATTTAATTTTCAATCTCCAATTTTTCTTTCACATTTTCTTCTTCTAATTTTTCAACCTACCTATTTACTTCATCGTCAATGGATATTTTTCATCCCTAGTTTCTTCATAGAACCAGTCAAAGAAGCCACAACCATTATGATTCCCTATATAGATTAAGAAACCAACAAACAATGTGTTAAAATAAGTTGGAGATTCACAATAATATTTTCCAGAAATTTGAAACAAACACCTATTTACCATTACATCTTACCTTAAAATATGAACAACCCCAAAATAGCTTTCTATAGTTGCTAATTGTTCTTTCCCTGCAAAGAACATCAATGTCTCCACAATGACAACAAGGTTTCTAACTAATACTATAACTATTTTAAACCTAGAATCACTATTTTTAATAATGTTATTTTTCTAGAAGATGATGAACAAACGGCTAGAACTTATTATTATGGAACCCATGTATTCAATTTAGGTATTGTTTTAAAGAACATGGAAGGAAAACAATGAAATTAGAATTTTTTGATTTAGGGCTTTGTTATGGGAAAAAACCAACATGGCGCAATAAAGAAGAAGGTTTCAAAGAAAAAATGCCACCTTAAAAGCCACGGGTGCAACATTTGGCAGCGTTCAGAAAAATAGACGGAAAAGACTAGTATTATGTTGTTTGAGTAGATCAAGAATTTGATTAGTTGTTAAAAAAAAGACAAAAATAAACTCTGAGATATAGGGTAAAGGACAAAAAAAAGACATTATAACTCTTTAAAAATATCTTGAGTTTTTTTCTAATAAGCAAAAATATCTTGAGTTAAAAACATAATTGTCGATATTAGTAAAGTTAATTAACTTAAATATCTTAAGATAAAAACACAACATACCAACTTTTCTTCATTATTTATTTCAATTTTCCAATTAATCTTTTAAAATATATTTGTTAATAAAATAAAATAAAATAATTGTTTCCAAAAATCTATGTTTTGTCATTTTGTTAATTATATTTATTTATTAGTTATATTTATGCAAAGCGTGTATATAGAATATATTTATTATTTTTTAATATATGAACAATAATATTGAAATGTACAATGTATAAAAAGAAAAAAATCAACTCACATAACTAATTATATAATTCTTTAGTAAACGAATAAACCCTATAAATATTTTGCTAGGAAAAATGAAATAAATATGAAATATACTTACTCAAGATTTTTAAATTAAAGAGTAAATAGTATTTTGTTATCCAAATACATTTTTTTTTAAAAATAATTTATTAATTTCTATTAATATTTCATCAATAAATACATCATATATATTAAAGAAGCATGGCCAAAAATAAAATATATTTTTTCTTCTTAATAAAAAATATTTTTTTCTTTTTATATATTAAAAAAAAATTATTAAAAATGAAAATAATATTTTATTTCTGGTTATGTTTCTTATTATATATTGAAGAAACATAAGCAGAAATAAAATATATTTTTTCTTTTTAATCACAAAAAAAAAATCTTTTTCCTTAATATATATATATATATATATATATATATATATATATATATATATATATATATATATATATATATATATATAAGTTATTTTATAAAGTTATCTAAAAAACATAATTATTTAAATAGTTGAGTGTGCAGTTATTTAACTGTTACCATCCATTTTTTATTAATTATATATAAAAAAAGTCATTTTAACATTTTTAAATAATTTTACCTTAAATAGTGACGTTATTGAATTAATTAATGTTAGTGTATAAATATGCGTCCTCTTTTTTGACAACAACCCAACAATTTAAGAGTTATATTTGAAAAGATTGTTTGTTAAAGAACATATCATGATGAAGTTTGGAAGCATTTTCCTAATGGTTGTAGCCTTGTTTGTTCTCTTCACCTCCACTTTCGGATCTCGTATTGCTATCACAGGTAAAACTATAGTAACATAATTCTAACATTTTTAGAGCTATTCCAATTCTAAACAATGAGTTCAATCATATTTATGTTTACGTTCAACATGTAGATATTGCTTTTTGTCCAAGACATTTGGAGGTTCCGGGAAAATGCAACAATTCTCGCAGCTGTGGTGAAGATCTTAATGCTGCATTTGGAGCAAGCGCCATGGTTCATCAATGTACTTGTGAAGATCTTGCTTCAAATAATCATCGTTGTACATGTTTAGCTGTTTGTCAATAGTTCTCCATACATAGAAAGTTAATTTTCCATAAATCTTATTTTAGTGTTGAAATATTTGTCGTAACGACAATCAATAATAAAATTAAATAATGTTGTCAAATTTCAATATATGTATTTCTATATTTTAAGTTTTTTGTTCAGTTTTTTTTATTTATATTTATGTGCATTTTAATACCTAGTATTTTGATAGAATAAGTTTTGATCTTTTATTTAAAAATAAAAAGTTAAAATATCTTTTTGTTTTCACCGTTATCAATAAATTTGTACCAATATGTTCAAATGACACCTTTTATTTATGCACTTCTTCTTTCATTGATAAGTACTTCAATTCCCTGTGTTTAGCATGTTTAAAATATTTAACATGAAATAAATATTATTATATTTTATAGATATTAATTACAGTATTGTTCTAAACTATGAAAGTATGTAATACAGAGATTAAAGTCATGCACATCATCACCAGTGCATATTTTCAAAGGTAGATCGACATTTACTTCTGAAGACATTTTTGAGGTCAGACATATTGGAAATCATGTAGATAACATTTATGTTAACTTGAAGGATCATTATTCTATTGTAGAAAATGGAAAGTCACTGCTCTTCCTTGTGCTCAGGTAATATCAACCATGAACAATAAGAGTTTATGATTACATCCCAAATATTTACAAGAAAGCAAGGTATCGGGCTGTCTATAGTTCAATTATCTATCACGTCAATGCTTCTAATTTGTGGCTCAAGACTGATTATTCAGATGTCCAGCCACCCAAATACATAAAAATTCCAAGAAGACTCAAGAAGAGAATGAATCTTGAGAAAGGAGAAATTGATGAGTGAAATTGAGCACAAAGATAATGAGAAAAACTAGAATGCTTCTTAGGTGTAGTATGTGCAAGAAAAATGAGCACAATAACTATAATTGTACGATGACACCATCTACACAACCAGTTCAACAAACTCAACAAATAGATCAGGGAAGCCAAGTTAGGGCTACTAAGGTAATTCAGGTGACACAACAATCTCAAACAAGCCAAGGGAGGCCAAAGAAATTTACTATTAGGATAGCCAAGCCAAATGAGCCATCAATAATGGTTGGGACAACCACAAGCCAGGGTCCAACAACCATGCTCAGTTCAACAAGAAATTCAATTCAGCCAACCACAAGAAGGAGTACTTCAAAAAAGAGATCCATGCCAAAGTAGAAGACCTTTAGGGTTTAGTTATGTAGTGAGTATTTTAAGATGTTTGGTTATATAGTGTTTATTTGTTAATTTCTTAGAAGCACTCCAATAATGTTTTCTAAGGCTACTATGTGTTTTGAGATTTTTATTTATGTACTGTTTGATGTTGTTGTTTGAGAACTACTCAAACAATGTTATTTCTATTCAGAGCAAGTTTAAATTAATGTTGAATGAATGTTTTGTAATCATATTATTCATGGTGTTATGTATGCTCTAGTGTTATACATAATTCATCCAAAATTGAGTAACATGCTTTATGGTTCAAGCAGAAAGGATACATAATACCACAAATGCATTATTATATTTCATTCCTGCATTATTCGTGTTGAATGAATGCATGAATTATTCGAACATAAATGTACTAATTCAAAATTACTTAATCAAAATTGAAATCAGCTTTACCAAACATTCAATTTAATTCAAAATTGCAAACATTACATAATAAACAAATATTTAATATGATATGGTACATAATAAACCAATATTACATAATCTGGTACATAATTCCATAAACACACATTAACTTTAATTTGGTACATCATGATTTGCTAACATAGTGAAATTAAAACATCTTTACTATTAAAACTGTGAAAACAACATAAAACATAAACTTCCAAAACTTTTTCCACTTTGATCATGTTCTTCATAACAATGTCTAATTCAACAATATTGAGCATTTAATTTTCAATCTCCAATTTTTCTTTCACATTTTCTTCTTCTAATTTTTCAACCTACCTATTTACTTCAATGGATCTTTTTCATCCCCAGTTTCTTCATAGAACCAGTCAAAGAAGCCACAACCATTATGATTCCCAATATAGATTAAGAAACCAACAAACAATGTGTTAAAATAAGTTGGAGATTCACAATAATATTTTCCAGAAATTTGAAACAAACACCTATTTACCATTACATATTACCTTAAAATATGGACAACCCCAAAAAAGCTTTCTATAGTTGCTAATTGTTCTTTCCTGCAAAGAACATCAATGTCTCCGCAACGAAAACAAGGTTTCCAACTAATACTATAACTATTTTAAACCTAGAATCATTATTTTTAATAATGTTATTTTTCTAGAAGATGGTGAACAACGGCTAGAACTTATGATTATGGAACCCATGTATTCAATTTAGGTATTGTTTTAAAGAACATGAAAGGAAAACAATGAAATTATAATTTTTTGATTTAGGGCTTTGTTATGGGAAAAAACCAACATGGAGCAATAAAGAAGAAGGTTTCAAAGAAAAATGCCACCTTAAAAGCCACGGGTGCAACATTTGGCAGCGTTCAGAAAAATAGACGGAAAAGACTAGTATTATGTTGTTTGAGTAGATTAAGAATTTGATTAGTTGTTAAAAAAAAGACAAAAATAAACTCTGAGATATAGGTAAAGGATAAAAAAAAGACATTATAACTCTTTAAAATATCTTGAGTTTTTTTCTAATAAGCAAAAATATCTTGAGTTAAAAACATAATTGCCGATATTAGTAAAGTTAATTAACTTAAATATCTTAAGATAAAAACACAACATACCAACTTTTCTTCATTATTTATTTCAATTTTCCAATTAGTCTTTTAAAATATATTTGTTAATAAAATAAAATAAAATTATTGTTTCGAAAAATCTATGTTTTGTCATTTTGTTAATTATATTTATTTATTAGTTATATTTATGCAAAGCGTGTATATAGAATATATTTATTATTTTTTAATATATGAACAATAATATTGAAATGTACAATGTATAAAAAGAAAAAAATCAACTCACATAACTAATTATATAATTCTTTAGTAAACAAATTAACCCTATAAATATTTTGCTAGGAAAAATGAAATAAATATGAAATATACTTACTCAAGATTTTTAAATTAAAGAGTAAATAGTATTTTGTTATCCAAATACATTTTTTTTTTAAAAATAATTTATTAATTTCTATTAATATTTCATCAATAAAGACATCATATATATTAAAGAAGCATGGCCAAAAATAAAATATCTTTTTTCTTCTTAATAAAAAATATTTTTTCTTTTTATATATTAAGAAAAAAATTATTAAAAATGAAAATAATATTTTATTTATGGTTATGTTTCTTATTATATATTGAAGAAACATAAGCAGAAATAAAATATATTTTTTCTTTTTAATCACAAAAAAAAAATCTTTTTCCTTAATATAAAAGTTATTTTCATTATTTTAATTTATTTTATAAAGTTATCTAAAAAACATAATTATTTAAATAGTTGAGTGTGTAGTTATTTAATTGTTACCATCCATTTTTGTTTAATTATATATAAAAAAGTCATTTTAACATTTTTAAATAATTTTACCTTAAACAGTGACGTTATTGAATTAATTAATGTTAGTGATCCAATAATGTATAAATATGCATCCTCTTTTTTGACAACAACCCAACAATTTAAGAGTTATATTTGAAAAGATTGTTTGTTAAAGAACATATCATGATGAAGTTTGGAAGCATTTTTCTAATGGTGGTAGCCTTGTTTGTTCTCTTCACCTCCACTTTCGGATCTCGTATTGCTATTGCAGGTAAAACTATAGTAACATAATTCTAACATTTTTAGAGCTATTCCAATTCTAAACAATGAGTTCAATCATATTTATGTTTACGTTCAACATGTAGATATTGCTTTTTGTTGTACCCCAAAATTTGCCCTCCCATTTCCTCAACATTTCCTCATCACTAGACCCTTGGAGTTCAAGAACAAGTTAGGGTTTGCTCTGCTCAAAACTCCTCCTTGCACTGTTGACCCAAATTAGGGTTTGAGTTTGCACAAAGATGTTTTGACCTAAAGTGCCCAAAATGACTTTCATGCTTCATGTTGGACTCACAAGTTTATCCATACCAAGTTTCAAGCCTTGATTCCAATCTTTGCCCAGTCAATTGGACAGTTGACCTAGAAATCAGTTGTATTGGGGAAAAAGTCAACTGTGGTCAATTGACAGTCAAACCTCATGATTTTTGACCCACATCAACATTATGAACTCATATGGACCATTTGACCAAGTTTGGATCACAATTCCACAAGAAATTTGATCAGATCACCAAAAGGGCAAAATGGTCGTTTTTAGGGTTTTGACTACACAAAGGCAATTTTTGACTGTTTGACCTAACCAATGGCAATTCAAGCTCACATATGGACTCAAGGACTCAATGGAATTGTCTTGACATGTTCAACAAGTTCAAAAGATCCCAAATGCACAAGATTGACAGATGAATTTTCCAGTCAACTGAGCAAAATTTGACTGTATACTGAAAAGTCAAACTTTGACTTTTTGGTCAAAATCAAGTGCCAAGATTCATTTTTCATCAAGACATGTCAAATTATGAAACTTGTTCATCAAGAAATCAAAAATTACAAATTAGGGTTTGAAATGAAGAAATTTCATAACTTAGAAATTTTCTAAGTTATGAAATTTCCTAATTTTTTCCTAACTTTGTTCCATCTTTTCATCAAGATACATTTGGATTCAAACAAAACTCAAAACATGAAAGTTATAGTCCATTGCAAAATCTACAACTTTGATTCACAAAGTTTCCTCAAAAGAAGCTTGTAGTTCAAGTTATGATTTTTGGAATAGGGGTGCAAAACATTCTTAACTTAGAAATTTTTTGACCTATTTTAGGCAAGATTTTTGCCCAACTTCATGGCCACTTTTCACATGCTTCCACTTGTAATCTCAACTTGAATTACAAATATGGATTGTATTACACATTCCAAGCTTTCCAAATTGTCCAAGAACTCCTCAAACACCCTTGTGGTTAGGGAGAATCGAATTTGCAAAGTTGGGCAAAATCCACTTTTGTTCTTGACCAAGGCATGTTCATACACTTTGCATTTTTCAAGTCAGCTTGCACAAGCTAGATTACAGGCCTCTAATCCTTCTTACACTCAATAATTAAATGACAATCCATTGTGTTCTAGCATTGTTTTGTTCATATAGTCATTACACAAAGAATTAAGCCATATTTGGAAAAAGCATTTTATCCATTCTTGTAAAGAAGTGCTTTATGTCAAAAGCAAATCAAAGAAGTACCAAAGCAGATCTTTTGGGCACAAGTTCATGAACCAATTCCACTGATCAAGGGTGATTTGTGCAGCATGCTTGAGGGATCTGCCTTGGCCTATAACCCAACTTGACTATCTTTGCTTATCTTAGAAGAAAACTTGCATATTGAACCATAACTTACTTTCCTGCAAGAACCAACTCAAGCAAACTTTGTAAACACTTTTCACTTGATCCAACTGACCTGAAACACGAGCCTACCATATTCCAAACCTCATCATTCATCAAAACACCATTTTGCTGCACAAAACAGGGCATCCCTGCAGATTGAGTTGCACAACTCAGTTTGCTCGTGCGTTTTGGCCAAAGCTTGTTCAAACACACTCCATACTATCCACTGAAGCTATCCCAAGCATTGAACACAAACTGTAACATCCCTAACATCACTTGCCATTTTCAGTTTTCAACTTTGCAGGTGGACTTCCATAGCTCGATTCAGTCAGTTTCAAAGAAAGCTAGAGGTTGGAGAAGCATCCCTGAACTTCAAGCAAGCTGTACAAGTCCTCAAAATCCATTGAAAGTACCTCCATTGTTGTACACGATTCAAGCTGAACAGGTAAAAGTTTGAACTTCTATCTCTCTATCCAAGCATATCTAGGCTTAGGTTTGTGAAGAAAGTATGTTCTATTCATGGCCCTAAAGCTACCCATATCATTACTTTTCATTTATGTTGTGTGTACTAAGAGAATTTTGAACCTGAACATTGAAAAAAAGTTAGGTCAGGAATTGGGGGAGAAGAAATTCTCTCTCATTTCTGAGAGTTAGAATGACTTTTTTTATATATTTGGAATCGTGACAAGATGCTCTACACTTTTGATGTTGTAAGTTTTTGATAAAAATCAAGGAATCAGAAGTTAGCAGGTTGAGAAGGAAACGCGCGTTTTCTTTGTTTCAAAGTTGCTGGAGGTTGAAGACAACTCCTTTTGGGCTGGGCTTGGTTCATTTTTCTGTTTGCACCTCATTTTTCCATATACACCCCCTTGGCCCATTGTGATTTTTTAATCATTTTTTACTTTTTGTTTTTTCCCCTGACTTATTATTTTTTGTCAAAATATAAAAAATATAAAAAATATTTTTCCACTCATTTTTTGCATTTATTTTGAATTTATTTGCTTTTATTTAAACTTGTACATATAAATAAACATAATACCTTTTATTTAAAATACTAAAAAATAATACAAATACATTTTATTTTCTGATTTTATTTTATTTTATCTTTTGAAAACATTTTCTTAAAATATATTATTTTTTTGGAAATAATAAATATTTTATTTTTGTATATATTTAATATATTTAATACATAATATAAATACTTATATATTTATTAGAATATTAGGATAAAAATACAAAAATAATACATTTTTCATTTTTATTAATATTTGACCTCAAAAATTACTTTTTACAATATACTTCTTTTTTTTATTTATTTTTTATATATAATTATTAAATATTGTATATAATAAATAATAAATACCTTTTATTTAGAAAAATTAGGGTTTTGCCCTAAAATGTGAAAATATCCAAAAATTAACCTTTTTAATCATTTTTTATTTCACTTGTAAATAATTATATGCACTTACACAAATACAATACACATTTTATTTTTCTTATACATTGTTGTTACTTTACATATTACATTTGCGATTGATTCGATTTGGTTGTAAATATTGGGACACTACTCTCCTATTAAAATCTCATCCCCATTTGAACATTTGTACCCCCATCCCCATGATTATTTTGTAATAATTTAGGACTTTAAATTCCGCATTTTAAAGCTTTCTAAATATGCCATGATAGACTTAGGGTTTGTATGCAAAAATCAAACAACAAATAGCTTGACTAAACAAAAGACAAAAAGCATGAAAATGGACAACACCAATCACACTTGCACCCCTAGGGTTACTCCACTTGTTGCCTTCAATAATGGGTCATATTGCATGTTGAGTTTCTTTGGCAAAACAAAACAAATCAAATGATCATAGTCCCTCGATGACACTTTCGAAAGTTGCCTAAAAAAATGATCAAGTCCCTTAAAGGAAAAATTGCCAAAGACACTTGGCACTATTGCAATCATGGTCTAAACGATGACCCGCGCCCGTCCCGTTAACATCCTAACACAATATTGTCCACCAAATACAATGGTGGAACAAAATTGTTAAAAGGGTTAAAACATAGGAAAAACTTTTGAGTAAATTTAGGGGTAGACAACTCTTAGTTACTTGATCAAACTTGCAAAAACACTTGCCTACTTTTCAAAACACACATCACAACACACTTTCAAAACAAAACAACTTTCAAAACATTGAAAACTTTTCAAAAAGATACACACATTTGTATACATTCAAACATGGATCATTACAAAGGTTGCCACAATAATGGCCCCTTTTCAAAACATTTTCAAACCCACACGCAAAGCACCATTTCAAACAATTGAAAATCAAAGGCAAGTGATCTAAAACAAGTAACTAAGAGCCCATGGATAACCATGGATAGAAAGGGTGCTAATACCTTCCCTTTCTATAATCTACCCCCCGAACCCAAGAAAACATCTCAAAGGTTTTTGCTGTGCTTTTTAACCTTTCCTTAGGATAAAATAAAAAGTTGGTGGCGACTCTTGCTCAACCGAAACATTTGCGAAAACAAACGCAAAACCTCAAGTCAGTTCTCCCACCGTATCATAGAACTGGCGACTCTGCTGGGGAGTAACTTAAAAGTGGGGTTACCTTAGGGTTAGATCACTTACTTGTTTTAAATTGCTTGCTTTGTTTGCTTTTATATTGGTGGGCTTTGCATCGGAGTTTCATAGATCCTAACCCGGATCTAGGGAATACCCTTTAGGTAGCATAAGCTGTGAGGGACCTGTCTGGCATAGACCGACATGGGAGAAGCAGTGGCTACGTTGGTGTGACACCTTGGTCTGTACCGATATCCCTTGTGTTGCAACGAGGAGAATATGGGTCTTCTAAGGAGTCATTAAGCACCAACCGACCTTAGAACCCTAAATTAACCCAACTTGGCCATAGAATGGTAGCAGTATGCTACACTCATTGAGGCTAAACTCTCGCGATGGTTCTGGCCGCAAGAAAAGATTACGATGCTGGAGTTATGACCGATTGAGGGTAGTCAATGATATTGCGATCCTCTAGAACCCAGTTACTTTTGATAGGACAAGTCTTAACCAACGAAACTAAAAGAGGGTAATACTTAAACTTCATGCTGGCCTAAACCCTAAGGGTTGTCTTGTGTGACTTGTGTGCCTTATCATGCTTGCCTTTGTGAATACTTGTGGTGTTCTTTACCATAACATCATACCATCATACCATTGCATGCATCCTGCATAAGGACTGACCCATTTCAAAGACAAGAGGGTTTCATCTTTGCTCTGTTTTGTAGGACATCATGATGCCCATGCATAGGAATACTATTCGGCTCAACTTTGTTCAACCACCTACTTTGCTCAAGGAATTGGTTGATAGGATTCCAAACACTACTTCCTTCATCAAGAGGCATGGTTCTCTTCTCGGTTTAGTCACTTGAAAGTGGGAGCAACAACTGATGAGTGTCCTGGTCTAGTTTTATGATCCCATGTATCATTGCTTCACCTTTCAAGACTTCCAGCTGGTCCCTACCCTGGAAGAATTCTCTGAGTTACTTGGTATCCCTGTTTTGGAGCAGATTCTATTCACTGGTTGGGAGAATACTCTTAGGCCTAAAGAGATTGATGCAGCCCTTCCCTTGACCAAAGAAGAGGTAATGGCTAACTGGGAGACTAGAAGTGGAGTTAAGGGCTTTTTGGATAAGTTTCTGGTTGGCAAAGCTAATAGTTTCTGGAATGACTTAGACTTCAAGGCGTACGAAGACATTATGGCTCTCTTAATCTATGGTCTAGTATTGTTTCCAAATCCTGATACCTTTATAAATGTCAATGCCATAAGGATCTTCATGTCTCGGAACCCTGTACCCACTCTCTTGGGTGATATCCTGCAGCAACTCTATGCTCGTACTGCCCGAAGACGGGGAACTCCGTGGTGTTGTACTCCTTTGTTAGTGAGGTGGTTTATTTCGCACCTCCCTAAGTTCGTGCTGAAGAACAAAGAAGGAAGGGGCTGGGCTCATAGGTTAATGTCTCTCACTGATAATGACATCATTTGGACTCTCAGAGGATTGGATGAGGTAGCCATTATTGATCGTTGCGGAGAATATCCTAATGTTCCATTGATCGGTACCCAGGGAGGAATCTCTTATAATCCATGTTTAGCTCTCCGTCAGTTTGGAAGAGCCAGAAGAGCAGGGCCTCATGAGATGTTGGTACCTCACATCAGTTTTGAGTTTCAGGTAGACAGTGACGAGCTGTGCCGTAGATTCATCAAGGCTTGGGACATAATTCACAAAGATGACCCACATGAGTTGGGATCGAAGACTTCTCTACCAATGGAACCCTATTGCAGATGGGTCCGCATCCGTGCTCAGAAGTTAGGTATGCCATACGAAGCTGTCAGGCCTATCATTCTTGAATTTCCTGATGAAGACGAGGTTCCTCCAACTGTCCTCCCTCCTCAGATACCCGCTGATGTTGATACACTAAAGAAGTCTTGGGCGCAGCTACAGGAAGAACGAGATTCTTATCGCGAAAAGTTCAACGAACAGGAACAAAAGATCCAGAAGCTGACTAAGCAATTGGAGAATGAGCAGATCCTGAATGACTATATCCGTACTGAGAAGAGGAGGCCATGGGAGCACTGATGGGCATTGGATGTTTCTTTTACAGCTTTTATTTCCTTTTCAGTATTTTCATTCTTGTAATGCCTAAGGGAAAATTGTTGAACAATTTAAAGTTTGAATCTAATGAAATGTGTTTCCTTTTTGTCTACAAAGTTGAATCCTGATTGTCTTTGAAAACATAAATCATACGCATCTCATTGCATCATATGCATAACAAGTACCCTTCTTCTACAGGTTGCTTAATCTTCTTCGTTGTTTATTACAGCACTCAATCATCATGTCTTCCGAGCCTACTACCGAACAAGCTATCAAGGCCCTCCAGGCCCAGAACGCCCAGTTTCAAGAGCTGGTCATGAGTTTAGCCCAGGGTCAACAGGAGTTGAAGACTCTGCTCTTGAAGAAAAAGAAGAAGAATAAGACTGCGCTGTTTAACACTGGACGGAGGTTTGGGAATAGATTGCAGAATGAGGCTGATCAGGCTACTTCCTCTGCAGGGAAAGACAGTCCCCAAGGGGGAAGGGCTCCTAGTCCTGTGGTCTCCGACAACGAGACAGATTACAATGATGAACAGTACCCTCCTGCTGAAGACAGGTACAAGCAACTAGAGGACCTTTTAAGTGCCATGGAGATTCAACATGTGCCGGGGCTGGATTTTGGAGATCTAGGTTTATCTTCTTGGGTGGTGATCCCACACAAGTTCAAGGCACCTGCCTTTGCGAAGTACGATGGGGCTTCATGTCCTAAGCTGCATCTCAGATCATATGTAAGGAAGATCCAACCTTACACTGCAGACAAGAACCTATGGATCCATTTCTTCCAGGATAGCCTTTCGGGGTCTCAACTCGAATGGTTCTATCAGCTGGATGGAGCCAGTATTCGAAACTGGGAGGACTTGGCTACTGCATTTTATAAGCAGTATCAGTACAATTCCGACCTTGCTCCCACGCGTACCCAACTCCAGGGTATGTCACTGGGGACGGGCGAAGGTTTTAAGGAGTATGCGCAAAAGTGGAGAGACCTGGCTGGCAGGGTGCATCCACCGCTGACTGACCGTGAGCTTGTCGACATGTTCTTAGGGACCCTGTCCGGTCCATTCTTCAACCATCTGATTGGTAATTCTTCTGCTGGGTTTACATATCTGATCTTAACCGGTGAGAGGATAGAAGTTGGTATCAAGTCGGGGAAGATACAGAAAGGTGCCTCCTCGAGTACTGAAAAGAAGCCCTTCAAGAAGGAAGCCAGTGCTGTTTATGGTCCAAGGAGACAGAACAAACCAGAACGCCGCCAAACTGTAAACGCGTTGGTAATTTCAAAGCCTATTACTGCTCCTCAGCAGTATAACCAACCAAGGGGTGAGAGCCCAAAAGGCAGTACACTCGACTCAGCATGACCCTGTCTTAGATTTTGCCGCAACTACTGTCAACCAATCTGGTAACTGTCAAAGAAGCTCCGAAGGTGGTAAACACAGCTTCTCCAAAATACAACCCCAACGCCTGTTGCGCTTATCACTCTGATAGCCTGGGGCATACTACGGATGATTTTTGGGCTCTGAGGAATAAGGTTCAGGACCTTATTGATGCTAAAGAAATACAGTTCGAGGCGCCCGAAAGGCCCAATATTGTGACTGCTCCCATGCCCCGGCATGGAGTGAATGCTGTGGAAGAAGACCCGTATGTGGCCTCTGTAGATGATATTATTACTCCGTTGTTGACTGTCAAAAGGAACCTGTTGCTAGCCGGTTTATTTCCTGGATGTAGTAAAGGTTGCCTTCTATGTTCTGTTTCACCTGCTGGTTGTCCTTTGCTGAAGTCAGGCGTCCAAAACCTGATGGATAGCAAAGAGATCTTGTTCGAGAAGATTGTTGTTCCTGCTGTCCCTGTTGAAGAAGTTTCTATTGTCACTATTTTCAAAAAACCTCCTAAAGCTCTCTCAAAGAAGCCATTCAAAATCATGTCCACTCAGAAGATTACTCCTATCATCATCACTGTTCTGGGGCCTCTCCCTTATACATCCGACAAAGCTGTCCCATGGCACTATGAGGCAAATGTTTATGTGCTTGGAGTTAAGCAAGAGTTTGATACTAGTACCGGCATCAACAATATTACCGGGCCTGCCAAAGTTACTCGCAGTGGTAGGCTGTTCTCACCAGATATTGCACCACCAGCTATTCAGAAACCTCTTATCATCACACCTGCAAGTGTGCCTGCTCCCCTTCCTGATCAAGTTCATGTTTTTACCCCTGCTGCCGAGTCATCTGACGCTCGGGGCAAAGGGATTGCTACTGATTTTCCTGCCCTGACGGAGGCACCAAAGACAACCAATGTTGAAGCTTCCCAGCAAGAGATGGAAGAAATTCTCAAGATCATTAAGAAGAGTGATTTCAACGTAGTTGAGCAGCTGGGGCACACCCCATCAAAATTTTCTATGCTATCACTGTTGTTGTGTTCAGAGGCCCATGCCAAGGCCCATGCCAAGGCCCTGATTTCCTTCCTGAAGACGGCCCATGTGCCACAAGAAACATCTGCTGATCAATTTACCGATTATGTGGCCAACTTGACTGCCGATAATGGTTTGGGCTTCTCTGACGCCGATCTGACTGCCAAAGGAAAGAACCATAACGACGCCCTGCATGTCTCCATTGAATGCAGGGGCACTACTCTTGCCCATGTGTTGGTAGACACCGGTTCTTCATTGAACGTATTACCCAAGAAGGCCCTAGACAGGTTGGATTGTGAGGGTTTAGAGCTCAAGCCTAGTAACATTATTGTCCGGACCTTTGACGGTTCGAAAAGGATGGTACATGGGGAAGTTGACATTCCAATCAGGGTTGGTTCTCAAGTTTTTGATTCTACTTTCTATGTGATGGACATCCGACCATCCTATTCTTGTTTGTTGGGTCGTCCATGGATCCATAAGGCTGGAGCTGTGACCTCCACACTACATCAAAAGATGAAGTACCCGGTCAGAGGGAAGATTGTTACAGTTCAGGGGGAGGAAGAGTATATGGTCAGCCACCTCAACTCGTTCCGGTACATAGAAATGGATGGGGAATTCATTGAGACTCCATTCCAGCACTTTGAAGAAGTTCCTCAGACATTGGCGTCAGCGGAGACTGTGACTGTAGAAGATTCTCCGTTGAAGATGGCTTCCTTAAAGGATGCCCGGGCTGTGATTGAGAAGGGTGAGTGTGCAAACTGGGGCTGACTTCCTGATTTCACTCCAAAGACTGACAAGTTTGGTTTGGGCTTCACTGCAGAAGCTCAGAGGGTTGTTCGTAAGGCAAGGATTGGAAGACCTCCTGTGTTCATCACCAACCCGGGAGTAAATGCTATTGAAGACGACGTAGAGGAATCTGAATTCGACAGCTGGATCTACCCAACAACCGACGGTGGACCAAGCAACTGGACTGTCAAAGACTTCACACCTATTACTTTTGTCACTCTGTAATGAACTCTTTTGTTTTGAATTTGTAACAGACAATATTTTGAAACTTTTATGGCTCGGTGTCTTACCCGGGGCACCGTGGCTTCATTTGTGAGGGCTTTTGTGTGTCATTTTCATATATCATTAATAAAAACATTGGACGTTTGTTGCATTTCAAAATCTTGCGCTCATTTTCTTTCTTTATTATATATTGCAAAACAACTATATTTACACACACTCACTTATACAGGTTCCAATCCACTCTGGATCTCACTGGTAACGACTCTGCTACTGCCAGTTATGACTTCGAAAATCCGATCAACTTAGCCGAAGACGAAGGTGAAGATGATTGTGAAGTTCCCGGTGAGCTCGCAAGACTGTTACTCCAAGAAGAGAGGGCCATTCAGCCACATGAAGAGCCAGTGGAAACGGTAAATCTGGGTACTGAGACAGACAGAAAGGAAGTCAAGATTGGTGCCAATTTAGAGCTCAGTGTGAAACAACGGTTGATTCAGATGCTGCATGACTATGTGGAAATCTTTGCCTGGTCTTACGAAGACATGCCTGGGTTGGATACCGACATTGTGGTTCATCACCTGCCTACCAAGGAAGAATGCCCTCCGGTAAAATAGAAGGTCTGCCGTATGTGTCCAGAAATGTCTGAGAAAATCAAAGCTGAGGTTATGAAACAATTTGATGCCGGGTTCCTAGCAGTGACTTCTTACCCTCAGTGGGTTGCCAATGTGGTTCCAGTGCCGAAGAAGGATGGTAAGGTCTGAATGTGTGTTTATTACAGGTATTTGAATAGGGTCAACCCTAAGGATGATTTCCCTCTGCCTCATATCGATGTTCTAGTTGACAACACTGCTCATCATAAAGTATTCTCCTTCATGGACGGCTTCTCCGGTTATAATCAGATCAAGATGGCTCCTGAAGACATGGAGAAGACCACCTTTGTTACTCAGTGGGGCACCTTTTGCTACAAGGTCATGCCTTTTGGGTTGAAAAATGCTGGGGAAACCTACCAACGTGCCATGGTTTCTTTATTTCATGACATGATCCATCACGAGATAGAAGTATATGTAGACGATATGATTGCAAGGTCCCAAACTAAGGAGGAACACCTTGACCATCTACAGAAGCTGTTTGACCGTCTGAAGTTGTACAAGCTGAGGTTGAACCCAAATAAGTTCAACTTTGGGGTGAGATCTGGAAAATTGCTAGGCTTCGTCGTAAGCGACAAAGGCATTCAAGTGGACCCTGCCAAAGTGAAATCCATAGAAGAGATGCCAACTCCCAAGACAGAGAAAGAAGTCAGAGGCTTTCTAGGACGGTTGAACTACATTGCCCGATTATTCTTGCATTTAACTGCTACCTGTGAACCAGTCTTCAAGCTACTGAAGAAAGATCAAGTAGTACGTTGGAATGATGAATGTCAGGCCTCTTTCGAAAGAATCAAAGAGTATCTCCAAGAACCACCCATTCTTATGCCGCCGGTTGAAGGGAGACCTCTAATCTTATACTTGACAGTACTAGACAACTCA
The DNA here is from genome assembly GCA_948472305.1 of Vicia faba. Taxonomy (NCBI): domain Eukaryota; kingdom Viridiplantae; phylum Streptophyta; class Magnoliopsida; order Fabales; family Fabaceae; genus Vicia; species Vicia faba. Next base: position 974,647,034 of record OX451739.1, read on the forward strand.
ATGGGGTGTGTGCTGGGGAAGCATGACGAGTCTGGCCGAAAAGAACACGCCATTTATTACCTTAGCAAAAAGTTTACCGACTGTGAGACCCGATACTCACTGCTCGAGAAAACTTGTTGCGCTTTGGTATGGGCTGCTCGCCGGCTGAGACAGTATATGTTGACTCACACTACTCTGTCGATTTCAAAAATGGATCCAATAAAGTACATCTTCGAAAAGCCTTCCTTGTCCGGAAGAATAGCAAGATGGCAGATGATCTTGACGGAATATGACATCCAATACACGACTCAAAAAGCAATCAAGGGAAGTGTGTTGGCAGACCATTTGGCACACCAGGAAGTGGATGATTACCAGTCAATGAACTTTGAATTTCCAGACGAGGATATCATGGTAGTGACTGATTGTGAAGTACCTGGACCGGATGAAGGACTTGAGGAAGGATCCCAATGGTCTATGCACTTTGACGGAGCCTCAAACGCTTTGGGTAATGGTATCGGCGTTGTGATCATATCCCCTAAAGGCACTCATACTCCACTCACCGCCCGGTTATGTTTCAACTGCACCAACAAAATGGCAGAGTATGAAGCATGTATCATGGGTCTTCAAGCTGCAATTGACTTAAGGATCAAGTTTATGAGTGTCTTCGGAGATTCCGCTCTCGTGATCAATCAGATCAAAGGCGAGTGGGATACGAAACACCCAAATCTTATTCCTTACAAAGAGTATGTGCTGACGTTGATTCCCCACTTCGAGGAGATAACTTTTGAACACTTCCCAAGAGAGGAGAATCAGTTAGCGGACGCGTTAGCTACGATGTCTTCTATGTTCAAAGTCAAATGGGACAACGAGGCGCCGCGGATCATTATCTGGAAGTTGGATGAACCTGCACATTGCTGCGATCTCGAGACCGAAGAGGTAACAGAAAAACCCTGGTATCATGAAGTAAAGAGGTACTTGGAAGCTCAAGAATACCCCGAAGGCACATCTGTTAATGACAAGAAGTTCCTGAGAAGGTTTGCGGCAAAGTTCTTCCTCAGCAATGGCATTCTCTATAAGCGAAACCATGATTCAACCTTACTGCGTTGTGTGGATAAGGCTGAAGCAGAAAGGATCATGGCAAAGCTACATGAAGGTACCTTCGGAAAACATTCCAGTGGACATACCATGGCAAAGAAAATCCTTCGGGCAGGGTATTTCTGGTCCACAATGGAAGCCGACTGTTATCAGCATTCTCGAACTTGTCATAAATGCCAGATCTATGCTGATAAGGTGCACATTCCTCCGGTTCCTCTGAACGTCTTGATAGCACCTTGGCCTTTTGCAATGTGGGGCATTGATATGATCGGCGAAATCAGACCTACGGCATCCAACGGGCATCGCTTCATCTTAGTAGCGATTGATTACTTTATAAAGTGGGTTGAAGCAGCTTCCTACGCTACCGTAACCAAGAACGTCGTGGTACGGTTCATTCGGCACAACCTGATCTGTCGATACGGTGTACCTGAGAGGATCATTACGGATAATGGTACCAATCTTAACAACAAGATGATCACTGAGCTCTGCGAGCAATTCAAGATACAGCACCACAACTCTTCTCCCTATCGACCGAAGATGAATGGGGCTGTAGAAGCAGCGAATAAGAACATCAAGAAGATTGTGCAGAAGATGACAGTGACCTATAAATATTGGCACGAAATGTTACCGTTTGCTCTTCATGGGTACCGTACCTCAGCACGGACGTCAACATGGGCAACTCCTTTTTCCTTGGTCTATGGCATGGAGGCAGTCTTGCCTATCGAAGTCCAGATAACCTCTCTCCGGATAATGAAGGATGCAGGTTTGAGCGAAGACGACTGGACCAGACTCGGCTTGATCAATTAAACCTAATCGACGAAAAGAGACTCACCGCTATTTGTCATGGTCAGACGTACCAAAAACGGATGATCAAGGCATTTAACAAGAAAGTCAGACGACAAGAGTATCAAGTCGGAGACCTGGTAATCAAGCGCATCATTCTTCCTCAAAGTGATCCCAGGGGAAAATGGACCCCTACGTACGAAGGGCCATTTGTGGTTAAAAACATCTTCTCAGGAGGAGCGATGATTCTAACCACCATGGATGGTGACGACCTTCCTCACCCCGCCAATGCAGACATAGTAAAAAGATACTACGCATGAATTAAAGACCCGCTTGGTTGACACACCTAGGCAAAAATAAGGGCTTCCCGGTGAACCAAAAGGGTTCGGGAAAAAATAAGGGACGAAAGGAAAAAATCTGTACACCCGGCAAGTCGAAAACCTGAAAAGGCGGCTTGGGCAAAAATGGGTATCCCGGTGGACTGAAAACCCGAAAGGGCGGTCCAGGCAAAAGTTAGGGATGAAGCGTAATACTATGTCTCATTGGATCACCTTGCATCTAGAATTCGGCATCAACTATCAGGTTCAGACGGCATCAATCAATCAGCTTCATCTTCAACTAAGCAGCGAAATGATGAGACGCTTGAAGACATAAAGGCGATAGCAGAGTTGGAACCCAGTGGGATCATTTTTTCACATAGCTGTTTTGTTTCCTTTTCAAAATTGTACAAACTCTATTTTGTTCGGCGGCGTTCTCTTACTAGGACGTCAGCCTCTTGTACACAAAACGCCTATTTACAGGTAAATTTCGAAATCAATACAAGCTCACTTTTCAGACAAATTGCCAATTGTTTTTCCTATATCTGTTTTGTTTTGTCAAGAACGTCCAATGTTCATTTTTGATATATGCATTTGACATTAAATCATAAATATTTGCATGCGAAACAAAGGACTAATTACAGGTGACATCAGAAACAGGGGCAATAATAAGAATGGTCTAGGCGATCTAGTTGCTCTGTCCACCAAGGTACCAAGGTAAATTCGGATGAAGAATGTAACCAAGATACTTTCACTCACCGTAGAGTAAGATAAGAATCAGCAGTACTCTCCCCAAGCAGAGTTAGCCTACTGTCAGCCTTAAGGAAGTTGGGTATCCCCAGAAGATCTCAACATTCCCCAGCGGAGTATAGACATTCCTCAGCAAGCATCCCCGGCAGTCTTAATATAAGATTGTTCCCCGGCAAAATACTAGACACCCCAGTGGAACCCATTCCCCAGTACAGTCTGAAAAGTTTCCCCGGGAAAGTTGAATCATCCTCCCCAGTAGATTCTGAAGCTTATCCCTAATAGATTCTGGAAGCTTATCCCCTGCAGAGTACGAACGCATCTCCCCGGCTTCATTCAAAGGTTATTCCCCACCAGAGCTTATAATTGGGTTATCCTCAGCTAATTACCATGGAAAGATCGTCCTCGGCGAAGTTCTTCCTATCCCCAGCGGAGATCATCAAATTCCCCAACATAACATATCAACGGTATCCCCAGCGGAGCTCTCATCAAAACCTCAGCGAAGCATCTCTTCCCACAGAATAATTCCCCGCATAGTAATCTCTCCAACAAGTTTATTCCCCAACGGAGTCATCTTCTCCTACCGGTTTATTCTTGCAACCATCATCCCCAGCGGAAGCGAAGAACTCTACTCTTCAACATCAACCCAGGATTCCACAAACTCCCGCCAATCGTCAAGGATTTATTTTCCTAGACAAAAATACATTCATCACATTATCATACACCACGACGCATGCATATACGCATCATATAACACTATCTCATTTTTGAGCATCATGACATCATGCATTTCATACATCCTGACATTGCATACAACTATTGTTTTGCCTTTTCAGGAAAAGGTCAATCCAAAGATGATTACTATCAACTATCGCAATTCCAGATTCGATACCTGTATCTAGCCAGGGAATATCTGTGAGTGATTGATTGTAGATTCGATACCTGTATCCAGCCAGGGCATATCTGCATGAAGAGTTTCCAGATTCGATACCTGTATCCAGCCAGGGCATATCTGTAGACGACAATTTCCAGATTCGACACCTGTATCCAGCCAGGGCATATCTGTAGACGACAAATTCCAGATTCGATTCCTGTATCCAGCCATATCTATAGACGACCAATTCCAGATTCGATTCCTGTATCCAGCCAGGGCATATCTGTAGACGACCAATTCCAGATTCGATTCCTGTATCCAGCCAGGGCATATCTGTAGACGACCAATTCCAGATTCGATTCCTGTATCCAGCCAGGGCATATTTGTAGACGACCAATTCCAGATTCGATTCCTGTATCTAGCCAGGGCATATCTGTGAGCAATTGATTGTAGATTCGATACCTGTATCTAGCCAGGGCACGTCTGTAAGCAACCTTTTGAAGTTCCGGATTCGATTCCTGTACCTATCCAGGGCATATCTTTGAGCGTCTAATTGTAGATTCGATACCTGTACCTAGCCAGGGCATATCTGCATGAAGAGTTTGAAGATCAATGTAACACCCCGTTTTTGATTAAATGTTAATTCGGTTATTTGAAATAAAAATATTCATAATGATAAAATACTATTTTGAGTAATATTATTTTGGTGTGTATTTGGCTTCGTTTGATTTATCGGTATAATTTAGTTTTTATGGAATAAATATTAATTAAATGTAATATGGTTTTAATAGAATTATATGATATAATTTGAATTAAATAATTGTTGGGGCCAAATTATAATTTTAGAAAGATAGAGGGAGGAAAGTTAGTAGTAGAAGGATAGTTTTATAAAATAGAAAAGGAGAGTTAGTAAGAGTAGTTGGTAAGAAGAAAAAGAAGAAAGAAAAGAAGAGAGAAAGAGGAGAAGAGAAGAAAGGAAGCTAGGTTTGGAGTTGCAACATCTTCATCATCTTGTTTCCAGAAAACCCACACCAAGGTAAGGGGTTTGATTCTCCATCTCATATTGTTAGGTTTTGATAGATATATTTTGGATTTGGGGGTAAAATTGATAGTTGATTTATAGGGTTTTGTTGGTTGATTGTTGGAATGGTTTAGAAAAGTTGGATTAGGAGTATGGTTTGTGAGTGTATTAGGTGCTAGCTTGTAGAAATTAAGAGTATTGAATGGGAAAGAAAACCATGGTGGTAGAATGAGAAAAACTCAAAAGAATGAAGTTTTCACGCAGGTCCATCCACACGGGCCGTGTTGATGCACACGGGTGCCCGTGTTGATGCTCTGACTTTGGCAATTTTTGCACGTTCTAGTGGCTTTTCCACACGGGCCGTGTTGATGCACACGGGTGCCCGTGTTGATGCTTCTGTAGCCTCCAAAATTCTGATTTTTCGCACTTCCTTTGGAACCCGATTGTGTTCCGATTTCGGTAGATTCGTCGACGGAGGAAGTTGCTCCGAATTCAAAGAAAATTGACGTGCTAGCATAATCCGACGTGTAGATTAACGTAGTGAAGTTCGTTTTGCAAAATTTCGAGTTTTTAAGAATCGACCCGATTTTAGTACGAATGAAATAAGTTGAGTTTAATCCCGAATTTAACCGTTCGAGTTACATTCCGGTGACTCGATCGCGATGAGAAACATTGAGAGTAATGTCGGTTCATTGATAATGACTTTATGTTGAAATATACTTTCCGATTTGGAATTGTTGATAGTTGATGGTTTATGTTTTGGTTGAGTAAGTAACTTGTTTGTATACATTTTACTTGACGTTGAGATTGTTAAATTATATGTATGCATGCATGTACAATAGTTGATGTTCCATTGGTTGGATTTGATGGTATGTGTATGTTAAGATTATTGTGAATCTTAATTGCATGATTTGGTTATATTGTACATTGCATGGCATGGTTGGTCTTGAAACAGAGACGGTGAAACTGTGGGTTCACATGATTTTATAGACGGTGACCCTATTGTGGGAAAAGACGTAGTGACCTTGATCCGGAAGGGAAATATAGGTGGTGGAACATTGGGTCCACAATATCTAGACGGTGACCCTATTGTGGGAAAAGACGTAGTGACCTTGATCCGGAAGGGAAATATAGGTGGTGGAACATTGGGTCCACAATATCTAGACGGTGACCCTATTATGGGAAAAGACGTAGTGACCTTGATCCGGAAGGGAAATATAGGTGGTGGAACATTGGGTCCACAATATCTATACGGTGACCCTATTGTGGGAAAAGACGTAGTGACCTTGATCCGGAAGGGAAACATAGGTGGTGGAACCTTGGGTCCACGAGTCGGTACCGCATTCGCATACGTTGAGTCGTGTTGTGAGTCACATGTATAATTGTGCATGATATGTATGTGTGTTGATGTGTTTGATTATGTGCCAATATTGTTGTTGTTTGAATTATGGTTATGTGCCAAGGATGTGAGTATTCGGATAATCGGTTTACATGGTTAATGTGTTGGAAATGGATTCCTTGAGTAATGATACTACAGGTGATAAAATGAACATGATCATTATGTATTGCTTTATTTATTGCCATTTCATTTACTTAAAATTACATGTTATATGATTATTGGAATTCTTACCCTTTTGTTGGCCAATGCTTTTGATGGCATTGTGCAGGTACCGAGGGCGGTAGCGCGAGGCGCTAGCTAACGGATGCATTGGATTGCAATCTGTTTTATTTTGATTAGAGTCGAGTCGATGCTCTGGTAGTAACACATGGGGGGGGGGGGATTTATTTAGTGTCGAACTCGATTATTTTGTATTTGGATTATGATGTATATAATCCTTATTCGTGTATATGATGTTTTGTATATGTGAGACTTGATAACATATGCTTATGTGAATTATGATGGCTTGATGCCTTGAATTATGTTTTGATTCCTCCATAAATGGAGATGATGTGAAATTATGAAACTCCGTTGCGTTTGCATGAGAGAATGAAGTAAATATTTATGGTATGTTTGTTTTGTGTTGGAATGCTTATACTTTCAAACATACCCTGTCCGTTTTTCCTTAAAAACTTTGGAATGTGATGTGTGTTGTGGCATCCCTTCTGTGCAATTTTATTTCTCTGATTTTAATCTTTACCTTTAATTGGGGTATTTAGAAGGGGTGTTGCAATAGTGGTATCAGAGCAGGTCGGTCTATCGGCCAGGTTGTTTATGTGTTTAATCCATTTTGGTACGCGACATGTGTGTGAAACACTGTCGGTACTTGATTGTTTCCTTTTCGTTGTCTGCAGAGGTACGTGTGAATTAAGTGGGGGAGAAGTTTCTTCTCTGAAGTTTTGTGCAAGAGGTTGGTTCAGTATACCGCCGATTGTAAGATGTAAGTATTGCCGAGCAGTTGATGCTTCAAGCATGGTTATGTTTAAGTAGCTTGAGGGGTAAGATTGAAGATGCTGTTGTGGTTTGGTAACGATGGTTAATGCCACCTCATGATTGTCGACTGTCTATTGACAAATTGAGGGACTTATCATCCTTAATCTCTTGTTGATAGTAGTCGGGAATTGTGTTGTTTGGGATAGACTTGTCTTGCCAACTTAATAGTGTGTGAAGCAGATGAGTTGGCACAAGGCAGTGCATGGTTACTTGAGTTGTGGGCGAATTTGGATTTTGGTGAGAAATAAGATTTTTGGCAAGCGAGCTTCTTGTTGTGATTCTTCCGAAACCTTTTGTGGAAATGTGAGTGAATTACCGCTGTAGTGCGAGGTGAAGTTTTGATGGATATAGTTTCTGGAACTAGTTGGGATTCGAAGTATCCTTAAGGGATGTTTGTTTCTGAATTAGAGTTGAAGAGTCAACTTGAATATTGGTTTTAGTAGAGTTTGTTTGTTTGAGTGGTTCGCCGTGGAGTGCGCCGATTGTGTTGTTCGAGAAGAGCAAAGGTTACCCAAGTTGGTATGTCGTTTGTAGTCAAGGAACGAAGCGGATGTTGAGGACGAGTGTCTGCTTCGGAGGATTGATATTTAAGTGAAGCAGTTATTTGGAGTTTATGTGTTTAGTGAGATCGTTTTGAAGTCTGGCTGCCTATGGGTTAGTGTGAGGGTTGAAGATGTTCATGCAATGCTTTTCAAGATAGTGTATGGTCCGGGCGAGTATAAGCTGATGTCATTAGTGTGACTAATGCGTCAGGTAAGATTTTGGAATGTTCCAACAGTACTCTCATGAGTAGCTGAAGAGTTATTTCGTGTTCATGGATATTATTTGGTTTACATCAAGTTAAGGGATTGTGGTAAGCATCCGAGTGTTGCGTTATCAGTAGTGGAGTTAGATTGGTGCTTGTTGAGTCCTCTAAAGAAGGAGTTTTGGAACTGTTGGACGTGAGTGTCTTAAGTAAGCAACTTAGACGACAATATTTTGGACAGTTCCGTGAAGATTTATTTTGTGTCTTGTCGAAGACTTTAAGGGGCTAATTCATAGTTTAGAAGTTCTTTTGTTTTGGATGGTTAACTTTGTGAGTTTGATGGAAGATATTTTTATGAGTTGGTATTGATCGTGAGTATTTTGACCCGAAATGGTTGAGTCACTAATTGGACTTCGCAATGGGGAGCGAATTTGTTTTAGCCGGTGAGAAGTTTAGCGAATGCCTTGATTTTGGTTTTGTTTTGTACTGAAGAACCTAGTGCGACGTGTTGTGATATTTTGTTTTGGACGTAAGATGTATTTCGACATAGAGTTGGAAAAGTGTATTACTACCTTGGAACGATTTGATTTTTCTTATGGAAAATTATCGGATGCGGGAGTTAGAGTTTGATGCAGTTATGCTCATTGGAACCTTATAGGTACAGATGTTAACGACAAGGAGATTGGAATTGTTGAAGACAATTCAAGTTGAGTATGATCTATAAAGAGACTTCGTCTGTTGTTGAGTTTATTAAGTTGATATTGAGGATAACCCAAGAGTATCTTATTTGAGATTTATTATTTTGAAAGAATGTTGCATGTTTGTTTTGAGACGCTTGTTGAGATTAAACTCAGAAGGATATTAAGGATTCGTTCACTACTACCATATGGATTTCGCCGGATACTAATGGTCGCGGTGGATTATTAGATCACGACTAAAATAAGTCTTGACGGTAAGAAATTTGGTGATGGTTTGGTAACCACAGGTACTTAAAGATGATTGATGTTTTATAGAGGAAGATGTTCTATTTGTGACTGAAGTCGGTCGCGACGGTGTTCATGTTGGATTCCATAGAAATTGATGTTATGGTTCTAAGTCCAAACTATGTTGTAATTTCAGGAGTATGAGACGAAATTGATGAGTAGAGTTCTTGAGAGAGTGTTTGGTTTGGATTACCACTTTAGAAGATTGAAAGATATGAGAGATGTTTCGAATAAGAAACCAGTGTATTAATCATTGCGACGATGCGAGGATGGTGATTACTTAATTAAACTTTGGGAATTGAATTGTTATAAGGGAAGACTTCGTGGAAGTCAAGTGTATACATCGAAGTTTCACAAGTGAAATATTTGGACAGTATTTGAAGAGGTCAAACTATGTCGTGTATTTCAGAGGATCAACGGACGTTGATCAATCGAGAATGAAAGAGTGATTCTTCGAGTTGATGAAGATGATGTTGCGAGGTGTCTTGATGGGTGTACGCTTTGAACGTATCCATTTTGGGTGATTGGGAAGTTGAGGATTAACCAAGTTGTTTTACAGTTGGCATCTTATGCATAAAAGTGACACAGCATGGTTTAGATATCGAGCATTGAGTTTTAGCGAGTATGCGGGATTGTTGGATTTGGGCTAGTGAGTTATAGTCGCAAGTCGTCAGTATACGTCCTAGGATGAGTGGTGTGTCGCAGTTCAGTTATGTTTGGGTAACTTGTTATTGTTCAAGGGTGGTACGTTGGTAATCTACAAGGACGATGTGACCTTGTGATTTTTCTGGAATGAGAGCGATAACTGCAAGTGTAATTCTTGAGTTCGTACTTATGCGTGAATGATGGCATCTTTTCGTGTTTGCGTAGCACGCGTGGTTTTATCCTTTCTGATTGTTTCAGTTTTGGTTTGTATAACCATTTTGTTGTTTTTGTTTTAGCGATGGTGTTGGTGTTGTGTCGTAGGACTTTATGTTCCTACCTTTGGTGACTCGTTTCCGAGGCGTTGGTTCGAGTGTATGACTAATTCTATGGTTGAGACGTTAGGATGGTATCGATCTTGTTTGTTTAGTTCTCGAGCGAACCGGTGTGTCTGCGCCTTGTTTAGTTGTTGGGTGTTAGTTGATTATCGAGTGCATTGTATGGGCTTCGCATCTCGGTATGGTTGTTCTTGTCTAAACGTTATGGCTAGGGAGATGCCCTTGTGTTAGGTGTATTTTGTATGTTGTTTAATTAACGCAAGGATTGAGTGGACGAATGCGTAGGCATGTCCCGATTTGTTCGTTTTGGTCAAATTTTTCGAGGCCGAAAATCTTTTAAGTGGGGGAGAGTTGTAACACCCCGTTTTTGATTAAATGTTAATTCGGTTATTTGAAATAAAAATATTCATAATGATAAAATACTATTTTGAGTAATATTATTTTGGTATGTATTTGGTTTCGTTTGATTTATCGGTATAATTTAGTTTTTATGGAATAAATATTAATTAAATGTAATATGGTTTTAATAGAATTATATGATATAATTTGAATTAAATAATTGTTGGGGCCAAATTATAATTTTAGAAAGATAGAGGGAGGAAAGTTAGTAGTAGAAGGATAGTTTTATAAAATAGAAAAGGAGAGTTAGTAAGAGTAGTTGGTAAGAAGAAAAAGAAGAAAGAAAAGAAGAGAGAAAGAGGAGAAGAGAAGAAAGGAAGCTAGGTTTGGAGTTGCAACATCTTCATCATCTTGTTTCAAGAAAACCCACACCAAGGTAAGGAGTTTGATTCTCCATCTCATATTGTTAGGTTTTGATAGATATATTTTGGATTTGGGGGTAAAATTGATAGTTGATTTATAGGGTTTTGTTGGTTGATTGTTGGAATGGTTTAGAAAAGTTGGATTAGGAGTATGGTTTATGAGTGTATTAGGTGCTAGCTTGTAGAAATTAAGAGTATTGAATGGGAAAGAAAACCATGGTGGTAGAATGAGAAAAACTCAAAAGAATGAAGTTTTCACGCAGGTCCATCCACACGGGCCGTGTTGATGCACACGGGTGCCCGTGTTGATGCTCTGACTTTGGCAATTTTTGCACATTCTGGTGGCTTTTCCACACGGGCCGTGTTGATGCACACGGGTGCCCGTGTTGATGCTTCTGTAGCCTCTAAAATTCTGATTTTTCTCACTTCCTTTGGAACCCGATTGTGTTCCGATTTCGGTAGATTCGTTGACGGAGCAAGTTGCTCCGAATTCAAATAAAATTGACGTGCTAGCATAATCCGACGTGTAGATTAACGTAGTGAAGTTCGTTTTGCAAAATTTCGAGTTTTTAAGAATCGACCCGATTTTAGTACGAATGAAATAAGTTGAGTTTAATCCCTAATTTAACCGTTCGAGTTACATTCCGGTGACTCGATCGTGATGAGAAACATTGAGAGTAATGCCGGTTCATTGATAATGACTTTATGTTGAAATATACTTTCCGATTTGGAATTGTTGATAGTTGATGGTTTATGTTTTGGTTGAGTAAGTAACTTGTTTGTATACATTTTACTTGACGTTGAGATTGTTAAATTATATGTATGCATGCATGTACAATAGTTGATGTTCCATTGGTTGGATTTGATGGTATGTGTATGTTAAGATTATTGTGAATCTTAATTGCATGAATTGGTTATATTGTACATTGCATGGCATGGTTGGTCTTGAAATAGAGACGGTGAAACTGTGGGTTCACATGATTTTATAGACGGTGATCCTATTGTGGGAAAAGACGTAGTGACCTTGATCCGGAAGGGAAATATAGGTGGTGGAACATTGGGTCCACAATATCTAGACGGTGACCCTATTGTGGGAAAAGACGTAGTGACCTTGATCCGGAAGGGAAATATAGGTGGTGGAACATTGGGTCCATAATATCTAGACGGTGACCCTATTGTGGGAAAAGACGTAGTGACCTTGATCTGGAAGGGAAATATAGGTGGTGGAACATTGGGTCCACAATATCTAGACGGTGACCCTATTGTGGGAAAAGACGTAGTGACCTTGATCCGGAAGGGAAACATAGGTGGTGGAACCTTGGGTCCACGAGTCGGTACCGCATTCGCATACGTTGAGTCGTGTTGTGAGTCACATGTATAATTGTGCATGATATGTATGTGTGTTGATGTGTTTGATTATGTGCCAATATTGTTGTTGTTTGAATTATGGTTATGTGCCAAGGATGTGAGTATTCGGATAATCGGCTTACATGGTTAATGTGTTGGAAATGGATTCCTTGAGTAAGGATACTACAGGTGATAAAATGAACATGATCATTATGTATTGCTTTATTTATTGCCATTTCATTTACTTAAAATTACATGTTATATGATTATTGGAATTCTTACCCTTTTGTTGGCCAATGCTTTTGATGGCATTGTGCAGGTACCGAGGGCGGTAGCGCGAGGCGCTAGCTAACGGATGCATTGGATTGCAATCTATTTTATTTTGATTAGAGTCGAGTCGATGCTCTGGTAGTAACACATGGGGGGGATTTATTTAGTGTCGAACTCGATTATTTTGTATTTGGATTATGATGTATATAATCCTTATTCGTGTATATGATGTTTTGTATATGTGAGACTTGATAACATATGCTTATGTGAATTATGATGGCTTGATGCCTTGAATTATGTTTTGATTCCTCCATAAATGGAGATGATGTGAAATTATGAAACTCCGTTGCGTTTGCACGAGAGAATGAAGTAAATATTTATGGTATGTTTGTTTTGTGTTGGAATGCTTATACTTTCAAACATACCCTGTCCGTTTTTCCTTAAAAACTTTGGAATGTGATGTGTGTTGTGGCATCCCTTCCGTGCAATTTTATTTCTCTGATTTTAATCTTTACCTTTAATTGGGTTATTTAGAAGGGGTGTTGCAATCAACACCTGTAACAGGCCAGGAAACCATCTTCCTTTCTCAAAGTACGCAAGTTCTCGCTAAGGAATCTCTTACGCGATCAACACTTCCAAATGGCATCTATAAGCCCATTCCCGACAAGGTTCTGTCACGTCTCCAGATGGCATCTATAAGCACATCCTCCTATCCACAATCTCTCCAAATGGCATCTATAAGCCCATTCCCGACATCACATTGCTGATACTCCACTATGCGAGTGCAAATTTCTGGGCACTTTAGTGTTCAATCATCTTCCACCTTCGGATCACGAAAGGCACGCAAGCCAATCTACATCCTCAGGTCTAAGAAGATTGAACAGGGGCAACTGTTGTACCCAAAAAATTTCCCTCACATTTCCTCAACATTTCCTCATCACTAGACCCTTGGAGTTCAAGAACAAGTTAGGGTTTGCTCTGCTCAAAACTCCTCCTTGCACTGTTGACCCAAATTAGGGTTTGAGTTTGCAGAAAGATGTTTTGACCTAAAGTGCCCAAAATGACTTTCATGCTTCATGTTGGAGTCACAAGTTTATCCATACCAAGTTTCAAGCCTTGATTCCAATCTTTGCCCAGTCAATTGGACAGTTGACCTAGAAATCAACTGTATTGGGGGAAAAGTCAATTGTGGTCAATTGACAGTAAAACCTCATGATTTTTGACCCACATCAACATTATGAACTCATATGGACCATTTGACCAAGTTTGGATCACAATTCCACAAGAAATTTGATCAGATCACCAAAAGGTCAAAATGGTCGTTTTTAAGGTTTTGACTGCACAAAGGCAATTTTTGACTGTTTGACCTAACCAATGGCAATTCAAGCTCACACATGGACTCAAAGACTCAATGGCATTGTCTTGACATGTTCAACAAGTTCAAAAGATCCCAAATGCACAAGATTGACAAATGAATTTTCCAGTCAACTGAGCAAAATTTGACTGTATACTGAAAAGTCAAACTTTGACTTTTTGGTCAAAATCAAGTGCCAAGATTCATTTTTCATCAAGACATGTCAAATTATGAAACTTGTTCATCAATAAATCAAAAATTACAAATTAGGGTTTGAAATGAAGAAATTTCATAACTTAGAAATTTTCTAAGTTATGAAATTTCCTAATTTTTTCCTAACACTGTCCCATCTTTTTATCAAGATACATTTGGATTCAAACAAAACTCAAAACATGAAAGTTATAGTCCATTGCAAAATCTACAACTTTGATTCACAAAGTTTCCTCAAAAGAAGCTTGTAGCTCAAGTTATGATTTTTGGAATAGGGGTGCAAAACATTCTTAACTTAGAAATTTTTTGACCTATTTTAGGCAGGATTTTTGCCCAACTTCATGGCCACTTTTCACATGCTTCCACTTGGAATATCAACTTGCATTACAAAGATGGATTGTAGTACACATTCCAAGCTTTCCAAATTGTCCAAGAACTCCTCAAACACCCTTGTGGTTAGGGAGAATCGAATTTGCAAAGTTGAGCAAAATCCACTTTTGTTCTTGACCAAGGCATGTTCATACACTTTGCATTTTTCAAGTCAGCTTGCACAAGCTAGATTACAGGCCTCTAATACTTCTTACACTCAATAATTAAATTCCAATACATTGTGTTCTAGCATTGTTTTGTTCATATAGTCATTACACAAAGAATTAAGCCATATTTGGAAAAAGCATTTTATCCATTCTTGTAAAGAAGTGCTTTATGTCAAAAGCAAATCAAAGAAGTACCAAAGCAGATCTTTTGGGCACAAGTTCATGAACCAATTCCACTGATCAAGGGTGATTTGTGCAGCATGCTTGAGGGACCTGCCTTGGCCTATAACCCAACTTGACTATCTTTGCTTATCTTAGAAGAAAACTTGCATATTGAACCATAACTTACTTTCCTGCAAGAACCAACTCAAGCAAACTTTGTAAACACTTTTCACTTGATCCAACTGACCTGAAACACGAGCCTACCATATTTCAAACCTCATCATTCATCAAAACACCATTTTGCTGCACAAAACAGGGCATCCCTGCAGATTGAGTTGCACAACTCAGTTTGCTCGTGCGTTTTGGCCAAAGCTTGTTCAAACACACTCCCTACCATCCACTGAAGCTATCCCAAGCATTGAACACAAACTGTAACATCCCTAACATCACTTGCCATTTTCAGTTTTCAACTTTGCAGGTGGACTTCCATAGCTCGATTCAGTCAGTTTCAAAGCAAGCTAGAGGTTGGAGAAGCATCCCTGAACTTCAAGCAAGTTGTACAAGTCCTCAAAATCCATTGAAAGTACCTCCATTGTTGTACACGATTCAAGCTGAACAGGTAAAAGTTTGAACTTCTATCTCTCTATCCAAGCATATCTAGGCTTAGGTTTGTGAAGAAAGTATGTTCTATTCATGGCCCTGAAGCTACCCATATCATTACTTTTCATTTATGTTGTGTGTACTAAGAGAATTTTGAACCTGAACATTGAAAAAAAGTTAGGTCAGGAATTGGGGGAGAAGAAATTCTCTCTCATTTCTGAGAGTTAGAATGACTTTTTTATATATTTGGAATCGTGACAAGATGCTCTACACTTTTGATGTTGTAAGTTTTTGATAAAAATCAAGGAATCAGAAGTTAGCAGGTTGAGAAGGAAACGCGCGTTTTCTTTGTTTCAAAGTTGCTGGAGGTTGAAGACAACTCCTTTTGGGCTGGGCTTGGTTCATTTTTCTGTTTGCACCTCATTTTTCCACATACACCCCCTTGGCCCATTGTGTGATTTTTTAATCATTTTTGACTTTTTGTTTTTTCCCCTGACTTATTATTTTTTGTCAAAATATAAAAAATATTTTTCCACTCATTTTTTGCATGTATTTTGAATTTATTTGCTTTTATTTAAACTTGTACATATAAATAAACATAATACCTTTTATTTAAAATACTAAAAAATAATACAAATACATTTTATTTTCTGATTTTATTTTATTTTATCTTTTGAAAACATTTTCTTAAAATATATTCTTTTTTTGTAAATAATAAATATTTTATTTTTGTATATATTTAATATATTTAATACATAATATAAATACTTATATATTTATTAGAATATTAGGATAAAAATACAAAAATAATACGTTTTTCATTTTTATTAATATTTGACCTCAAAAATTACTTTTTACAATATACTTCTTTTTTTTTATTTATTTTTTATATATAATTATTAAATATTGTATATAATAAATAATAAATACCTTTTATTTAGAAAAATTAGGGTTTTTCCCTAAAATGTGAATATATCCAAAAATTAACCTTTTTTTATCATTTTTTATTTCACTTGTAAATAATTATATGCACTTACACAAATACAATACACATTTTATTTTTCTTATACATTGTTGTTACTTTACGTATTACATTTGCGATTGATTCGATTTGGTTGTAAATATTGGGACACTACTCTCCTATTAAAATCTCATCCCCATTTGAACATTTGTACCCCCATCCCCATGATTATTTTGTAATAATTTAGGACTTTAAATTCCACATTTTAAAGCTTTCTAAATATGCCATGATAGACTTAGGGTTTGTATGCAAAAATCAAACAACAAATAGCTTGACTAAACAAAAGACAAAAAGCATGAAAATGGACAACACCAATCACACTTGCACCCCTAGGGTTACTCCACTTGTTGGCTTCAATAATGGGCCATATTGCATGTTGAGTTTCTTTGGAAAAACAAAACAAATCAAATGATCATAGTCCCTCGATGACGCTTTCGAAAGTTGCCTAAAAAAATGATCAAGTCCCTTAAAGGAAAAATTGCCAAAGACACTTGGCACTATTGCAATCATGGTCTAAACGATGACCTGCGCCCGTCCCGTTAACATCCTAACACAAGATTGTCCACCAAATACAATGGTGGAACAAAATTGTTAAAAGGGTTAAAACATAGGAAAAACTTTTGAGTAAATTTAGGGGTAGACAACTCTTAGTTACTTGATCAAACTTGCAAAAACACTTGCCTAAACACACATCACAACACACTTTCAAAACAAAACAACTTTCAAAACATTGAAAACTTTTCAAAAAGATACACACCTTTGTATACATTCAAACATGGATCATTACAAAGGTTGCCACAACAATGGCCTCTTTTCAAAACATTTTCAAACCCACACGCAAAGCACCATTTCAAACAATTGAAAAATCAAAGGCAAGTGATCTAAAACAAGTAACTAAGAGCCCATGGATAACCATGGATAGAAAGGGTGATAATACCTTCCCTTTCTATAATCTACCCCCCGAACCCAAGAAAACATCTCAAAGGTTTTTGCTGTGCTTTTTAACCTTTCCTTAGGATAAAATAAAAAGCCGGTGGCGACTCTTGCTCAACCGAAACATTTGAAAAAACAAACTCAAAACCTCAAGTCAGTTCTCCCACCGTATCACACTTTTTGTCCAAGACATTTGGAGGTGCCGGGAAAATGCAGCAATTCTCGCAGCTGTGGTGAAGATCTTAATGCTGTATTTGGAGCAAGCGCCATGGTTCATCAATGTACTTGTGAAGATCTTGCTTCAAATAATCATCGTTGTACATGTTTAGCTGTTTGTCAATAGTTCTCCATACATAGAAAGTTAATTTTCCATAAATCTTATTTTAGTGTTGAAATATTTGTCGTAACGACAAATCAATAATAAAATTAAATAATGTTGTCACATTTCAATATATGTATTTTTATATTTTATGTTTTTTGTTCAGTTTTTTTTTTTATATTTATGTTCATTTTAATGCTTAGTATTTTGATAGAATAAGTTTTGATCTTTTATTTAAAAATAAAAAGTTAAAATATCTTTTTGTTTTCACCATTATCAATAAATTTGTACCAATATGTTCAAATGACACCTTTTATTTATGCACTTCTTCTTTCATTGATAAGTACTTCACTTCCCTGTGTTTAGCATGTTTAAAATAATTAACATGAAATAAATATTATAATATTTTATAGTTATTAATTGCAGTATTGTTCTAAACTATGAAAGTATGTAATACAGAGATTAAAGTCATGCACATCATCACCAGTGCATATTTTCAAAGGTAGATCGACATTAACTTCTAAAGACATTTTTGAGGTCAGACATATTGAAAATCATGTAGATAACATTTATGTTAACTTGAAGGATCATTATTCTATTGTAGAAAATGGAAAGTCACTGCTCTTCCTTGTGCTCAGGTAATATCAACCATGAACAGTAAGAGTTTATGATTACATCCCAAATATTTACAAGAAAGCAAGGTATCAGGCTGTCTATAGTTCAATTATCTATCATGTCAATGCTTCTAATTTTTGGCTCAAGACTGATTATTCAGATGTCCAGCCACCCAAATACATAAAAATTCCAAGAAGACTTAAGAAGAGAATGAATCTTGAGAAAGGAGAAATTGATGAGTGAAATTGAGCACAAAGATAATGAGAAAAACTAGAATGCTTCTTAGGTGTAGTATGTGCAAGAAAACTGAGCACAATAACTATAATTGTACGATGACACCATCTACACAACCAGTTCAACAAACTCAACAAATAGATCAGTTCAACAAGAAATTCAATTCAGCCAACCACAAGAAGGAGTACTTCAACAAAGAGATCCATGCCAAAGTAGAAGACCTTTAGGGTTTAGTTATGTAGTGCGTATTTTAAGATGTTTGGTTATATAGTGTTTATTTGTTAATTTATTAGAACCACTCCAATAATGTTTTCTAAGGCTACTATGTGTTTTGAGATTTTTATTTATGTACTGTTTGATGCTGTTGTTTGAGAACTACTCAAACAATGTTATTTCTATTCAGAGCAAGTTTAAATTAATGTTGAATGAATGTTTTGTAATCATATTATTCATGGTGTAATGTATGCTCTAGTGTTATGCATAATTCATCCAAAATTGAGTAACATGCTTTATGGTTCAAGCAGAAAGGATATATAATACCACAAATGCATTATTATATTTCATTCCTGCATTATTCGTGTTGAATGAATGCATGAATTATTCAAGCAGAAATGTACTAATTCAAAATTACTTAATCAAAATTGAAATCAGCTTTACCAAACAATCAATTTAATTCAAAATTGAAAACATTACATAGTAAACAAATATTTAATATGATATGGTACATAATAAACCAAAATTACATAATCTGGTACATAATTCCATAAACACACATTAACCTTAATTTGGTACATCCTGATTTGCTAACATAGTGAAATTAAACATCTTTACTATTAAAACAGTGAAAACAACATAAAACATAAACTTCCAAAACTTTTTCCACTTTGATCATGTTCTTCATAACAATGTCTAATTCAACAATATTGAGCATTTAATTTTAAATCTCCAATTTTTCTTTCACATTTTCTTCTTCTAATTTTTCAACCTACCTATTTACTTCATCGTCAATGGATCTTTTTCATCCCCAGTTTCTTCATAGAACCAGTCAAAGAAGCCACAACCATTATGATTCCCTGTATAGATTAAGAAACCAACAAACAATGTGTTAAAATAAGTTGGAGATTCACAATAATATTTTCCATAAATTTGAAACAAACACCTATTTACAATTACATATTACCTTAAAATATGGACAACCCCAAAAAAGCTTTCTATAGTTGCTAATTGTTCTCTCCCTGCAAAGAACATCAATGTCTCCACAACGAAAACAAGGTTTCTAACTAATACTATAACTATATTAAACCTAGAATCATTATTTTTAATAATGTTATTTTTCTAGAAGATGATGAACAACGGCTAGAACTTATGATTATGGAACCCATGTATTCAATTTAGGTATTGTTTTAAAGAACATGGAAGGAAAACAATGAAATTATAATTTTTTGATTTAGGGCTTTGTTATGGGAAAAAACCAACATGGCGCAATAAAGAAGAAGGTTTCAAAGAAAAAATGCCACCTTAAAAGCCACGGGTGCAACATTTGGCAGCGTTCAGAAAAATAGACGGAAAAGACTAATATTATGTTGTTTGAGTAAATCAAGAATTTGATTAGTTGTTAAAAAAAAGACAAAAATAAACTCTGAGATATAGGTAAAGGACAAAAAAAAGACATTATAACTCTTTAAAATATCTTGAGTTTTTTTCTAATAAGCAAAAATATCTTGAGTTAAAAACATAATTGCCGATATTAGTAAAGTTAATTAACTTAAATATCTTAAGATAAAAACACAACATACCAACTTTTCTTCATTATTTATTTCAATTTTCCAATTAAACTTTTAAAATATATTTGTTAATAAAATAAAATAAAATTATTGTTTCCAAAAATCTATGTTTTGTCATTTTGTTAATTATATTTATTTATTAGTTATATTTATGCAAAGCGTGTATATAGAATATATTTATTATTTTTTAATATATGAACAATAATATTGAAATGTACAATGTATAAAAAGAAAAAAATCAACTCACATAACTAATTATATAATTCTTTAGTAAACGAATTAACCCTATAAATATTTTGCTAGGAAAAATGAAATAAATATGAAATATACTTACTCAAGATTTTTAAATTAAAGAGTAAATAGTATTTTGTTATCCAAATACATTTTTTTTAAATAATATATTAATTTCTATTAATATTTCATCAATAAAGACATCATATATATTAAAGAAGCATGGCCAAAAATAAAATATCTTTTTTCTTCTTAATAAAAAATATTTTTTCTTTTTATATATTAAGAAAAAAATTATTAAAAATGAAAATAATATTTTATTTCTGGTTATGTTTCTTAATATATATTGAAGAAACATAAGAAGAAATAAAATATATATAAGTTATTTTATAAAAGTTATTTTATAAAAGTTATCTAAAAAACATAATTATTTAAATAGTTGAGTGTGTAGTTATTTAATTGTTACCATCCATTTTTGTTTAATTATATATAAAAAAGTCATTTTAACATTTTTAAATCATTTTACCTTAAACAGTGACGTTATTGGATTAATTAATGTTAATGATCCAATAGTGTATAAATATGCGTCCTCTTTTTTGACAACAACCCAACAATTTAAGAGTTATATTGGAAAAGATTGTTTGTTAAAGAACATATCATGATGAAGTTTGGAAGCATTCTCCTAATGGTTGTAGCCTTGTTTGTTCTCTTCACCTCCACTTTCGAATCTCGTATTGCTATCGCAAGTAAAACTATAGTAACATAATTCTAACATTTTTAGAGCTATTCCAATTCTAAACAATGAGTTCAATCATATTTATGTTTACGTTCAACATATAGATATTTCTTTTTGTCCAAGACATTTGGAGTTGTCGTGAAAATGTAGCAATTCTCGCAGCTTTGGTGAAGATCTTAATGCTACATTTGAGGCAAGCGCAATGGTTCATCAATGTACTTGTTTAGCTGTTTGTCAATAGTTCTCCATACATAGAAAGTTAATTTTCCATAAATCTTATTTTAGTGTTGAAATATTTGTCATAACGACAAATCAATAATAAAAATTAAATAATGTTGTCACATTTCAATATATGTGTTTCTATATTTTAAGTTTTTTGTTCAGTTTTTTTAATTTATATTTATGTGCATTTTAATACTTAGTATTTTGATAGAATAAATTTTGATCTTTTATTTAAAAATAAAAAGCTAAAATATCTTTTTGTTTTCACCGTATATCAATAAGTTTGTACCAATATGTTCAAATGACACCTTTTATTTATGCATTTCTTCTTTCATTGATAAGTACTTCAATTCCCTGTGTTTTACATGTTTAAAATACTTAACATGAAATAAATATTATAATAATTTTATAATTATATTAATTACAATATTGTTCTAAACTATGAAAGTATGTAATACAGAGATTAAAGTCATGTGCATCATCACCAGTGCATATTTTCAAAGGTAGATCGACATTTACTTCTGAAGACATTTTTGAGGTAAGACATATTGAAAATCATGTAGACAACTTTTATGTCAACTTGAAGGATCATTATGCTCTTGTAGAAAATGGAAACTCACAGCTCTTCCTTGTGCTAAGTTAATATCAACCATGAACAGTAAGAGTTGATGATTACATCCCAAATATTTACAAGAAAGCAAGGTATCAGGCTGTCTATAGTTCAATTATCTATCATGTCAATGCTTCTAATTTGTGGCTCAAGACATATTATTCAGATGTCCAGCCACCCAAATACATAAAAATTCCAAGAAGACTCAAGAAGAGAATGAATCTTGAGAAAGGAGAAATTGATGGGTGAAATTGAGCACAAAGATAATGAGAAAAACTAGAATGCTTCTTAGGTGTAGTATGTAACACCCCAATTCTACCCCCAAACAATTATTCAAAATAAATCAGAGTTATAAAATTTAAATCATACAAATGAATCGGGACGTCACAAATTCTTCTAACAAATTCATTGCATTTATCGTGGATATATAACACTTTTTCAAACATCGGATGAACCATCAAAATAACATCTTTAAAATAAATCAACATCTATGCAGCCGAATTCTTAATAACATCTCTAACAACAAACCAGCAACTTTGAAACATCACATATTTAATAATAATCAATTTAAAGTTCAACAACTAAAAATCAAAAATAAAAAATAGCAAGCGTTCATCCCCCCGAGTGTTACATATCAGAGCAATGACACCGACTCGAACTATTGAAGGAATATAGCCTTCACTCTCGATTACCTGCACGTTACCAACATAAGGGCAACATTCAAACAGAAGGGGTGAGATATCTAACAATATAATAAAGCGCATGATAATTAATATATTAAATTAGATCAACAACATCACCACTTCTTATCTCATAATCAACAACAATCTCAACAATAACATACATTCATTAACATCAAAATACACTTCTTTATGAAATCATATAATGCGACTCAATACTATGCAAATGCATGTGGTACCATTGGAGCAGAACTCTCATCTCAAAAATTTTCCAATTAATAGAGGCATCAATAAGGCATAGCCTTCATCTCAAAATTTTCCAGTCCAGGCCATCTCAACGAGCATAAGCTCCAACTCAAAAATGCAATGTATGCGACACAATTATGAATGTAATGATAACACCCAAGTTAACAACATCTCAAATCATCTCAAATTATCATCTCAAAACATCTCAAAATACATCTCTAAATTCCATCTCAAAGACATCTCAAATTAACATCTCAAAATAACATCTCAAAATAACATCTCAAATAACATCTAAAATCATCAAAATAATTCATCAAACATCATTCATTTATAAACCATCAAACATCATTATTTATTAATAACTTCTCATTAATAACACAACAGTATTTTAATTTCCACAGTAAGTTAACACTGTCATTCTGTAACTCTGACGTCAAGACCGACAATATCCTACTGTTATAGTTCAAACAACAGCTTATAAGCATCTAATGTTCCTCGCTCTGCACAAAACAACGCAAAGGCCATCCAACTTCTGACCACACAACCTCTAACCAACGCTATTTCTAAATACACAACTTCTAATGACGCAACCTCTGGGCGACACAATGTTCTGACTACTATAACTTATGACTAAAGAAACCTCTGATCAGATGCAACTTCTGATCATCACAGCTCGTGACCATCCAACCTCTCCAGATACAACTTCTGATCATCACATCTTCTGATCATCCCATCTTCTGACCAGATACAACTTCTGATCATCACAACTTCTGACTAATGCCATCTTCTGACTAATGCAAATTCTGACTAGTGCAACTTCTAACCTCAGAACTGTTACTCTCTAATGATTCAACGTAACTTCTAACAACTTACGTCTAACTTCAGAACTTCTATCTTGCACTAATCTAATGCAACTCTAGTCAACATACTTCTAATGTCAGAACTGCTACTTTTTATTTCATCCTACTATTTGATTCTTTACCTGTTATCAACCTAATTAAAAACAGTACGCCTAATGCCATCCCTAATTGATTCATTGTTCTAGACAGCAACTTCTGATATCCTCCACGTACAGTTCTGCGTTTTTCCCCACTGTAACATTCTGCGTTTTCATCGCTGCAGTATTCTATGATTTCCATCACCGCATCTCACTATGGTTCCATAACTAAAGCCCTAAAACTTATTATAATCATTTCAATTCATCACCCATAATTACCCTATAATCTTACAACATTTTAACAGCATCAAGACATCAATATTCATCAAAATTCATCAATCCTCATCATACATCAATCATATATTCTCAATTCACAAACAAGACAACAATCACCTCTATCCCCACTTATCATTTATCATAAACTCAATTATAGAGTTAGAACCCCACCGTTACCTTGGATTGAAGGTCGCTCTACAATTTCCGGTTGGATTCACGTTCTTGCCGTTTTCCACTTCTCTAGCAGCTTGCACGTTCTCTTCCCAATCCTTATTCTTTCTACTACTTCTTTCTTTCTATTCCTTCTTAACAAATAATAAAATAATCCTATTATTCTATTATTCCTTATTGGGCTTAAAATCAGTACACCCCCTTATTACTTCTATTCTCCAAAAATAAGCCCACATTAAATAATATTACACTTCTAATATTATTTCACCACATAATATTATATCTCTAATATTATTTCTCTACTTAATAAAATAAATCCAATTAATTATAGTACATCTTCACAAATATTCCAAAAATAATTTAATTAAATAATTAATTAAATTACGGGCGTTACAACTCTCCCCCACTTAGAATATTTTCGTCCTCGAAAATTTACCTCAATCAAACAATCCAGGATAGGAGTCTCGCATCTTGCTCTCCAATTCCCAAGTCATGCTTTCACCGGAAGCTCCTAGCAAAACCACTTTAACCAAGGCAATCTCTTTGCCCCTCAGAGTCTTTATTTCACGATCCGCGATCTGTACAGGAATCGTCTCCATCGTAAGATTATCCCGTACTTGCACATCGTCCATACGAATCACATGAGATGGATCTGAAATATACTTCCGGAGTTGCGACACATGAAACACATCATGCAAATTCGAAATATTAGGCGGTAAAGCCACTCTATAAGCAACATTTCCCACTCTCTCTGAAATCTGATATGGTCCAATAAAATGAGAAGTGAGCTTCTTAGACTTCAACGCTCGCCCAACACCAGTCACTGGTGTAACTCTCAAAAACACCTGATCACCGGCTTGAAATTCTAAATCTTTCCTTCGCTTGTAATGATAACTCTTCTGTCTACTTTATGAAGCTTTCATCTTTTCACGAATCAACTTCACCTTCTCAGTAGTCTCACGAACAAGTTCAGGTCCAAGTACTACACTTTCACCAGATTTATGCCAACATAACAGAGTTCTACATCTTCGACCATACAATGCTTCAAAAGGTGCCATCCTAATACTAGAATGGTAACTGTTATTATACATGAACTCTATCAACGGAAGATAAGTATCCCACGAACCTCCCTGCTCAAGAACACATGCCCTCAATAAGTCTTCCAACGATTGAATAGTCCGTTCAGTCTGACCATCTGTCTGAGGATGATACGCTGAACTCAACCTCAACTTAGAAACCAACGCTTCTTGCAAACTCTTCCAAAAATCAGAAGTAAATCTTGGATCTCTATCTGACACAACGCACAAAGGAACACCATGCAACTTCACAATCACACTAGTGTAAATCTCAGCCAACTTCGACACTGGAAAACTGAAGTTAATAGGAATAAAATGAGCTGACTTCGTAAGCCTATCAATAATCACCCAAATCGAATCATGTCCTCTTAAAGTATTAGGAAACCCTGTCACAAAGTCCATTGAAATGCTATCTTATTTCCATTCTGGAACTTCCAACGGTTGCATCAATCCTGCAGGCTTCTGATGTTCAACTTTCGACTTCTGACAAGTCAAACATGCGTATACGAACCGAGCCACATCACTCTTCATCCCAGGCCACCCAAAACAAACCTTTCAAATCTTGATACATCTTTGTAGCTCCTGGATGAATACTCAACTTACTTCTATGGCTCTCTTCAAGTATCACTTTCTTTATCTCAGCATCATCAGGAATACAAATCCGGTTACGAAATCTTAACACACCTTGCTCATCTAGCTTAAAATCATTATTCTCAGACTGGTCAATCCCAACCATCAAATCTACCAGTTTCACATCCAACTTCTGAGCTTCTGATACTGTCTAAAAATTCATTATTAATCTTCAACATACCCAACTTAACACTCTGCGAAGTAACCTCACAAACTAGGCTCATATCTCTGAACTGCTTAATCAATTCCAACTCCTTAATCATCATTGCTGACATATGTAAAGTCTTTCGACTCAATGCATCAGCTACCACATTTTCTTTTCCTGGATGATAATTCAAATTGAAATCATAATCCTTTAACAATTCCAACCATCTTCGTTGCCTCATATTCAACTCTTTCTGATCAAACAAATACTTCAAGCTCTTATGGTCACTAAACACTTCAAATTTAGAACCATAAAGATAATGCCTCCAAATATTTAATGCAAAAACAACAGCAACAAGCTCTAAATCATGCGTAGGATAGTTCTTCTCATGAGTCCTTAACTGCCTCGACGCATAAGCAACTACCTTACCATTCTGCATAAGCACACCTCCTAAACCCATCTTAGAAGCATCACAATACACCACAAAAGGCTCTCCTGGATTAGGCAACGTCAAAATCGGAGCCGACGTCAACCTCTTCTTCAATTCCGTAAAACTTTCTTCGCATTGAACATCCCACACAAACGCTCTACCTTTACAAGTCAACTTAGTCAAGGGAAGCGACAACTTAGAAAATCCTTCGATAAACCTTCTATAATAACCAGTTAATCCCAAGAAGCTTCTAATCTCAGTAGCTGACTTTGGATTTTCCCATTGCAACACAACATCAACCTTCGTTGGATCTACAGTAATGCCACTACCTGAAATCACATGACCAAGAAAACTAACCTCTTTCAGTTAGAATTCACACTTGGACAACTTTGCATACAACTTCTTCTCTTTCAAAACTTGCAATACTACTCTTAAATGTTCAACATGCTCTTCTTCTGACTTAGAGTAAATCAAAATATCATCAATGAACACCACCACGAACTAATCTAAATAAGTGTGAAAGATACGATTCATATATTCCATGAATACTCCCGACGCATTAGTAACACCGAATGGCATCACCGAATGGCATCACCGAATACTCGTAATGTCCATAACGTGTTCTGAAAGCTGTCTTCTGAATATCTTCATCCTTCACTTTAATCTGATGGTAACCCGACCTCAAATCAATCTTACTAAACACACGGGCATCCACCAATTGGTCCATCAAGTCATCTATTCTTGGAAGCGGATACTTGTTCTTAATCGTCACTTTATTCAGCTGTCTATAATCAACACAAAGCCTCATACTTCCATCTTTCTTCTTCACCAACAACACTGGAGCACCCCACGAAGATACACTTGGTCTTACAAACTTCTTCTCAAGTAACTCTTCCAATTGCTTCTTCAACTCGGACATCTCAGACGCAGACATCTTGTACGGTGCCATAGACACAGGTCTGGTACCAGGTACAAGATCAATTGCAAATTCAACTTCCCTCTCCGACGGTACATCAGGAATCTCGTCAGGGAAAACATCAGGAAATTCACACACCACCTGCAATTCCTCAATTACAGCTTGAGTCTCTACAGATAACGACGCCATCAACGAAAACATTTGTACTTCCTCTTGCATCAACTTCCTCAACTGCCTAGCAGACAACATACCATCTTCCTCTTCTTCAGGAGTAGAAGACTTCACAGACTTGTCATAACAGTTAATATGAACACAATTATGCTCTAACCAGTTCATACCCAGAATCACATCCAAACCTCTTAACGGAAAACAATCCAAATCAACAACAAAGTCTCTGTCGAAGATCGACAAGGGACACTTAGCACACATAAAAGAAGTAGTCACCGACCCCTTGGATGGAGTATCGACGACCATTTCTCCATTCAAAGAAGACAACACAAGACCTAATCTTTCAACATAATTAGCAGCAATAAAATAATGCATAGCACTAGTATCAATAATAGTAATTAAAGGAGTACTATTAATGAAACATGTACCTCTAATAAGTCCGTCCTCAGCAGCTGTCTGATCCTCAACCAAAGCAAATACTTTACCACTAGACTGAGCTCTCTTCGGTTTCGGACACTGAATACCAATGTGCCCTTCTTCCTTGCAGTTGAAACAAACCACATCTTTACGCTCACACTCAGATACAACATGTCCGTTCTTGCCACAACGGAAAAACCTCTTCACTTCAATAGTGCACATGTTACTCTTGTGTCCAGGTTTCCCACACTTAAAACAAACCACACCAGCAGGAGCATCTCCCCCACTAGTCCTCCGACCATGAATAACTCTCTGTTTACCCTTAACAGCTGGGGCATCATAAGGCTTACCACGATTTTGTGGGTGCTTACCCCTCTTCCCACTAATAATTATGTAATGAGCATTATTGTCCTCCTCATAAATCCTGCAGCTATCAACCAAATCAGCAAAGACACGGATTTTCTGATATCCAACTGCTTTCTTAATCTCCGGGCGCAACCCGTTCTCAAACTTAATACACTTTGAAAACTCATCATTTTCCTCAGCGTAATGCGGATAAAACATGGCCAACTCAGCAAACTTGGCAGCATACTCAACAACAGACATACTTCCTTGCTTCAGCTCAAGGAACTCAATTTCCTTCTTACCACACACACAGCCCAAGTGACATTCTCACCTGCAACTTCTAACTTCCGACAAGTCTCTAGCCACCAGTCATCAGCCTCGACTGCTAGCATATGAGTCCCATAACAAACCTTCTGTGTTGGAGTGCAATCCATCACGCAAAAGATTCTATCAATCTCTTTCAACCATTCCAATGCTCTGTCAGGATCATACTTTCCCTTGAACGTAGGTGGATTCTCTCTCTGGAAGGTCGCCAAGCTACGAGATCCAGCATTCCCATCAGCATTTGGCTGATTTTCCATCGCATGAGCCATTGCTTCTAAAGCAGCAGCAAGAGCAACATCATTCCTTCCAGCCATCTTAAATTATCACTACAACATAAACAACGGTTAGAACTCAAAATAACAATACTCGATTGTTGGGAAACTACGACTGGACGACAAGGTCGGACCAACCTTTTGCTCTGATACCAACTATGTAACACCTCAATTCTACCCCAAGCAATTATTCAAAATAAATCAGAGTTATAAAATTTCAATAATACAAATGAATCGGGATGTCACAAATTCTTCTAACAAATTCATTGCATTCCTCGTGGATATATAACACTTTTTCAAACATCGTATGAACCATCAAAATAACATCTTTAAAATAAATCAACATCTACGCAGCCGAATTCTTAATAACATCTCAAACAACAAACGAGCAACTTCAAAACATCACATATTTAATAATAATCAATTTAAAGTTCAACAACTGAAAATCAACAATCAAAAACAGCAAGCGTTCATCCCCCCCGAGTGTTACATATCAGAGCAATGACACTGACTCGAACTATTGAAGAAATACAACCTTCACTCTCGATTACCCGCACGTTACCAACATAAGGGCAACATTCAAACAAAAGAGGTGAGATATCTAACAATATAATAAAGCGCATGATAATTAATATATTAAATTAGATCA
This sequence comes from Vicia faba, assembly GCA_948472305.1. Classification (NCBI taxonomy): domain Eukaryota; kingdom Viridiplantae; phylum Streptophyta; class Magnoliopsida; order Fabales; family Fabaceae; genus Vicia; species Vicia faba. The sequence goes on from OX451739.1 coordinate 974,676,616, forward strand.
ACAACATCACCACTTCTCATCTCATAATCAACAACAATCTCAACAATAATATACATTCATCAACATCAAAATACACTTCTTTATGAAATCATATAATGCGACTCAATACTATGCAAATGCATGTGGTACCATTGGAGCAGAATTCTCATCTCAAAAATTTGCCAATTAATAGAGGCATCAACAAGGCATAGCCTTCATCTCAAAATTTGCCAGTCCAGGCTATCTCAACGAGCATAAGCTCCATCTCAAAAATGCAATGTATGCGACACAACTATGAATGTAATGATAACACCCAAGTTAACAACATCTCAAATCATCTCAAAACATCTCAAAATACATCTCAAAATAACATCTCAAAGACATCTCAAATTAACATCTCAAAATAACATCTCAAAATAACATCTCAAATAACATCTCAAATAATCAAAATAATTCATCAAACATCATTCATTTATAAATCATCAAACATCATTATTTATTAATAACTTCTCATTAATAACATAGCAGTATTTTAATTTCCACAGTAAGTCAACACTGTCATTTTATAACTCTGACGTCAAGACCGACACTATCCTACTGTTATAGTTCAAACAGCAGCTTCTAAGCATCTAACGTTCATCGCTCTTCACAAAACAACGCAAAGGCCAACTAACTTCTGACCACACAACCTCTAACCAACGCTATTTCTAAACACACAACTTCTAATGACGCAACCTCTGGGCAACACAATCTTCTAACTACTATAACTTCTGACTAATACAACCTATGATCAAATGCAACTTTTGATCATCACAACTCCTGACCATCCAACCTCTGACCAGATATAACTTCTGATCATCCCATCTTCTGACTAATCCCATCTTTTGACCAGATACAACTTCTGATCATCATAGCTTCTGACTAATGACATCTTCCGACTAATGCAAATTCTGACTAGTGCAACTTCTAACCTCAGAACTGTTACTTTCTAATGATTCAACGTAACTTCTAACAATTTACATCTAACTTCATAACTTCTATCTTGCACTAATTTAACACAACTCTAGTCAACATACTTCTAATGTCAGAACTGCTACTTTTTATTTCATCCTACTATTTGATTCTTTGCATGTTATCAACCTAATTAAGAATAGTACGCCTAACGCCATCCCTAATTGATTCATTGTTCTAGACAGCAACTTCTGATATCCTCCATGTACGGTTATGCGTTTTTCACCATTGTAACATTCTGCGTTTTCATCGCTGCAGTATTCTATGATTTCCATCATCGCATCTCACTATGGTTCCATAACTAAAGCCCTAAAACTTATTATAATCATGTCAATTCATCAACCATAATTACCCTATAATCTTACAGCATTTTAACAGCATCAAGACATCAATATTCATCAAAATTCATCAATCCTCATCATACATCAATCATATATTCTCAATTCACAAACAAGACAACAATCACCTCTATCCCCACATATCATTTATCATAAACCCAATTATAGAGTTAGAACCCCACCCTTACCTTAGATTGAAGGTCGCTCTACAATTTCCGGTAGGATTCACGTTCTTGCCATTTTCCACTTCTCTAGCAGCTTGCACGTTCTCTTCCCAATCCTTATTCTTTCTACTGCTTCTTTCTTTCTATTCCTTCTTAACAAATAATAAAATAACCCTATTATTCTATTATTCCTTGTTGGGATTAAAACCAATACACCCCATTATTACTTCTATTCTCCCAAAATAAGCCCACATTAAATGATATTACACTTCTAATATTATTTTACCACATAATATTATATCTCTAATATTATTTCTCCACTTAATAAAATAAATCCAATTAATTATAGTACATCTTCACAAATATTCCAAAAATAATTTAATTAAATAATTAATTAAATTACGGGCATTCCATAGTAGGTGCAAGAAAACTGAGGATAATAACTATAATTGTACGATGACACCATCTGCACAACTAGTTCAACAAACTCAACAAATAGATCAGGGCAGCCAAGTTAGGGCTAGTAAGGCAATTCAGATGACAAAACAATCTCAAACAAGCCAAGGGATGCCAAAGAAATTTACTATTAGGATAGCCAAGCCAAAGGAGCCATCAATAATGGTTGGGACAACCACAAGCCACGGTCCAATAACCATGCTCAGTGTAACAAGAAATTCAATTTGGCCAACCACAAGAAGGAGTACTTCAACAAAGAGATCCATGCCAAAGTAGAAGACCTTTAGGGTTTAGTTATGTAGTGCATACTTTAAGATGTTTGGTTATATAGTGTTTTTTTTGTTATTTTTTTAGAACCACTTCAACAATGTTTTGTAAGGATGCTAAGTGTTTTGAGATGTTTATTTATGTACTGTTTAAAGTTGTTGTTTGAGAACTACTCCAAAAAATTTATTTCTATTCAGAACAAGTTTGAATTAATGTTGAATGAATGTTTTGTAATCATATTATTAATGGTGTAATGTATGCTCTAGTGTTATGTATAATTCTTCAAAAATTGAGTAACATGCTTTATGGTTCAAGCAGAAAGGATACATAATACCACGACTGCATAATTATAGGCCATTCCTGCATTATTCGTGTTGAATGAATGCATGACATATTCAAGCAGAAACATACTAATTCAAAATTACTTAATCAAAATTGAAATCAGCTTTACCAAACATTCAATTTAATTCAAAATTGCAAACATTACATAATAAACCAACATTCAACATGATATGGTACATAATAAACCAACATTACATAATCGGGTACATAATTCAATAAACACACATTAACCTTAATTTGGTACATCATGATTTGGTAACATAGTGAAATTAAAACATCTTTACTCTTAAAACAGTGAAAAAAACATAAAACATAAACTTTCAAAACTTTTTCCACTTTGATCATATTCTTCATAACAATGTCTAATTCAACAATATTGAGCATTTAATTTTCAATCTCCAATTTTGCCTTCACATTTTCTTCTTATAACTTTTTCAATCTACCTATTTACTTCATCGTCAATGGATCTTTTTCATCCCCAGTTTCTTCATAGAACCACTCAAAGAAGCCACAACCATTATGATTCCCTATATAGATTAAGAAACCAACAAACAATGTGTTAAAATAAGTTGGAGATTCACAATAATATTTTCCAGAAATTTGAAACAAACACCTATTTACCATTACATCTTACCTTAAAATATGAACAACCCCAAAAAAGCTTTCTATAGTTGCTAATTGTTCTTTCCCTACAAAGATCATCAATGTCTCCACAACGACAACAAGGTTTCTAACTAATACTATAACTATTTTTAACCTAGAATCACCATTTTTAATAATCTTATTTTTTCTAGAAGATGATGAACAACACCTAGAACTTATGATTATGGAACCCATGTATTCAATTTAGATATTGTTTTAAAGAACATGGAAGGAGAACAATGAAATTAGAATTTTACGAATTAGGGCTTTGTTATGTGAAAAAACCAACATGGCGCAATAAAGAAGAAGGTTTCAAAGAGAAAATGCCACTTTAAAAGCCACAGGTGCAACATTTGGCACTGTTTCGAAAAAATAGACGGGAAAGACTAGTATTATGTTATTTGAGTAGATCAATAATTTGATTGGTTGTTTAAAAAAAAGACAAAAATAAACACTGAGATATAGGTAATGGACAAACAAAAAGACATTATAACTCTTTAAAAATATCTTGAGTTTTTTTCTAATAAGCAAAAATATCTTGAGTTAAAAACATAATTGCTGATATTAGTAAAGTTAATTAACTTAAATATCTTAAGATAAAAACACAACATACCAACTTTTCTTCATTATTTATTTCAATTTTCCAATTAATCTTTTAAAATATATTTGTTAATAAAATAAAATAAAATTATTGTTACCAAAAATCTATGTTTTGTCATTTTGTTAATTATATTTATTATTATTTATATTTAAGCAAAGCGTGTATATAGAATATATTTATTATTTTTTAACATATGAACTATAATATTGAAATGTACGACAATTAACTCACATAACTAATTATCTACCTCTTTAGTAAACGAATTAACCCTATAAATATTTTGTTAGGAAAAATAAAATAAATACCGAATATACTTACTCAAGATTTTTAAATTAAAGAATAAATAGTACTTGTTATCTAAATACATTTTTTTTAATTAAATAACTCATTAATTTCTATTAATATTTAATCAGTAAAGACATCATATATATTAAAGAAGCATGGGCAAAAATAAAATATCTTTTTTCTTCTTAATAAAAATTATTTTTTCTTTTTATATATTAAGAAAAAAATTATTAAAAATGAAAATAATATTTTATTTTTGCTTATGTTTCTTATTATATATTGAAGAAACATTAGCAGAAATAAAATATATTTTTTCTTTTTAATCACATAAATATCACATAATATATATATATATATATATATATATATATATATATATATATATATATATATATATATATATATATATATATATATATATATATATATATATATATATATATATATATATATATATATATATATATATATATATATATATATATATATATATATATATATATAAGTTATTTTATAAAGTTATCTAAAAAACATAATTATTTAAGTAGTTGAGTGTGTAGTTATTTAATTGTTACCATCCATTTTTGTATAATTATATATAAAAAAGTCATTTTAACATTTTTAAATAATTTTACCTTAAACAGTGACGTTATTGAATTAATTAATGTCAGTGATCCAATAGTGTATAAATATGCGTCTTCTTTTTTGACAACAACCCAACAATTTAAGAGTTATATTTGAAAATATTGTTTGTTAAAGAACATATCGTGATGAAGTTTGGAAGCATTATCCTAATGGTTGTAGCCTTGTTTGTTCTCTTCACCTCCACTTTCGGATCTCGTACAACTATAGTAACATAATTCTAACATTTTTAGAGTTATTCCAATTCTAAACAATGAGTTCAATCATATTTATGTTTACGTTCAACATGTAGATATTGCTTTTTGTCCAAGACATTTGGAGGTGTCGGGAAAATGAAGCAATTCTCGCAGCTGTGGTGAAGATCTTAATGCTGCATTTGGAGCAAGCGCCATGGTTCATCAATGTACTTGTGAAGATCTTGCTTCAAATAATCATCGTTGTACATGTTTAGCTGTTTTCCAATAGTTCGCCATCCATAGAAAGTTAATTTTCCACAAATCTTATTTTAGTGTTGACATATTTGTCATAACGATAAATCAATAATAAAATTAAATAATGTTGTCACATTTCAATATATGCGTTTCTATATTTTAAGTCTTTTGTTCGGTTTTTTATATTTATTTTTATGTGCATTTTAATACTTAGAATTTTTATAGAATAAATTTTGATCTTTTATTTAAAAATAAAAAGCTAATATATCTTTTTGTTTTCACCGTTATCGATAAATTTCACTATGTCAAACAAGGGATTAGATAGCGCTTTTTTAGGCCTTTAACAGCTCTTAAAAGCACTGCTAAAACCTCCGCTGCTAAAGGTATAGACAGCGCTTATGTAATTTCAAAAGCGCTGCTATAGGTACCCCCTTTAGCAGCGCTTACACTTTAGACAGCGCTTTTAATATGGAACTTTAGACAGCGATTGGTAAAAGCGTTGTCTATTCCCCCCCTTTAGCAGCGCTTTTCCTTATTATTTTTTAATATTTTTTTTCAATCAATTTAGACAGCGCTTTCATTAAAAGCGCTGTCTATTCCCCCCCCCCCCCCTTTAGCAGCGTTTTTCCTTATTATTTTTTAATATAATTTTTTTTCTAACACTTTAGACAACGCTTCTCATTAAAAGCGTTGTCTATTCCCCCCTTTAGCAGCGCTTTTCCTTATTATTCTTTTAAATATAATTTTTTTTTCATTTAAAACAAAACGCTGCCTATCAAATTTAATCTCACTATTTTTGCACCAGAATTTATAGCTTCATTATAACATTTTAAACAACAACAACATCAATATACCATAATGAAACAATATTATAACAACATCAATATTCATCTCTTCAATCCTTTTTGCATAATATACACAATAACAACATTAGTATATACAACAATGAAACAAAATCAACAATGAATTACAAAATAACTCTATCTTCTACATCAAGGTGCACCTATATAACCTAAAACAACATCAAAAAATCAATATTCATACAAGTTACCAAATAACAACAAAAACAATAATATTGTAACATAACTATAACGGCATATATTATATTCTCAAAACTCAAAGTTATATCTTATAATAAAACTCTCAACTCCATAACAAATTGGCACCAATCCTCCATAAGTTCATTCAATTGATCTTTTGAGTATGAAGCACACTTGAATTCATCAAAGTACTACATAATAATATAACATAGTATGATTTAATTAAAATACTAAGTCATTTTATGAGAAATATTAAAATAATTCCTAAGTTAGAAATTCATACTGTGGATGGAATCTCTAATAGGTCCAAAATAATAGTTTCTTTCATAAACCTCAACATAAAATAACCACAATCTACACCATTACGTTGACGAGGAAACTGCACATGGAAAGAAAATACGGATATACATCAAGATATACACTTTAACTTGTTTTATCAAGTATCATCGCTATATAATCAAAATTGTGAAAATCTATACCTCCACTTTGATCCAAGAAAAATTGTTGACTCTACTCCTTGGTACTTGAATATCTCTTTGTGCTCGAAAACTTTGTAGAATGCTATAATAAAATAATAACGAATATTTAGAACTATCGCACATAAATAATTAAATATACACAGTAATATTTTGGAACAATCTCACTTACGTGTCAATCGTCTTCTTCATATCTGGGTATGTTGTCCAATCATTGCCCAATGAATCCAGATAATATACAATTTCTCTCACAGGATTAATTGCAACCAATAACAAGTGTCCACTGGAATATTAAACAAATGTTAGATGGAAATTTTCTACACAACGTTAAAAAACGAAAAATTATAATAGAGGAAATTTAGAATGAAAATCTTACTTGGGGCCAGTATTATATGGTAAAAAAGAACAATTTTTTTGTATCTTTGCTGGCCATAAATAAACTGAGCACAAATGCTATTACTTCATCTGGTTTTGAGATGATTCACCCTGCGTAGACAACGTTGGGATTTATGAAAGCGAATCTGGACTCCAATCCACGCGGGTGAATCAACTTGTCATACAGAAACCTTAAATAAAAACATCATTAACATTAATTATTCATTGAAATGAGTAAATAAATTCTTCAATTAATTAAACAAAGTTGATTGGAGTATACCTGATGTATGTATTGATAACAGTGATGCCTAATGTCAAGTGTCCAAAAATTCTTCCAAATCCTCCTTACCAATTGCTGTCATGCCTTCAGAACCATAAATCCCTTCATCCAGGGGTATAAGAGAAGTACCACCTTGCGAAATAGTTGTGAAGCTTATATATGTCTGAAGGCACGACCTATATTGTGAAGTAGTTTTATTTCTAGCCCCGGTCCTCTTAGAAACACTCTTTGTTTCTGTGGGAATGTTTCTAATTACAGGCTCCTTACCCCTACTTACAACTTCAATCTCTTTAGCAGGAATAATATAAATATCATAAAATTAGAGTGGTCAAGTATAGGACGACAAATTAACATTATCTAAGCATAAATATCATATAATTGTGTTGTACCTGTTTTTTTGCTGTCACTGACTCCTTTGGCCGTGTAATTCGTTTATCTTTTGGTTTGGGTTTTGTAGGAGTCTAACATTACCATGCAAAAAAAATGTAAGTAAAACGAACGTAAAAAATTTGAGTACTAAAAGGTTCATAACAGTTTTAATTATACCTCATCATCTATGCGAACGAGTCTTGACGGCCATGTAACAAACGCTCCTATTGCCTCTCCCACCAATGTTGCATCCGAAACTTCATCTGGGATTGGTAATAACGCACCCTCCTCTAAAGCAATATCAATCTACACTTTAAAATATCCAGAAGGGAGCGGTTTATGATGAAATACTTCTCCCAGAGTGTTATGGACTTTCGCAATCTCGGAATAATAGGAAAATACCATAAGATTTTCGCTGGAGATAATTTTTTCTTATATCGAGATAAACCGCACTTTGGGCACTCATTCAACGATGCATGTTCGTTTCGAAACAAAATACAATCATTTAGACATGCATGTATCTTATCATAGCTCATGCCAATAGAGCACAACATTTTTTTGGCCTCGTAGGTTCGATTAGGAAGAACATTATCCTCAGGAAGCATATCTCTCAAAAGGGCTAATAACTATGTGAAACTTTTATCCGACCATCCATTGCGCGCCTTTAAGTTGTACAATTTTAATACCACAGACAATCTTGTGAATTTGGGGCAATCTTTATACAACGGTTTCTCCGCATCGCTTACCAACCTCTCAAACATTTTGGGACAATCTTGAAGATCTTCTTCAAGTGCTTCTACAATCTCTTCGACTCGATCACAATCATATGTATCCGTGGCATTATCGTACGAAACATAGGTCGCATTACTTTTCACCCCCGGTTCAACATTCTCGATGCTTTTATCACCATGAAATATCCAACACGTATAACTTCGATCAATTCTGCGCATTAGTAAATGCGATTTCAATCCATATGCGTCAACCCGACCCACATAACAACAACCCAAGCAAGGACATTTCATTCTATTCGGGTCTTCAGCGTGTTCAATAGCAAACTTAACGAACTCTAATACCCCATTATTGTACTCCTTTGACAATCGATCGGCACACATCCATTTTTTATCCATGGTTTTAACTATTATCTAAGTTAAACAAAAAAATTAATTAGGGCACAAACGGTATAATGCATTTCTGTCAAAACACAAAGTATACACGGATTTAAAATAAATTTGATTTCTAAAAAATCAATTCAGAGAAAATATAAAAATTGATCTAAAGTTCCAACATAACTAAGGAATAACATATCATAAGTAAGGGTAGTTAATTACGGTTCGGTTCAGCAAGTTATGGTTTGGTTAACTATGGTTTCAGTTTGGTTATTGAATTGTTTGATGACATGTGGTTCGGTTCATAAACCATGAATAACGGTTCGATTATTTAAAAACGGTTCAGTTCGGTTCTGTGGTTTAGTTCAGTTCTGTGGATTTTTTGAACACCCCTAATTATGATTTATTTTTTCTTCACATTATCAATACCATAAGCACAAGTTCACGAATCTCACTACACATTATTTGGCTGCTGGTAATTTCTATTTAGTTAGCAGGAGATAGACAAGTTTAAAAAAATAATATGCTTTTATAAACATATTAAAATTGCACAATAAATAATCACATGTTACAAAATTGAACTAGTTTTGTTTTTGACCATAGATGTTTACTATAGTAATACAAAACTTGGAAGCAAATAAATAGAAAGAGCAAGAGTTTCTCACTGTAGTGCCTACAACCAGGAAAATTGCACTAGATAAGCTTCCTATTAATGTAAAAAAAAACATGAATAAGTTAAATTCACACACAAAAGCACTTATTTACAAAAGCACTAACATTCTTGAGATTCTTGAAAGCACTTATTCCCAAAAGGGTGCGTTATCCCCCAAACAAAAGCACTTATTCACAAAAGCATTGTTTCCTTCCTACCCAGCTCTAGCTAGTATCATGACCACCCACATTTTTATTCAATAGAAAAGAACAACTTAATAATGTAAAAGTGCATAAATGGTGTTATCGGAACTGACCTATTATTGTTATCGGAACACCGGAGAGAGTTGCTTCTGTATGGAGGAAGAACCACTAAAGTACGGTTGGACGGTCAGGAGACGAGTTGGAGAAGAGTTGGAGGAAGAACCACGGTTGGACGGTGAATGGGAGGAGACGAGTTGGAGAAGAAGATGAACAGGAGAGATTTCTGGGTGTGGGGTTTCGTTTGTACGATTTAGGATTTCTGGAAATCTGATAACCAATTTAGGGATTAAGACACTATTTAATTACCTTAGACATCACTTTCAAGAAGCGCTGCTAAAGGTATTACCTTTAGCAGCGCTTTAGGCTTTAGCAGCGCTTTTAGAGTAATGCATTTAGCAACGCTTCTGGAAAGTGCTGTCTAAGGTATACCCTTTAGCAGCGCTTCTGGAAAGCGCTGTCTAAGGTATACCCTTTAGCAGCGCTTTAGGCTTTAGCAACGCTTCCTAGAATAACACGTTTAGCAGCGCTTTTAGTAAGTGTTGTCTAAAGTATAACCTTTAGCAGCGCTTATTCTAATTTTTTAATTTTTTTTACTGAAAACCTATAGCAGCGCTTAGGGAAAGAAAGCGCTGTCTATGGTAAGGCCTATAGCAGCGCTTATAATAAGCGCTGTCTATAGTGTACCTTTAGCAGCGCTTCTCCTTTAATTATTAATTATTAATTTTTCTGAAAACCTATAGCAGCACTTTAGGCATAAGCGTTGTCTATGTGGCGCTGTCTAAAGTCAATTTTGGCATAGTGTTTGTACCAATATGTTCAAATGACATCTTTTATTAATGCACTTCTTCTTTCATTGATAAGTACTTCAATTCCCTGTGTTTAGCATGTTTAAAATATTTAACATAAAATAAATATTATAATAATTTTATAAAGATTTAATTACATTATTGTTCTAAACTATGAAAGCATGCAATAAAAAGATTAAAGTCATGCACATCATCACCAATGCATATTTTCAAAGGTAAACCGACATTTACTTCTGAAGACATTTTTGTGGTCAGACATATTGAAAATCATGTAGACAACATTTATGTCAACATGAAGGATCATTATGCTCTTGCAGAAAATGGAAACTGAATGCTATTCCTTGTGCTCAGGTAATATCAACCATGGACAGTAGGAACTAAAGAGTTGATGATTACATCCCAAATATTTACAAGAAATCAAGGTATCAGGATGTCTATAGTTCAATTATCTATCATGTCAATGCTTCTAATTTGTGGCTCAAGACTAATTATTCAGATGTCCAGCCACCCAAATACATAAAAATTCCAAGAAGATTCAAGAAGAGAATGAATCTTGAGAAAGGAGAAATTGAGCACAAAGATAATGAGAAAAACTAGAATGCTTCTTAGGTGTAGTAGGTGCAAGAAAACTGAGCATAATAACTATAATTGTACGATGACACCATCTACACAACCAGTTCAACAAACTCAACAAATAGATCAGGGCAGCCAAGTTAGGGCTAGTAAGGCAATTCAGGTGACACAAGCATCTCAAACAAGCCAAGGGAGGCCAAAGAAATTTACTATTAGGATAGCCAAGCCAAAGGAGCCATCAATAATGGTTGGGACAACCACAAGCCAGGGTCCAACAACCATGCTCAGTCCAACAAGAAATTCAATTCGGCTAACCACAAGAAGGATTACTTCAACAAAGAGATCCATGCCAAAGTAGAAGACCTTTAGGGTTTAGTTATGTAGTGCGTATTTTAAGATGTTTGGTTATATAGTGTTTATTTGTTATTTTTTTAGAACCACTCCAACAATGTTTTGTAAGGCTACTATGTGTTTTGAGATATTTATTTATGTACTATTTGATGTTGTTGTTTGAGAACTACTCCAACAATGTTATTTCTATTCAGAACAAGTTTAAATTAATGTTTAATGAATGTTTTGTAATCATAGTATTCATAATGTAAGGTATGCTCTAGGTTTATGTATAATTCATCCAAAATTGAGTAACATGCTTTATGGTTCAAGCAGAAAGGATACATAATAACACGACCGCATAATTATATGTCATTCCAGCATTATTCACGTTGAATGAATGCATGAATTATTCAAGCAGAAACATACTAATTCAAAATTACTTAATCAAAATTGAAATCAGCTTTACTAGACATTCAATTTAATTCAAAATTGCAAACATTACATAATAAACCAACATTCAACATGATATGGTACATAATAAACCAACATTACATAATCTGGTACATAATTCAATAAACACACATTAACCTTAATTTGGTACATCATGATTTGGTAACATAGTGAAATTAAAACATCTTTACTCTTAAAACAGTGAAAAAAACATAAAACAGAAACTTCCAAAACTTTTTCCACTTTGATCATATTCTTCATAACAATTTCTAATTCAACAATATTAAGCATTTAATTTTCAATCTCCAATTTTGCTTTCACATTTTCTTCTTCTAACTTTTTCAACCTACCTATTTACCTCATCGTCAATGGATCTTTTTCATCCCCAGTTTCTTCATAGAACCAGTCAAAGAAGCCACAACCATTATGATTCCCTATATAGATTAAGAAACCAACAAACAATGTGTTAAAATAAGTTGGAGATTCACAATAATATTTTCCAAAAATTTGAAACAAACACCTATTTACCATTACATCTTACCTTAAAATATGGACAACCCCAAAAAAGCTTTCTATAGTTGCTAATTGGTCTTTCCCTGCAAAGATCATCAATGTCTCCACAACGACAACAAGGTTTCTAACTAATACTATAACTATTTTTAACCTAGAATCACCATTTTTAATAATCTTATTTTTTCTAGAAGATGATGAACAACGCATAGAACTTATTATTATGGAACCCATGTATTCAATTTAGGTATTGTTTTAAAGACCATGGAAGTAGAACATTGAAATTAGAATTTTTTGAATTAGGGCTTTGTTTTGGAAAAAACCAACATGGCGCAATAAATAAGAAGGTTTCAAAAAGAAAATTCCACCTTAAAAGCCACAGGTGCAACATTTGGCACCGTTTCGGAAAAATTGACGGAAAAGACTAGTATGATGTTGTTTGAGTAGATCAAGAATTTGATTTGTTGTTTAAAAAAAAGACAAAAACAAACTCTGAGATATATGTAAAGGACAAAAAAAAAGACATTATAACTCTTTAAAAATATCTTGAGTTTTTTTCTAATAGGCAAAAATTTCTTGAGTTAAAAACATAATTGCCGATATTAGTAAAGTTAATTAACTTAAATATCTTAAGATAAAAACACAACATACCAACTTTTCTTCATTATTTATTTCAATTTTCCAATTAATCTTTTAAAATATATTTGTTAATAAAATAAAATAAAATTATTGTTTCCAAAAATCTATGTTTTGTCATTTTGTTAATTTTATTTATTATTAGTTATATTTATGCAAAGCGTGTATATAGAATATATTTATTATTTTTTAACATATGACTATAATATTGAAATGTACGATGTATAAAAAGAAAAAAATTAACTCACATAACTAATTATCTAATTCTTTTGTAAACGAATTAACCCAATAAATATTTTGTTAGGAAAAATGAAATAAATACCGAATATACTTACTCAAGGTTTTTAAATTAAAGAATAAATAGTATTTTGTTATCTAAATACATTTTTTTTAAAATAAATAACTCATTAATTTCTATTAATATTTAATTAATAAATACATCATATATATTAAAGAAGCATGGCTAAAAATAAAATATCTTTTTTCTTCTTAATAAAAAATATTTTTTCTTTTTATATATTAAGAAAAAATTATTAAAAATGAGAATAATATTTTATTTCTACTTATGTTTCTTATTATATATTGAAGAAACATAAGCAAAAATAAAATATATTTTTTCTTTTTAATCACAAAAAAGTTATTTAATTGAGTGTGTAGTTGAGTGTGTAGTTATTTAATTGTTACCATCCATTTTTGTTTAATTATATATAAAAAAGTCATTTTAACATTTTAAAATAATTTTACCTTAAACAGTGGGTTATTGAATTAATTAATGTTAGTGATCCAATAGTATATAAATATGCGTCCTCTTTTTTGACAACAACCTAACAATTTAAGAGTTATATTTGAAAAGATTGTTTATTAAAGAACATATCATGATGAAGTTTGGAAGCATTCTCCTAATAGTTGTAGCCTTGTTTGTTCTCTTCACCTCCACTTTTGGATCTCGTATTGCTATCGCAGGTACAACTATAGTTACATAATTCTAATATTTTTAGAGCTATTCCAATTCTAAACAATGAGTTCAATCATATTTATATTTATGTTCAACATGTAGATATTGCTTTTTGTCCAAGACATTTGGAGGTGTCGGGAAAATGCAACAATTCTCGCAGCTGTGGTGAAGATCTTAATGCTGCATTTGGAGCAAGCGCCATGGTTCATCAATGTACTTGTGAAGATCTTGCTTCAAATAATCATCGTTGTACATGTTTAGCTGTTTGCCAATAGTTCGCCATCCATAGAAAGTTAATTTTCCATAAATCTTATTTTAGTGTTGAAATATTTGTCATAACGATAAATCAATAATAAAATTAAATAATGTTGTCACATTTCAATATATGCGTTTCTATATTTTAAGTCTTTTGTTCGGTTTTTTATTTTTATTTTTATGTGCATTTTAATACTTAGAATTTTGATAGAATAAATTTTTTATCTTTTATTTAAAAATAAAAAGATAAAATATCTTTTTGTTTTCACCGTTTTAAATAAATTTGTACCAATATGTTCAAATGACACCTTTTATTTATGCACTTCTTCTTTCATTGATAACTACTTCAACTCCCAGTGTTTAGCATGTTTAAAATATTTAACATGAAATAAATATTATAATAATTTTATAAAGATATTAATTACAATATTGTTCTAGACTAAGAAAGTATGTAATACAGAGATTAAAGTCATGCACATCATCAACGATGCATATTTTCAAAGGTTGACCGACATTTACTTCTGAAGACTTTTTTATGGTCATACATATTGAAAATCATGTAGACAACATTTATGTCAACTTGAAGGATCATTATGCTCTTGCAGAAAATGGAAACTCAATGGTCTTCCATGTGCTCAGGTAATATCAACCATGAACAGAAGGAACTAAAGAGTTGATGATTACATCCCAAATATTTACAAGAAAGCAAGGTATCAGGTTGTCTATAGTTCAATTATCTATCATGTCAATGCTTCTAATTTGTGGCTCAAGACTGATTATTCAGATGTCCAGCCACCCAAATACATAAAAATTCCAAGATGACTCAAGAAGAGAATGAATCTTGAAAAAGGAGAAATTAAACACAAAGATAATGAGAAAAACTAGAATGCTTCTTAGGTGTAGTAGGTGCAAGAAAATTGAGCACAATAGCTATAATTGTACGATGAAACCATCTACAAAACCAGTTCAACAAACTCAACAAATAGATCAGGGCAGCCAAGTTTGGGCTAGTAAGGCAATTCAGGTAACACAAATCTCAAACAAGCTAAGGGAGGCCAAATAAATTTACTATTAAGATAGCCAAGCCAAAGGAGCCATCAATAATGGTTGGGACAACCACAAGCCAGGGTCCAATAACCATGCTAAGTGCAACAAGAAAACCAATAACCAAAGTAAAAGACCTTTAAGGTTTAGTTATGTAGTGCGTATTTTAAGATGTTTGGTTATATAGTGTTTTTTTGTTATTTTTTTAGAACCTCTCCAACAATGTTTTGTAAGGCTACTATGTGTTTTGGGATTTTTATTTGTGTACTGTTTGATGTTGTTGTTTGAGAACTACTCCAACAATGTTATTTCTATTCAGAACAAGTTTGATTTAATGTTTAATGAATGTTTTGTAATCATATTATTCATGGTGTAATATATGCTCTAGTGTTATGCATAATTCATCCAAAATTGAGTAACATGATTTATGGTTCAAGCAGAAAGGATACATAATAACACAACCGCATAATTATATGCCATTCCAGCATTATTCACGTTGAATGAATGCATGAATTATTCAAGCAGAAACATACTAATTCAAAATCACTTAATCAAAATTGAAATCAGTTTTACCAAACATTCAATTTTATTTAAAATTGTAAACATTACATAATAAACCAACATTCAACATGATATGGTACATAATAAACCAACATTACATAATCTGGAACATAATTCAATAAACACACATTAACCTTAATTTGGTACATCATGATTTGCTAACATAGTGAAATTAAATCATCTTTACTATTAAAATAGTGAAAACAACATAAAACATAAACTTCCAAAACCATTTCCACTTTGATCATATTCTTCATAACAATGTCTAATTCAACAATATTGAGCATTTAATTTTCAATCTCCAATTTTTCTTTCACGTTTTCTTCTACTAACTTTTTCAACCTACCTATTTACTTCATCATCAATGGATCTTTTTCATCTCCAGTTTCTTTATAGAACCAGTCAAAGAAGCCACAACCATTATGATTCCCTATATAGATTAAGAAACCAACAAACAATGTGTTAAAATAAATCAGAGATTCACAATAATATTTTCCAGAAATTTGAAACAAACACCTATTTACCATTACATCTTACCTTAAAATATGGACAACCCCAAAAAAAGCTTTCTATAGTTGCTAATTGTTCTTTCCCTACAAAGATCATCAATGTCTCCACAACGACAACAAGGTTTCTAACAAATACTATAACTATTTTTAACCTAGAATCACTATTTTTAATAATCTTATTTTTCTAGAAGATGATGAACAACGCCTAGAACTTATGATAATGGAACCCATGTATTCAATTTAAGTATTGGTTTAAAGAACATGGAAGGAGAACAATGAAATTAGACTTTTTCGAATTAGGGCTTTGTTATGGGAAAAAGCCAACATGGCGCAATAAAGAAGAAGGTTTCAAAGAGAAAATGTCACCTTAAAAGCCACGGTGCAACATTTGGCACCGTTTCGGAAAAATAGATTGAAAAGACTAGTATGATGTTGTTTGAGTTGATCAAGAATTTGATTGGTTGTTTAAAAAAAAAAGACAAAAATAAACTCTGATATATAGGTAAAGGACAAAAAAAATGACATTATAACTCTTTAAAAATATCTTGATTTTTTTCTAATAAGCAAAAATATCTTGAGTTAAAAACATAATTGCCGATATTAGTAAAGTTAATTAACTTAAATATCTTAAGATAAAAAAACATCATACCAGGTTTTCTTCATTATTAATTTCAATTTTTCAAATTAATCTTTTAAAATATATATTTTTTAAAAATTAAGTAAAATTATTGTTTCCAAAAATCTATGTTTTATCATTTTGTTAATTTTATTTATTATTAGTTATATTTATGCAAAGCGTGTATATAGAATATATTTATTATTTTTTAACATATGACTATAATATTGAAATGTACGATGTATAAAAAGAAAAAAATTAACTCACATAACTAATTATCTAATTCTTTTGTAAACGAATTAACCCAATAAATATTTTGTTAGGAAAAATGAAATAAATACCGAATATACTTACTCAAGGTTTTTAAATTAAAGAATAAATAGTATTTTGTTATCTAAATACATTTTTTTAAAAATAAATAACTCATTAATTTTTATTAATATTGTGGGATTTTGGATCGAACTCTAGTATAATCGAAGTACATGCTGTAGTCGAAGAAGGATCTAGCATGTATTTGTCGAAGAATGCTTGTTAAATTAGGTTTTAGTGTTTAAACCCTAATTTGTTATGTTAGCTTGATTGTTAAGTTAGCTTGTATAATGGGTCTTGTGGAAAAAAGCCCATTAGTTAGTATGTTAGGTTTTATTATAAATAGCATACTAGTCTCTCATCATTGCAACACAGCAAATCCTAATTTAGGGTGAGAGGGTTATTTGTTATTCTTGTAAACTTGTAATCTTGTTTCCTAAAGAGAAAGTAAAGAATAGCAGTTATAACCAATTCTTGTGTTCTTCTTCTTCCTTGTTTGATATTCCTCCCTTATTCTATACTTTGTTATTGGCATTGAATTCACAACAAATTGGTGCGGTGAGCGTGGAGAAGATGCCTTCAACAAAGTATGAGATTGAAAAGTTCACCGGAGTGAATGATTTCGGTCTATGGCGCTTGAAGATGAAAGCCCTACTGGTTCAGCAAGGTTGTTTGGAAGCGTTGAAGGAAGCGACGACGATGGACGCTGCGTTAACAGAAAGAGAGAAGACGGCCATGATCGAGAAAGCACACAGCGCAATTTTGTTGAGCCTTGGTGATAAGGTTCTTCGACAGGTATCAAAGGAGACGACGGCATCAGGGTTATGGGTGAAACTTGAAAGTTTGTATATGACCAAATCTCTGGTAAATCGACTCTACCTGAAGCAAGCTTTGTATTCATTCAAGATGATTGAAGACAAAGTGTTGGCTGAGCAGTTGGATATGTTCAACAAGCTGATTCTTGATCTTGAAAATATTGATGTAAAGATTGATGATGAAGATCAAGCGCTGTTATTGTTGTGCGCTTTGCCCAGATCACATGCTCACTTCAAAGAAACCCTCTTGTATGGAAGAGAGTCCCTGACCTTTGAAGAAGTTCAATCAGCTTTGTACTCTAAGGACTTGAACGAACGTAAGGAGCATAAACCTTCGACGGTTGGTGAAGGTTTGGCTGTTAAAGGAAAATTCGACAAGAGGAAAGGTAAAAATCAGTCGAAGTCTTATAGTGGTGACGCATCTGGTATTAGATGCTATCACTGTAAGAAAGTTGGTCACACAAGAAAGGTGTGCCCTGAACGCCTGAAAGATCATGGAGGTAAGGATAATGGCAATGCAGCTATTGTCCAAGATGATTTCGAATCATCTGATGTTCTTGTGGTTTCAAGCAACAACTCGTCAAAGGAGTGGATTATGGATTCTGGATGCACTTGGCACATGACTCTAAACAAAGACTTGTTCGAGGAATTATGTGATCAAGATGGTGGATCTGTATTGCTGGGAAACAACAAAGCTTGCAAGATTGCAGGCGTTGGATCTGTGAGATTCAAGCTCCATGATGAGTCAATAAGATTGTTGACTGAAGTCAGGTATGTACCTGATTTGAAGAGAAATTTGATTTCTCTTGGTGAATTCGACAAGAAAGGATATGTGTTTCAAGGAGAGAGAAGTATCCTGAGAGTCATGAAAGGGTCGAAGGAAGTCTTGAGAGGCGTGAAGAAACAAGGCTTGTATACCCTTGAGGCTGAAGTTGTAAGTGGTTCGACAAATGTTGCATCCACGAAACCTTTGTCGAAGACAGAAATTTGGCACATGAGATTGGGCCATGTCAGTGAAAGGGGTCTGGTTGAATTAGGGAAACAAAATCTGCTTGGTGGAGATAAAGTCGAAAAGCTGAAGTTTTGTGAACCCTGTGTACTTGGAAAGTCCTGTAGAATGAAGTTCAACAAAGGCAAACAAAGAACACATGGATCCCTTGATTAAATCCATGCTGATCTTTGGGGGCCTGCAAGGTGTCCATCACATTCAGGAGCAAAGTATTTTCTATCCATAGTAGATGACTATTCCAGAAAGTTATGGGTATTCATCCAGAAGACTAAGGATGAAACTTTTGAGAATTTCAAAAGTTGGAAGACTCTTGTCGAAAATCAAACTGGCAGAAAGGTAAAGAGGTTGAGAACCGACAATGGCCTTGAGTTTTGCAATGAGGCGTTCGACAGTTTTTGTGTTGCCTCTGGTATTGCAAGGCACAGAACTACCGCAGGTACTCCACAACAAAATGGTTTGGCTGAAAGGTTTAATCGAACTATTTTGGAGAGAGTTAGATGCATGTTGACTAGTGCGGGATTAAAGAAGGTGTTTTGGGCTGAGGCTGTTTCGACAGCAGCATATCTGATAAACAGATGTCCTTCGACAGCGTTAGATATGAAGACACCTGAAGAAGTTTGGTCGGGACATCCACCAGATCTCGACAAACTAAGAGTATTTGGCTGTGTAGCCTATGCTCACATTAGGCAAGACAAGGTCGAACCTAGAGCTCTGAAATGCATGTTTATGGGATACCCTGAAGGAGTGAAAGCTTATAGGCTATGGTGCCTAGAGCCAGGTCACAGGAGGTGTATCACCAGTCGAGATGTAGTTTTCAATGAAACTGAAATGGCTTTAAAGAAAACTGATGAAGTTGACGAAGAGCTGGAACAGGTAGAGATTCCTGTTGAGGTGGAGCATGTTGATGCTGAAATGCGTATCCCAGATGAAGTCGAAGAAGAAACAGAAGATTCTGATGATGTTGAGGAAACTGTTGATGACTACCTATTGTCGAGAGATAGGCAAAGAAGAGTCATAAAACCACCTCAGAGACTTGGATATGCAGATCTTGTAGCTTATGCCTTAATCTCTGCAAGTGAAGTTCTAGACGAAGAACCTAGAGATTATAAGGAAGTTATAAGGAGTCGAATGAAGACTGAATGGCTAAAGGCCATGCATGATGAGATGAAATCTCTCCATGATAATCATACTTGGGAACTAATCAAGAAACCTGTTGGGGCAAGGTTAGTCAGCTGTAAGTGGATTTTCAAAGTTAAGGAATGAATTGAAGGAGTAATGTCGAAGAGGTACAAGGCAAGATTAGTCGCAAGGGGTTTCACTCAGAAAGAAGGTGTCGACTTCAATGATGTATTTTCCTCTGTTGTGAAGCACAGATCCATCCGAATGTTGCTTGCCATGGTGGCTCAGTTCGACCTTGAACTGGAACAAATGGATGTGAAGACTGCGTTCTTGTATGGTGACTTAGATGAAACAATCCTGATGAGGCAACCTGAAGGGTATGTCGAAAAGGGGAAAGAAGATTATGTGTGCAAACTGAAGAGATCTTTATATGGACTTAAACAATCTCCTCGACAGTGGAATAAGAGATTCGACAAGTTCATGGAACACATAGGTTTCATTAGAAGTCAGTTCGACCATTGTGTTTACTCCAGATTTCGACCTGAAAATTCATTTGTAATTTTGTTGCTTTATGTTGATGATATTCTGATAGCAAGCAACAATGTCGAAAATGTAATGAGGGTGAAGGCTGAACTCAATAAGGATTTCGACATGAAGGATCTGGGAGCTGCATCTAGGATTCTTGGAATTGACATTCGAAGAAATAGAAAGCAGTCGAAATTATGCTTATCTCAAGAGGCATACCTACGAAAGATTCTTGACAAGTTTGGTATGTCGAACTCAAAGCCTGTTGTGACTCCAACAAACCCTCAATTCAAGCTGAGTATTGATCAATGTCCCAGTACTGATGTTGAAAGAACCTATATGAATAGCATCCCATATGCTAATATAGTTGGTTCTTTAATGTATGCTATGGTCTGTACTAGACCCGACATAGCATATGCAGTAAGTCTTGTAAGCAGGTACATGGCGAATCCTGGAAAGGCTCACTGGCAAGCGTTAAAGTGGATTCTAAGGTACATAAATGGGTCTCTGAACAGAGTCTTAATTTATGGTGGAGCCTTGGGTGAAGATAGTAAAGCAGCAGTCGAAGGCTATGTTGACTCTGATTATGCAGGCTGTATGGATTCCAGAAAATCTATTTCTGGATATGTTTTCACTATGTTTGGTACAGCAATTAGTTGGAAAGCAACTCTTCAGAAGGTTGTTGCCTTATCAACTACTGAAGCTGAATATATTGCCCTAACTGAAGCTGTGAAAGAAGCATTGTGGCTTGAAGGTTTTGCAAAGGAACTGAAACTTCAAGGTCAAGGTATCACTGTTAAATGTGATAGTCAAAGTGCAATACACCTGTCGAAGAACTCAGCCTATCATGAGCGAACCAAGCACATAGATGTGAGGTTGCATTTCGTCAGAAGGGTAATCGAGCGTGGAGAAGTCCAAGTGCTGAAGGTCTCGACAGATCACAATGCCGCTGATATGATCACCAAAACATTGCCAAGTTGCAAGTTTTTCCACTGTATGCAGTTGATAAAGCTGCATGAAGAAAGCTAGTTAGTGTCTCTTGATGCTGTAGAGTTAGGTCCAAGGTGGAGATTTGTGGGATTTTGGATCGAACTCTAGTATAATCGAAGTACATGCTGTAGTCGAAGAAGGATCTAGCATGTATTTGTCGAAGAATGCTTGTTAAATTAGGTTTTAGTGTTTAAACCCTAATTTGTTATGTTAGCTTGATTATTAAGTTAGCTTGTATAATGGGTCTTGTGGAAAAAAGCCCATTAGTTAGTATGTTAGGTTTTATTATAAATAGCATACTAGTCTCTCATCATTGCAACACAGCAAATCCTAATTTAGGGTGAGAGGGTTATTTGTTATTCTTGTAAACTTGTAATCTTGTTTCCTAAAGAGAAAGTAAAGAATAGCAGTTATAACCAATTCTTGTGTTCTTCTTCTTCCTTGTTTGATATTCCTCCCTTATTCTATACTTTGTTATTGGCATTGAATTCACAACAAATATTTAATTAATAAATACATCATATATATTAAAGAAGCATGGCTAAAAATAAAATATCTTTTTTCTTCTTAATAAAAAATATTTTTTCTTTTTATATATTAAGAAAAAATTATTAAAAATGAGAATAATATTTTATTTCTACTTATGTTTCTTATTATATATTGAAGAAACATAAGCAAAAATAAAATATATTTTTTCTTTTTAATCACAAAAAAGTTATTTAATTGAGTGTGTAGTTGAGTGTGTAGTTATTTAATTGTTACCATCCATTTTTGTTTAATTATATATAAAAAAGTCATTTTAACATTTTAAAATAATTTTACCTTAAACAGTGGGTTATTGAATTAATTAATGTTAGTGATCCAATAGTATATAAATATGCGTCCTCTTTTTTGACAACAACCTAACAATTTAAGAGTTATATTTGAAAAGATTGTTTATTAAAGAACATATCATGATGAAGTTTGGAAGCATTCTCCTAATAGTTGTAGCCTTGTTTGTTCTCTTCACCTCCACTTTTGGATCTCGTATTGCTATCGCAGGTACAACTATAGTAACATAATTCTAATATTTTTAGAGCTATTCCAATTCTAAACAATGAGTTCAATCATATTTATATTTATGTTCAACATGTAGATATTGCTTTTTGTCCAAGACATTTGGAGGTGTCGGGAAAATGCAACAATTCTCGCAGCTGTGGTGAAGATCTTAATGCTGCATTTGGAGCAAGCGCCATGGTTCATCAATGTACTTGTGAAGATCTTGCTTCAAATAATCATCGTTGTACATGTTTAGCTGTTTGCCAATAGTTCGCCATCCATAGAAAGTTAATTTTCCATAAATCTTATTTTAGTGTTGAAATATTTGTCATAACGATAAATCAATAATAAAATTAAATAATGTTGTCACATTTCAATATATGCGTTTCTATATTTTTTGTCTTTTGTTCGGTTTTTTATTTTTATTTTTATGTGCATTTTAATACTTAGAATTTTGATAGAATAAATTTTTTATCTTTTATTTAAAAATAAAAAGATAAAATATCTTTTTGTTTTCACCGTTTTAAATAAATTTGTACCAATATGTTCAAATGACACCTTTTATTTATGCACTTCTTCTTTCATTGATAACTACTTCAACTCCCAGTGTTTAGCATGTTTAAAATATTTAACATGAAATAAATATTATAATAAATTTATAAAGATATTAATTACAGTATTGTTCTAGACTAAGAAAGTATGTAATACAGAGATTAAAGTCATGCACATCATCAACGATGCATATTTTCAAAGGTTGACCGACATTTACTTCTGAAGACTTTTTTATGGTCATACATATTGAAAATCATGTAGACAACATTTATGTCAACTTGAAGGATCATTATGCTCTTGCAGAAAATGGAAACTCAATGGTCTTCCATGTGCTCAGGTAATATCAACCATGAACTGAAGGAACTAAAGAGTTGATGATTACATCCCAAATATTTACAAGAAAGCAAGGTATCAGGTTGTCTATAGTTCAATTATCTATCATGTCAATGCTTCTAATTTGTGGCTCAAGACTGATTATTCAGATGTCCAGCCACCCAAATACATAAAAATTCCAAGATGACTCAAGAAGAGAATGAATCTTGAAAAAAGAGAAATTAAACACAAAGATAATGAGAAAAACTAGAATGCTTCTTAGGTGTAGTAGGTGCAAGAAAATTGAGCACAATAGCTATAATTGTACGATGACACCATCTACAAAACCAGTTCAACAAACTCAACAAATAGATCAGGGCAGCCAAGTTTGGGCTAGTAAGGCAATTCAGGTGACACAAAAATCTCAAACAAGCTAAGGGAGGCCAAATAAATTTACTATTAAGATAGCCAAGCCAAAGGAGCCATCAATAATGGTTGGGACAACCACAAGCCAGGGTCCAATAACCATGCTAAGTGCAACAAGAAAACCAATAACCAAAGTAAAAGACCTTTAAGGTTTAGTTATGTAGTGCGTATTTTAAGATGTTTGGTTATATAGTGTTTTTTTGTTATTTTTTTAGAACCTCTCCAACAATGTTTTGTAAGGCTACTATGTGTTTTGGGATTTTTATTTGTGTACTGTTTGATGTTGTTGTTTGAGAACTACTCCAACAATGTTATTTCTATTCAGAACAAGTTTGATTTAATGTTTAATGAATGTTTTGTAATCATATTATTCATGGTGTAATATATGCTCTAGTGTTATGCATAATTCATCCAAAATTGAGTAACATGATTTATGGTTCAAGCAGAAAGGATACATAATAACACAACCGCATAATTATATGCCATTCCAGCATTATTCACGTTGAATGAATGCATGAATTATTCAAGCAGAAACATACTAATTCAAAATCACTTAATCAAAATTGAAATCAGTTTTACCAAACATTCAATTTTATTCAAAATTGTAAACATTACATAATAAACCAACATTCAACATGATACGGTACATAATAAACCAACATTACATAATCTGGAACATAATTCAATAAACACACATTAACCTTAATTTGGTACATCATGATTTGCTAACATAGTGAAATTAAATCATCTTTACTATTAAAATAGTGAAAACAACATAAAACATAAACTTCCAAAACCATTTCCACTTTGATCATATTCTTCATAACAATGTCTAATTCAACAATATTGAGCATTTAATTTTCAATCTCCAATTTTTCTTTCACGTTTTCTTCTACTAACTTTTTCAACCTACCTATTTACTTCATCATCAATGGATCTTTTTCATCTCCAGTTTCTTTATAGAACCAGTCAAAGAAGCCACAACCATTATGATTCCCTATATAGATTAAGAAACCAACAAACAATGTGTTAAAATAAATCAGAGATTCACAATAATATTTTCCAGAAATTTGAAACAAACACCTATTTACCATTACATCTTACCTTAAAATATGGACAACCCCAAAAAAAGCTTTCTATAGTTGCTAATTGTTCTTTCCCTACAAAGATCATCAATGTCTCCACAACGACAACAAGGTTTCTAACAAATACTATAACTATTTTTAACCTAGAATCACTATTTTTAATAATCTTATTTTTCTAGAAGATGATGAACAACGCCTAGAACTTATGATAATGGAACCCATGTATTCAATTTAAGTATTGGTTTAAAGAACATGGAAGGAGAACAATGAAATTAGACTTTTTCGAATTAGGGCTTTGTTATGGGAAAAAGCCAACATGGCGCAATAAAGAAGAAGGTTTCAAAGAGAAAATGTCACCTTAAAAGCCACGGTGCAACATTTGGCACCGTTTCGGAAAAATAGACTGAAAAGACTAGTATGATGTTGTTTGAGTTGATCAAGAATTTGATTGGTTGTTTAAAAAAAAAAAGACAAAAATAAACTCTGATATATAGGTAAAGGACAAAAAAAATGACATTATAACTCTTTAAAAATATCTTGATTTTTTTCTAATAAGCAAAAATATCTTGAGTTAAAAACATAATTGCCGATATTAGTAAAGTTAATTAACTTAAATATCTTAAGATAAAAAAACATCATACCAGGTTTTCTTCATTATTAATTTCAATTTTCCAAATTAATCTTTTAAAATATATATTTTTTAAAAATTAAGTAAAATTATTGTTTCCAAAAATCTATGTTTTATCATTTTGTTAATTTTATTTATTATTAGTTATATTTATGCAAAGCGTGTATATAGAATATATTTATTATTTTTTAACATATGACTATAATATTGAAATGTACGATGTATAAAAAGAAAAAAATTAACTCACATAACTAATTATCTAATTCTTTTGTAAACGAATTAACCCAATAAATATTTTGTTAGGATAAATGAAATAAATACCGAATATACTTACTGAAGGTTTTTAAATTAAAGAATAAATAGTATTTTGTTATCTAAATACATTTTTTTAAAAATAAATAACTCATTAATTTCTATTAATATTTAATTAATAAATACATCATATATATTAAAGAAGCATGGCCTAAAATAAAAAATATTTTTTCTTCTTAATAAAAAATATTTTTTTCTTTTTATATATTAAGAAAAAAATTATTAAAAATGAAAATAATATTTTATTTATGCTTATGTTTCTTATTATATATTGAAGAAACATAAGCAGAAATAAAATATATTTTTTCTTTTTAATCACAAAAAGAAATACTTTTCCTTAATATATATATATATATATATATATATATATATATATATATATATATATATATATATATATATATATATATATATATATATATATATATATATATATATATATATATATATATATATATATATATATATATATATATATATATATATATATATATATATATATATATATATATATATATATATATATATATATATATATATATATATATATAAAAGTTATTTTATAAAGTTATCTAAAATAATAATTATTTAAATAATTGAGTGTGTAGTTATTTAATTGTTACCATCCATTTTTGTTTAATGATATATAAAAAAGTCATTTTAACATTTTGAAATAATTTTACCTTAAATAGTGACGTTATTGAATTAATTAATGTTAGTGATTCAATAGTGTATAAATATGCGTCCTCTTTTTTGACAAAAACCCAACAATTTATGAGTTATATTTGAAAAAATTGTTTGTTAAAGAACATATCATGATGAAGTTCGGAAGCATTCTCCTAATGGTTGTAGCCTTGTTTGTTCTCTTTACCTCCACTTTCAAATCTCGTATTGCTATCGCATATACAACTATAGTAACATAATTCTAATATTTTTAGAGATGTTCCAATTCTAAACAATGAGTTCGATCATATTTATGTTTACGTTCAACATGTAGATATTGCTTTTTGTCCAACACATTTGGAGGTGTCTGGAAAATGTGTTAGAATTAATTTAGATTTAATTAGATATTAATTTGTATTTATGAATACCTTTTAGATTGTTTATATCTTTGTTAGAAGATATACATCTTAGATCTTCTTAGATCTTTGTAGAAGATATATTTTAGATTTAATTCTATGTATAAATAGCCTAGTGGAGTAGGTTATTGTAAATTCATTGTAAATCCTTATTTTAAAGTTATCAATAAATATTCAGTTTGCCTTTTTTCTTCCTTGTGCACCAACAATTAGTATCTAGAGCTCCGGTTCGAAAACCACGGTAAAAAAGTATTATGATTAAGAATTACAATATTCTGATTCTGGGGGTTTTTGACAAAACATTGATTTGGGAAACTCTATGTAAATTGCATAAGGTAGAAGATAAACGGAAATGGTGGCGATATTCATTCCAAGCTTCCAGTATTTGATGGCAAAAACTGGAATGGTTGGAAGATCCAGATGCGTGTGTTATTTGATTCTCAAGATATGTTAGAACTTGTTACAGATGGCTATAATTTGTTAAAAGAATATGAAACAGAGGCCCAAAAGATAGCATAGAAGGCGCCGAGGAAGAGAGATCAGAAGGCATTGTTCTACATCCATCAATGTGTGGATGCGAATGTGTTTGAGAAGATTGCTGATTCTGAAATAGCGAAGGCTGCATGGGACACACTGGTCAGATGTTACGGTGGTGACGCAACAATGAAGAAGGTGAAGCTTCAGTTCCTCAGAAAGCAATATGAGAATCTCAACATGAAGGACAACGAGAAGGTTTCTGAATACATCTCTAGAGTGATTCTGATCACTAATGAGATGAAAGCTTGTGGAGAAACTATGTATGAACAAGTAATCATTGAGAAGATCTTGAGATCTTTAACTTCTCAGTTTGATTACATTGTTGTAGCAATTTAACATTCCAAAGATCTGAGCACCATGAGAGTTGAAGAGATGCAAAGTAGTCTTGAGGCGCATGAGTTGCGTATGACTGCAAGAACTTCTGAGAGGGAAGTAGAGCAGCAAGATCTGAAAGTAACTTCTGGTAAGAAGCATCAGAAGCAGAATTGGTCAGAAGCTAGGAAGAGAACTAATGGTAGTCAAAAGTCAGAAGCTTCAAACTCTAATAGGCAGAAGTATGTCCAGAGGGAAAGGAGAAGTCTGACAAGAAGAATGTTCAGTGTTACTGTTGTAGGAACTTTGGTCACTATGCGAAAGATTGTTGGTCCAACAAAGAAAGGAAGTCAAAAGAAGCAAATATAGCAAGAGGAGACTCTGAAGATGAACCTGTGCTATTGTTGCCTTCTGAACCTGATGATCTGAATTTATCAGAATGGTGGTATATGGACATAGGGTGTTCAAACCATCTTACTGGAAACAAGAAGTGGTTGGTTGACTTTGACTCTGGGAAGAGTACAAAGATCAGATGTGTTGATGATAAATAGCTCAACGCAGAAGGTATAGGAAATGTCAAAATCATTCTAAACAATGGGAAAGCAGCAGTGATCCAGAATGTTTGGTATGTACTTGGCATGAAAATAAATCTGATGAGTGTGGGACAACTGGTTGAGAAAGGTTTTTCAGTTCCCATGAAGGACAATCCTCTGAAGCTGTATGACTGTAATCAGAAGCTAATTATGGATTCAAAGTAGGGAAGGAACAGAACATTCTAGGTGAATGTTAGAGCTGCAGACTCTGAATGTCTTAGTGCAACAAGTGTTGTCAAGGAGAGTGAGCTGTGGCACAAAATATTTGGTCATATGAATTTCAGAAGTTTAGGGCATCTGAAATCAAAGAATCTGGTACATAGAATTCCTATAATCAAAGAAGCCTGAAAATTCATGCAAGGTGTGTATGGAAGGGAAGCAACCAAGATTACCCTTTGCATCAGAAGTAGCTCCAAGAGCAAAACATGCCTTAGGAGTAATACATTCTGATGTGTGCGGTCCGTTTCCAGTAGCATCGACTGGAGGGAATAAATACTTTGTGTCATTTGTTGATGAGTTCACCAGAATGACATGGGTATCTCTCATAAAGTTCAAACACGAGGTGTTTGCTGAATTCAAAAAGTTCAGACTGAAGGCTGAGAATCTGAGTGGTCAGACTCTGAAAATTCTTAGAACTGATGGTGGTGGTGAGTATAACTCCACAGAATTCAGAAGTTTCTGTGAGGAGAATGGAATTGAGAATGAGGTTACTGCTCCATATACTCCTCAACACAATGGTCATGCTGAAAGAAGAAGTCATACTTTGTTAGATATAGTGAGAAGCATGCTGAAAGAGAAGAAGCTTCCTCATACTATGTGGGGAGAAGCTGTTGCGACTGCATGATATATGCTCAACAGATGTCCAACGAAGAAATTAAAGGAAATAGTTCCTATTCAGAAGTAGACTGGAGATAAGCAAAGTGTTAGTCATCTGAAGGTATTTTGTTCTGTATGTTACAAACATGTCCTAGAAGCCAGAAGAGAGAAGTTAGATGATAGAAGTAAAGTGATGTTGCTGGTGGGGTATCACAGTACAGGTTCGTACAAACTTTATTGTCCAGAAACTAACAAAGTTGAGTTCAGCAGAGACGTCATTGTATAGAAATTAGAAGTTTGGAATTGGGAAAAGTCTCGTCCTGACTCTGATGACATAACTTCTAAAGAAAGGTCAGAAATACATGTTTCTAAAGCTGGTAAAGACTCTGACTCTGAAGAAGATACAAAAGGAGAAGATGATTCTGACTCAGACTCCGATGGTGATCCAGACTCTGTAGACAATCAAGGTTCTGGAGAAAGTCCAATTGCTTAAGCAAGTGCTTCTGAAGGGGAATGTTATGGTGTCTAAAGTTATGAAGGTCCAGTTCAGAGGCAACAAAGAGTCAGAAGCATCCCAAGAAGATTTGCAGAGTTTGACATGTTGCCAGACACTGAATTAAACTCTGAAGGAGAAGTTATTCAATGTGTAATATTAGTACACTCTGAAGTTGTGAGTACGAAAGAGGCTCTTAAGCAGTAAGTTTGGTTACAGGCCATGAAAGAAGAACTTGATGCTATAGAGAGAAACAAGACTTGGAAGCTGACAGAACTTCCAAAAGGCAAGAAAGCCATCAGCGTCAGATGGGTTTTCAAGCAGAAGCTAAAGCCAGATGGATCAATTGGCAAACACAAAGCGAGATTAGTAGCAAGAGGCTTCCTATAGAAGCATGGGCTGGATTACTTTGAAGTGTTTGCACCTGTAGCGAGACATGAAACAATCAGACTAGTGATTGCAATAGCTGCTAACAGGAATTGGCCTCTGATGCATTTAGATGTAAAATCTGCATTTATGAATGGTCCATTACAAGAAAAGGTGTACGTTTCACAACCTCCAAGATTTGAGAAAAAGAATCAAGAAGGGGTGGTGATCAAATTACACAAGCATTGTATGGATTGAAGCAAGCGCCCAGAGCTTGGAATTTGAAGATTGATTCGTTTTTCAAGGAACAAGGGTTTCAGAAGTGTGAGAGGGAGTATGGTGCTTATGTTCAACACACTTCAGAAGATAATATGATTCTGGTTTGTTTATACATTTATGACATACTACTTACAGGAAGTTCTGAACAAGAGATAGTTGAGTTCAAGAAAGTTCTGATGAATGCATTTGAGATGACAGATCTTGGAAAAATGAGTTTCTTTCTAGGGATGGAATTTATGTACTATGAGAAAGGAATCATTTTACATCAAATGAAGTATGAACTAGAGGTTCTGAAGAGATTTAAGCTAGAAAATTGTAAGGTTGCTATCACACCTGCTGATACGAATCAGAAGTTGGACTCTGATTCTGATGGAGAGGATGTGAATGCTACAACCTTCAAATAGATGGTTGGTTCTATAAGGTATTTGTGTAATACCAGACCTGATATTTGCTATGCAGTTAGAATGGTTAGAAGATTTATGATAAAACCAAAGTGGTCCCATTATCAAGCTGCAATCAGGATTCTGAGGTATGTGAAGGGAACTCTGAAATATGGAGTGTTATTTCCATCTGGAAGAAAGATCGAATTAGAACGTCTGAGTTATTCTGATTCTGATTGGTGCGGAGATAAAGTTGACAGAAGAAGAACTTCTGGGTACTTATTCAAATTTCTGGGAGGTCCTATTTATGGGTGTTCCAAGAAGCAACCTGTTGATGCTCTGCCAACTTGTGAAGCTGAATATATTGCAGGTGCTCTGACTGCATGTCAAGCTGCATGGATTCCGAACTTGATAAAAGATCTGAAGATTGAGGTAAATAAACCTCTAAAGCTGATGATTGATAACAAGTCTACAATCAATCTTGCCAAGAATCTAGTGTTGCATGGGAGAAGCGAGCATATTAAGACCAAGTATCATTTTCTGAGGAATCAAGTTCAGAATGGAATATTAGAGGTTGTGCACTGTAGCACTCAGAAGCAGCTGACAGATGTTCTGACAAAGGCTATCAAAACTGATCAATTTCTTGGTTTAAGGGATGGAATTGGTGTTGTCAGTTTTGGGTAAATATAAATTAAGGGATGGTGTTAGAATTAATTTAGATTTAATTAGATATTAATTTATATTTAGGAATATCTTTTAGATTGTTTATATCTTTGTTAGAAGATATATATCTTAGATCTTCTTAGATCTTTGTAGAATATATATTTTAGATTTAATTGTGTGTATAAATAGCCTAGTGGAGTAGGTTATTGTAAATTCATTGTAAATCCTTATTTTGAAGCTATCAGTAAATATTTCTTTTGCCTTTTATCTTCCCTGTGCACCAACAAAATGCAGCAATTCTCGCAGCTTTGGTGAAGATCTTAATGTTGCATTTGGAGCAAGCGCCATGGTTCATCAATTTACTTGTGAAGATCTTGCTTCAAATAATCATCGTTGTACATGTTTAGTTGTTTGTCAATAGTTTTCCATCCATTGAAAGTTAATTTTCCATAAATCTTATTTTAGTGTTGAAATATTTGTCATAACGATAAATCAATAATAAAATTAAATAATGTTGTCACATTTCAATATATGGGTTTCTATATTTTAAGTTTTTTGTTCGGTTTTTTTATTTATTTTTATGTGCATTTTAATACTTAGTATTTTGATAGAATAAATTTTGATCTTTTATTTAAAAATAAAAAGCTAAAATATCTTTTTGTTTTCACCGTTATCAATAAATTTGTACCAATATGTTCAAATGACACCTTCTATTTATGCACTTCTTCTTTCATTGATAAGTACCTCAATTCCCCGTGTTTAGCATGTTTAAAATATTTAACATGAAATAAATATTATAAAATTTTTATAAAGATATTAATTACAGTATTGTTCGAAACTATGAAAGTATGTAATACAGAGATTAAAGTCATGCACATCATCACCAGTGCATATTTTCAAAGGTAGACCGACATTTACTTATGAAGACATTTTTAAGGTAAGACATATTGAAAATCATGTAGACAACTTTTATGTCACCTTGAAGGATCGTTATGCTCTTGCAGAAAATGGAAACTCACTGCTCTTCCTTGTGCTCAGGTAATATCAACCATGAACAGTAGGAACTAAAGAGTTGATGATTACATCCCAAATATTTACAATAAAGAAAGGTATCAGGCTATGTATAGTTACATTATATATCATGTCAATGCTTTTAATTTGTGGCTCAAGACTCATTATTCAGATGTTCAGCCACCCAAATACATAAAAATTCCAAGAAGACTCAAGAAGAGAATGAATCTTGAGAAAGGAGAAATTGATGGATGAAATTGAGCACAAAGATAATAAGAAAAAATAGAATGCTTCTTAGGTGTAGTAGGTCCAAGAAAACTGAGCACTTTAACTATAATTGTACGATGACACCATCTACACAACCAATTCAACAAACTCAACAAATAGATCAGGGCAACCACGTTAGGGCTATCAAGCCAATTCAAGTGACACAAAAATCTCAAACAAGCCAAGGGAGGAAAAAGAAATTTACTATTAGGATAGCCAAGCCAAAGGAGCCATCAATAATGGTTGGGACAACCACAAGCCAGGGTCCAACAACCATGCTCAGTGCAACAAGAAATTCAATTCGGCCAACCACAAGAAGGAATACTTTAACAAAGAGATCCATGCCAAAGTAGAAGACCTTTAGGGTTTAGTTATGTAGTGCGTATTTTAATATGTTTGGTTATATAGTTTTTTTTTTGTTATTATTTAGAACCATTCCAACAATGTTTTGTAAGGCTACTATGTGTTTTGAGATATTTATTTATGTACTGTCTGATGTTGTTGTTTGAGAACTACTCCAACAATGTTATTTCTATTCAGAACAAGTTTGAATTAATGTTGAATGAATGTTTTGTAATCATATTATTCATGGTGTAATGTATGCTCTAGGGTTATGCATAATTCACCCAAAATTGAGTAACATGCTTTATGGTTTAAACAGAAAGGATACATAATACCACGACCGCATAACTATATGCCATTCCTGCATTATTCACCTTGAATGAATGCATGAATTATTCAAGCAGAAACATACTAATTCAAAATTACTTAATAAAAATTGAAATCAGCTTTATCAAACATTCAATTTAATTCAAAATTGCAAACGTTACATAATAAACCAACATTCAACATAATATGGTACATAATAAACCAACATTACATAATCTGGTACATAATTCAATAAACACACATTAACCTTAATTTGGTACATCATGATTTGCTAACATAGTGAAATTAAAACATCTTTACTTTTAGAACAGTGAAAACAACATAAAACATAAACTTCCAAAACTTGTTCCACTTTGATCATGTTCTTTGTAACAATGTCTAATTCAACAATATTGAGCATTTAATTTTCAATCTCCAATTTTGCTTTCACATTTTCTTCTTCTAACTTTTTCAACCTACCTATTTAATTCATTTTCAATGGATCTTTTCCATTCCCAGTTTCTTCATAGAACCTGTCAAAGAAGCCACAACCATTATGATTCCCTATATAGATTAAGAAACCAACAAACAATGTGTTAAAATAAGTGGGAGATTCAGAATTATATTTTCCAGAAATTTGAAACAAACACCTATTTACCATTACATCTTACCTTAAAATATGGACAACCCCAAAAAAGCTTTATAAAGTTGCTAATTGTTCTTTCCCTACAAAGAACATCAATGTCTCCACAACGACAACAAGGTTTCTAACTAATACTATATCTATTTTTAACCTAGAATCACTATTTTTAATAATCTTATTTTTTCTAGAAGATGGTGAACAACGCTTAGAACTTTTGATTATGGAACCCATTTATTCAATTTAGGTATTGTTTTAAAGAACATGGAAGGAGAACAATGAAATTAGAATTTTTCGAATTAGGGATTTGTTATGGGAAAAAACAAACACGGCGCAATAAAGAAGAAGGTTTCAAAGAGAAAATGCCACCTTAAAAGCCACAGGTGCAACATTTGGCACCGTTTGAGAAAAATTGACGGAAAAGACTAGTATGATGTTGTTTTAGTGTATCAAGAATTTGAGTGGTTGTTTAAAAAAAAGACAAAAATAAACTCTGAGATATAGGTAAAGGACAAAAAAAAGACATTATAACTCTTTAAAAATATCTTGAGTTTATTTCTAATAAGTAAAAATATCTTGAGTTAAAAACATAATTGCCGATATTATTAAAATAAATTAACTTACATATCTTAAGATAAAAACACAACATACCAACTTTTCTTCATTATTTATTTCAATTTTCCAATTAATCTTTTAAAATATATTTGTTAATAAAATAAAATAAAATTATTGTTTTCAAAAATATATGTTTTGTCAATTTGTTAATTATATTTATTTATTAGTTATATTTATACAAAGCGTGTATATAGAATATATTTATTATTTTTTAATATATGAACTATAATATTGAAATGTATGATGTATAAAAAGAAAAAAAATTAACTCACATAACTAATTATCTAATTCTTTAGTAAACGAATTAACCCTATAAATACTTTGTTAGGAAAAATGAAATAAATACCGAATATACTTACTCAAGATTTTTAAATTAAAGAATAACTAGTATTTTGTTATCTAAATAATTTTTTTTAAATAAATAACTCATTAATTTCTATTAATATTTAATCAATAAATAATCATATATATATTAAAGAAGCATGGCCAAAAATAAAATATCTTTTTTCTTCTTAATAAAAAATATTTTTTCTTTTTATATATTAAGAAAAAAATTATTAAAGATGAAAATAATATTTTGTTTCTGCTTATGTTTCTTATTATATATTGAAGAAACATAAACAGAAATAAAATATATTTTTTCTTTTTAATCAGAAATTTTTTTTTCCTTTATATATATATATATATATATATATATATATATATATATATATATATATATATATATATATATATATATATATATATATATATATATATATATATATATATATATATATATATATATATATATATATATATATATATATATATATATATATATATATATATATATATATATATATAAAAGTTATTTTATACATATATATAAGTTATTTTATAAAGTTATCTAAAAAACATAATTATTTAAATAGTTGAGTGTGTAGTTGTTTAATTGTTACCATCCATTTTTGTTTAATTATATATTATAAAAAGTCATTTTAACATTTTTTAATTAATTTTACCTTAAACACTGACGTTATTGAATTAATTAATGTTAGTGATCCAATAGTGTATAAATATGTGTCCTCTTTTTTGACAACAACCCAATAATTTAAGAGTTATATTTGAAAAGATTGTTTGTTAAAGAACATATCATGACGAAGTTTGGAAGCATTCTCTTAATGGTTGTAGCCTTGTTTGTTCTCTTCATCTCCATTTTCAGATCTCGTATTGCTATCAGAGGTACAACTATAGTAACATAATTCTAACATATTTAGAGCTATTCCAATTCTAAACAATGAGTTCAATCATATTTATGTTTACGTCAACATGTAGATATTGCTTTTTGTCTAAGACATTTGGAGGTGTCAGGAAAACACACCAATTCTCGCAGCTGCGATTAAGATCTTAATGCTACATTTAGAGCAAGCGTCATGGTTCATCAATGTACTTGTGAAGATCTTGCTTAAAATAATCATCGTTGTACATGTTTAGTTGTTTGTCAATAGTCAGTCATTCAGAGAAAGTTAATTTTCCATAAATCTTATTTTAGTGTTGAAATATTGTTCGTAACAATAAATCAATAACGAAATTGAATAATGTTTTCACATTTCAATATATGCGTTGTTATATTTTAAGTATTTTGTTCAGTTTTTTTTATTTATTTTTATGTGCATTCTAATACTTAGTATTTTGATAGAATAAATTTTGATCTTTTATTTAAAAATGAAAAGCTAAACTACCTTTTTGATTTCACCGCTATCAATAAATTTGTACCAATATGTTCAAATGACACGTTTTATTTATGAACTTCTTCTTTCATTGATAAGTACTTCAATTCCATGTGATTAACACGCTTAAAATATTTAACATGAACTAAATATTATAATAATTTTATAAGGATATTAATTATTGTATTGTTATTGTAATACGGTGGGAGAATTGACTGTTATTCTGGTTTTGCATTTGTATTTGCAAATGTTGCGGTAAGCAAGAGTCGTCATCGACTTTTCTTATACCCAACAAAGGAAAGGGTAAAAAAACAGAAAAATACCTTTCGAGGTTATTTCTGAGTAAGGGGGGTAGATTATGGAAAGGGAATGTGTTAGCACCCTTTCTATCCGTAGTTATCTACGGGCTCTTAGATGCCACCTCATTTGAAAATATACCTTGTGCTTTGTGTGTTTGAAAAGTATTTTGAAAGAAAGCGCCTTAGTACAACGAACTTTGTAATGTTTCTCGGATTAGTAGAAAACGTATTTAAAGTATTTTGAAAATGTTTTTGGAAAGAGTTTTGTGTATGTGTAAAAGTTTGTTTTGTTTTGAGCAAGCATCTAAAAACTATCTACTATACTCGAAAGGGTTGTTCTTTTCCTCTTTTACTTTAGATAGTGTTATCCTACGATTAGTGAGTAGGTAGCCCTAGTCGTTGGATGTTTGAGGGACATTCGAAGGGACATCGTATAGTCACAAAGGCAACTGGGCAAGAATCCTTAGTAACTACCCTACGGTTTTAAGATCATATCGAGGCAGTATCAAGAGGGTCATTTTTTATCTTTAAACCAAAGGGTAGCAGCTAAAGTCTCTCACGTTTCGAGAGTTGTGACTGTTTATCTGAAGACAACCAAAATGGGAATACCCTAGAAGTGTATACGTGAGAGTGTGTTGTATTCAGTTATTTTTGTCTTGTGTTAGGTTTGATAGCGTTTAATTATTATGTTCTTGTCATACAATCCTATTAGTCACACATCTAGACAATTAATAATGTGCGGGAATTTAAAGTACGGAAATGTAAAATCCTAGCTATTACAAGGCTTCGGGAAGGGGAATTAATTACAAGTCCAAAAATGAGGAGGATAGAGCAGTAAATATCCTAGCTAACATCTATTACATCCCATAAGCAAGTACAATAATATGAAAAATAATAACGAAGCAATAAATGAGCGCGAATTGACAATAACGTCTAAAATCCTAACGTACTTCTAAGTTAAAAGAAGATCTTTTTTGTCATTTTGTTTTATTTTGGAAAGAACATTAAATCACAATAAATATAATTAATTAAAAAAGAAAAGAAAATTATTAATTTAATAAATAAACTTAACATTTTTAGCATTTTTTTATTTATGAAAGAATTGAAATTAATTAAATCTTAAGTCTATTAATTTTAAATTAAACAAAAAAAGTTATAGTAATTAATCAATTAATTAAAAAAATTAATTTTAAATAAAATAAAAAAAACTAAACCTAATTTTTTTTGTGATTTTATAATTATTTGTTGATTAAATAAAAAAACAAATTAAAAGAAAAGAAATAAAAACAAAACAAAAAAAATTAAATGAGCCAGGATAGTGAAAGAAACAGGGGGAGGGGGGTCTGAATTGAAATTCTCTGGGCGCAAGTGAGAGAAGCCCAGATCTGCCATTGGATTCAGTGGGGAGATCCTCAAGAGAGTCTGTGGTGAGGTTGTGCGCTAAGGGCGTTGAATCTGGATCAGATGTGCATCTGATGGCATGGACTTGACGGTGTATGGTGAGCGTGCGTAGCCTAGAAGCATTAAATCTACATATATTATGTTAGAAAAAATAAAAATGCAAGACCTGGGTATCGAACATCCTTTCCATTATACGCGTTCCTCTTCACCAATTGATCCAGTTATTAATTCGTTAATTATAACACAATAATAAATATGTAAATGAAAATTAAACAGGGATATATTTGAAATTCAAAATGCACGTTGGCCTGTTTGTCCCAATAAGAGAGAGACACTTGGGGCGCCGGAGTCAACCCACCGTAGTCAACCTTCCGTTTGTCTTCTCCAGTGGGATCAAAAATGAACATGCAAAAATAGCAAACTTTAAAGATTAAAACGTAGCATACCCCCCTTAAAATATTCTCCTTAGTCCAAATTTGAGGTTATTTTAGCCTGAAATGCCATGAATCATGAGATTCAAAGGGAAATATAGACCGTGCCCTAGAAATGGCACGATCTCATCCCTTCCCTTAAGCTTGCATGTAACACGTTGAAACAATCACAAACATCATTAGCAACACAAATATATGAGCAATAGTTATTTAAATGGCATGAATCTGCAGTTTCAATTTCAAAAAAACCTTACCAACCGATAATGCATGGATATAATGATCTAGGGTGTTGCAAGCCTTGGGAATGGGTGGAATAAGTCCCTGGGGATCTCAGACACACGACTGGGCAATTGGTTTGGATCAAGGAGGCTTGCAAAGGTTGTTTCGAATTTGAAAACTTTGTGAAAATTTTGAAATTTTTGGTATGCTTTTTTGAGGCAGTGTGTGCGTGTGATTGGCTTGCAGGAGGGTTGTATATATAGAGGAGATGAGATTAGGGCAACAAATGAAGCAAGAATCCAATGGAATCATGGTGTTTCAATTTTCTTCCAAACTTTCCATTTTTGAAGTTTTTTTCCTTTTCATGGCCTTGCACGCATTTGGCATCTTTGATAGGCTATCACTTGTTCTATGGGCCTTAAAGAAGAAAACTCATGCGCTTGCCCCATTCGTTTTGCATTTTATTTAATTTATTTTTGCATTTATTTGGATAAAACAAAATAAATATGAATAAAACAATAAGAAAATGTAAGGCAAGTTAAGAGTGAGTTTAGAGGTCCTTCATAAGGTCATGAGGGTGTTTGAACCCTAAATATTTAGGCCATTGACCTAAAATCTCAAGTTTTCCCAATGTACATTTCTTGAAATTTCTCAAAATTCCCCAACTTGGGAAAGCCACAACTTGTTCAATTTTTATCCTTTGAAGATGAATTTGGACTTTTTGGAAATCCCAAGATGTCCTCTACAAACCCTTTTGAAATTTTTTGACCATTTTTGAATTTGGAATTTTTTGACCATTTTTGCATTTGGAGGATTTATCATGATGTAAATGGTCTTGGCAAAAAGTGTCTTTTGTTGACCTTTTGAAAATGATCGATAACGTATGAGCTTGTATCTTCCAAATGATGAATTTCTTGAACTTGAGAATAAAAGATAAGTTGTAGGGAATTGTATTATTTTCAAAATGAGCTTTGGTTGGGGCAAGATGGATGAAGTATGTGAAAGTTATACCTGGTCAAAGTTCAGTTGACTTCCTCTAGGAAACCCTAATTTTGCATATTTGGACTCTTGATGATTTGAGAGCATTCCTTGAGGAATCATGATAAACCCTTGATCAAATGATGGATATCACTTCAAAATGTTGATGTTGACCAAAAATCTTAAAGTTTGACTGTATATTGATCACAATTGACTTTTGACCTAATATAGTTGATTTCCAAGCATTTATGCAATTGACTGAGCAAGCTTGTAGTACAAGGCATGAAACTTGGCATGAAAGATATTTAAGACATATTGGGGACAATGAAAATCACTTGAAGCCTTTGCAACTCAAAATTCTTTGTGAGAAGTGAAACCCTAGTTGGAAATCCATTGCTTAGGAGGAGAATTTGTCTGGTCAATTCTTGGTCAACCTTGAGCAATTGAGGACCTCTATGAGCATGTCTTGAAAAATGAGAGGGGAAATTTTGGGGTACAAAATCTACCCCTGTTCAATCTTCTTAAACTTGAGGATTTATACCGGCTTGTCTGCCTTTCGTAATCTGAAGGTGGAAGATGATTGAACACTAGAGTGCCCAAAAATTTGCACTCGCATATACCTGAGGTAATGCTGCTGGTTGATGATATCGGGAATGGGCTTATAGATGCCATTTGGAGAAGATGACTGAGATTCGTCGGAGATGGGATTAAAGATGCCATCTAAAGTAGATGCTGACTTCATAAGAGGTCTCTTTATGGAGATTCCTGTTCCTGTTGTTTGAGGAAGAATCCACTAGGGAATGTTGATTTCTGTTAGGGGAATAAATTCTAGGAGCTTTAGTTGTCCATTACTCTACTGGGGAATTATCTCTTAACTGGAGAGATGAAAGTTAGTTGTTATCTAGTCGAAATCCATGCTTCACAATAACCTTCTAAGGATAATAAAGTTGACGGCTATCTGGTCGTATTCCTGGCTTCACGATGACTTACTGGGGAATATGAAATTAACTGTTATCTGGTCGATTTCCAGGCTTCACAGTAACTCAAAATGTTATCTGGTCGAAATCCAGGCTTCATAGTTACTTGAAATGTTATCTGGTCGGCTCTAGGCTTTAGTGATTTGAACTATTATCTAGTCGGGTCCAGGCTTTAGTGATTTGAAGAAATAAAGTTGTTATCTTGTCGGATCCAGGATTCAACTTGAATTTGAGGTATACTATTATCTAGTCGGGTCCAGGCTTCACAGTGTTGTAGATTATATTGTCATCTGGTCGGGTCCAGGCTTCATAGTAATTGATAGAGTAAACTGCTATCTGGTCGGAACCCAGGCTTCGCAGTAATTTGATAGAGTAAAGTGCTAATTGGTCTGATTCTAGGCTTTGTAGCAACTAATACTGTTATCTGGTTGGATTCCAGGCTTCACAGTGTCTTGAATTGTAGATTGACTGTTTTCCGGTCAGGTTTTGGGCTTCAACAATGATGTTAACTGCTATCTGGTCGGGTCCAGGCTTCACATTGTTGTAGAAGTTTGATTGTTATCCGGTCGAATTCCAGGCTTCAACAATGATGGTAACTACTATCTGGTCAAGTCCATGCTTCAAAGTGTTGTAAACTGCTATCTGGTCGGATTCCAGGCTCTACAGTAAATTGTATTTGATGTTAACTACTATTTGGTCGGGTCCAGGCTTCAGAATGATTGATGAGCTATTACTTCAGATAGTTTCCATGTCTTGCTTCAGGAACTAATCTAGAACCTGCTTTTGTTGGTTGTTGAGATAATTTCCCTGTCTGGTTTCAGGAATTAATCTCTAACCTGGTCTTGTAGATAGTCGCCCCCGTATTGTTTCGGGAATTGATCTAAAATCAGTTGTTCACATATAGTTGCCCTGTCTGGTTTCAAGAATTAATCTGGAACTGTTGAAAATCGTTGATGATATTCGTCTGTTGATCTTTCCTGAAAAGGTAAAGAATTAGCTGTAAGTAATGTCATGATGCATGACACACATTGTGTAACGATGTTCTCAAAATAAATGAGATTGTATTATATGTATTTTGTATGCATGTTTGTAAAATGATGTATGAATTAAATATATGAACTGATCAGTTGTTCTTTGTAACGTCAATAAATTTAGGGAAAATAAATCCCTGACTGCTGCTGGGGATGAGGAATGTGACTCTTCATTATTTGTTGAAGTTGAATTGCTGGGATATGGATTTTTGTGGCTAGAAAAATAAACTCCACTTGGGAAAGAAAATTCCATAAACTGCTTGGGGATTTTTATGAAGCCCTGTTAGGGAACCCAAGAAGCTTATGAACCATGCTAAGGAATTCTTCAAGATGATAGGGAGATGATTGGAGACACTTACTCTGCAGGGGATATCGGAACCCCTGACATCATTAGGTTGTATGATGAAGTTATGGCAGTGACTTCGTAGGTGGACGTCTATGTCTCTGTATTTATTGTGGGATGTATCTGTGCCGATTTGTAGATGGCTTTTTAGACATTGTCCCATTTCATTAAGCCATTAGTTATCGTCTTTCTGTTTTTTATGCATGTATTTGTAAACATTGATCATATTCAAATGCATATGTTAAAAATAATCACTGGATGTTTTTGCAAAACAAAACAGAAAAATAAAAATAAATAGTTTTGTGTTTTCAAAGAAATAACTTTTGTATTAATCTGAAGAAGTCTACCTATAACAGGAATTTTTTACAAGGAGACAAACATCCTAATAAGAGAATTTCGTCGTAAGAATGAAAACTATATAAATTAGTATACAAAGAGAAAATAGCCATGTGAAATAATCCCATTGGGTTCCCATTATGCTATTGCCTTTATATCTTTGAGCGTCTCATCTCTTTGCTGCTTGATCGAAGCTGACTGGATTGATTAGTACCATTTAAACTTGACACTTGTTACCGAAGTTTGTCTGTGAGGTGATCCAATGGGACATAGTTGTACGCTTTTAGTCCCTAAGTTTTTCCTTGACCGCCCTTTCGGGTTTTTAGTCCACCGGGATACCCTTTTTTGCCCAAGCCGCCTTTTCATGTTTTCGACTTGCCGGGTGTATAAATTTTCATATATATACCAAACGTATGACCTTCTTGTTAAAAGCTTTGACCCACTTGATATACCAAACGCCTGACCTTCTTGTTAAAAGCTTTGATCATGTGTTTTTGGTACATCTAACCTTGACAAACATCCGCGAGCCTCTTCTCATCGATCAGGTTCAATTGGTCAAGTCGAGTCTGAACCCATTCGTCTTCATTCAAACTTGCATCCTTCATGATTCTCAAGGAAGGGATCTGGACTTCGATGGGTAGGAAAGCTTCCATACTGTATACCAGAGAGAAAGGAGTTGCCCTTGTTGACATTTGTACTGAGGTACGGTAACCATGAAGAGTAAATGGTAACATGTCGTGCCAGTCTATGTGTTTCACTGTCATCTTCTATATGATCTTCTTGATGTTCTTATTAGCAGCTGTGATCGGTGGATCTGGAACTGGATGTTTAACGCTGGTTCGCGAAATGTCGCGGAAGCAAGAGTCGCCACGGTCTTTTATTTTCTCCAAATGGAAAGGACAAAAGCACAGAAAAATTCCTTATAGAGATTGCTCTCGGTTCGGGAGGTAGGTTATAGAAAGGGAAGGTGTTAGCACCCTTTCTATCCATGGTTATCCATGGGCTC
This sequence comes from Vicia faba, assembly GCA_948472305.1. Lineage (NCBI taxonomy): Eukaryota > Viridiplantae > Streptophyta > Magnoliopsida > Fabales > Fabaceae > Vicia > Vicia faba. The sequence goes on from OX451739.1 coordinate 974,720,135, forward strand.
TTAGATACTTGCTCATTTGTGTTTTCAAAATTGGTTTGTTTGCTTTTCAACGTGGGTTTTAAAAAGTTTCTCTGAAAATTCCAGTTCGACTCTTGTATCGGTCCTCAAGAGTGTTTGAAAAATTGCTTTCGAAAGCTTTTTGAAAAGGTGTCGGTGTGAAAAGTATTTTTGAATTTGTTTTTGAAATTAGAGCAAGTATCTACGAGAACCTACCTACCCTAAGGAATTCGTCTGTGTAAATGTCCTTTAAAGTAGTGCCATCCCACCATTGAGAGGTAGGTAGCACCACCGTTGGAGGTGTTCGGGTCAATTCGAGGTTCGGGACATGGTGATCACCAGAGCAATGGGAAGACACCTTAGAAGCTACACTCATGCCAGGTTCCCGGATCATGAGGACTTACTAAAACATCCTCTACTCGACGATCACCTTTCGAGGCAAGGCAACAGTGAGGCGTACCCTAGGGGTGGTGTGTGATTTGTGTGTCATGTTCAGTTATTTTGTCTTATTCATGTCAAGGTGATCTATGCGTTTGTTTTTATTTTATCATTCATTCTTGCATGCATTTATTAACAGTTAAAAAGATGCGGAAATTAAAAGTTCTAAACTATTACAAAGGCGCGGGTCCACATCGCCAAATTTAATCCAGGACCCGATTTGACAGAAAATAAAGAAGTAAAGTGCGAGAAATAAAATGTCCGAGTTTACAAGGCTTTGGGAGAATTACATTAATATTAAACGAAATAAAATAAATATGCGAATACGGATTAAAAACGAGGGCGTTGGACCCTTTTTGCAAAATTAAATTAAATGATGAAATTGATTAATTAAGAGAGAAAAGAAATTGTTTTTTTTGTTGATATTTTTTAGTATTTTATGTTTTTAATGGAAAAAGAATTAATTGAAATTAAATGCTAACCCTAATTCTATTTGTTTTTTAGTTTATTAAGAAAACATGTTAAAATTAAACCTAAATTAACCTAATTAATTACATGGTAATTTAATTACAAAAATAATATTTAATAATTAATTATTGTGAAAGAAAAGAAAAAAAAGGATAAAAATTGATTAACACCTAATTCTACCAATTTTAAGTTTATTAAGAAAAATGTTTGAATTAAACCTAATTTTACAAAGCTAAAATTAATTAGTGATATTTATTTACAAAAAATATTAATTAAATAAATATATTTTGATTTTTATGACTTTTCTGTTTTTTACTATTTTTTATATTTTATGAAAATAAGTTAAATTAAAGGAATTAATTAAAAAAAGAAATAATTGAAATAAATAAAATAAGGAAAAGAAAGAAAATACAATACCTTGGGGGGCTTCTGTCCCCTTTTTGGAGGTGAATTGGAGTGGTTTTGCCATTTGTGTTCTGGCCTCATCATACATAAGTTGTTCTACTTTGGCCATTTGGCTTTTGGCTTTTGGCCATTTGCGTTTTGGCTTTTGGCCATTTGTGTTCTGGCTTCAACGTTCCTTAATGTCTGTTTTAATGTCTGCCTCGCCATGTATTGGTGTCATGCATAAAATGTTCTACTTTGGCCATTTGGCTTTTGGCTTTTGGCCATTTGGCTTTTGGCCTCAATGTTCCTTAATGAACCTGCCTGGAATCCTGTCTAAATCTGCAGTGTTGAATCTCACGAACACATTAAATAAAATCATAAAATGCAAATAAAGCCAATATATGAAGAAATTTAATGTTTAGGCACAATATGGCATGTATGAATGATTATACCCTTTTGATCATGGAGATCAAATCAATCTTACCCTTACTAGAAAATTAGTGACCTGGATGCTTTTATGCCTTACTGGAAAATTAGGATCATGGAGATTGGTTTATAACTGAGATGGTTTTGTTTGTAGTGAGAGAGGGATTTGTAATAAGGATTTCAAGGTTTTAGGGTTCTTGAAAGAGTTTGATATTCCAACAGTGTCGTGGCAAGGTTTTTTCTCTCTTTTTCTCTTCTCCTCTTTTTCTCCTCCTGGTATGTGTGACAAGAAGGTGATTATATAGTGGAAATTAGGGTAAAGAAAATGGGCTTTGAATGTGCAATTGGGCCTCCAATATTCACTTGAATTCGTCACTTTCCAGGCTAAATCGCAGGGACTTAAGTGCATTTTTTAAAGTTGAAATGTGAAAACAAAATGTAGCCGACATCGAGAACTAACTCCTGTCCGAAAATCGACTCAATCGGATAAACGGTGAATTAGTTATGAATTTTTGAAGTTTCAGCTCAGACAAACTTATTTTGGGCTCCAGTATCGGCTCTGACACGTTCTTCAATAAAAAACTGGTATTGATCGGTGCATAATTTGGTCTCGACTTTTGAAGCAAAGTTGTAGATCTATGAGTCAGTGACCTTGTGTAAAAATATGAGTCCAATCCGATAAAAATTGACCGAGTTATGAATTTTTGAAGTTTCGGCTCAGATGAAATAATATTCAGCATTCAGGATTTTCAGCGTGTCACGCACTCTGAGCAAAACACGAAGGCCTTTTGAATACCGTTTGAACTCAATACCTTCTGTGAAAATGTAGCCAACTCAATTTGTGAAATTTTGGCACCGGAACCAGCTCGATACGATGAAAATCGACCAAGTTATGATTTTTTGAACATGACGCAAATAAACTTCTGTCACAAATTTTCTGCACGAAAATACTTGATAAATCCACATTTTTGAAGACCTTCTGATCGAAATTGGCTTCCAGCCGTGAGAGATGAAAACGTAGATAATGTCAAGACGGAATTTTGGCCACCGGAACGGGTTCAAAACGAGCCACGATCTTCAAGTTATGAATTTTTTAGCGCGTAAAAACTGCACTTTCAGCACACTTTTTCACTATATCTCTTCAAGAAAACTCACACATTCGGATACCTTCTTTAAAGAATTGACTCTTGAGCAGAACCTGAATTTGAGAATACGTTATCAGAGATATCTTGGCGAAAGAATACCTGAATATGACGCGCCAGGTTGGACTTGTGAATTTTTCTTGAAATGTTTTTTTGAGAAATATGGGAGGGCAAATTTTGGGGTACAACAGTTGCCCCTGTTCAATCTTCTTAAACCTGAGGATGCAGATTGGCTGACGTGCCTTTCGTAATCCGAGGGTAGAAGATGATTGAACACTAGAGTGCCCAGAAATTTGCGCTCACATAGTAGCAGTGATGATGGAAATGGGCTTACAGATACCATTTAGAGATTGATGAATAGGATGATGGGCTTATAGATGCCATCTGGATGTTGATCGCATAAGAGATTCCTTAACCTGCATACCTGCAAAAGAAAAACGAGTACCTGACATGTTGCAGGAACTGGTTTTCAGACGCTTGGTGTAGACATGTCCTGACTGGTTACAGGAGCTGGATCTGGAGCCTCACAAGATGATGAATGAACCAGGGATGGTTACTACCTTAGCATGAATGGTAAGAGAACCTTGGGTGACTTTAACTTCAACAACGCTCGTTGAGAAAATCTTGGTGGGAATTACCATCTTCGCAGTATCGGGAAGAGAACCAATAGGCAATTATAATCTGAAAGGGAATTACATCTCACACACCGTCGGGGAGAGGACCATAGGAAATTATAACCTGAAAGGGAATTACATCTCACGCACCGTCGGGGAGAGGACCATAGGAAATCATAACCTAAAAGGGAATTATCACCTCATGCACCGTCGGAGAGGGAACCATAGAAAATTATAATCTCAAAAGGAATTATCACCTCACGCACCATCGGAGAGGGAACCATAGAATTATAACCTAAAAAGGAATTATCACCTCACGCACCATCGGAGAGGGAACCATAGAAAATTATAATCTAAAAAGGAATTATCACCTCATGCACCGTCGGAGAGGGAACCATAGAAAATTATAATCTCAAAAGGAATTATCACCTCATGCACCGTCGGAGAGGGAACCATAGAAAATTATAATCTCAAAAGGAATTATCACCTCATGCACCGTCGGAGAGGGAACCATAGAAAATTATAATCTAAAAAGGAATTATCACCTCACGCACCATTGGAGAGGGAACCATAGGAAATTATAATCTAAAAAGGAATTATCACCTCACGCACCATCGGAGAGGGAACCATAGAAAATTATAATCTCAAAAGGAATTATCACCTCATGCACCGTCGGAGAGGGGACCAAAGGAAATTATAACCTAAAATGGAATCATCTCATGCACCGTCGGAGAGAGAACCAATAGGAAATTATAATCTCAAAGAAAAACCTTTGATAACTTCTACTGAGTCTTCATCAGAAAAATCTGTTGGGAGTCGATTTAGCTGGACTAGAGAAGACCTTGGACTGGATAAGAAATCTTTGGAGTCGATTAACTGAACCGGTCTAGGTCTTGAAATATGATGGAGAATTTAGCTGAATCTTTCCTGAAAGGTAAAAGTCAGTCGTATGCAATGCATGATATGGATCAAACAATGATGTTCTCAACATAAATGAGATTTGCATGATATGATGCGTCTATGCATGCTATAATGATGTATGTGATGTTTTATGAATGTGTTTTTCGTCTAGGAAAGTAGATCCTTGAAGGGTGCCGGGAAGTCACTCCTGGGCTGATGTTGAAGAATAGATTTTGCTTCCGCTGGGGATGATAACTGCAAGAATACCGGTAGGAGAAGATAACTCCGTTGAGGAATAAACTTGGCGAATGGAAGATTCTGCGGGGAGAAAAATACTCTAGCGACCATGCTGGCGAGTGATACTCTGTGGGGAAGAGGGATGCTTTGCTGAATTGTTGATAATAACTTGCTGATGATATCTTCGTTGTATTGGAAGTATTGATAGACTTCGCTGGGGGTAAGAGAACTTCATCGGGGACGCTCTTTCCGTGGCTTTTGGCTGAGGATAACCCAGTTATATCCTATTAAGGAAATAACTCTTTGAATAAAGCCGGGTGACGCGTTCGTGCTCTGCAAGGATAAACTTCCAGAATCTACTGGGGATAAGCTTACTGCTTGGGGAGTCGGACTCCAACTTTCCTGGGGAACTGGATTGGACTCTCCTGGGGAGGTTTTGAACTGTAATTTTGCAAGTTGAAAGAGGGAACCTATGTAGGGTTGCCTGCTGATGGGCTCATGTAAAACCGCATCTGAAATGGAGAAGGAACGTGTGTAGGGTTACTTTGATGATGAGTTCATGTAAAACTTCGTTCTTGGAAAGGGAGAACCTGTGTAGGGTTTCTGGGTGACGAGTCCATGAAAAACTGCATCTTGAAGAGAGGGAACCGGTGTAGGGTTGCTTGGTGAGGTAAGTTCATGTAAAACTTCTTGATGAACCGGGGTGAGGTTATCTTGAGATAGGTCCATGTAAGACTTCTGGAGGAACCGGGGTTAGGTTACGGCGGGATAAGTTTGTGTAAAATTTCTTGATGAACCGGGGTTAGGTCATCTTGAGATAGGTCCATGTAAGACTTCTGGAGGAACCGGGGTTAGGTTACGGCAGGATAAGTTTGCGTAAAACTTCTTGATGAACCGGGGTTAGGTCATCTTGAGATAGGTCCATGTAAGACTTCTGGGGGAACCGGGGTTAGGTTACCTTGGGATACATCCATGTAAGATTTCTAGGAGGAACCGGGGTAAGGTCGCTTGGGGTAAATCCGTGTGAGACTTTAGGAGGAACCGGGGTAAGGTTGCCTGGAGGAAAGTTCGCGTAAAACTTGAGATAAACCCGTGTAAGACTGCTGGAGGAACCGGGGTAAGGCTACCTGGAGGTAAGTTCGTGTAAAACTTGAGATAAATCCGTGTAAGACTTCTGGAGGAACCGGGGTAAGGCTACCTGGAGGTAAGTTCGTGTAAAACTTGAGATAAATCCGTGTAAGACTGCTGGAGGAACCGGGGTAAGGCTACCTGGAGGTAAGTTCATGTAAAACTTGAGATAAATCCGTGTAAGACTTCTGGAGGAACCGGGGTAAGGCTACCTGATTTTCACTGGCTTGTTATCAATGTTGATCTGGGATTCGTAAAGGTAGATGGTAATCATCTTTATATTGACCTTAGTGTTTTGGTTGACAGAGCAACTGGATCGCCTGGACGACTCATTATTGCCCCTGTTTCTGAGGTGAAGGGAGAAGATACCTTGGAGGTCGTTTGACAAATCTTCTGGCAGACAAGTGACGAGATGTCGGGACATAGTTGTACGCTTAAATCCCTAATTTTTGCCTGGACCGCCCTTTCGGGTTTTCGACTTGCCGGGTGTACAGATTTTTTTGTTTCATCCCTTATTTTTGCCCGAACCCTTTTGGTTCGCCGGGAAGCCCTTACTTTTGCCTAGGTGTATCAACCTAGCGGGTCTTTTGTTCATGCGTAGTATCTTTTTTCGACTATGTCCACGTTCAGGGAATGTGGGGAGTTGCCCCTGTTAGAAGTGTTTGGTCATGCCACCAGAAGGTGTTTGATCAGGCGAGATTCGTTATAAGAATGCCCCAAGTGACTCAGGTGGAGGTTTGCCCCAGGCTATTTTGGCCTTTGAGAGATTCTCCGAATCTTTACTTGATTGCCCCAGATAATGGACACTGGCCATGTCATGCCCCTTGATTGGAAGTACTTCTGTTCATTAGGCATTCGTCGTGCGACCCTCTGCTGTTCAAACAAAAAGTCATATGCAAACAAAGTTATGTTAAAAATGCAAAGCCTATGTCTGTCTTGAAAATTTTGAAAATGTATTCTTTTTTCATAAAACAAATGATTGTTTGTAAAACGTGATATCAACTCTGTATTTACCGTAAGCCTTAAGGAGTCAGGATACCTTTCGTAACAGTATGCTTTCGAATTAACCCATGCTTCAGCTAGGACTTTTAAGGGTTATAACGTGGCCTGGTTCACGGTTTAAGAAACAAAGGATAAAGGCTCAAATTATTTGTACCCACCCGTTCTTCGTGATGTTCTCCAAACCTAAACTCAGTTGATCATACGTTAGACCTTGTTTGAGTCTTTGCTCTGATTTTCCGGTGATGATTCGGATGTTGAACGTTTATTTGAATAGGCAGTCATCTCCTTTTTTTGCTGAGGGTTTGTAGGACCTCTTTCTTTTTTATTTTTGTTATCCCTTTCTTTTTTTGCCTGAACTGTTTCCTTTTTTGGGTTTACAGTCAGCGGGATGCCCCAGTTTTATAAGTCTCCTTCATGGGTTTTGACTTAATGGGTTTTTTATTTTTTGAGATAATGACTGCCTTTCTTTATTGATTATTCGGAACCATCACTGTCTTTTTTTCATAAGGATCTCTTTGGTGCCATTTGTTATGCACTTGGATCAACTGAGAGACTACCCTGCCCCAGGTTATGATTAAGGGTTTTAAATTTCAAAAAGGAAAACTCCTACTTCTTTGGCTCAGATGGGTTGACGAGGGATTATCATCCTTATAACTCCAGTGTTTAGGGATTGAAACAATGCCTGTACCTCATCAGCGGGGTCCGTTCGAAAGCATACTGTAAAGATCGTGGTATCATTTTCGTCATCCTCCCTCAAGAGGCTTAGAATTATTAATTGAGTGTTGACATCAGAAAAAATATGAAAACAATTTGTATATAGTGAATACGAATATATTGCTTCAGAACAGACATATGCGATGCATTAATGAAATAACAATGTTTAACATGAGTAAATGTTTGAACAATCAAAGCACAACACAACTTGAACATTCGAATGAACAAAAGTTTCCTAGTCTCAGAGCTTGTCACTTCAAATGGTGGATCCTGTAGGGATGGCAGGAGCATTCGGCCTGACCCACTTGAGTGAAGTCCACTACTCCCTCATCAACTAGATCCTGGATCTTATTTTTCAAGCTCCAACAATCATCTGTCGTATGCCCCGGGCTGTCAGAGTGATAAGCGCAGCGAACGTTGGGGTTATACTTTGGTGACGTTGTATTTTGAAACTTCGGAGCCTCTTTTAGAGTTACCAGCTTGGTCTCCAGCAACTGTGGCAATATCTGGGATAAGGTCATGCTAAGCCAAGTGAACTGCCTCCTCTCGCTCTTTTGTTGGTTGTGATGTTGAATTTGTGACACTGGAGCCATCTGAGGAGCTCTCTCCTTGACTCTTTGTCTCAAAGGTGGTCGAACGATGACTGGCTTTTTACCCTTAGACTTTTGCCCCAGCTGGTTATCCTGAAGCAGTTGGTTGACAAGAAGCCAGAGCTCGTCTTGTCTTTGAGCTAACCCTTGAATAGCAGTCACCTGCCCCAGCATCTGGGCCTTCAATGCATCCACCTCAGTTTGTAGGTGTTTCAACTTTTCATCCTCAGCACTGTTCCTGACAAAGGTCTCCGTGAGAAGTGTCCTTAGCTCCCCCTGCCCCTTGGATAGATTCAGGAGGATTTCCCCGAACCGAGTCTCTTGAGCGAGAAGGTCCTGGTTATCTGGTTGGAAGGCCATTGCTGAAATAAACAGCGAGAAAGGTAAGTGACCTGCAACAAAGATACCTGTTATGTAATGATGTGTATGATATGCATGTAATGTTTTCAAGGACCTCGCGGGATAAACAAGGAAATTTGTTAGAATTTGGGTCCGGTAGCTTGATTGAAGGAAACCCATGTTATTGAGAATTCTTCTTCAAGGGTCAAAGTCTCACCATATCCAGTGGGTCATAGCCCCTGACAACCTTGGCTAGAGGAAAATAAATCCTCTTTGCCCCTTGCTGGGATAGTTGATTCACCATGACCTGCATCACAAGCCCTTGAGATCCTTGAAATGGGTTAGGATGTATGCAATGGTATGATGTTATGATATGCATGGGGCAATGTAGGTAACCCTGTTATGAGTCCCAATTAAGGACTGCAAGCCAAAACCTGCAAGAAACTCAAGTAAAACCTGTTATGAGTCCTAATTAAGGACTATAAACGAAACCTGCAAGAAACTTAGTACACCTTGTTATGAGTCCTAATTAAGGACTGTAAACCAAAACCTGTAAGAAACTTAGTATACCCTGTTATGAGTCCTAATTAAGGACTAAATAAAACCTGCAAAACACTCAGTAAACCCTGTTATGAGTCCTAGTTAAGGACTATAAACAAAACCTGCAAGGAACTCAAGTGTCAGATAACAAGCATGCAAGTCGTCAAGTTGGAAGGCACACAAGTCACACAAGAGAAACCCTTAGAGTTCAGGCCAGCATGGGGTCTGGGTATTACCCTCTTGAAGTTGGTGGGTTCAACCTGTCCTATTAGAAGTAACCGGGTTCTAAGGGTCCCAATATCACAGGATTGCTTTCATTGTTCATCGTTTGGATTTAGCCACTGAACTGGCGACCAAAATATTCCAGGAAAGCAACCCTCAATTGAGTGTAGTATCGAGTATCAACCAACCTCGGACTGCACCAAAGTCAGTTATCTCACTACCCTAAAGAGGCCAAGATAGTTCAATTAAGGTTCCTAAGGTCTGTTGATGCTTCACAACACCACGCGGAGGCCCCGTACTCTCCTTGACTGAACTCAAGGGTTACCGGTACACACCAAAGTGCCACATCAACGTAGCAGACTGTTTCAACCATGTCGGTATACCCCACACAGTTCCCTCACAACCTTGTTGCTACTTTCTAAGAAAGGTATCCCCCAGATCCGGGTTTAGGATCTATAGAACTCCCAAGACAGTCCCACAATTTAAAGCAAGCAAAGAAATACAATTGAAAACACAGTTATGAACTACTCTAAGGTACACCTCACTTTAAAAATAGTCCCCAGCAGAGTCGCAAGTTCTGTGATCGGTGGATCTGGAACTGACTGTTTAACGCTGGTTCGCGAAATGTCGCGGAAGCAAGAGTCGCCACCGTCTTTTATTTTCTCCAAATGGAAAGGACAAAAGCACAGAAAAATTCCTTATAGAGATTGCTCTCGGTTCGGGAGGTAGGTTATAGAAAGGGAAGGTGTTAGCACCCTTTCTATCCATGGTTATCCATGGGCTCTTAGATACTTGCTCATTTGTGTTTTCAAAATTGGTTTGTTTGCTTTTCAACGTGGGTTTTAAAAAGTTTCTCTGAAAATTCCAGTTCGACTCTTGTATCGGTCCTCAAGAGTGTTTGAAAAATTGCTTTCGAAAGCTTTTTGAAAAGGTGTCGGTGTGAAAAGTATTTTTGAATTTGTTTTTGAAATTAGAGCAAGTATCTACGAGAACCTACCTACCCTAAGGAATTCGTCTGTGTAAATGTCCTTTAAAGTAGTGCCATCCCACCATTGAGAGGTAGGTAGCACCACCGTTGGAGGTGTTCGGGTCAATTCGAGGTTCGGGACATGGTGATCACCAGAGCAATGGGAAGACACCTTAGAAGCTACCCTCATGCCAGGTTCCCGGATCATGAGGACTTACTAAAACATCCTCTACTCGACGATCACCTTTCGAGGCAAGGCAACAGTGAGGCGTACCCTAGGGGTGGTGTGTGATTTGTGTGTCATGTTCAGTTATTTTGTCTTATTCATGTCAAGGTGATCTATGCGTTTGTTTTTATTTTATCATTCATTCTTGCATGCATTTATTAACAGTTAAAAAGATGCGGAAATTAAAAGTTCTAAACTATTACAAAGGCGCGGGTCCACATCGCCAAATTTAATCCAGGACCCGATTTGACAGAAAATAAAGAAGTAAAGTGCGAGAAATAAAATGTCCGAGTTTACAAGGCTTTGGGAGAATTACATTAATATTAAACGAAATAAAATAAATATGCGAATAAGGATTAAAAACGAGGGCGTTGGACCCTTTTTGCAAAATTAAATTAAATGATGGAATTGATTAATTAAGAGAGAAAAGAAATTGTTTTTTTTTTATTTTTTTAGTATTTTATGTTTTTAATGGAAAAAGAATTAATTGAAATTAAATGCTAACCCTAATTCTATTTGTTTTTTAGTTTATTAAGAAAACATGTTAAAATTAAACCTAAATTAACCTAATTAATTACATGGTAATTTAATTACAAAAATAATATTTAATAATTAATTATTGTGAAAGAAAAGAAAAAAAAGGATAAAAATTGATTAACACCTAATTCTACTAATTTTAAGTTTATTAAGAAAAATGTTTGAATTAAACCTAATTTTATAAAGTTAAAATTAATTAGTGATATTTATTTACAAAAAATATTAATTAAATAAATATATTTTGATTTTTATGACTTTTCTGTTTTTTACTATTTTTTATATTTTATGAAAATAAGTTAAATTAAAGGAATTAATTAAAAAAAGAAATAATTGAAATAAATAAAATAAGGAAAAGAAAGAAAATACAATACCTTGGGGGGGCTTCTGTCCCCTTTTTGGAGGTGAATTGGAGTGGTTTTGCCATTTGTGTTCTGGCCTCATCATACATAAGTTGTTCTACTTTGGCCATTTGGCTTTTGGCTTTTGGCCATTTACGTTTTGGCTTTTGGCCATTTGTGTTCTGACTTCAACGTTCCTTAATGTCTGGCTTAATGTCTGCCTCGCCATGTATTGGTGTCATGCATAAAATGTTCTACTTTGGCCATTTGGCTTTTGGCTTTTGGCCTCAATGTTCCTTAATGAACCTGCCTGGGATCCTGTCTAAATCTGCAGTGTTGAATCTCACGAACACATTAAATAAAATCATAAAATGCAAATAAAGCCAATATATGAAGAAATTTAATGTTTAGGCACAATATGGCATGTATGAATGATTATACCCTTTTGATCATGGAGATCAAATCAATCTTACCCTTACTGGAAAATTAGTGACCTGGATGCTTTTATGCCTTACTGGAAAATTAGGATCATGGAGATCAAGCCAGCCTTATCCTTACTGGAGAAATAGTGAGGTGTTGGTTTGTAACTGAGATGGCTTTGTTTGTAGTGAGAGAGGGATTTGTAATAAGGATTTCAAGGTTTTAGGGTTCTTGAAAGAGTTTGATATTCCAACAGTGTCGTGGCAAGGTTTTTTCTCTCTTTTTCTCTTCTCCTCTTTTTCTCCTCCTGGTTTGTGTGACAAGAAGGTGATTATATAGTGGAAATTAGGGTAAAGAAAACGGGCTTTGAATGTGCAATTGGGCCTCCAATATTCACTTGAATTCGTCACTTTCCAGGCTAAATCGCAGGGACTTAAGTGCATTTTTTAAAGTTGAAATGTGAAAACAAAATGTAGCCGACATCGAGAACTAACTCCTGTCCGAAAATCGACTCAATCGGATAAACGGTGAATTAGTTATGAATTTTTGAAGTTTCAGCTCAGACAAACTTATTTTGGGCTCCAGTGTCGGCTCTGACACGTTCTTCAATAAAAAACTGGTATTGATCGGTGCATAATTTGGTCTCGACTTTTGAAGCAAAGTTGTAGATCTATGAGTCAGTGACCTTGTGTAAAAATATGAGTCCAATCCGATAAAAATTGACCGAGTTATGAATTTTCGAAGTTTCGGCTCAGATGAAATAATATTCAGCATTCAGGATTTTCAGCGTGTCACGCACTCTGAGCAAAAAACGAAGGCCTTTTGAATACTGTTTGAACTCAATACCTTCTGTGAAAATGTAGCCAACTCAATTTGTGAAATCTTGGCACCGGAACCAGCTCGATACGATGAAAATCGACCAAGTTATGATTTTTTGAACATGACGCAAATAAACTTCTGTCACAAATTTTCTGCACGAAAATACTTGATAAATCCACATTTTTGAAGACCTTCTGATCGAAATTGGCTTCCATCCGTGAGAGATGAAAACGTAGATAATGTCAAGACGGAATTTTGGCCACCGGAACGGGTTCAAAACGAGCCACGATCTTCAAGTTATGAATTTTTTAGCGCGTAAAAACTGCACTTTCAGCACACTTTTTCACTATATCTCTTCAAGAAAACTCACACATTCGGATACCTTCTTTAAAGAATTGACTCTTGAGCCGAACCTAAATTTGAGAATACGTTATCAGAGATATCTTGGCGAAAGAATACCTGAATATGACGCGCCAGGTTGGACTTGTGAATTTTTCTTGAAATGTTTTTTTGAGAAATATGGGAGGGCAAATTTTGGGGTACAACAGCAGCCTCTACAACGCCATTCATCTTTGGCCGGTAAGGAGATGAGTTATGATGCTGAATCTTGAATTGTGTACAGAGCTCAATGATAATATTATTATTGATATTGGTACCATTATCTGTAATAATTCTTTTTGGGATACCATACTGACATATAAGATTATGCCTGATGAACCAGGCCACGACATTCTTGGTAACAGAAGCAAATGAGGCTTCCTCAACCTACTTTTTAAAGTAATCAATGGTAAACAGGATGAAGCGGTTCCCATTATAAGCGATAGGTCTAGTCTCTCTGATCATATCACTGCCCCACATTGTGAAAGGCCAGGGAGCAGTCAAGACGTTCAAGAGAACTAGAGGCACATGTGCATTATCAGCATAGATCTGGCACTTGTGACAAGTTCGGGAATACTGATAACAGTCTGCTTCCATAGTGGACCAGTAGTACCCTGCCCTTAGAATCTTCTTATCCATTGTGTGCCCACTAGAATGGGTGCCAAAGGTACCTTCGTGCATATCTGCCATAATCTTCTCTGCTTCACTCTTGTCTACACACCGAAGCAAAGTAGAATCGTGGTTGCCACCAGGGTGTTATACTGGTTTCAATCATAACCCAATTAGCGCACTTTTTTTCTCAATGAACAAATATTGTTCAAATCAAATTACAAAGATAACCAACTAAATCAAATCTCTATTAAACAGAAAATCGGATATCAGTACAAATCTTACAAAATCAAATCTGCAAATCCAAAAATTATAGTACAATCAAATTAATTACATTTAATACAAAATCAATTAACAACAATTTAGAATCCCTAATTAACTAAACCCCTAAATATGTGCTAATCTAACAACAATTCTACAAAACCCTAAATACTAAAGCCTATAAAGGATAAATGAAATTAACAGTGAAAGGGGGATTCTTACATAGAAAGTAGCTTGAATCCAGGGAGAAAAGCTTGAACCGCGAGAGAAAAATACACAAAAAAGGAAGAAAAGGAAGAATAGAGGGGAGATACTGAATACCGGAGGTCAAAGAACTTGAAAAACGAAGGTGAAGAACGCGAAGAAGACAGAACCAAAACCTCTGGTTTCTGAAGAACAAAGAGGACCGCGATTATGGTTTCATCTGAAACCCTAATCGCATCATGGCTAATCTCCATCGCCGCTTCTTCCATCATCCACCATCCTCGACCTTCAACTCCATAGAACCTGCAAAACGGAGAGGGATTAGTTGCATATCCGGAAGCTCGAGAACCATATCACAAAGAGGGGTAAACTTAGCTCTATTTTTTTTCCTGATTGTTGATTTGGGGGTTTGGGGTGGTCGGATTTATGTTGAGGGGTGGACGGTTGTTCCGCCGACGGTAATATGGACGTCAGGGTTAATAGAGGGGTAAAGAGAGAAAGGTGTATCGCGAAAGAGGAAAGGGACGATTGTTGTAGCAAAACTGAAACAAAATTGTTAAACAAAATTGTTAATATTCCCTTATGATTTCGTACATACGTTCCCATAGCAGTTAACATGCTCCTTCAAATCATGACCGTATGATCATTATTAGACGGTCGTAGGCCAAGTCCCACGTAAAACCCATGCACCCTCACAACACCCAATCAACCAGATCCTCCAACTGCGTAATGGGCCTAAGCCCAGTTAATTTCCATATCCCCTTATGCTATTTAACTAAAACATAAAACAATTGATACCCCCCTTTAAAAAGAATTCATATTTGGGCCTAGCCCATATTCCTAAAAACACCCCTATTTTTTGAATAGAAGATTTGTATTAATTCAAAAAAACCAACAAAGTACAATTCGCGATCAAAAGATCCAGCAAAACAAAGTAGATAAAAATAAAAGCATCAGCACAGCTATATGCTTCCGTAATTTAAACCTATACCACCCTCTATAAATGATTTTATCTATAATGTCTTCTTCCACATTCTTGAGCAACACATTCTTAAAGATAACATTGTTCCTATGGTGCTATATATCATATACAGTTTCCGCAAAACCAAGTTTCAGAAGGGCCCATTTCCATCCTTTCTTTTTCATTTTCCATATAATCCAAGCAATCTCATCATTCCAAGTAAGGGGATCATGTTGAATCTCCATCCACTTGAGAACTTTCAGCCAAATATTATATGTTTCCCTGCACTCAAAAAGTAAATGATAAACAATTTCAACTGATTTTTGGCACAGGCTACAGGTATTACTTGGAATCAAACCAAATCTTCCAAGTCTCTCCTTTTTAGGCAGATTTCCATGACAAGTCTTCCATAAATTCAGAATCACTCGAGGTCTCACACTATTGCTACTGATAAGGTGTCTCCAAGGTACTCGATGCCCATCATCAATGACAACGTTGTACCAATTGCTCATGGGGAATTTATCCTGCTTCATAGTACTCCCCCAATTGTCAATATACTGCAACAGTGGGAGAGCTGACTGTTATACTGGTTTTGCATTTGTATTCACAAATGTTGCGGTAAGCAAGAGTCGCCATCGACTTTTCTTTTATCTAACAAAGGAAAGGGTGAAAAGAACAGAAAAAGACCTTTCGAGATTATTTCTGAGTAAGGGGGTAGATTATGGAAAGGGAAGATGTTAGCACCCTTTCCATCTGTAGTTATCTACGGGCTCTTAGATGCTAGCTCATTTGAAAATATACCTTGTGCTTTGTGTGTTTGAAATTGAAAGAAAGTGCCTTAGTATGACGAACTTTGTAATGTTTCTCGGATTGGTAGATAACGTATTCAAAGTGTTTTGAAAATGTTTTTGGAAAGAGTTTTGTGTACGTGTAAAAGTTTGTTTTGTTTTGAGCAAGCATCTAAAAACTATCTACTATACTCGAAAGGATTGTTCTTTTCCTCTTTTCCTTTAGACTGTGTTATCCTATTATTAGTGAGTAGGTAGCACTAGTCGTTGGATGTTTGAAGGACATTCAAAGGGACATTGTATAGTCACAAAGGAAACTGGGAAATAAACCTTAATAACTACCCTAGGGTTTTAAGATCATACCGAGGAAACATTGAGAGGGTCATTTTTATCTTTAAACCAAAGGGTAGCCACTAAAGTCTCTCAAGTTTCGAGAGTTGTGACTGTTTATCCGAAGGATGCCAAAATGGGAATACCCTAGAGGTTTATATGTGAGAGTGTGTTGTATTCAGTTATTTTGTCTTGTGTTAGGTTTGCTAGCGTTTGATTATTATGTTCTTTCCATACAATCCTATTAGTCATGCATCTAGACAGTTAATAATGTGCGGAAATGTAAAATCCTAGCTATTACAAGGCTTCGGGGAGGGGAATTAATTTTGAGTCCAAAAAAGAGGGGGATAGAGCAGTAAATATCCTAGTTTAAATTTATTACATCCCATAAGCAAGTACAATAATATGAAAAATAGTAACGAAACAATAAGCGCGCGCGAATTAAAAATAATGTCTAAAACCTTAAGGTACTTCTAACTTAAAGAAGATCTTTTTTGTCATTTTGTTTTATTTGGGAAAGAATATTAAATCACAATAAATCTAATTAATTAAAAAAGAAAAGAAAATTATTAATTTAAAAAATAAACCTAACATTTTTAGCATTTTCTATTTATGAAAAGAATTGAAATTAATTAAATCTTAAGTCTATTAATTTTAAATAAAATTAAAAAAGTTAAAGTAATTAATTAATTAATTAAAAAAATTAATTTTAAATAAAAAAACTAAACCTAATTTTTTGGGGATTTTATAATTATTTGCTGATTAAATAAAAAAACTAATTAAATGAAAAGTAACAAAAACAAAACAAAAAAAATTAAATGGGCCAGGATAGTGAAAGAAAGTCGAGGGGGGGGGGGTCTGAATTGAAATTCGCTGGGCCCATGTGAGAGAAGCCCAGATTTGCCATTGGATTCAGTGGGAAGATCCTCAGGAGAGTCCATGGTGAGGCTGTGCACTAAGGGCGTTCGACTTGGATCATATGTGCATCTGATGGCATGGAGTTGATGGTGTATGGTGAGTGCGCGTAGGCTGGAAAGATTGAATCTGCATATATTATGTTAGAAAAAATAAAAATGTTGGGTATCGAACCCAAGTCCTTTCCATTATACGCGTTCCCCTTCACCAACTTAGCGAGTTATCAATTCGTAAATTATAACACAATAATAAGTATTTAAATGAAAATCAAACAAGGATATATTTGAAATTCAAAACATACGCGCTAGCCTGCTTAGCCCAATAAGAGAGAGACACTTGGGGAGCCGAAGTCAATTCACCAGAGTCAACCTTCCGGTTGTCTTCTCCGGTGGGATAAAAAATGAACCTGCAAAAATAGCAAACTTCAAAGATTAAAACCTACCCTACCCTCCTTAAAATCTTCTCCTGACTCCAAATCTGAGGTTATTTTATCCTGAAACACCATGAATCATGAGATTCGAAGGGAAATACAGATCGTGCCCTAGTAATGGCACGATCTCATCCCTGCCCTTAAGCTTGCATGTAACACGTTTAAACAATCCCAAACATCATTATCAACAAATATATATGCGCAATAGGTATTTAAATGCCATGAATCTGCAGTTTTGATTTCAAAAAAACTTACCAAACGGTGATGCATGGATACAGTGTTCTAGGGTGTTGCAAGCCTTGGAAATGGGCGGAATAAGTTCATGGGGATATCAGGAACACGACTGGGCAATTGGTTTGGATCGAAGAGGCTTGCAAATGCTATTTCAAATTTGACAATTTTTTGAAATTTTTTCAATTTTTTGGTGTTCTTTTATGAGGCTGTGTGTGCATGTGATTGGCTTGCAATAGGGTTGTATATATAGAGGAGATGAGATTAGGGCAAAAAATGAAGCAAGAATCCAATGGAATTATGGTATTTAAATTTGCTTCTAAACTTTCCATTTTTGAAGATTTCTTTCCTTTTCATGGCCTTGCACGATTTTGGAATCTTTCACAGGCTATCACTTGTTGTATGGGCCTTAAAGAAGACAACTCATGCGCTTGGCCCATTCATTTTGCATTTTATTTAATTTATTTTTGCATTTATTTGGATAAAAAAATTAATATGAATAAAATAATAAGAAAATGTAAGGAAAGGTGGGAGTGAGTTTAGAGGTCCTTCATAAGGTCATAAGTGTGTTTTAACCCTAAAAAGTTAGGCCCTTGACCTAAAATTTCAAGTTTGCCCAATGCACATTTCTTAAAATTTCTCAATTCCCCAACTTGGGAAATCCATAACATGTTCAGTTTTTATCCTTTAAAGATGAATTTTGATTTTTTGGAAATCCCAAGATGTCCTCTACAAACCCTATGTCGACCATTTCGTATTTGGAGGATTTATCTTGATGTAAATGGTCTTGGAAAAAAGTGTCTTTTGTTGACCTTTTGAAAATGACCTGTAATGTATGAGCTTATATCTTGCAAATGATGCATTTCTTGAACTTGAGGATAAAAGAGAAGTTGTAGGGAATTAGATTCTTTTCAAAATGAGCTTTGGTTGGGGCAAGATGGATGAAGTATGTGAAAGTTATACTTGGTCAAAGTTCAGTTGACTTCCTCTAGGAAACCCTAATTATGCATTTTTGGATTCTTGATGATTTAAGAGAATTCCTTGAGGAATCATGATCAACCCTTGATCAAATTATGGATATCACTCTAAAATGTTGATGTTAACCAAAAATCTTGAAGTTTGACTGTATATTGGCCACAATTGACTTTTGACCTAATACAATTGATTTCCAAGCATTTGACAATTGACTGAGTAAGTTTGTAGTGCAAGGCATGAAACTTGGAATGAACAATATTAAAGACATATTGGGGACCATGGAAATCACTTGAAGCCTTTGCAACCCAAAATTATTTGTGAGAAGTGAAACCCTAGTTGGAAATCCATTGCTTAGGAGGAGAATTTGTCTGGTCAATTCTTGGTAAACCTTGAGCAATTGAGGACCTCTATAAGCATGTCTTGAAAAATGAGAGGGAAAATTTTGGGGTACAACAATTATAAACTATGAAAGTATGCAATACGGAGATTAAAGTCATGCACATCATCACCAATGCATATTTTCAAAAGTAGACTGTAACATCGCTATTTCTCTAAGCATGAGAATAAGTGTGACACAATTTGACAATTTAGAAGTTGTTACAAGAAGTTAATGGATCAATTGGAATTTAGAAAAGGCTAGTAGATATTTTAAGGAATCATTTGGAATCAAACCAAATGGAAAACTTGTAGTTTACACATAGTTAGAGGGTAAAAAGGTCATTTCCACTTGAATAAGAGTATTAAGTGATTGTTTGGCTCATATTCTATTGTCTTAATTGGAACAAAACAAATTTTTAGTAGAGAAAAAGAGGAAGCATGGAAGAGAGGGAGGAAAAGAGAAGTTCCAACCAGAAGGTCCAAGCTTTAATCTTGCATGCATTAAGAACCCATTCCATTCCTCTGATTCATTACCATCAACTTCTTTTCCAGCTCTGTCCCATCATCAATTCAGGTGAGTCTCATTAGATATAGAAACTGGGGGTTTTAGGTTTATATTAAGGATAAGTGTTTGAGGGTATGATCTTCAAAGGATAAGGGTTATATTTTGTTATGTATGTTGCCCATTTCAGGTTGCATATGAAATTTTGGGGTTTTAGGGACCCAAGATAAAAATTTGCATTTTCTACTTTTTTCTCTGTGCAACAAAGTTCACTTAGAAAACTATGGCTCGCTCAACTAAATTATGAAGATAAAAAGGAATTATGCAACAAAGTTCGTTTAGTGAAATACAGTTCGCTTAGCAAAGTAGCATTCACTATGGAGTTCATTTAATAACAATTTTGGACTGGAGGAAAATAAAAGAAGGAATTACTCGCTAAGACTTGGCTTCGCGAGTCGGTGCTTTGCTACCACTTTGCTTAGAGAACCTTCCCTTTCAGAACATAGAGAAGCTACTGACTTGGTTCTCTATTGGCTCGCTACAGCTCTCTTAGCGAACTAGCCTGGACATCAAATTTTTGTAACATTAAAATTTGCATAACTTGAGTTTGGAAACTCCAAATGAAGCTTGGTTTGAGGCGTTGTGAAGATTATTCGATCCTCTACACGGTTATGAGTTAAATCTACTCCTTTACCTCTAATTTGGAGTACATGATGGGATCATGATATTACCACTTGTAAGATCTTCTAAATATTCATGGATATTATGAATACTTCATACATATTGTTATTGAAATGATTTTGTGATGGAAAATTGTTGAATATTGTGTTTCTGTTGTTCCGGTTTAACATTTGAATATGGTTTAATGCATACTTGATGGGAATGATCTAATGTATACTCATCATGCATGTTGTGATATTTTATTATCTGCCTCCACGTGGGAATGATCTGGTGTATACTTCGTGGCTGGGATGGGACTAATGGCATACTTATGTGATTTTTTGCATTAGTCCTCCCCCAATGGGAATGATCTGGTGTATACTTAATGGTGGTAAGGGACAACTGGACATATTCATTGCTCTCAATGATAATTATAATGATCTGGTGTATACTCACCATGTATCAAAGAAATGTAGATACTCGATGGGAATGATCTGGTGTATAATCATCGTGTATTGTGGAAATGCTAGTGTTCGATGAGAATGATCTAGTGTATACTCATTGTATATCGAGGAAATGTTAGTGTTCGATGAGAATGATCTGGTGTATACTCATTGTGACACGGGGAAAGCCATTTCTCTAGTAGGCAATCACTAGACATTTATGTGGTGAGGTTATGATGCCATGTAGGCAATATCCTTATGCCCTCACTGATGGGCTGGTACAACCATGGTAATCAGTTGTATTAGTAAGTTCATACTGGTTGTGGTATTTTTTTTGGCTGTGTGCCTAATGTTATTTCATTGGTTAGTCAAGGGACTTCCAATGGTGGTAATACCTCTTTTGTGTATGTTTGCACCCAGCCGTGAGGAAACCCCCAGATTCTCAGTGAATCTGTTTATTTGTATGTACCCTGTAGAACTGAGTGAACCCTAAGATAGGGAGACTCATTGAGATTTAGTAATCTCACCCCAATCTTCTTATTATTTGTTACGCACATGTTTTTAGTAGATGAATTGCTAGATGGATGGTTTGAAAGACTGCAAGCGAGCAGATGGCAGAAATATCTTTGAAGATAATATCTTTCTGTTGTGCCATTTTGAAGACAAACTTATTGTATACATTCGATTTTGTTTTGGAGTTGTATTGTATATAGTATTTAATTTCTTTTCTTTTCTAGCTACTTATATGTTTCTTTGTACCTTTATAACATTGCCTCGTATTATTCTAGACATATATGGGTGGGGTGTTACAGTTGGTATTAGAGTAGGTCGATCCTTTCCCTTGCCATGAAACAACACTAGAAATTCTCTTCTCCCTCAAATTTTGTGTTTCTATCCTAATTTCCACCATCGTAGTATTCAGTCGTTCAGCCTGATCACCTCATTAGCTGCATATGCGATGGATAGGATCACAGTGGAGCCACCACGAGGATGCGTCAGATCCAAAGCGACTCAAAATGGTTTGGTTAAAGCTTGTTAAGTTGGGAGAGTATTGGGTTTATTGAGTATGAATGGAGATTTTGACGCGGAATAGTTGACAACTCGATTTTTGTAGTGAGATTTAGGACAACTGAGAATTCCTAAGATTTATACTAGATGAATTGAAACTTTCTTTGGATCCCGGTAGCGGTGGAGGAAATTCAAGAGGCACTTGAGTAAGATTATATTAAGGGAATTCTGATATGGAGTGGAGTTTGAAGCTATTAGAAATCTATTGCTTAATCTTGGTTCTAGTGGCGAATATGACTTGAGAACCTGTCGGACAAAAGACCTTTGAGAGTTTGAACAGAGGAGTCATACCTTTTCTGGACCGAGTAGTAGTTGTGTGGACACGGAGATCCACTCTGACTCGTTTTGGTATGTCGTAAGTTATGTGTGGATTACCCCGTAAAGGATTAATAGAAGGAGTGGAAGTGGTAATCTCTAATTGGGCAGATATTGGATACCCGATTAGAGGAGGAACCACTGTATCTTCGTTCTTGCTAATCTGCGACTAAGCCGTGGAACTATGCTAGGCGGCCGCTGAGTGAGTGAAAACATGAGATACATAAACCCAAGTATTTGATATTTATGATTCCTCTAACCCAAAGTAAGGCCATAGAACTATGCTTGGTGTTAGGTAATTAGATGAATAGAAACTGGTGTTTATCTGGAACTTCAGAGGGATGAATGCAGTTGCATTTGTTGTTTAGAACCATGGTATTTCTATCATAGAGGATTGTCCTTCTAATTTCTTATGCATGCACTGTACGAGTAATTACATGCATGGGAAAATAGTTTGAGCTGAATTATTACCCTGCTTGTTGTCTTATGAGTAAGTAAATCCTGAATGTATGGCACTCTTGACATCCTAAGGAGTGGGATCAGAAGTTTTTGTGGAACGATGACTTCACTAGAGATTCGTCCAGATATCTATTAGTCGCGACTGTAAGATACAGATGGAGATCGCCATACGTTATTGGATAGGTCACGTGAGTACTAGGCCTCGGAGTTGGACCACCATGTTAGTACTACCAGATAGGTATAGTGCCACAATATTGCTATCGTGCATGAGACCTGACAGATGTGAGAGTGTTGATCTGGAACTCAAGGTGGAATTCTAATTTGGAACTCGTGAAACACATATCTGAATTCTGATGAGATATGTGTGGTAAGGATCCACGTATCTCTCTTGATAATGGAGAACTATCCGGGAAGGTAATAGTGAGATGGATCAAGTTATGATACTACACTAATGAGGACCCTGAGTTGTCATGGCCATCTGGGTGATATTAGATAATACCTTATAGATGTTTCTTATTTGTGAAGCGATGAGTGGTTAAGTATGTGTGACTGCTAGAGGTGAAAATGATGTGTGGTTATCATATTCTGGAAAGTATGTGGTGTCACTATTCTTTAACATTGGTGATTAGTGTTATAGTAAATGAAGTATATCTTGAGTTAGCTCAATATAAGATGTGTCTCGAGGAGTATCTGTAGATTCCCAAAAGTAAACCAATGTCAGTATTGGTAAGAAGAGACGCATTGACTTTGGGATACCGAGAAAATTCAAAGAAAATGTCGAGGCACGAAGTATGATTCCTTGCATTGTGGTTGCACTCTAAACATTAGAAATTATGCATTGGCGAATGAAATCGAGAAATTCAGTTTGATGACAGTTTCAGAAAACAACAAGGCTTGGTTATGAGACGCTCCTAGCAGCTTCAACTAGGAAATTGAATTTGCATCAGAGTGAGAGGATCCTGAGATTGTGCAGGTATGGAACTGCATGGTTAAAGGAGGCTTATAAGGATTCATTGATACTACCGATACTAACAAGATGCATCTCCTTTTTAGTAGTATGTTCTGTAGGAACTCCACACTTAAGTGTGCTTGACTTGGAGTAGTACTGTGATGGGTCACATTCTGGGGAATTCCCTAAACGTGTGTGAGTGAGAACAAGACATGTTGAAAGAACTTGTATTAGTTTGTAGGGATAGTCAGGGACCCCGAAGGAAATTTGGGGCGTTACGAGCGACATTATATGACTACATAGACGAAGTGTAACCGTGAAAGGATTATTGCATCGGTTAAGTCATATGAGTTAATAGAGGTGTTGTCACACTAAGAGCATATAGTTGGATGATTAAGACATAACTATTGAAAAAGTTGGCTGTGTAATCGTAGCGGTTGTATGATGTGGAAGCCAATAGAGTAAGACGTAGTCTTATTCTGTGAGTGTCTGACTTTAGACGTTATGGAACTGAAGCACGTAACCCAGTTATGTTCAATGGACCTAACCATACTGAGGGAACCACTAGCATTCGGATTATGGGGATTTCTAAACCTCGAGAAGTAATCTTTGTTGGGTGTGTTTAAGACTCTAGCATGTGACGTGATTGGACAAATGTATGAACCTTTATGTTTCCCGTTCATTCCATTTGAATGTTAGGATGTGTTTGCCTTATGTAACTTGATGTGATTTTATGTGTCATATGCTTGAACTGGAGTAGACCCGACTGATGAATAATGATTCACTTATGAATGATCTATGCTTTTTACCAACGTGATATGCTGTGTGATTTCATTGGTGTTTCGGTATGTCATTCAAATCCGAGTTACCATTGTAATGGACTTGTGTGGGTCTAAAAGTGACGTTCCACCAGCAGCTATTAACATTGCATTCTTGGTACGGTGGAGAGCAAATTGTCTCGTAGGAAATGCCACCGTGTATACTCCTCACTGATGCATTTTTGTATAGGATTTGTCCGTTTCTTCATTTGTGTGCCAGTACGAGTGTCTTGACGCGATGCACTTAGACAATCACCATGGATGTGAATGTGTACACTACATAGCAGAGATAAATTATCTCTGGACTCCTCATACATGGGTATAAATCTCCATATTGTGTGTGGCCATTGTGTCGGGCCTTGTACCGATTATTATGGTTTTGTGTCGGTTATGTTTTCTTGATGCCAATTCTCTTGGCTATGACTTGTACGCTTGGAGGCAAGTATAAAGACTATGTTATTGAGTCAAGGTTAACTGTCAGGATTCATCCTTCACCAAATGAATGTTTCGTGAAGTTGTCAGATATCAAGAACGTGGTTGCAAAATTTGTACACTCTTATGGTTCTCGGTGGTAGTGTTACCATCAAGACTAAAAGAAGGAAGACTTCGAACAAGTCAACTTGAGAATTTGTGAATTAGAAGTTAGGACCAAGGCGTTCAACAAACATTTGTGTGGTGCTGTATGGAGTCAAGAGGAATGTGTTGAGCAAGGATGAGCTTGGGAAACGTTGAGGATGAGGAATGTCCAAACCGAATGGATTGCCAGGAATCCCGAAGCTATGAAGACTCGGTATGAATAAGTAGAGGTCAGGAACCTTGGATGAATTATTTCTTAGGTATGTGTGGATGAAGTATCAGAAGAAATGTGTATTGAAATGACTAAGGCTTCCAGTCAAGAATGTTAAGTATGCAAGTGTAGCTGAGAGATGTGTTTCTTTAATGGAACGGTTCCCATATGAAGTTGTAAGGTTTAAACGAAGGAAGAATGTAGGGAACATTTCATCCCCTCATTGAAAAAAGGTTTGGAAAGTGTTTTCTAGTAGAGATCAGAAGGAATTCGAGGGATATTTCTATTTAAGAAGGGGAGAATGTAACATCCCTATTTCTCTAAGCATGAGAATAAGCATGAGACCATTAAACAATTTAGAAGTTGTTACAAGAAGTTAATGGATCAATTTGAATTAAGAAAATGCTAGTAGATATCTTAAGGAATTAGTTCGAATTTAACCAAATGGAAAACCTATAGTTTACACATAGTTATAGGCTAAGAAGGTCATTTGCACTTGAATAAGAGTATTAAGGGATTTTTTTGGCTCATGTTATATTGTCTCGATTGGAATAAAACAAATTTTTAGTAGAGAGGAAGCATGGGAGAGAGGGAGGAAAAGAGATGTTCCAACCACAAGGTCCGAGCTTTGATCTTGCATGCATTAAGAACCCATTCCATTCCTCTGATTCATTACGATCAACTTTTGTTCCAGCTCTTCCCCATCATCAATTCAGGTGAGTCTCGTTAGATATAGAGACTTCGGGTTTTGGGGATATATTGGGGATAGGGGTTTAAGTGTATGTGCTTCAAATAATCCTTTCTAATGAATGATTTTTACCCAATTTCTATAATATTATGTTCATGCATCCTTATTTTGTTATGTATGTTGCCCATTTCGGATTACATGTGGAAATTTGGGGTTTTGGGGACCCAAGATCAAAATCTGTGTTTCTAGGTTTTTTCTTAGTGTAGCAAAGTTCTCTTAGCGAACTATGGCTCGCTTAGCGAAAGTCTGAAGATAAAAAGGAATTATACAGCAAAGTTCTCTTAGAGAAATACAGTTTTCTTAGCGAAGTAGCATTTGCTACGGAATTCGCTTAACGATAGTCTAGGACTAGACGAAAATAAAAGAAGGAATTACTCGCTATGACTTCGCTTAGCGAGTCGAGGCTTCTCTACAGGTTCTCCTAGCAAACCTTCCCTTTTAGAACATAGAGAAGCTACTGACATGCTTCGCTATAACTCGCTTAGCGAACTACCCTGGATAACAAATTTTTGTAACCCTAAAATTTGCATAACTTGAGTTTTGAAACATGAAATGAAGCCCGATTTTAGGCGTTGTTAAGCTTATTCAATCCTCTACATGGTTATGAGTTAACTCTATGCCTTTAACTCTAATTTGGAGTACATGATGGGTTCATGATATGACAACTTGTATGCTCTTCTAAATGTTTATGGATATTATGAATACTTGATACATATTGTTATTGAAATGTATTATATGATGGACAATTGTTGAACATTGTGCTTCTATTGTTTCAGTTAAATATTCGAATGTGGTTTAATGAATACTTGATTGGAATGATCTAGTGTATACTCATCATGTATATTGTGATATTATATTGTCCGCCTCCACATGGAAATGATCTGGTGTATACTCTATGGGTGAGATGTGACTAATGGCATACTTATATGTTTTTTTTGCATTAGGCCTCCCCCAGTGGGAATAATCTGGTGTATACTCACTGGTGGGAAGGGACAGCTGGGCATATTCACGGCTCTCAATGAGAATGATCTGGTGAATACTCATTGACTGATGTAAGATATGCAGATGCCCGATGGGAATGATCTGGTGTATTCTCATCACGTATCAAAGAAATGCAGATACTCTATGGGAATGATCTAGCCTATACCCATCGTGTATTGAGGAAATGCTAGTGTTTGACGGGAATTATGATACGGTGGCAGAACCGACTGTTTTAAAATGTTGGTTTACATTTTGCATTTTGTGTTTGCAAAATGTCGCGGTAAGCAAGAGTTGCCACCGACTTTTATTTCATCCAACCGGAAAGGAAAAAAGTACAGAAAAATCCTTTTTTGAGATATTCTGAGTACGGGGGGTAGATTATAGAAAGGGAAGGTGTTAGAACCCTTTCTATCTATGGTTTTCCATGGGCTCTTAGGTATTTGCTCATCCTTTTTATTAAAATTGCTTGTATGCATGCTTTTTCTTAAAAAGTTTGACTTCATGATAACCCTTGTATCAGTCCTCAAAGGTGTGACGAATTTGTTTTGAAAATTGTTTTGAAAATGTGTAAGTGTGAAGAGTTTTGTTTTGAGCAAGTACCTACTAGCATCTACCTACTCGAAAAAAGATCGTTTCTATTCTTGTTTCCTTTAGACATCACTATCCTACTATTGAGAAATAGGTAGCACAGTTGTTGGAGTTGTAAAGGTCAATTCGTAAGGGACGTACGATCACTAAAGCAATGTTAGGACGTCTTAGTAATAACCCTAAAGTCTTAAGATCATATTCGAGGCAACATTTTCGAGGCGACGTTTCCCAGGCAACATTTCTGAACAAAACTTTTGACCTTTGTTAGACAGGAGGGCAACCACTAAGACATCCTATACTTAATGATCGTTTACCGAAGTGAACGTATACCCTAAGAGTGATATGTGCGAGTGATTTGATTTCAGTTATTATCTTTTCACATTAGGGTTTTCTAGCCGTTTTAAATTATCATGCAATCTTGTTATACAATCCTATCAACATACATCTAAACAGTTAATATTTGCGAGAATTAAAATGCGAGAAAATAAACCTACACTATTACAAGGCTTCAGGTAGGGATTAATTACATAGCCCAAAAAAACCACAAAAGACGATAAATAAAAGAAAGTCCTAGATTAAACTATTACATACCGTAGGCAGTTACATCAATATTGCAAAAATAATAAACACGCGGGATGAATCGAAAACAAGAGAATTAGGGTTTTGACCCCGACTATGCCTAATTGTAATTTAAAGGAAAAATCATTTTTTATCGTTTTTGTGTTATTTGAGAAAATAAAGCTCAATTGAATAATAAAAAAACCTAATTACTACTTAATTTTAATTAAGAAAAATAATTAAATTAACCTATTTTTGTATTTTTATTTTGAGAAAGAAATAAAAATTAAATCAAAAGTCTAACCCTAATTTTTCTAATTGATTTTAATTATATAAACAAGGCTAGAATTTCCCTAAATTAAATTAAACTAAATTAAATTAAATTTGATTAAAAAAAAAAACTAATTCTAATTTTTTGTAAACTCTTGATTTTATGATTTTTTTGTGAAAAAGAAATTAATTTTGTTAAAAAATAATTAAGTAAATTAAATTAAATAAAAGAAATAAATAGAAAAGAAAGAAAAATGGGCCTGATGTTGTTTTAGCAAGGGGGTGTGAATCTGATTTCTTGGCCCAACAATTCCTGGCCCTTTTTGACTTTGCCCAATCCTGTGTGCATGCTTGACTCAGGCGCATGGTGGTCCTTCAGAGAGAAGGCCTTGGATCTAAAGCCTTGGTGGATTGAACGATCAAATCTGGATGGTACATGGTGGATCCCTTGCCATGTGATACACTGGATTGCCTGTTCAAGAAAAGCATGAATAAAAGTTGGGACCTGGGGGTCGAACCCAGGCCCTTAAGCATTCTCCCCTTGCACGCTTGCCAACTTAGCTGGCTGTTTTATTTGTATAAACAATAACAAACAAATATTATATAATAAATCAAAATGTTAATCTTTCAAACGCGCGAAATTTAAACTGGCAATTCAGGGAACGCCACGTATCCATCTTCTTCCTCCCACTGTCGCTGTAAGTTTTGTAACTTTTACCTACGTACATTGAGCGTAGGTATAGCCCTTGTGCATTCCAAAATCATGTACGTGCATGATAAATGAAAACCAATGGTACCAATCATCTCATTTCAACCTCACGAGCATCATGGTACCATTATCACTGTCCAATTTTCCCTGTACAAGAAACCCCTAAAAACAAAGAAAGAACCCTAGCCATGGCAGTTTTACGTTCAGTCAATAAAAATGCAATTGAATATAGTCATTAGCTTGCAAACATCTCAAGGATTATAAATATGCCAATCAATCATGCTAAATGTGCCATAATTAATATATTCGAATTCAAGAAAAGAAGAAAACTGTGTGAACCTTACAGAGTGATTCTGGGCGTGGGGAGGCTTGGTAACGATTGAAACACGATCCTGGGGCGTCCAACAAATGATTGGTATGGATAGAATGGCTTGAGATGATCTGCAACTTGGATTTGTGTCTGCACTTTATCCTTGAAATTTTGCAATTCTTTCTCTTCCTTTGCACGCCTCTAGCCTCCTTCTTTTAGTCTTCTTTTCTTCCTTTGTATACTAGAGTGCATTAGGGTTACAATTTGTATCAAATCTTTTCCAATTATGAAGATTGATCAATGATTCAATCCTTGCACCAAATCTTTCCAAAACAAGCAAATTCAATCTTTTTGTGTCCATATGAAGCCTTGCACGATTTGATCTTATCTCCAGCTGTATAATGAACCTAATCATGCACAAAATCTCAAGGTTTTAATGATTTTTGATATTTTCATTATTTTATATTGATTTTATTTGATTTAAATGAAATATAATCAAAATAAATAATATAAATAAAAGAATGACAATTGGAAAGGATCATGGGTCGTGGATCACATTACAAACTCAGTGCAAGCATAAAAAGTTAGGCCTATTTAGCAAAAAATGCAATTTTGGACACATTTGACTTTTGACAATTTTGCAAAAAAGGTCAGCTTGGCCAATGCACAAATCCTCAATTTTGACCTTATATATGTGTTCTTGGACTTTTTAGAAAGCTTAGGATGTCCTCTAAGCAACCCTTTTGGTCTCATCTCAATTGAGTCTTCCATGTTCATGTATGAAGCTTTGAGCCAAAAGGTGTTTTTGTTGACTTTCCAAAATGACCTATAATGTCCAAATTCATATCTTCTTGTGAGTGCATATTTTAAACTTTGGAGATGAAGATGAATTGTAGGGAATTAAATCCTATTCAAAATGAGCTTTGGATGGGTCATTTTTTATAAAGTATGAGAAAGTTATGTTTGGTCAAAGTTGGGTTGACTTTTCCTACAAAACCCTAATTTAGCAACTTCTGGGTTTTGATGAATTGTGAGCAATCCTTGAGGATTCATGATCAAACTTTGATCAAATGATGAATAATACTTCAAAATGAGAATGTTGGCCAAAAATCTTGAAGTTTGACAGTATGTGGGCCACAATTGACTTTTTCCCTAGCACAGTCGATTTCTAGGTATTTGAGCAATTGACTGAGCAAACTTCCTCTGCAAGGCTTGAAACTTGACATGGATGATCTTGAGAACATATTAGGGCAATGGTGAGAATTTGGGATCCTTTGGACTCAAGCATCTTGATGTAAAATGAAACCCTAATTTTAGATAGACTACCTTTGGAGAGAGTTTGTCTGGTTAACTCTTGGACTTCTTTGAGAAATTTGAGGACCTCACTTGATATGTATTGAGAAATATGGGAGAAAAAATTTTGGGGTGCAACAGCTGCCCCTGTTCAATCTTCTTAAACCTGAGGATGTAGATAGGCTTGTCTGCTTTTCGTGATCTAAAGGTGGAATATGATTGAACACTAGAGTGGCCAAAAATTTGCACTCGCATGAAGTGATATTTGATTTGTGATATCGGGAATGGGCTTATAGATGCCATTTGGTAGTTACTATATAATTGTCAGAGATGGGCTTAAAGATGTCATCCACAGAAGCGTCAATCACATAAGAGATTCCTTTGCGAGAACCCGTGTACCTGTTGTTGAGGGGGACTTCGCTGGGGAAATGTGAAATCAAATGTGTTTGATTGGGTCCCGGTCTTACAGAGTTATGGACTGTTGTCTGGGGATAAGGGAGGCCGAACCCGGATAGTAAGGTTAAGAGAAGGAACCTGGATATTAGGGTTACTTCGATATGAAATCCTGGGTAGTAGGGCTGTGAGAAGGAACCTGGATAGTAGGGTTTCAACGATATGAGAGCCTGGGTAGTAGGGATGTGAGAAGGAACCTTGATAGTAGGGTTTCTTCGATATGAGAGCCTGGGTAGTAGGGTTGTGAGAAGGAACCTGGATAGTAGGGTTTCTTCGATATGAGAGCCTGGGTAGTAGGGTTGTGAGAAGGAACCTGAATAGTAGGGTTACTTCCATATGAGAGCCTGGGTAGTAGGGTTGTGAGAAGGAACCTGGATAGTAGGGTTTCTTCGATATGAGAGCCTGGGTAGTATGGCTGTGAAAAGGAACCTGGATAGTAGGGTTTCTTCTATATGAGAGCCTGGGTAGTAGGGTTGCTCTTGTTGCGCTGATGATTACTCTGTTTAGCTTCGAGTGTCGATCATGGGCTTGCTGGAAATTGTTGATAATAATGTCTTTCCTGAAATAAATACAGGGTTAGTTATATGTGATGCATGAGATGCATTGTGTGGTGACGTTCTCAAAATAAATGAGACCATGTTATATGTGGTGTATGCATATGTCATGATGTATGAACATGAAATGCTGACGTGATAATCGGAATCGGGGAAAATAAATCCCGGATTGCCATGAAAACCATAGTTCCTCCACCTCTGTTGGGGATGGCGAACAAAGATGAACATGTTAGGGATTTGCCCCTTGGCTGGCAAATATTCTGCCAGAAGAGACCCTTCTTGAGGATAACTCTGCGGGAAATGACTCTGTCGGAGAGGAGATACTCTGTCGATGGATCATGCTGATTTGGAGAAATAAACTCAGCTGGGGATGAATTTCCACTGCTGGTGATAATGAATTCTGTTGGAGATTAAATTTCTGCTTGTGAGAGAAATAAACTCTGCTTGGGGAAGAAATTTACTGACTCACTTGCAAATGTGGACCTTAGCTGGGGAGATTTGTATCCTGTTGGGAAAGTTAACACCACTGTCTTTGGATACTTCTTACCCTGTGGGGAGTGTATGTACCATTTCTTATGTTCTCCAGCTGGTTTTATCCATGCACCTGATGGGCAGAGTATCTGTAAGGTTTGGGCACTTCTTGTTTTCCCTGTTCCTGGAATTACGAGTAATTGTCTTTTGTTTTTTCATGTAAACATTTATGAGAAGCAATTATTCTAAAATGCACATATCAACAATGAACCATTGGACGTTCTTTGGAAAACAAAACAGAAAAAGAAAAACAAATCAAAATTTCTTGTAAAATGAATTATATTGATTTTAAAGTTGGACTGTAATAGGCGTTTTTGTACAAGAGGCTGACGTCCTAGTAAGAGAAAGCCGCCAAAGGATAGAAATTATATAATTTGTGAAAAAGAAAGAAAAACAGCTATATGAAACATTCCACTAGATTCTAACTCTGCTATTGCCCTTATATCTTCGAGCGTCTCATCACTTTGCCGCTTGGTCGAAGGTGGATCAGATTGATTGGCGTCGTCCGAGCTTGACAGTCGATATCGAAGTCTATTTGCAAGATAATCCAATGACACATAGTGTTACGCTTCAATCCCTAATTTTTGCAGTGACCGCCCTTTCGGGTTTTCAGTCCACCGGGATACACTTTTTTGCCCAAGCCGCCTTTTCAGGTTTTCGACTTGCCAGGTGTACAACTTATTTCATTTTTATCCCTTACTTTTTCCCGAACCCTTTTGGTTCGCCGGGAAGCCCTTATTTTTTCCTAGGCCAGTCGACCTAGCGGGTCTTTGATTATGCGTAGTATCTTTTCACTATGTCTGCATTGACGGGGTGAGGAAGGTCGTCACCATCCATGGTGGTTAGAATCATAGCTCCTCCCAAGAAAATGTTCTTAACCACAAATGGCCCTTCGTATGTGGGGGTCCATTTGTTCCTGGGATCACCTTGCGACAGTATGATGCGTTTGATCACTAGATCCCCGACTTGATATTCTTGACGTCTGACTTTCTTGTTAAATGCCTTAATCATTCGTTTTTGATACGTCTGACCATGACAAATAACAGTAAGCCTATTTTCATCAATTAGATTCAGCTGATCAAGTCGGGTCTGGATCCAGTCGTCTTCGCTCAAACCCGCATCCTTCATAATCCTGAGAGAGGGTATCTGGACTTCGATGGGTAGGACTACCTCCATGCCATACACCAGAGAGTAGGGTGTTGCCCATGTTGACGTTCGTGCTGAGGTAAAGTATCCATGAAGAGCGAATGGTAGCATCTCATGCCAGTCTTTATAGGTCACCGTCATCTTCTGCACAATCTTCTTGATGTTCTTGTTAGCTACTTCAACAACCCCATTCATCTTCGGCCGGTAGGAAGAAGAGTTATGATGCTATATCTTAAACTGTTTGCAGAGCTCGGTGATTATTGTATTATTGAGATTCGTACCATTGTCAGTAATAATTCTCTCTGGCACACCATATCGACAGATCAGATTGTGTCAGATAAACCACGCCACGACGCTCTTGGTTACTGTAGAAAAGGAAGATGCCTCTACCCACTTCGTAAAATAATCAATAGCCACCAGAATGAAGCGATGTCCATTAGACGCAGTAGGTCTGATCTCACCTATCATATTGATGCCCCACATTGTGAAAGGCCAAGGAGCTGTCAAAACATTTAGAGGAACTGGAGGTACATGCACCTTATCAGCATAGACTTGGCACTTATGGCAGGTCCGAGAGTCCTGATAACAATCAGCTTCCATAGTGGACCAATAATATCCTGCCCGTAGGATCTTCTTTGCCACAGTATGTCCACTGAAATGAGTTCCGAAGGTACCTTCATGTAGCTCTGCCATGATCCTTTCTGCCTCGCTCTTGTCAATGCACCGCAGTAAGGTTGAATCAAGGTTATGCTTATAGAGGACACCATTTCTGATGAATAACTTTGCAGCGAACCTTCTCAAGAACTTCTTATCATTAACAGATGCACCCTCGGGGTACTCTTGAGTATCAAGATACCTCTTTACCTCTTGAAACTAGGGTTTATCTGCTACCTCTTTAGTCTCAATGTCACAGCAATGTACGGGTTCGTCCAACCTCTCAATGGTAATCTAGGGATCTTCATTGTCCCACCTGACTTTGAACATAGAATACATGGTAGCTAGCGCGTTTGCGAACTGATTCTCCTCTCTTGGGAAGTGTCAAAGTTATCTCCTCAAAATGTGGGAGCAATTTCAGTACGTATTCTTTGTAAGGAATAAGATTTGGGTGCTTCGTATCCCACTCGCCTTTGATCTGACTGATCACT
Source organism: Vicia faba (assembly GCA_948472305.1). Classification (NCBI taxonomy): domain Eukaryota; kingdom Viridiplantae; phylum Streptophyta; class Magnoliopsida; order Fabales; family Fabaceae; genus Vicia; species Vicia faba. Next base: position 974,754,333 of record OX451739.1, read on the forward strand.
AAAGCAAAATCTGCGAATACACTCAAGAACTTAATCCTCAGGTCAATAGCAGCTCGAAGAACCAGGATACATGCTTCATACTCCTCCATATTGTTGGTGCAGTTAAAACATAATCGGGCAGTGAACGGAGTATGACAGCCCTCAGGAGATATAATTACAGCACCAATTCCATTACCCAATGCGTTTGATGCTCCATCAAAATACATAGACCATCGGGATCCTTCCTCAGGTCCTTCATCCGGTCCAGGTTCTTCACAGTCGGTCACCAACATGATGTTCTCATCCGGGAACTCGAAATTTGTGGATTGGTAGTCATCCACGGCCTGATGCGCCAAATGATCCTCCAATACACTCCCCTTGATTGCTTTTTGGGTTGTGTATTAGATGTCATACTCAGTTAAGATCATCTTCCATCTTGCTATTCTTTTGGATAAGGAGGGCTTCTCGAAAATATACTCTATTGGATCCATCTTTGATATCAATAAGGTAGTGTGAGTCAGCATATACTGTCTCAGCCAGCGAGCAGCCCATGCCAAAGCGCAACAAGTTTTCTCGAGCAATGAGTATCGGGTCTCACAGTCGGTAAACTTTTTTCTAAGGTAGTAAATAGCGTGCTCTTTTCGTCCAGACTCGTCATGCTGCCCCAGCACGCACCCCATTGAATTATCCAGCACTGTCAAGTATAAGATTAAAGGCATTCCCTCAACTGGAGGCATCATAATTTATGGCTCTTGGAGGTATTCTTTTATTTTTTCGTAAGCGGTCTGGCATTCATCATTCCATTTTACCACTTGATCTTTCTTCAGCAGCTTGAAGATTGGCTCACAAGTAGCAGTCAAGTGTGAAATGAACTTGCCGATGTAATTCAGCCGTCCCAAGAAACCTCTAACTTCTTTTTCTGTGCGAGGAGCCGACATCTCTTGTATGGCTTTTACCTTGGCAGGGTCCAACTGAATACCCTTATCACTGGCAATGAAATCCAGCAACTTACCGGATCTTACCCCGAAGGTGCACTTGTTCGGGTTCAACCTCAGCTTGTACGTCTTCAACCTGTCGAAAAGTTTCTGGAGATGATCAAGGTGCTCTCCCTCATTCTGAGACCTGGCTATCATGTCATTAACATAAACCTCGATCTCATGGTGAATCATGTCGTGGAACAAAGCGACCATGGCGTGCTGATAAGTTGCCCCAACATTCTTCAACCCGAATGGCATTACCTTGTAACAGAAGGTGCCCCACTGTGTAACGAAGGTTGTCTTCTCCATGTCTTCAGGAGCCATTTTGATCTGGTTGTAGCCAGAAAAGCCATCCATGAAGGAGAAGATCTTATGCTGCGCGGTGTTGTCGACCAGAACATCAATGTGAGAAAGTGGGAAATCATCCTTAGGGCTTGCCCTGTTCAGATCTCTATAGTCCACACACATCCGTACCTTACCATCCTTCTTAGGCACCGGAACAACGTTGGCAACCCACTACGAATAAGAAGTGACAGCTAAAAATCCCACGTCGAACTATTTCATGACCTCAGCTTTGATTTTCTCAGACATCTCAGGGCGCATACGGCGAACCTTCTGCTTTACCGGAGGACAGTCTTTTTTAGTCGGCAGGCGGTGTACCACAATATCAGTGTCCAAACCAAGCATGTCTTCATAGGACCAGGTGAAGATTTCAATATAGTCGCGTAGCATCTGTATCAACCGTTGTTTGACACTGGGCTCCAGATTCACACCTATCTTAACTTCTTTCATGTCTTCCTCTGTACCCAAATTCACTGATTCAACTGGCTCTTCATGAGGCTGTAAGGCCCTTTCTTCATGTAGTAACAGTCTAGCAAGTTCTCTAGGCACCTCACAATCATCCTCACCTTCGTCTTCGGCTTGGTTGATCGGATTTTCGAAGTCATAACTGGCAGTAGCAGAATTGTTATCAATGGGATCCAGAGTGGATATGGATCTACATTATGATACGTGAGTGTGTGTAAGAGAATAGCTGTTTTTGATAAAGCGAGAGACAGAAAAAGAAAAACAAGGAGCACAAAATTTGTAATGCAAGAAACGTCCAATGTTTTATTAATGATATATGAAATGACAAATAATAAGCCCTCACAAGTAAAGCCAAGGTGCCTCGGGCGAGGCACCGGGCCGTAAAGTTTCAAACTTGTTTATTACAAATCTTAAAACAAAAAGTCAATTACTGCAGAATAAAAGAAACAGGTATGAAGTCCTTCGTCGTCCAGTTATTTAGTCCACCATTGGTTCTAGGGTAGATCTAGTTGTCAATGTCTGAATCCTCTTCACCATCTTCAATTGCATTAACTCCCTGATTGGTGATGTGTAGAGGAGGTCTTCCAATCCGTGCACGCCTAACAGCCCTTTGAGCCCATATTGTAAAGCCCAAACCAAACTTGTCAGTTTTGTGAGTGAAATCAGGGAGCTGACCCCAATTGGTACACCCACCTTCTTCAATAACAGCCCTGGCATCCTTGAGAGAAGCCATCTTTAATTGAGATTTGCTGGCGGCAACTTTAGTTGATGCCAAAGTCTGAGGGACCTCTTCGAAATTTTGACAAGGCGTTTCGATGAATTCCCCATCCATCTCCACGTAGCGAAAGGAATTGAGATGACTCACCATATACTCCTCTTCACCTTGTACTGTGACAATCTTTCCCTTTACTGGATATTTCAGCATTTGATGGAGCGTGGAAGTCACTGCCCCAACCTTATGAATCCAAGGACGACCCAGCAAGAAAGAATACGATGGTCTAATATCCATCATGTAGAAAGTGGACCCAAAGGTCTGAGAACCCACCTTGACAGGGATGTCAACCTCCCCGTGCACCATTCTCTTTGACCCGTTGAAAGCCCTGACCATAATATTGCTCGGCTTTAGAATCAAACCTTCACAATCCAGACGGTCTAACGCTTTCTTTGGCAAAACGTTCAATGAGGACCCGGTATCCACTAGTACATGGGCCATAGTAGTGCCCCTGCACTCGATCGAGACGTGTAGAGCGTCATTATGATTTCTCCCCTTAGCGGTCAGATCTGCATCTGAGAAACCCAACCCATTGTCGGCAGTCAGGCTAGCTACAAAATCTTTGAATTGATCGGCTGAAGTTTCATGCGGCACATGCACAGTTTTGAGGAATGCAATTAGAGCCTTTGCATGGGCTTCAGAATACAACAACAAGGAACACATGGAGATTTTTGACGGGGTCTACCCCAGCTACTCGACTACGTTGTAGTCACTTTTCTTGATTATTTTCAAAATTTCCTCTATCTCTTATTTCGAGGTTTCTACAATGATCTTCTTAGGTGCCTCCGTCCGGGAAGGCTCACTTATGATTTCTTTGCGCCGAGTCCCAGATGGCTCAACGACAGGGGTGATAATTGGAGTAGGAACCGGGACAGTAGCTGGTGTACTAGCAGACGGAATGACAACAGGTTTGTGAACAGTCGGAGGGGAGATCTCGGGAGAAAATAGTCTTCCACTTCTGGTGACCTTGCTTGTCCCAACAATATTACTGATATCCATATCGGCTTCTTCAACCCTCAAATCTTGTTTAACACTGTGATACGGTGGGAGAACTGACTATGGTTTTGCGTTTGTTTTCGCAAATGTTTCGGTTGAGCAAGAGTCGCCACCGACTTTTTATTTTATCCTAAGGAAAGGTTAAAAAGCACAGCAAAAACCTTTGAGATGTTTTCTTGGGTTCGGGGAGTAGATTATAGAAAGGGAAGGTATTAGCACCCTTTCTATCCATGGTTATCCATGGGCTCTTAGTTACTTGCTTAGATCAACTTGCCTTAATTTTCAATTGTTTGAAATGGTGCTTTGTGTGTGTGGGTTTAAAAATGTTTTGAAAAGAAGCCAATGTGGTGGCAACCTTTGTAATGATCCATGTTGGGATGTATACAAAGGTGTATGTCTTTTGAAAAGGTTTTCATTTGTTTTTTTTAAAAGTTGTTTTGAAAGTGTAGTGATGTGTGGTTTAGAAAATAGGCAAGTGTTTTGTTTTGCAAGTTTGATTCAAGTAACTAAGAGGTTGTCTACTCCTAAATTTCTCAAAGATTATTACTATGTTTTAACCCTTTTAACAAGTTTGTTCCACCATTGCATTTGGTGGACAATCTTATGTTAGGATGTGAAAGGGACGGGCGCGGGTCATCGTTTAGACCATAATTGCAATGGTGCCAAGTATCTTTGGGCAATTTTCTTTTAAGGGACTTGATCATTTTTTAGGCAACTTTTGAAAGCGTCATCGAGGGACTATGATCATTTGAATTGTTTTTTTTTGCCCAAAGAGACCTAACATGCAATATGGCCCATTTATTGAAGGCAACAAGTGGAATACCCTAGGGGTGCAAGTGGGATTAATGTTGTCCATTTTCATGCTTGATTATCTTTGAAATTAGGTCAAACTATTTTTGTTGTTTTTGATTTGCATACAAACCCTAATTCTAACATGGTATAATTAGAAAGCATTAAAGTGCGAAAAATAAAGTCCTAAACTATTACAACACAATATATGGGAAGGGGGGTACAAATGTTCAAATGGGGGTATTTTTGACAAGGAATTTAAACCTAGGCTATTACATCAATATTGAATTATTTACAAGATATTCAATTGCACAAATTAAATAAAATGGAATAAATATGCAAGATGCAAAAAATGTTTTTTATATGTATGAAAAAAAAGTATTTTTATATGTCAAATAAACAAAATAAAAAGTGTTAATTTTTGGATTTTTTATGTATTTAGGGCAAAACCCTAATTCATTAAATAAAAGTATTAATTATTTAATATGTACAATATTTATTTATTATATACAAAAATTAAAATAAAAATGAAGTATATTTGTCAAAAAGGAATTTTGTAATGTTAAATATTAATAAAAAATAAAATGTATATATTTTGTATTTTTAACCTAAATATACTAATATATATATATATATAAATATTTGTATTACTTACTAAATATATATTATATATACAAAATAATAATATTTAATATTTATAAAAAAAGTATATTTTATATAAAATATTTTCAGAAGATAAAATAAAATAAAAATGGAAAATAAAATGTGTTTGCATTATTTTAGTATTTTTTCAAATAAAAGTATGTTTATATATTTATTTATGTACAAATATTAATCTAAACAAATAAATACCTAATAAATATGAAAATGGTGTAAAAAATATTTTTTATATTTTTAATATTATAAGAAAAAATAAATAAGTCAGAACAAAAAAGAAAAAGTCAAAAAGTCATAAAAATAAGCAAAATGGGCCTAGGGGGTGTGTGTGTGAAAATGAGGTGCAAACAGAAATGACAAATCAGGCCCAGCCCAAAGGTTGTTGTCTTCAACCTTCAGACAAACATATTCAAAAACACGCGCCTTTCTTCTCAAATCTCTAACTCCTGATTCTTTGATCTTTTGCCAAATCTTCCAACATGAAACCTGTAGAGCTTGAAGCCACGATTCTAGACATATAAAGAAGTCAATCTAACTCTCAGAAATGAGAGACAATTTCTTCTCCCCCAATTCCTGACCTAAATTTTGTTCCATGTTCAGACTTAAAATTCTCTAAGCATACATAATATAAATGAAATCTAATTACATGGGCATGTTCAGGGCTATGAATGTGACATGTTTTCTTCACAAACCTAAAGCTAACAATGCCTGGATAGAGAGATACGAGTTCATGAACTTACCTGTTCAGTTGAAGTTGTATCTGGTGATGGAGGTACTTTCAGTGCAAGGTGATGATTGGTACAGCTTCCTTGATGTCCAGGGATGCTATTCCAAGTTTTACTTTGCTTTGAAACTAGCTGAATCGAGTTATAGAACTCCACCTGCAAAACAGAAAAATGAAAATGGTGATGGTGAATGGGAGTGTTACAGGTCGTGTTTGAGGTTTGGAATAGCTTCAAGGGATGTTGTGGGATGTGTTTGAAGTGTTTTTAGCAAGAGTGCATGAAAGGATTGAGTTATGGAACTCAATCTGCAGCAGATGCTCTGTTTGGGCACTTTGAGGGTGATTCTGTGAATGAGAAGGTTATGGAGATGATTGACTCGTGTTCTAGCTCAGTTAGGATGTTTAGAAAGTGTACAAAATCTTTTCTTAAGCTTGTGTTAGCTGAGATCAAAGTTGTGTTGTGTTATGCTAGTTTTCTTACACTTTAAGCAACAAATGCCAACTTGAGTTTTTAGACAGGTAGAGGCCCCCCTAATGTGCTGCAAACCTTGGCCTTGATCAGTGCACTTAGCCCATAAACTTGTGCCAAGGAGATTTGAACTGTACTTGCTTGGATTTGCATTTGACATAAAGTCCTACTTTTCAAGAATGGCTAATTTGCTTTTTCTATAAATGGCTTAGTTCAACATGTAATGCTTAAACTCATAAAACAAGGCCTTGGCACAATGAGTTAGCATTAAATTATTGAGTGAAAATGGGATATAGGACCTGTAATCAAGGAAAGCAAGCTGAATTCAAAATGGCACAAATGTATGAACATGTAACTTGGCCAAATCAAAAGTGGGTTTTTCCCAACTTGCCAAATTCGATTCTCCCTAACCATGAGGTTGTTTGATGAGTTCTTGGACATTTTGGAAAGCTTGGAATGTGTACTACAATCCATCTTTGAAATGAAAATTGAAATTCCAAGTGGAGGTATGTGAAAAATGGTCTTGAAGTTAGGTAAAAACCTTGCCTAAAATAGGTCAAATTTTCTCTAAGTTAAGAATGGTTTGGTACCCTTGTTCCAAAAATTGTAACTTGAGCTACAAGCTTCTTTTGGGAAAACTTTGTGAATCAAAGTTGTAGATTTTGCAATAGGATACAACTTTCATGTTTTGACTTTTTCTTGAATCCAAATGAATCTTGGTGATAAAGTGGGACAAAGTTAGGAAAAAATTAGGGTTTTTCATAACTTAGAAAAATTCTAAGTTATGAAAAATCTTCATTTCAAACCCTAATTTGCAATTCTTGATTTCTTGATGAACAAGTTTCTTGATTTGGCATGTTTTGATGAAAAATGAATCTTGACACTTGATTTTGACCAAAAAGTCAAAGTTTGACTTTTCAGTATACAGTCAAAATTGATCAATTGACTGGGAAATTCAACTGTCAATCTTGTGTATTTGGGATTTTTTGAACTTGTTGAGCATGTCAAGATAATTCCATGGGGTCCTTGAGTCCATATGTGAGCTTGGTTTGCCATTGGCTAGGTCAAACAGTCAAAAATTGCCTTTGTGCAGTCAAAACCCTAAAAATGACCATTTTGCCCTTTTGGTGATCTGATCAAATTTCTTGTGGAATTGTGATTCAAACTTGATCAAATGGTCCATGTGAGTTCATAATGTTGATGTTGGTCAATTTTCATGAGATTTGACTGTCAATTGGCCACAGTTGTCTTTTTCTCCAATGCAGCTGATTTTTAGGTCAACTGTCCAATTGACTGAGCAAAATTTGGAATCAAGACTTGAAACTTGGAATGGATAAACTTGGGAGTCCAACATGAAGCATGAAAGTCATCTTAGGCATTTTAGGTCAAAATATCTTTGTGCAAACACAAACCCTAATTTGGGTCAACAGTGCAAGGAGAAGTCTTGAGCAGAGGAAACCCTAACTGGATCTTGAGCTCCAAGGGTCTTGTGATGAGAAAATGTTGAGGAAATGGGAGGGAAAATTCTGGGGTACAACAATTGCCCCTGTTCAATCTTCTTGAACCTGAAGAGTTAGATTGGCAAGTTTTCCTTTCGTGACTCGAGGGTAAAAGGAGATTGGACACTAGAGTGCCCAGAAATTTGCACTCGCATGTTAGAGTATCAGCAAATGTGATGTAGGGAATGGGCTTATAGATGCCATTTGGAGAGATGGTGGATAGGGAGATGGGCTTATAGATGCCATCTGGAAGTGTTGATCGCATAAGAGATTCCTTAGCGAGAACTTGTGTATTTTGAGAAAGACAGATGTTTTCCTGGCTTGTTACAGGTGTTTGATCTTCAATCTCCTCATGCAGACATGCCCTGGCTAGATACAAGTGTCGAATCTACAATCGGATGCTCACAGATGTGCCCTGGCTGGATACAGGTATCGAATCTGGAAATAGTCGTCAACAGATATGCCCTGGCTGGATACAGGAATCGAATCTGGAAACAGTCGTCAACAGATATGCCCTGGCTGGATACAAGAATCGAATCTGGAAATAGTCGTCAACAGATATGCCCTGGCTGGATACAGGAATCGAATCTTCAAACTCTTCAGACGTGTCCTGGCTAGATACAGGAATCGAGTCCGGAATTGTGACGGTTGATAGATATGCCCTGGCTGGATACAAGAATCAAATCTTCAAACTCTTCAGACGTGCCCTAGCTAGATACAAGAATCGAGTCTGGAAATAGTCGTCCACAGATATGCCCTGGATGGATACAGGAATCGAATATGGAATTGTGGTAGTTAATAGATATGCCCTGGCTGGATACAGGAATTGAATCTTCAAACTCTTCAGATGTGCCCTGGCTAGATACAGGAATCGAATTTGGAATTGTGACAGTTGAAGGTAGTTGTCTTTTTCCTGAAAAGGCAAAACATCAGTTGTATGCAATGTCATGATGTATGACATGCATGATGTCATGACGTTCAAAATGAGATAGTGTCGTATGCACTTTATCATGTATGTAAGCGAGATGTATGAAATGCGAAATGTTTATGAATGTATTTTTGTCTAGGAAAATAAATCCTTGACGACCGGCCGTGGAATTAAATCCTGGGCTGATGTTGAAGAGTAGAGCTCTTCGTTTCCGCTGGGGATGACGTTTGCAAGAATACACCGGTAGGAGAAGATGACTCCGTTGGGGAATAAACTTGTTGGAGAGATTACTCTGCGGGGAATTGCTCTCTGGAAGAGATACTTTGCTGAAGTTTGACGAGAGCTTCACTGAGGATTTCAATGATGGACTCCACTGGGGATGACAATGGTAAACTCCACTGGGGATTGAGTTGATAAGTTATGTTGGGGAACTTTGCCGAACTCCACTGGGGATAGGAAGAACTTTGTCGAGAGTGATCTTCCGTGGTAATTAGCTAAGGATAACCCTGTTATAAGCCCTTGTGAGGAATAACTTTGAATAAAGCTCGGGAGAGACGTCCGTACTCTGCAGGGGATAAGCTTCCAGAATCTACTAGGGATAAGCTTCGAGACCTGCTGGGGATATGAATTCCACTTTCTTGGGGAAATCTTCAGACTGTACTGGAAAATGATTCCACTAGAGTGTCCATATTCCGCCGGGGAACAATCTTAGATCAAGACTGCCGGGGATTCTTGCTGATGAATGCCTATACTCCGCTGGGGAATGCTGCTATCTTGTCTTACTCTGTGGGGAGTTGAGATAACTTGACTACATTCTTCAGTTAAATCTACCTTGGTACCTCGGCGGACAAAGCAACCAGACTGCATCAGACAACTTTACATTGCCCATATCTCTGATGTCACCTGTAATTAGTCTTTTGTTTCATATGCAAGTATTTATGAATTAGCAATCTAATGTCAAATCCATATATCAAGAATGAACATTGGACGTTCTTCGCAAGACAAAACAGAAAAAAGGAAAAACAATTGGCAATTTATTTGGAAAACTGAATCTGTATTGATTTTGAAATTTTCCTGTAAATAGGCGTTTTTTGTACAAGAGGCTGACATCCTAGTAAGAGAACGCCACCGAATAACATAGAGTTTATACAATTTTGAAAAGGAAACAAAACAGCTATGTGCACAATATTCCCCTTGGGTTTCAACTCTGCTATCGCCTTTATGTCTTCAAGCGTCTCATCACTTTGCTGCTTAGTTGAAGATGAAGCTGATTGATCGATGCCGAAGTCCGAGCCAGATAGTTGATGCCGAATTCTGGACGCAAGGTGATCCAATGAGACATAGTGTTACGCTTTATCCCTAACTTTTGCCTGGACCGCCCTTTCGGGTTTTCGGTCCACCGGGATACCCATTTTTGCCCAAGCTGCCTTTTCAGGTTTTCGACTTGCCGGGTGTACAGATTTTTTTCATTTCATCCCTTATTTTTTCCCGAACCCTTTTGGTTCGCCGGGAAGCCCTTATTTTTGCCTAGGTATGTCAACCTAGCGGGTCTTTTATTCATGCGTAGTATCTTTTTACTATGTCTGCATTGGCGGGGTGAGGAAGGTCGTCACCATCCATGGTGGTTAGAATCATGGCTCCTCCTGAGAACACATGTTTAACCACACATGGCCCTTAGTATGTAGGGGTCCATTTGCCCCGGGGATCACTTTGAGGAAGGATGATGCGCTTGATTACCAGGTCCCCAACTTGATACTCTTGTGGTCTGACTTTCTTGTTAAATGCCCAGATCATTCGTTTTTGATACGTCTGACCATGACAGATAGAAGTGAGTCTCTTTTCGTCAATCAGGTTTAATTGATCAAGTCGAGTCTGGATCCAGTCATCTTCGTTCAAGTCTGCATCTTTCATTATCCGGAGAGAGGGTATCTGGACTTCAATCGGCAAGACTGCCTCCATGCCATAGACCAAGGAAAAAGGAGTTGCCCCGGTTGACGTCCTTGCTGAGGTACGGTACCCATGAAGAGCAAACGGTAACATTTCGTGCCAATCTTTATAGGTCACTGTCATCTTCTGCACAATTTTCTTGATATTCTTATTGGCTGCTTCTACATCCCCATTCATCTTCGGCCGGTAAGGAGAAGAGTTGTGGTGCTGTATCTTAAATTGTTCGCAGAGCTCAGTGATCATCTTGTTATTGAGATTGGTACCATTGTCCGTAATGATTCTTTCCGGGAAGCTGTACCGACAGATCAGGTTATGCCGGATGAAACGTGCCACGACGCTCTTGGTTACCGTGGCGTAGGAAGCTGCCTCAACCCACTTCGTGAAGTAATCGATCGCTACCAAGATGAAGCGATGCCCGTTGGATGCCGTCGGTCGGATCTCACCGATCATATCGATGCCCCACATTGCAAAAGGCCATGGTGCCGTCAGGACGTTCAGAGGAACCAGAGGGATGTGCACCTTATCAGCATAGATCTGGCATTTATGATAAGTTCGAGAATGTTGGTAACAATCGGCTTCCATTGTGGACCAGAAATATCCTGCCCTAAGGATTTTCTTTGCCATGGTGTGTCCACTGGAATGTGTTCCGAATGTACCTTCATTCAGTTCTATCATGATCTTCTCTGCTTCAGCCTTATCCACACAACGCAGTAGAGTTGAATCATGATTCCGTTTGTAGAGAATGTCGTTGCTGAGGAAGAATTTTGCCGCAAACCTTCTCATGCACTTCTTGTCATTGACAGATGCACCTTCAGGGTATTCCTGGGCTTCCAAGTATCTCTTCACCTCATGATACCAGGGTTTTTCAGTCACCTTTTCGGCCTCAAGATCGCAGCAGTATGCCGGTTCGTCCAATTTCCAGATAATGATCCGGGGAGCCTCATTGTCCCATTTGACTTTGAACATTGAAGACATCGTAGCTAGTGCGTCCGCTAGCTGATTCTCCTCTCTTGGGAAGTGTTCAAAAGTTATCTCTTCAAAGTGGGGAAGCAAAGTCAACACATACTCCTTGTAGGGAATAAGATTCGGGTGTTTCGTATCCCACTCGCCTTTGATCTGATTGATCACGAGAGCGGAATCTCCGAAGACACTCAGAAACTTGATCCTTAAGCCGATTGCAGCTTGAAGACCCATAATACATGCCTCATATTCTGCCATGTTATTGGTGCAGTTGAAACACAGCCGGGCGGTGAGTGGAGTATGAGTTCCTTTGGGGGATATGATTACAGCGCCTATGCCGGTACCCAAAGCGTTGGAGGCTACGTCGAAATGCATAGACCATCGGGATCCTTCCTCAGGTCCTTCATCCGGTCCAGGTACTTCGCAGTCAGTTACTACCATGATATCTTCGTCCGGAAATTCAAAGTTCAAGGATTGGTAATCGTCTACGGGTTGGTGTGCCAAATGATCTGCCAATACACTTCCCTTGATTGCTTTTTGAGTTGTGTACTGGATATCATATTCTGTCAAGATCATTTTCCATCTTGCTATTCTTCCAGACAGAGCAGGCTTTTCGAATATGTACTTGATGGGATCCATCTTTGAAATCAACAGAGTAGTGTGAGTCAACATATACTGTCTCAGCCGGCGAGCAGCCCATACCAGAGCGCAACAAGTTTTCTCGAGCAGTGAGTACCGAGACTCACAGTCGGTAAACTTTTTGCTCAGGTAATAAATAGCGTGCTCTTTTCGGCCAGACTCGTCATTCTGCCCCAGCACACACCCCATTGAATTGTTAAGCACTGTCAAGTATAGTATCAGAGGTCTCCCTTCCACTGGTGGCATAAGAATGGGTGGCTCTTGGAGATACTCTTTTATCTTTTCGAAAGCGGCCTGACATTCATCGTTCCAACGTACTACTTGATCTTTCTTCAGTAATTTGAAGATTGGCTCACAGGTAGCAGTTAGATGTGAGATGAATCGGGCGATGTAATTCAGTCGTCCCAGAAAGCCTCTGACTTCTTTCTCTATCTTGGGAGTCGGCATCTCTTGTATGGCTTTTACCTTGGCAGGGTCCACCTGAATACCCTTATCGCTTACAATGAAACCTAGTAATTTTCCGGACCTCACCCCAAAGGTGCATTTGTTGGGATTCAACCTCAGCTTGTATAACTTCAATCGGTCAAACAGCTTCCGCAGATGGTCAAGGTGTTCCTCCTCAGTTTGAGACCTTGGAATCATGTCGTCAACGTATACCTCAATCTCATGATGGATCATATCATGAAACAAAGCAACCATGGCACGTTGGTAGGTTGCCCCAGCATTTTTCAACCCGAATGGCATGACCTTGTAGCAGAAGGTGCCCCACTGAGTCACAAAGGTAGTCTTTTGCATATCTTCCGGAGCCATCTTGATCTGATTATACCCTGAAAAACCATCCATGAAGGAGAACACCTTGTGTTGAGCAGTATTGTCAACAAGAACGTCGATGTGGGGCAGAGGGAAATCATCTTTGGGGCTTGCCCTGTTTAAATCTCTGTAGTCAACACACATTCTGACCTTACCGTCTTTCTTCGGCACTGGCACCACGTTGGCAACCCACTGAGGGTAAGAAGTCACTGCTAGAAACCCGGCATCGAATTGCTTCATAACCTCAGCTTTGATCTTTTCGGACATTTCTGGGCGCATACGGCGGACCTTTTGCTTTACCGGAGGGCAGTCTTCCTTGGTAGGTAGGTGATGAACTACAATGTCGGCATCCAAGCCAGGCATGTCTTCGTAAGACCAAGCAAATATCTCCATGTAATCATGTAGCATCTGGATCAATCGTCGCTTCATGCTGAGCTCTAGATTGGCACCGATCTTGACTTCTTTTCTATCTGTTTCAGTACCCAGGTTCACTGTTTCCACCGGCTCTTCATGCGGCTGAATGGCCCTCTCTTCCTGGAGTAGCAGTCTTGCGAGTTCACTAGGCACTTCAGAATCATCTTCACCTTCGTCTTCGGCCAAGTTGATCGGATTCTCGAAGTCATAACTGGCAGTAGCAGAGCTGTTACCAGTGAGATCCAGAGTGGATTGAAACCTGTATAAGTGAGTGTGTGTAAATATAGCTGTTTTGCAATATATAACACAAAAAGAAAAAGAGCACAAGATTTGAAATGCAACAAACGTCCAATGTTTTGATTAATGATATATGGAAATGTCATACAAAAAGCCCTCATAAATGGAGCTACGGTGCCTCGGGTAGGACACCGAGCCAATAAAAGTTTCAACATATTGTTTGTTACAAATTGAAAATCAAAAGAGTTAATTACTGCGTGACAAATGTAACAGGTGTAAAATCCTTTGCCGTCCAGTTGCTTGGTCCGTTGCTGGTGGTTGGATAGATCCAACTGTCAAACTCTTCTTCCTCTACGTCCTCCTCGATAGCATTCACCCTTGGATTGGTTATGAACACAGGAGCCTTTCTGATCTTTTCTTTGCGCACAGCCCTCTGAGCCTCTGCAGTGAAGCCCAGCCCAAACTTGTCGTTCTTTTGAGTGAAGTCAGGAAGCTGACCCCAGTTTGCACATTTGCCTTTCTCGATCACAGCCCGGGCATCCTTCAAGGATGCCATCTTCAAGGGAAAGTCTTCTTCAACTACTGTCTCGGCTGACGCCAAAGTTGGAGGTACCTCCTCAAAATGCTGAAAGGGGGTTTCAATAAACTCCCCGTCCATCTCGATATACCGGAATGAATTCAAGTGACTTACCATGTATTCCTCCTCGCCCTGCACAGTAACAATCTTCCCTTTGACAGGGTATTTGAGCTTTTGGTGTAGAGTGGATGTTACGGCCCCAGCTTTGTGAATCCAAGGTCGGCCCAACAAGCAGGAATAAGACGGACGAATATCCATTACATAGAACGTTGAGTCGAAGACTTGGGAACCCACACGAATAGGAATGTCTACCTCACCGTGCACCATCCTCTTAGAACCGTCGAAGGCTCTAACAATGATGTTACTAGGTTTCAATTCCAGGCCCTCACAATCCAAACGATCCAACGCCTTCTTGGGAAAAACATTCAGGGAAGAACCGGTGTCCACCAACACGTGTGCGAGAGTAGTGCCCCTGCACTCTATAGAGACATGCAGGGCATCATTGTGATTTTTCCCTTTGGCAGTAAGGTCAGCATCCGAGAACCCCAAGCCGTTGTCAGCTGTCAAATTAGCCACACAGTCAGTGAATTGATCTGCAGAGGTCTCTTGCGGTACATGGGCCGTTTTCAGAAATGAAATCAGGGCCTTTGCATGGGCCTCTGAGCATAACAGCAATGATAGCATAGAGATTTTGGAGGGGGTATGCCCCAGTTGTTCAACAACATTGAAGTCACTCTTTTTAATGATTTTAAGGATTTCCTCCATTTCTTGTTGGGAGGCCTCAACAGCAGTCTTTTTTGGTGCCTCCGTCCTGGCAGGCAAATCGGTAGCAACTTCTTTTCCCTGAGTATCAGAGGACTCGGCGGCAGTAGTAGACACAAGAACTTGATTTGAAACATGCACACTTGCGGGTGTGATGATAAGAGGTTTTCAGATAACTGGCGGTGCAATGTCAGGCGAGAAGAGCCTGCCACTGCGAGTAATCTTGACGGGACCAGTGATGTTATTGATACTGGTACTGGTGTTGAACACCTGCTTCACTCCAAGCACATACACGTCTTCCCCATAATGCCATGGGACAGCCTTGTTAGATTCATAGGGGAGAGGCCCCGGAACAGTAATGGTAATGGGTGCAACAGACATAATTTGGACTGGCTTCCTTGGGGGAGCCTTGGTAGGATTGTAAATTGTGACGACCGATACTTCTTCAGCGGAAACAAACGGAACAACAGTTTTCTTGAACAGAATTTCTTTGCTATCCATCAGGCTTTGGATGCCTGATTTCAGCAGCGGACAACCGGTATGGATAACAGCACACAGGAGGCAACCCTTGCTACAACCCGGAAATAAACCGGCTAGTAGTAAGTTCCTCTTAACAGTCAAAAGAGGGGTAGCAACATCATTCACCGAAACAGCATACAAATCTTCCTCGACGGCATTTACTCTATGCTGGGGCATAGGAGCAGTTACAACATTTGGCCTCTCAGGCACCTCAAACTGAATTTCCTTCGCGTCGATAAGGTCTTGCACTTTATTTCTCAGGGCCCAGCAATCATCAGTAGTATGCCCGGGGCTATTAGAATGGTAAGCACAACGAGCATTTGGGTTATACTTAGGAGATGCAGTATTCACGACCTTCGGAGCCTCTTTGATGGTCACCAAGTTGGTTGATAACAGTTGTGGTAAGATTTGTGACAAGGTCATACTCAGCCGAGTATACTTCCTCTTGGGCCTTTCACCTCTTTGTTGATTGTACTGCTGAGGAGCAGCAACAGGATTTGAAATGACCAAGGCATTGACGGCTTGGCGACTTTCCGGCTTGACTTGTCTTCTAGGACCATAGACTGCACTTGCTTCCTTCTTGAAAGGCCTCTTCTCAGTACTTGTGGAGGCAGCTTTCTGTATCTTTCCTGATCTGATGCCAGCTTCTATCCTTTCACCCGTCAGAATCAGATCCGTAAACCCAGCTGAGGAATTGCCAACCAGATGATTGAAAAATGGACCAGACAAGGTCCCTAGAAACATATCAACCAGCTCACGATCAATCAATGGAGGCTGCACCCTGCCAGCCAAATCTCTCCATTTTTGTGCATATTCTTTGAACCCTTCGCCCGTTCCTAGAGACATACCCTGAAGTTGGGTACGCGTAGGAGCAAGGTCAGAATTGTATTGATATTGTCTATAAAATGCGGTCGCTAAATCTTCCCAATGTCGGATACTAGTTCCATCTAGTTGATAGAACCACTCAAGCTGTGACCCCGAAAGGCTATCTTGGAAGAAGTGGATCCAAAGATTTTTATCTGCCGTGTAAGGTTGGATCTTCCTTACGTACGACCTTAGATGCAGCTTTGGACAGGAAGCCTCGTCGTATTTGGCAAAGGCAGGCGCCTTAAACTTGTGTGGGATTACCACCCCAGAAGATAACCCCAAATCTCCGAAATCCAGCCCCGGCACATTCTGAATCTCCATGGCACTCAAGTGGTCTTCTAATTGCTTGTACCTGTCAGCAGCGGGAGGGTATTGTTCGTCATTGTAATCCGTCTCGTTGTCAGAGACTGCAGGACTAGGAGCTCCTCCCCCCTGGGGACTGTCTTTCTCTGCAGAGGAAGTAGTTGGATCAGCCTCATTGTGGAGTGTGTTCCCAAACCTGCGTCCAACATTGAACAACGCAATCCTCTTCTTCTTCTTCTTCTTTAGGAGTCGAGCCTTCAACTCTTGCTGACCTTGGGCCAGGCTCAGGACCATTTCTTGAAACTGGGCACTTTGGGCCTGAAGGGCCTTGATTGCTTGCTCACTGGATGAGTCTGGATTCATGATGACTGTTTAAAATAAACAGCGAAGAAGATTAAGCAACCTGTAGAAAAAGGGGTACCTGTTATGCACATGATGCATGAGATGCTATCTATGCAATGCATTAAAGGGTTTTGGAAATTCACAATTGTTGTAGACAAAAAGAACGCACGTCATATTAATAAGAAGAATTTTGTTAGTACATAAGTGCCCCATGGGCCAAATATTACAAAAACAACTTCTCAGGGTAAAAAGACGTTGCGCATCCTCTTTGGCGCAATGTAGGTGTTGAGGGCCTCTTGCTCATGGAGTCGGCGGGTGAGCTCTAAAACCTTCTTCTCGCTGGCGTAGAAGCTGGCTTCAAAAGTGTTCCGTTCCTCCTTGAGTTGGATCCAACTCTTCTGCATCTCCTCCCACGATGTAGGCATGTCAGGATGTAGGATGGTGTAGGGAACCTCTCCTTCCTTGACGGGCTCTTTAATCACAGGGAGAACATGAGGATAAGGCATCATTAGACTCTGGGCTCGGGCTCGTACCCACTTGAGATAAGGTTCAAGAGGGATGGAGTTCTTGTGTCCCAGAGTCTTGCTATCAACCTTGTTGGGCCTCCCCCAAGCTCTGATGAATCTTTGGCGAAGTCCTTGCGCATCGTTGTCGAAGTCAAAAACTAGGTCAGAAATCAACATGTCGTGAGGGCCATCTCTTCGTGCATATCCAAATTGCCTCAAAGCTAGGCAAGGGTTGTAGGTGATACCTCCTCTGATTCCAAGTAAAGGAACATTAGGAAACTCTCCACAATGATCGACGATGATGACATTTTCTCTGGACCGAGAACACCAATGTACATCAGAGTGGGTAAGAGTCATCCACCGTTGGGACCACCTTGAGCCTTGGTCATTCTTCAAGACAGATTGTGGAAGGTGCGAAATAAACCACCTTGCAAGGAGAGGAGTACAACACATGAGAACACCCCTCTTTCTCATTGTTCGTGTGTAAAATGAGTGAAGGATGTCCCCAAGCAATGTTGGTATTGGATTTCTGGACAAGAAGATTTTGACGGCGTTGACATCTACCAATTGGTCAGAATTTGGGAATAGGACCAACCCATAGATAAGGAGTGCCACAATCTCTTCAAAGGCTTGTAGGTCCAATGAATTCCAACACTCTTGTGCCTTCTCAAACAAGAATTTTGCTAAGAAACCTTTGACGCCACTTCTAGTTTCCCAATGCCCCCTTGATGTCAGAAGGCTGTAGATGTAATGCTCGAGCAACATCTTCAGGCTTTGGTTCCTTTTCTGTACCGTTGAAAGGTAGTTGATTAAGGATAGGAATTCTTAGGAGTTGAGAAAATTCTTCCAAAGTGGGTACCAACTGATAGTCAGGGAAAGTGAAACAGTGGTGAAGAGGGTCAAAGAACTGGAATAGCACTTTCATCATGTCTTCTTCAATGTTGGTGTTGACTAAGCTGAGCAGTCTACCATGTCTTTCACTGAAGGATGAGCTTTCCGGAATTCTTGAGGTGAGCTCCTTGAGTTGAGGAGAGATTCTCACAAGGTTGACTTGGATGGTTTTTCTGCGAGGAATTTCCATGACCTACAAAACAAGAACAAAGATGAAGATCCAAACCCTTGAAGTGGTTAGTAAATGCATATGATGCTTTATGATGTTTATGATGTATGCACAAACATATGTACAAGCAAATCACACCAAACCCTAGTTTCAGGCTTGCATGGGGTTTCATAGGTAAGTACCCTCTTGAGTGTAGTTGGCTTAAAAACCTGTCCTATAAATAGTAACCGGGTTCTAAGGAGCTCAATATCATTGGATTGTTTTCATTGTTCATTGTTTTGGTTTAGCCACTTAACTAGCGACCAAAATATTCCAAGAAAACAACCCTCAATGAGTGTAGTATCGAGTATCTACCAACTTCGGACTGCACCAAAGCCGGTCATCTCACTACCCCTAATGAAAGGCCAAGATGGTCAAGTAAGGTTCTAGGTCATTAGTGCTTAGTGACATCACTCAGCGGCCCCGTACTCTCCTTGATTGAACTCAAGGGTTACCGATACTCACAAATATGTCGCACTAATATAGCTATTGCTTCGACCGTGTCAGTATACCCTGCACAGTTTCCACAACGTATTGCTATCTATGAATGTTTCCCAAAATACGGGTGTAGGATTGCAAACCCAAACAAGAGAGCCAAGATATAAAGCAATCAAATCAAACAATTAGTCATGCAAGAGGGTGATCTAAGCCCTAAGGTTACTCCACTTTTAAATTTATCCCCAGCAGAGTCGCCAGTTCTGTGATACGGTGGGAGAACTGACTATGGTTTTGCGTTTGTTTTTTGCAAATGTTTCGGTTGAGCAAGAGTCGCCACCGACTTTTTATTTTATCCTAAGGAAAGGTTAAAAAGCACAGCAAAAACCTTTGAGATGTTTTCTTGGGTTCGGGGAGTAGATTATAGAAAGGGAAGGTATTAGCACCCTTTCTTTCCATGGTTATCCATGGGCTCCTAGTTACTTGCTTAGATCAACTTGCCTTAATTTTCAATTGTTTGAAATGGTGCTTTGTGTGTGTGGGTTTAAAAATGTTTTGAAAAGAAGCCAATGTGGTGGCAACCTTTGTAATGATCCATGTTGGGATGTATACAAAGGTGTATGTCTTTTGAAAAGGTTTTCATTTGTTTTTTTTTAAAGTTGTTTTGAAAGTGTAGTGATGTGTGGTTTAGAAAATAGGCAAGTGTTTTGTTTTGCAAGTTTGATTCAAGTAACTAAGAGGTTGTCTACTCCTAAATTTCTCAAAGATTATTGCTATGTTTTAACCCTTTTAACAAGTTTGTTCCACCATTGCATTTGGTGGACAATCTTATGTTAGGATGTGAAAGGGACGGGCGCGGGTCATCGTTTAGACCATAATTGCAATGGTGCCAAGTATCTTTGGGCAATTTTCTTTTAAGGGACTTGATCATTTTTTAGGCAACTTTCGAAAGCGTCATCGAGGGACTATGATCATTTGAATTGTTTTGTTTTGCCCAAAGAGACCTAACATGCAATATGGCCCATTTATTGAAGGCAACAAGTGGAAAACCCTAGGGGTGCAAGTGGGATTAATGTTGTCCATTTTCATGCTTGATTATCTTTGAAATTAGGTCAAACTATTTTTGTTGTTTTTGATTTGCATACAAACCCTAATTCTAACATGGTATAATTAGAAAGCATTAAAGTGCGAAAAATAAAGTCCTAAACTATTACAACACAATATATGGGAAGGGGGATACAAATGTTCAAATGGGGGTATTTTTGACAAGGAATTTAAACCTAGACTATTACATCAATATTGAATTATTTACAAGATATTTAATTGCACAAATTAAATAAAATGGAATAAATATGCAAGATGCAAAAAATGTTTTTTATATGTATGAAAAAAAAGTATTTTTATATGTCAAATAAACAAAATAAAAAGTGTTAATTTTTGGATTTTTTATGTATTTAGGGAAAAACCCTAATTCATTAAATAAAAGTATTAATTATTTAATATGTACAATATTTATTTATTATATACAAAAATTAAAATAAAAATGAAGTATATTTGTCAAAAAGGTATTTTTTAATGTTAAATATTAATAAAAAATAAAATGTATATATTTTGTATTTTAACCTAAATATACTAATATATATAAATATTTGTATTACTTACTAAATATATATTATATATACAAAATAATAATATTTAATATTTATAAAAAAAGTATATTTTATATAAAATATTTTCAGAAGATAAAATAAAATAAAAATGGAAAATAAAATGTGTTTGCATTATTTTAGTATTTTTTCAAATAAAAGTATGTTTATATATTTATTTATGTACAAATATTAATCTAAACAAATAAATACCTAATAAATATAAAATGGTGTAAAAAATATTTTTTATATTATAAGAAAAAATAAATAAGTCAGAACAAAAAAGAAAAAGTCAAAAAGTCATAAAAATAAGCAAAATGGGCCTAGGGGGTGTGTGTGTGAAAATGAGGTGCAAACAGAAATGACAAATCAGGCCCAGCCCAAAGGTTGTTGTCTTCAACCTTCAGACAAACATATTCAAAAACACGCGCCTTTCTTCTCAAATCTCTAACTCCTGATTCTTTGATCTTTTGCCAAATCTTCCAACATGAAACCTGTAGAGCTTGAAGCCACGATTCTAGACATATAAAGAAGTCAATCTAACTCTCAGAAATGAGAGAGAATTTCTTCTCCCCCAATTCCTGACCTAAATTTTGTTCCATGTTCAGACTTAAAATTATCTAAGCATACATAATATAAATGAAATCTAATTACATGGGCATGTTCAGGGCTATGAATGTGACATGTTTTCTTCACAAACCTAAAGCTAACAATGCCTGGATAGAGAGATACGAGTTCATGAACTTACGTGTTCAGTTGAAGTTGTATCTGGTGATGGAGGTACTTTCAGTGCAAGGTGATGATTGGTACAGCTTCCTTGATGTCCAGGGATGCTATTCCAAGTTTTACTTTGCTTTGAAACTAGCTGAATCGAGTTATAGAACTCCACCTGCAAAACAGAAAAATGAAAATGGTGATGGTGAATGGGAGTGTTACAGGTCGTGTTTGAGGTTTGGAATAACTTCAAGGGATGTCGTGGGATGTATTTGAAGTGTTTTTAGCAAGAGTGCATGAAAGGATTGAGCTATGGAACTCAATCTGCAGCACATGCTCTGTTTGGGCAGTTTGGGGGTGATTCTGTGAATGAGAAGGTTATGGAGATGATTGACTTGTGTTCTAGCTCAGTTAGGATGTTTAGAAAGTGTACAAAATCTTTTCTTAAGCTTGTGTTAGCTGAGGTCAAAGTTGTGTTGTGTTATGCTAGTTTTCTTACACTTTAAGCAACAAATGCCAACTTGAGTTTTTAGACAGGTAGAGGCCCCCCTAATGTGCTGCAAACCTTGGCCTTGATCAGTGCAATTAGCCCATAAACTTGTGCCAAGGAGATGTTAACTGTACTTGCTTGGATTTTCATATGACATAAAGTCCTACTTTTCAAGAATGGCTAATTTGCTTTTTCTATAAATGGCTTAGTTCAACATGTAATGCTTAAACTCATAAAACAAGGCCTTGGCACAATGAGTTAGCATTAAATTATTGAGTGCAAATGGGATATAGGACCTGTAATCAAGGAAAGCAAGCTGAATTCAAAATGGCATAAATGTATGAACATGTAACTTGGCCAAATCAAAAGTGAGTTTTTCCCAACTTGCCAAATTCGATTCTCCCTAACAATGAGGTTGTTTGATGAGTTCTTGGACATTTTGGAAAGCTTGGAATGTTTACTACAATCCATCTTTGAAATGCAAATTGAAATTCCAAGTGGAGGTATGTGAAAAATGGTCTTGAAGTTAGGTAAAAACC
Source organism: Vicia faba (assembly GCA_948472305.1). NCBI lineage: Eukaryota > Viridiplantae > Streptophyta > Magnoliopsida > Fabales > Fabaceae > Vicia > Vicia faba. Next base: position 974,776,736 of record OX451739.1, read on the forward strand.
TTGCCTAAAATAGGTCAAATTTTCTCTAAGTTAAGAATGGTTTGGTACCCTTGTTCCAAAAATTGTAACTTGAGCTGCAAGCTTCTTTTGGGAAAACTTTGTGAATCAAAGTTGTAGATTTTGCAATAGGCTACAACTTTCATGTTTTTACTTTTGCTTGAATCCAAATGAATCTTGGTGAGAAAGTGGGACAAAGTTAAGAAAAAATTAGGGTTTTTCATAACTTAGAAAAATTCAAAGTTATGAAAAATCTTCATTTCAAACCCTAATTTGCAATTCTTGATTTCTTGATGAACAATTTTCATGATTTGGCATGTTTTGATGAAAAATGAATCTTGACACTTGATTTTGACCAAAAAGTCAAAGTTTGACTTTTCAGTATACAGTCAAAATTGATCAATTGACTGGGAAATTCAACTGTCAATCTTGTGTATTTGGGATTTTTTGAACTTGTTGATCATGTCAAGATAATTCCATGGGGTCCTTGAGTCCATATGTGAGCTTGGTTTGCCATTGGCTAGGTCAAACAGTCAAAAATTGCCTTTGTGCAGTCAAAACCCTAAAAATGACCATTTTGCCCTTTTGGTGATCTGATCAAATTTCTTGTGGAATTGTGATTCAAACTTGATCAAATGGTCCATGTGAGTTCATAATGTTGATGTGGGTCAATTTTCATGAGATTTGACTGTCAATTGGCCACAGTTGACTTTTTCTCCAATGCAGTTGATTTTTAGGTCAACTGTCCAATTGACTGGGCAAAATTTGGAATCAAGACTTGAAACTTGGTATGGATAAACTTGGGAGTCCAACATGAAGCATGAAAGTCATCTTAGGCATTTTAGGTCAAAATATCTTTGTGCAAACACAAACCCTAATTTGGGTCAACAGTGCAAGGAGAAGTCTTGAGCAGAGGAAACCCTAACTTGATCTTGAGCTCCAAGGGTCTTGTGATGAGAAAATGTTGAGGAAATGGGAGGGCAAATTTTGGGGTACAACAAACACCATGGTAATATACATCAGGACCGTAATGCCACGGGATAGCTTTATCTGAGGTATATGGGATGGGACCCAGAGCGATGATTATTAACAGAGCAATTCTTGGAATAGGTGTAACCCTATGAATTTTTCTCGAGGAAACCTTGGAAGGGTTGGCGGAAATTGTGATAATGGCAACATCTTCAAACGGAATCATAGTCTTTTCAAACAAAATTTCCTTAGTATCCATCAGGCACTGAACACCTAACTTCAATAAACAGCAACCAGAAGGCAGAATTGAACACATGTGGCAACCTTCGCCACAACCCGGAAATAAACTGGCCAACAACAAATTCTTCTTAACCGTCATCAAAGGAGTAGAGATCTCTTCCACAACGGTTGCAAACAAATCGGTGTCCACAACATTGACTCCGCGACCATTCTTTGGCAAAGGAGCAGTTATAACGTTGGGCTTTTCTGGAGCATCAAACTCAATCTCTTTAGCTTCCAGAAAATCTTGCACTTTATTCCTAAGAGCCCGACAATCGTTTGTATCATGACCTGGACTTTCAGAGTGATAGGCGCAGCGGGCATTGTGATTGTATCTGGGAGAAGCAATGTTGGGATTCTTAGGAGCCTCTTTCAAGGTTGCCAAGTTGGACTTTAACAGATGAGGCACGACTTCATCCAAAGTCATGTTGATGCGGGTAAACTGCCGTTTTGGTCTTTCTACCCTTTTCTGATTTTTGCATTGTGGAGCAACTGTTGGTCTTGATATCACGACATCATTTACCGCTTGATGGTGTTCAGGTCTACTTTGGCTCCTCGGGCCATAGACTACACTAACTTCCTTCTTACCGGTGAAAGGCTTCTTTACTTCACTTGATGAAGCATCCTTCTGTATCTCACCACTTCGAATGCCAGCTTCTTCTCTCTCTCCAGTCAAAATCAACTCAGTAAACCCAAACGACGAACTGCCGATCAGATGATTGAAAAATGGACCAGATAGTGTCCCTAGAAACATGTCAACCAACTCCTTATCAGACAAAGGGGGTTGGACTCTTCTAGCTAAGTCTCTCCACTTTTGAGAATAGTCCTTAAAACCTTCACTTGAACCCATAAACATACCCTGGAGCTGAGTACGAGTGAGAGCAAGGTCGGCATTATATTGATACTGCCTGTAAAAAGCAGCATCAAGGTCTTCCCAGTTTCGGACACTGGCTCCTTCCAACTGATAAAACCATTCAAGTTGAGTCCCTGACAGACTATCTTGAAAGAAGTGTACCCACAAATTTCTATCAGCAGTGTGGGGTTGGATTTTCCTGACATACGAGCGGAGATGGAGTTTTGGACAGGATACTCCATCGTACTTGGCAAAAGCTGGAGCTTTGAACTTATGAGGGATCACCACTCCCGATACCAGTCCCAGCTCTCCGAAATCCAAACCAGGGATCTTTTGAATCTCCATAGCACTCATACGGTCTTCTAGTTGCTTGTACCTATCCTCGGCAGGAGGATGATGTTCATCATCGTAATTCGTATCGTTATCAGAAACTGCTGGACTAGGGTCCTTTGTCCTTTCTTGGTTCTCCCCGTCTTTGAATGAGGAGGTCAAATCAGCTGATTGTCTTATCCTTTCTCAGAATCTTCTACACATGTTCAGAATACCGACCTTCTTCTTCTTCTTCTTCTCTTTCAGAATAAGGGTCTTCAGGTTCTCTTGCCCTTTAGCCAGACTTAAGAACATCTGTTGGAATTGGGCGTTCTGTGCCTGAAGATCTTTGATGGCTTGATCAGAAGACATTTCTGCTGAAATAAACAGCGAAGAAGATGAGAAACCTGTAATGGTACCTGTAATGGTGTGCATGATAATGGGATGCGCATGTAATGATTTCAAAGACTTTGGGAAATTTAAATTTTCCAACCAAAAAATAAACAAACTTTATTAGATTAACTTGTAAAAGGTTCAACAATGCCTTTAAGGCGTTACAAAGAAATAAATGAAAAACAAATCTAAAACTAGAAAAGCAAAATCAAAAGTCCCATGGACGCTTCCTCTTTGTGCTGACATAGTCATTGATCACTCTTTCTTCCTCGAGCTGTCGGGTGAGCTTCAAAATCTTCCTTTCTTGCTCGTGGTACTTTTCTAGGTAAGTATCCCTTTCCTATTTCAGCTGAATCCAAGACCTCTTTAATTCCCCAGGATCAGTGGGCATGTAAGGATAAAGAACTGTGTCAGGAACGCCTTCTTCATTAGTGGGCTCCACAATCACCGGCAATACGGCTTCATAAGGCATCCCAAGTTTCTGGGCACGAGCTCGGACCCATTGGAGGTAAGGCTGCATAGGAAGGGAAGTCCTTGGTCCCAACTCTTGGGGGTCAGATCTGTTCACCATGCCCCATGCTCGTATAAACCTCCGATGGTGCTCCTCAACGTCCTCCTTGTAGTGAAATGCAATATCCTCAAGAAGTAGCTCATGGGGACCATCTCTTCGAGCACGAACAAATTGTCACAAAGCTAGACAAGGATTGTAAGTTATACCACCTCTGATTCCAAGCAATGGGACATTAGGATATCCCCCACAATGGTCAATAACAGCAGTGTCCTCCATAGCCCGGGAACACCAAATAATATATGTGTGGGCAAGTGACATTATTCTATAGGACCATCCCAAACCTTCTCTGTTCTTCAGCAAAAACTTAGGGAGGTGTGAAATAAACCACCTTGACATCAACGACATGCAACACATAAGAGTCCCTCTTCTTCGCATAGTACGAGTGTAGAGGGCATGCAAGATATCACCCAGCAGAGTAGGCACAGGATTGCGAGAAAGGAAAATCTTGACAACATTCACATCTATAAAGGAATCTGGATTCGGGAAGAGAACCAACCCATAGATAAGGAGAGCCAAGATATCTTCGAAAGCCTGAAAATATAAATTATCCTAGAATAACTAAGCCTGGTCTAACAGAAATATGGCTAGAAAACCTTCAACCCCGCTTCGTGTTTCCCAATTGGATACTACATCAGCCCGCTTCAGATGAAGAGCTGAGGCAATGTCTTCTGGTCTAGGAACCTCTTCCATACCTGTGAAGGGTACATGCTCAAGGATGGATATGCCAAATAAGTGAGAGAACTCTTCCAAAGTGGGAACCAGTTGGTAATCTGGAAAGGTGAAGCAATGATGCACATGATCGAATAACTGGAAAAGTACACTCATCATCTTCTCATCAAGCTTTGAGGTGACCAGGCGAAGAAGCTGACCATGTCTCTTAATGAACATAGAAGTCTAAGAAACTCTTAAGGCTAACTCTTTAAGTTGAGCAGGTATTTGCACAAAGTTAACTCAGATGGTATTTCTGTGTACGGAAGCCATAATCTGCAAAATAGAACAAAGATAAATTCCCTTGGTCTTTGAAATGGTTAGTATAATGAAGTATTAATGCCATGTTATGATGCATGATGTCATGATAAAAAAACAACAGGTATAGCAGATAACAGTCATGGCAAAGGCAAACAAGTCACACAAAGTCCTTCAGTTGGTTTCAACTTGTCCTAGCAAAAGTAACTGGGTTCTAGAGGATCTCAATATCACTAACCATCCTCCACCGGTCATGGTTTCAGCTCACGCAATCTTTTCTTACGGCCAGAACTATCTCGAGATTATGGTCTCAATGAGTGTAGTATTGAGTATCAATCAGTTCTCAGCTTTACACCGAGTCCGACTATCTCACTACTTTCTAATATCAAAGTTGGTCGATTAAAGGTTCTAAGGTCAGTTGATGCTTAACGACACCACGCAGCGGCCCCGTATTCTCCTCGTTTCTCCACAAGGGATACCGATACCAACCAATATGCCACATCAACGTAGCTACTGCTTCAACCGTATCGGTCTACGCCATATAGTTCCCTCACAGTCTATTGCTACTTACCTAAAAGGTGTCCCCAGATCCGGGTTAGGATCTATAGTAACTCCCAAACAAAACCCTTAAAAGTAAAGCAATCAAGAGAAGCAGTCATGATGAACTAGATCCTAAGGTATACCCACTTATTAACTCCTCAGCAGAGTTGCCAGTTCTGTGATACGGTGGCAGAACCGACTGTTTTGAAATGCTGGTTTGTGTTTTGCATTTTGTGTTCGCAAAATTTCGCGGTAAGCAAGAGTCGCCACCGACTTTTATTTCATCCAACCGGAAAGGAAAAAAGTACAAAAAAATCCTTTTTCGAGATATTCTGAGTAAGGGAGGTAGATTATAAAAAGGGAATGTGTTATCACCCTTTCTATCCATGGTTTTCCATGGGCTCTTAGGTATTTGCTCATCCTTTTTTTTTAAATTGCTTGTGTGCGTGAATTGTTTTGAAATGTTTGACTTCGTGATAACCCTTGTATCAGTCCTCAAAGGTGTGACGAAGTTGTTTTGAAAATTGTTTTGAAAATGTGTAAGTGTGAAGAGTTTTGTTTTGAGCAAGTACCTACTAGCATCTACCTACTCGAAAAAAGATCGTTTCTATTCTTATTTCCTTTAGACAGCGCTATCCTACTATTGAGAAATAGGTAGCACCGTCGTTGGAGTTGTAAGGGTCAATTCGTAAGGGACGTACGATCACTAAAGCAATGTTAGGACGTCTTAGTAATAACCCTAAAGTCCTAAGATCATATTCGAGGTAACATTTTTGAGGCGACGTTTCCGAGGCAACATTTTCGAACGAGACTTTTGATCTTTGTTAGATAGGAGGGAAACCACTAAGACACCCTATACTTAAAGATCGTTTACCGAAGGCAACCGAAGTGAGCGTATACCCTAAGAGTGATATGTGCGAGTGATTTGATTTCAGTTATTATCTTTGCACATTAGGGTTTTCTAGCCATTTTAAATTATCATGCAATCTTGTTATACAGTCCTATCAACATACATCTAAATAGTTAATATTTGCGAGAATTAAAATGTGAGAAAATAAACCTACGCTATTACAAGGCTTCGGGATAGGGATTAATTACATAGCCCAAAAAACCCGCAAAAGACGATAAATAAAAGAAAGTCCTAGATTAAACTATTACATACCGTGGACAATTACATCAATATTGCAAAAATAATAAACACGTGCGATGAATCGAAAACAAAAGAATTAGGGTTTTGACCCCGACTATGCCTAATTGTAATTTAAAGGAAAAATCATTTTTTGTCGTTTTTGTGTTATTTGAGAAAATAAGGCTCAATTGAATAATAATAAAAACCAAATTACTACTTAATTTTAATTAAGAAAAATAATTAAATTAACCTATTTTTGTATTTTTATTTTGAGAAAGAATTAAAAATTAAATCAAATGTCTAACCCTAATTTTTCTAATTGATTTTAATTATATAAAAAAGGATAGAATTTCCCTAAATTAAATTAAACTACATTAAATTAAATTTGATAAAAAAAAACTAATTCTAATATTTTGTAAACTCTTGATTTTATGATTTTTTTATGAAAAAGAAATTAATTTTGTTAAAAAATAATTAAGCAAATTAAATAAAAGAAATAAATAGAAAAGAAAGAAAAATGGGTCTGATGTTGTTTTAGCAAAGGGGTGTGAATTTGATTTCTTGGCCCAACAATTCCTGGCCCTTTTTGACTTAGCCCAATCCTGTGTGCATGCTTGACTCAGGCGCATGGTGGTCCTTCAGGGAGAAGGCATTGGATCTGAAGCCTTGGTGGATTAAACGATCAAATCTGGATGGTACATGGTGGATCCCTTGCCATGTGATACACTGGATTTCCTGTTCAAGAAAAGCATGATTAAAAGTTGGGACCTTGGGGTCGAACCCAGACCCTTAAGCATTCTCCCCTTACACGCTTGCCAACTGAGCTGGCTGTTTTATTTGTATAAACAATTAAAAAAAAATTATATAATAAAAGAAAAATTTTAATCTTTGAAACGCGGGAAATTTTAACTGGCAAGTCAGGGAACGCCACATATCCATCTTCTTCCTCCCACCGTCACTGTAAGTTTTGTAACGTTTACCTACGGACATTGAGCGTAGGTATAGCCCTTGTGCATTCCAAAATCCTATACGTGCATGATAAATGAAAACCAATGGTACCAATCAACTCGTTTCAACCTCACGAGCATCATGGTACCATTATCACGGTCCATTTTTCCCTGTACAAAAAACCCCTAAAAACAAAGAAAGAACCCTAGCCATGGCAGTTTCACGTTCAGTCAATAAAAATGCAATTGAATATAGTCATTAGCTTGCAAACATCTCAAGGATTATAAATATGCCAATCAATCATGCTAAATGTTCCAGAATCAATATATTCGAATTCAAGAAAAGAAGCAAACCGTGTGAACCTTACAGAGTGATTTTGAGCGTGAGGAGGCTTGGTAACGATTGAAACACGATCCTGGGGCATCCAACAATTGATTGGTATGGTTAGAATGGCTTGAGATGATCTGCAACTTGGAATTTGGTCTCCACTTTGTCTTTGAAATTTTGCAATTCTTTCTCTGCCTTTGCACGCCTCTAGCCTCCTTCTTTTAGTCTGCTTTTCTTCCTTATGTATACTAGAGTGCATTAGGGTTACAGTTTGTATCAAATCTTTTCCAATTATGAAGATTGATCAATGATTCAATCCTTGCACCAAATCTTTCCAAAACAAGAAAATTCAATCTTTTTGTGTCCATATGAAGCCATTCATGATTTGATACTGTCTCCAGTTGTATAATGAACCTAATAATGCACAAAATCTCAAGGTTTTAATGATTTTTATATTTTCATTATTTTATATTGATTTTATTTGATTTAAATGAAATAAAATCAAAATAAATAACAAAAATAAAATAATGACAAGTGGAAAGGCTCATGGGTCGTGGATCACATTACAAGCATAAAAAGTTGGGCCCATTTAGCAAAAAAAGAATTTTTGGACACATTTGACTTTTGGCAATTTTGCAAAAAAGGTCAGCTTGGCCAATGCATAAATCCTTCGATTTTGACCCTAGAGATTCGTTCTTGGACTTTTTAGAAAGCTTAAGATGTCCTCTAAGCAAACCTTCTGGTCTCATCTCAACTGAGTCTTCCATGTTCATGTATGAAGCTTTGACCTAAAAGGTGTTTTTGTTGACTTTCCAAAATGACCTATAATGTCCAAATTCATATCTTCTTGTGAGTGAATATTTTGAACTTGGGAGATGAATATGAATTGTGTGGAATTACATACTCTTTAAAATGAGCTTTGGATGGGTCATTTTTGATAAATTATGAGAAAGTTATGTTTGGTCAAAGTTGGGTTTACTTTTCCTGCAAAACCCTAATTTAGCAACTTTTGGGTTTTGATGAATTGTGAGCAATCCTTGAGGAGTCATGATCAACCTTTGATAAAATGATGAATAATACATCAAAATGAGAATGTTGGCCAAAAATATTGAAGTTTGACTGTATGTGGGCCATAGTTGACTTTTGCCCTAGCATAGTCGATTTCTAGGTATTTGAGCAATTGACTGAGCAAACTTCCTCTGCAAGGCTTGAAACTTGACATGGATGATCTTGAGAACATATTAGGGCAATGGTGAGCATTTGGGATCCTTTGGACTCAAGAATCTTGATGTAAAATGAAACCCTAGTAGGCAATCACCAGATGTTGATATGGTGAGGTTATGATGCCATGTGGGTAATATCCTTATGCCCTTGCCAATGGGGTGGTACAACCATGGTAATTAGTTGTATTAGTAAGTGCATACTGGTTGTTGTATTTTTTTGGCTGTGTGGCTAATTTTATTTTGTTGGTTAGTCAAGAGACTTCCAATGGTGGTACTACCTCTTTTATGTATGTTTGCACCCAACCGTGAGGAAACCCCCAGATTCTCGGTGAATCCATTTATTTGTATGTACCATGTAGAACTGGGTGAACCCCTAAGATAGGGAGACTCACTGAGATTTAGTAATCTCACCTTAATCTTCTTATTATTTTTCAGGAACAGGTTTTTAGTAGATGAATTGCTATATGGATGGTTTGAAAGACTACAGGCGAGCAGATGGCAGGAAGACCTTTGAAGATGTTATCTTTTCGCGGTGAAATTTTGAAGACAAGATTATTATATACGTTCAATATTTTTGGCATTGTATTGTATACAATATTTAATTTCTTGTCTTTTCTAGCTACTTGTAATTTTCTATGTACCTTTATAACATCATTGCATATTATTCTAGACATATATGTATGGGGTGTCACATAGACCGACATTAACTTCTTAGTACATTTTTGAGGTCAGACATATTGAAAATCATATAGACAACATTTCTGTCAAATTGAAGGATCATTATGCTCTTAAAGAAAATGGAAACTCACTGCTCTTCCTTGTGCTCATGTAATATCAACCATGAATAGAAGGAACTTTAGAGTTGATGATTACAACCCAAATATTTTCAAGAAATCAAGGTATCAGGTTTTCTATAGTTCAATTATATATCATGTAAATGCTTATAATTTGTGGGTCAATAATAATTATCCAGATGTCACGCAACACAAATACATAAAAATTCCAAGAAGATTCAAGAAGAGAAGGAATTTTGAGCAAGGAGAAATTGATTGGTGAAATTGAGCACGAAGATAATGAGAAAAACCAGAATGCTTTTCAGGTGTAGTAGGTGCAAGAAAACTGAGCACAATAACTATAATTGTATGATGACACCATCTAAACAACCATTTCAACAAACTTAACAAATAGATCAGGGCAGCCAAGCTAGGGATAGTAAGGCAAGTCAGTTGACACAACAATCTCAAACGAGGCAAGGGAGGCCAAAGAAATTTACTATTAGGATAGACAAGCCAAGGGAGCCATCATCAATGGTTGGGACAACCACAAGCCAGGGTCCAACAACTATTCTCAGTGAAATAAAAAATGCAATCGGGCCAACCATAAGAAGGAGCACTCCAACAAAGAGATTGATGCCAAAGTAGAAGACCTTAAGGTTTTAGTTATGTAGTGCTTATTTTGAGATGTTTGGTTATGTAGTGTTTTTTGTTGTTGTTTTATAACCACTCCAACAATGTTTTATAAGGCTACGTGTATTTCTAAATGTTTATTTATGTAGTGTTTGATGTTGTTGTTTGAGAACCATTCCAACAATGTTATTTCTATTCAGAACAAGTTTGAATTAATGTGGAATGAATGTTTTGTAATCATATTATTCATGGTGTAATGTATGCTCTAGTGTTATGCATAATTCATCCAAAATTAAGTAACATGCTTTATGGTTTAAGCAGAAAGGGTACATATACCACAACTGCATAATTATATGCCACTCTTGCATTATTCGTGTTGAATGAATGCATGCATTATTCAAGAAGAAATGTACAAATACAAATTTACTTAATCAAAATTGAAATCATCTTTACCAAACATTCAATTTTGATTCAAAATTGCAAACATTTCTTAATAAACCAACATTCAACATAATATGGTACATGATAAACCAACATTACATAATCTGGTACATCATTCAATAAAGACACATTAACCTTAATTTGGTACAACATGATTTGCTAACATAGTGAAATTAAAACATCTTTACCATTAAAACAGTGAAAATAACATAAAACATAAACTTCCAAAACTTTTTCGAATTTGATCATGTTCTTCATAATAATGTTTAATTCAACAATTGTGAACATTTAATTTTGAATCTCTAATTTTTCTTTTTCATTTTCTTCTTCTAACTTTTTCAACCTACCTATTTACTTCATCGTCAATTGATCTTTTTCATCCCCAACTTCTTCATAGAACGAGTCAAAGACGTCACAACCATTATGATTCCCTACATAGATTAAGAAACAAACAAACAATGTGTTAAAATAAGTTGAAGATTCACAATAATATTTTCCAGAAATTTGACACAAACACCTATTTACCATTACAGCTTACCTTAAAATATGGACAACCCCAAAAAAGCTTTCTATAGTAGCTAATTGTTCTTTTCCCGTGAAGAACATCAATGTCTCCACAACGACAACAAGGTTTCTAACTAATATTATAACTATTTTTAACCTAGAATCACTAATTTTAATAATCTTATTTTCCCAGAAGATGATGAACAACGCCTAGAACTTATGATGATGGAACCCACGTATTCAATTTAGGTATTGTTTTGAAGAATATGGAAGGAGAACAATGAAATTGGAATTTTTTGAATTAGGGATTTGTTATGGGACAAACCAACATGGCACAATGAAGAAGAAGGTTTTGAAGAGAAAATTCCACCTCAAAAGCCACAGGTGCAACATTTGGTGTTGTTTCTGAAAAATAGATGGAAAAGACTAGTATGATATTGTTTGAGTAGATAAAGGATCTGATTGGTCGTTTGAAAAAAAGAGAAAAATAAACTCTGATTTATAGGTAAAGGACAAGAAAAAAGACATTATAACTCTATAAAAATATTTTGAGTTTTTTTAATAAGCAAAAATATCTTGAGTTAAAAACAATATAATTGCCGATATTAGTAAAGTTAATTACCTTAAATATTTGAAGATAAAAACACAACAATACAAACTTTTCTTCATTATTTATTTCAATTTTCCAATTAATCTTTTAAAATATATTTGTTAATAAAATAAAATTATTGTTTCCAAAAATCTATGTTTTGTCATTTTGTTAATTATATTTATTTATTAGTTATATTTAGTAAAGTGTGTATATAGAATATATTTATTATTTTTCAATATATGAACTATGATATTGAAAAGTACAATGTATAAAAAGAAAAAAATTAACTCATATAATGGTTTATCTAATTCTTTAGTAAACGAGTAAACCCTATAAATATTTTGTTAGGAAAAATAAAATATGTAGCACCCCGTACATATATGTCTAGAATAATATGCAGTGATATTAAATATAGTACAAAGAAATATACATATAGATGGAAAAGATAATAAATTAAAATTTTATACAATACAACTCCAAATTCGGACGTATATAATAAGCTTGTCGTCAACATTGCACAACAATAAGATAACATCTACAAAGGTCTTCTTGCCATCTGCCCGTCTGCAGTCCTCAAACCGACCATCTAGCAATCTACCACTTATAACTTGGTCCTGAAAAATATCGAGAGGATTAGGTTGAGATTACTAAATCTTAGTGAATTCCTCTATCTTATGGGTTCACTCAGTACTACAGGGTACATGCAACAAAATGGATTCTCCGCGAATCAGGGTTTCCTCACGAATGGGTACAAATACAAATCAGAGTAACACCACCATTAGAAGTCTCATAACATCTAATGGGGAAATAAGAAAACATAGTCGGGTCAAGGCCATATACAATATACAGACCCGTACCCATGTACGAGGAATCCAGAAGTACGTTACTTACCTACTTAGGCCACCTATCACACCCTCAATGAGTCCTAGTGCCTATTTTTCAAGAGACTTACACAAGCACACCGTATGATGAATTCAAATCATTCTTACATAGAATTTCATCAGTGACGAGTTCTCCGTTATAACATTTCCTAAGTGGCGTTACAACCCCATTATACCAAACACGCCAATGAGTATCCAAGCGGGAACATGCCATAAAGACCCTCGCTTGCGTTCATCGCAATGGTATTCATCTGTAATACGCAGGTGAGTCACCACGTGCAATACGCCTTCTTAAAAACACTATCCCACCAGGTGAAAGCCTAATAGTATTGCCTACGGGGTACCATTAGATGTGAGTCCGAAGTGATATTGCCTACATGGCATCACGTCACCCATCATACCAAGCACGCAGATGAGTATCCAAGCGGGCACATGCCATAAAGGCTCTCGCTTGTGTTCATCGCAATGGTAGATCATGTGTGTATGACATACCGAGGCCGTAATGTTTGCCACTTGGAGAAGACGCCTTTCTCTTGGCTAGCACTAGCACATTGCAACAATATTTCTCCATCGTAAGCGATTTACCACCTAAACGTAGGTATACTATGAATCAATCATATTTACAAATGATTACAATCACATCGTGTCATATGACAATACATCCTAACATTCAACCAGAACGACGGGAAACAACAATTGTTCATAAAATTTCGTTTATCACATAATGCATTTTATCATATACATGTATCAAGCATACATAATTGACATTTGAGCAATCAAATGAAGAAACACAACATCATTCATTTTCCAACATTATTCTAGGTAATACATTTTAAACGATCACATGTATCAACCATACCTATCCATTAATAAGAGCATGACATAGCTTTTCAAGCATATTGAATTCTACATATAATCATGTATAATCATAATTCAATCGTAGTCATACATATTAATGTCATAAACGAGTAATGATTACACAAGAGTTATATTCATTACACATTATGTTTCCAAACCATCACTGAGACCAAGGAGGCGTCCAGTATGTGCTACGGTACAAGACAACACTCAAGGGGTTCAATCAACACAATTATGTCTAGGAGGGCGTGCTGAGCGGAGCGTCCCGCGTTAACGCGCTGCAAAATATTTAATTTTTCAAGCCCCAGGAGGACACGCTAAGCGGGATAATCATGCTAAGCGCGGTCTACAAATTTCCCAAATTAAACTCTCAAGAGGGCACGCTAAGCATGACCCCGGGCGCTAAGCGCAGTCTGCAATTTACAGAAAAACCAAAATGATATCAGTTCTATTTTGTGTTCTAAAACCCAAATTTTACCATTCAATTCAAATAACCAAAGCATAAAAACACCAATTTCAGGTTAGGAACATGTTATTCATCACTAAAATCAACATGCATTCACAAATTCTCAACCTAACCCTTAACCCCAATTTTATGTCATAATCCTAAATTCTACTCCAAGTTATAACTATGAAACTCACCTTGCATCAAAGGAGGTTTAGATGAAACCCATGTATAAAATTAACTCCTCTCTTGCAAAAAACTCCACCTTCATCATCGTCAATCCCGTAACCCCATATTTTCCATTTCAGCAAGAAATCCCCAACTTCAAATTCATTTTTCTCGTTCAATACAAACCTTCCTGTAATACAGTGGGAGAACTGACTTATTTAGCGTTTTACCGCAAATGTTGCAAATAACAAGAGTCGCCACCGAGTTTTCTTTTATCTAATAAGGAAAGGGTGAAAAGAACAGAAAAGACCTTGATAGATTTTGAGTTCAGGGGATAAGTTATGAAACGGGAAGGTGTTAGCAGCCTTTCATTCGTAATTATCTACGGGCTCTTAATCACTTAATTCACTTTGAAATTTTGCTTCTTTGTGTGTGTGATTTGAAAATATTTTGATATTTGCCAATGTAAGGCGAAGTTTGTATTAATTCTTGTATCAGTCCTCAAGAATGTATATAAAGTGTTTGAAAATATTTTATTGTTTTGAAAGTGTGAGAAATGTTTTATTTTTTTGAAAAGTTTCTGAGTAAGCGATTAAAAGTATCCTACCCACTCAAGGTCGTTCTTATTCTTTTCCTTCTCCTTTAGAGATAGTGCTATCCGTACCATCAGTTAGTAGGTAGCCTTATCCGTTGGATGTCAAGGGATAAGCAAAGGGTCATCGTACGATCATCGAAGGAAACTTGTAAAGATGCTTTAGCAGTTTCGTGAGGGACTAGATCATTTTCTGAAAGGAAACATCGAAGGGTCATCGAGGGACTATGATCTTTTATTCGAGGGTCTTTGCTAAAGCAACCCTACTTTCGAGGGACGTGACCATTATTCCGAAAGGCAACGAAGAGAGGCTACCCTAGAGGTGTAAGTGTGCAAGTGTGTTTATTTCAATTATGTTTATCTTGAAATTAGGGTTTTGCTATCGGTTGATTTTATCTTACCATACAAACCCTAATTACTAACAATTGCGTAAAAGATATAGTAGCAGAAGATAAAGGCGGAAATATAAACCTAAAAGTATTACAAGGCTTTGGGGCAGTTATATAATAGTGAAGTGCGGAAAAGAAACCCTAAGCTATTACATACTCGAAGCAATTACATAATAATAAAAAAGAAAGCGGGAAATAAAGACCTAAACTATTACATAGGAAACTTGCGACCTATACAATTTGTTCTAAGAATAAGAAAAAGGAAAATAAAAATAGAAAATAATATGAAAAAGATTTTTTTTGTGATTTTTATGAAGAAAATAGTTTTTGATAATAAATAAATAAAATCTAAAAATCTAATTAATTTTAAAATTAAAAAAAAGTTAGTTAATTAAATTATTAAAAGGCTAATTAAAAACCTAAAAACCTAAAAATCTAATTAATCAGGTTTTTTTATTAAAATTTTTTTGTTTAATGGTTAATTGAAAAAATAGGGTTAGGAAAAAGATAAGACTAGGGGAAGAAAACTAAAAAAAATAAGGGTTAGAAACCAAAACAAAGAAAAATGTCAGGGGTGGGTGTTGAACCCACGCCCTTTGCATTCTGCGCTGCATAGCTTGCCACTGTGCCACGCGTGTGCTGGTGTTAGGAGAATGGATGCAACGCAAAATATAGTAAACCTGCAAAAATTGAGAAAAATATGAAAAAACAGCAACAGGCAGGGATCGAACCCATGCCCTCGTGTATCAATATCTTAACACACGCGCTCCTGCCACTAGGGTGGCTATTACATCTGGTATTGCAATGAAAACTAATAAATATATAATAAACACAAATGGCTGGACCAAAGAGGTGCCGGAGCCCTAGCTCCAATCGTCTACTCCGACGACTTCTTTTTTTCAACCTGCAAAATAAAGAGTGTTAGTGATCCAAAGGGACCCTACCCCCGTAATTTGGCCCTTGCAAGTTCAATGGTGGCCATGATTTTTGCCAATTATCCTTGCATGATGAGATACAAAGCAAACAAGGTCAATTGGTGCAAAATGGCAAAGCCTGATTCTGACATCATGAGGGCCATGCGATGGTTCAAACCTATATATTTATATCTCAGAAGCACATTAGCAATGTTAGTTTCGATCAAAGCAAGATAGAAATTAAAATCCGAATTTACAAAATATATGGCAATTAGAGATGCATGGGATGCTTGTTTCTTGCAATTTAGATCATCACAATCGATCTATACTTACTCTATGAGCCTTTTGGAATTGATTGGGACGACTAACTTGCTTGGAGAAAGGCTGCAAATAGGGTTTGAAGTTTGCCCTAGTTTGGATAATTTTTGAAGTTTTGGAATGTGATTTCCTTGCAAGGTTTTGTGGTCCTTATTTGTTTTCTGAATGAGTAATATATAGGCTATGAATTAGGTTACAAAAGTTGGCTTAGACCTTGTCATGAAAGCCTTTGATTTTATTTAGTTTAATTTTGAATTTAAATAAATAAAATCAAAATATATGGAATAAAAATAAAAATAGGTGTACGAATAGATTCATAGATTCACTATGAGGTCTAAGACACGCTTGGACCTTGAAACATAATCCCACTTGCCCAAAAATTCAAGTTTGATCAATTTGGGTTTCATGCATTTTCTCAAAAAAATTTTACTTGTACCAATCACAACTCTCTCAATTTTTATCATATGAAGGTGACCCTTGACTTTATGCAAATCCCAAGACGTCCCCTACAATCTCTATGTTGATCAATATTTCATTTGAGTAATTTATCTTGATGTAAGTTTCTTTGACAAAAGGTGTATTTTTGTTGACTTTTGAAATGACCTATAATGTTTTGGCCCATATCTCTTAAATGAAGCATCTTTTGGACTTGAGCTTAGAGATAAAAAGTTGTAGAGAATTGAATTTATATCAAAATAAGCTTTGGTTGAGAAACATCTGATGAAGCATGTGAAAGTTATGCTTGGTAAAAGTTCAGTTGACTTCTCCTTAAGAAAATCCTAATTTGGTAACTTTTGACTTTGATGAATCTTGAGTCTTCTTGATGAATCATGATCAACCCTTGATCAAATGATGAATGTGAATTCAAAATATTGATGTGGACCAAAAATCTTGAAGTTTGACTGTATGTTGACCATAGTTTGACTTTCTTCCAATATAGTTAATTTTCAGTCATCTGAGCAATTGACTGAGCAAACTTATGATGCAAGGCTTGAAATGTGGCATGGGCATTCCTAGAGACAAATGAGAAACTATGAAATCCACTTGAGGTATTATAAGCTAAATCTTTCTTGAGAAAAGTGAAACCCTAATTGTAGGTCAACTGCTTAGGAGGAGGGTTTATCTGGTCCAACCTTGAATAGCTTTGAGAAATTGAAAACCCTAGGAGCATGAGGAGCTATCTTGAAGAAAATTGGAGGGAAAATTTTGCGGTACAACAGATGCCCCTGTTCAATATTCTTAAACCTGAAGAGTTAGATTTGCATGTCTTCCATTCGTAATCTGGAGGTGGAAGAGGATTGAACATCTATGTGCCAAGAAATTTGCACTCACATGTGCATGAAGTAACACTTTCTATTGATTGTATTACTTGAATGGGCTTAAAGATTCCATTCAGAAAATGATGGATTGTCGGTGGAGATGGGCTTATAGATTGCATCCAAAGTAAGTGTTTATAGGAGTATCAGAATGAGTCTTCGTTCGACTGTATCTAAGAAGTACACTAGAATGAGTCTGTGTCTGACTGTATCTAGTAGATGTGCTAAGGAGTGTCAGATTGAATCTTATGTTGCGATTGTATCTGAATTTGTCTAGAATGATTCCACGTCTTGACTGTATCTATAAGAGGATTATAATGAGTCTTCACTCAACTGTATCTAAAAGAGGACCAGAATGAGTCTTCACCCGACTGTATTTGAGATCTGTATTAGAATGAGTCTACGCCTTACTGTATCTAAGGATATATCAGAATGAATATCAGAATGGATCTATGTTTTGATCATATCTGGAGTATATCAGGAATATGTATTGGAATGAGTATTAGAACGGATCTATGTCTTGACCGTATCTGGATAATATCTAGAATATGTGTCGGAATGAGTCTACGCATGATTGTATCTGAAAGATCATCAGAATGAATCGTCGATTATTTGTATCTGAAGGATGAGAAATTGTTGAAAATATTTATTTGTCTGCGAACTAACCTGAAATAAACAAAGTTAGTTTCATGTAATGTCATGATGTGTGTAATGCATTGCATAATGATGCTCTCGTAATAAATGAGAATGCCATATGCGGTCGTATGCATATGCTATGATATTCAGTAAATGATATATGGATGTAATATGTCACTGGAACATATTGGTAACTACGTATAACGTCTTTGGCTGGGAGAAAATAAATCCCTGACTGTTGATGGAGAATTAAGAATATGAATCTTCAACCTTGTTTAGAATGTCCCCACTGGGGATTCCTGCTTCCTGTTTAAGGATATTTCGCTAGGGATGTTCAACTTCTGTTTGGGGATAGAAGAATTCAAAGAAAAATTTTCGTTCATCGTTCTTTTGAAGGACTTGATTCTTATGTACCCTGACTAGGGATAAAACATATGGATAATCCTCTGATGTGCTGTCTGACCATGTTTCAGATATGGATGTCAACTCTTCTGGGGAGGAAAAATTTGAATGCCATCTTGCCGGGGAAGATAATATTGTTGGGGAGTTACGATAATCGGAGAAATAAACTCTGTTGGGGAAATAACCCTTCTAGAGAAAAGAATTGTGTCGGGGATTTTACAGTGTCGGAGAAATAAACCCCGCTGGAGAATTAAATTCCTGTAAACTATATTGATGAAATAATCTTTGATGGGGATGAGTTTGTGATGATAGCTCTATGGGTATTTTTTAGATAGATGAAACTTTATCCCAATTCCTAGGGTTCTTAGTAAATGCTAACCCTGTTTTTACACATATGTTAGCAGAAATCATGTTCAAATGCATATGTTCATTTAGTGTAATCATTAGACATTTTTGCAAACAAAACGGGGAAAGTAAAACAATTTTGAATTTTGAAGCATATTTGTTTTGAGAGTTTGTCTATAAACAAGCATTTTTGTACAAAGAGACAAAGATCCTTGTATGAGGAAATTGTCGTAAAATGAAAAAAAAGTACAAAGAAAAACATCTATGTGAAAACGATCCCATCGAGTTTCAACTTTGATATTGCCCCTATGTCTTCAAGCATCTCATCCCTTGTCGTCGAAAAAAGTAGATTGAATTAAGCTGTACCATTTGATCTTGACGTTGATAACAAAGCTTGCTATAAGTACATGATCTAACGGGGTATATTTGTATGCTTTAATCCATAACTTTTTCCTGGGCCACCCTTTCGGGTTTTTAGTCCATCGAGATACCCTTTTTTGCCTATGTCGCCTTTTCAAGTTTTCGACTTGTCGAATGTACAATTGTTTTATATATATCCATAATTTTTGCCCGAACCCTTTTGGTTTACCGGGATGCCCTTATTTTTTCCTAGGCCCGTCAGCCTAGCGGGTCTCTTTCATGCGTAGTATTTTTTACTATGTATGCATTGACTGGGTGCGGAAAATCTTCACCGTCCATGGTGGTGATTATCATAAAACCACTAGAAAATATCTTCTTGATCACAAATGGCCTATCATATGTGGGGGTCCATTTTCCCCTGGGATCGCCTTGTGGTAGGATAATGCGCTTTATTACCAAATCACCATCCTGGTATACCCGATGCTTAACATTCTTGTTAAAGGCTTTGATCATGCGCTTATGGTACATATGACCATGGCTAATAGCCGCAAGCCTTTTATCATAGATCAAGTTTATCTGGTCAAGCCTAGTATGAATCCACTCGTCTTCACCTAAATCTGTGTCTTTCATAATCCTTAAGGAAGGGATATGGACTTCGACAGGTAAGACAACCTCCATGTTGTAGACTTGGGAGAAGGGGGTTTCCCTAGTTGATGTACGTATTGAAGTGCGATAACCATGAAGAGAAAATGGCAGCATCTTAAGCCAATCTTTGTATGTCACTGTCACCTTCTGCAAAATCTTCTTGGTGTTCTTGTTGGAGGCTTCCACTTGGCCATTCATCTTTGGTTGATACGAAGAATTGTTCTGCTTAATCTTGAACTGCGTGAAAATTTCTGTGATCATAACATTGTTAAGATTGGTAGCCATCTTGCTATTCTTCCGAAGAGAGTGGGTTTCTCGAATATATATTTTATTGGATCCATCTTAGAGATCAACGAGTAGTATGAGTCAACATATATTGTCTTAGTCATCGAGTAGCCCATGCCAAACTGTAACAAGTTTTCTCGAGCAGTGATTATCTTGTTTCACAGTTGGTAATCTTTTTGCTAAGGTAGTATATTGCATGCTCTTTTCGACCAGACTCGTCATGTTGCCCCAATACACACCCCATTGAGTTCTCTAACACTGTTAAGTACATGATAAGGGGTCTTTCTTCAACTGGTGGCATCATAATTGGAGGTTTCTGGAGGTACTCCTTAATTTTGTCGAAGGCTATCTGATAATCGTTGTTCCACTTCACTACTTGATCTTTCTTCAGTAACTTGACGATTGGTTCACAAATAGCGGTCAAATGGGAAATAAATCTGGTAATGTAGTTCAATCGTCCTAGGAAACCTCTGACTTCCTTCTCAGTGTGGGGAGATGGAATTTGTTGAATAGCTTTAACCTTGACAGGATCAACTTCAATTCCTTTACCGCTAACAACGAAACCTAGGAGCTTACTCGATCTTACCCAAAAGGTACACTTGTTTTGATTAAGCCTCAACTTGTACTTTTTCAACCTCTCAAACAGCTTGTGCATATGGTTGAGATATTCTTCTTCAGTCTGAGACCTAGCTATCATGTCGTCAATGTAAACCTTTATCTCGTGATGGATCATATCATGAAACAAAGCTACCATAGCACGCTGATACGTTGCACAGGCATTCTTCAAACCAAAAGGCATAACTTTGTAACAGAAAGTGCCCCACTATGTGACAAAGGCATTCTTCTCCATGTCTTCAAGTGCCATCTTGATTTGATTATAACCAGAGAAACCATCCATGAAGGAAAATACCTTGTGTTGAGCCGTGTTATCAACCAGAATGTCAATATGCGGAAGCGAAAAGTCATCTTTCGGGCTTGCCCTATTCAGATCCCTGTAGTCTATAAAAATACACACTTTGCCATCCTTTTTAGGTACTAGCACCACATTTGCAACCCACTGAGGATAGGACGTAACAACTAAGAAACCTGCATTGAACTGCTTCATAACCTCAGCTTTGATCTTTTCAGACATCTTGGGACGCATACGACGAACCTTCTATTTTATAGGAGGACAACCTTCTTTCATCAGTAGACGGTGAACCACAATGTTATTATCAAGCCCTGGCATGTCTTTTCACGACCAAGCAAATATCTCAACATAATCATGCAACATCTAGATTAATCTGTTTTTGTCACTGTCTTCTAGATTGGCACCTATCTTGACTTCTTTCTTTTCCTCTTCAGTACCCAAGTTCACAACCTCGACTGGCTCTTCATTCGGTTTTATGGCTCTTTCTTCATGCATTAACAGCCCAGCAAGCTCTCCAGGTACTTCACAATCTTCCTCACCTTCGTCCTCGGCTTGGTAGATCGGATTTTTGAAGTCATAATTGGCAATAGGAGAATTGTTATCAATGGGATCCAAGGTGGATATGGATCTATAATTTTTTATGTGGGTGTGTGTAAGAACACGTCTATTTTGAAAGTAATAAAGTAAAAGAAAGACAAAGAGTACAAAATTTGAATGCAAGCGTCCAATGATTTATTAAATGAAAATATGCGAATGAAATATGACAACCATAACAAATGGACCATTGTGCCCCGAGTAAGGCACACGACTTAAAGTTATTGTTTAAAATTACATAACTAAAACTTAAAAGCAAGAAAATAGAAAATAGCATTTACTCCTGACTGAAGGAGATTGGTATAACGTCTTCAGTCTTCCAATTGTTGAGCTGATTGCCGGTGGTAGGAAAAATCCAACTGTCTAAGTCATAGTCACTATCAGCATCTTCTACCATGTTGACTCCATTATTGTTGATGCTGAATGGTGGTCTTCCAGCACGAGCACGAACTGATATTACCTACATGGCATCACAACCCCACCATACACTAGCTACTTAGAGGTGAGTTAGAAATTCAAAGAGTGATATTTATATAGGGATGTTACATTATCCCCCCCCCCTCTTAAATAGAATTCACCCTAGAATTCCTTATGATCGCCTTGACAAATGGTTCTTCACATTTTACTTCAACAAGGGGACGAAATGTTCACTACATTCTTTCTTTGGTAAACCTATCGACTTCGTCTGAATATCACTTCATCCAAGAAAAAACAATACTTTGATACACTTGTGTCTTAACAATATTGGCTATAAACTTTAGTCGTCACGTAACACACTTCTTCTGATACTTCGTTCAGACATACCTGGGAAGTAATCCATTCAAGGTTCCCGAACTTTACTTATTCACACCGAGTCTTCACAGCTTCGGAATTCCTAGAAGTCCATTCTGGTCAGACATTCCTCATCCTCAATGTTTGTCAAGCTCGTCCCTGTTTAACATATTTACCGATTCACTTCCACACGCGTCCAAACAACCTCATACAACCGCCCGTCAAATCCTTTATCCCAACTTCTATTTCCCAGAAACTTAATCGACTTGCTTCAAGTTATCTCCTTCATACTACAAAACTTCTTACTTCAATTCTTACTTTAATTCTTGGTCGTAACACTAATACCGATAATCACAAGGGTGTACAATTTTATAACTCATAGCCCTTACGCCTGACAACTGCATACAATGTCCTATTAGTGAAGAGTAACCCTCATAGTTATCCCACAACTACCGTCTCGACATCTAAAAGCTTCACACAAGGTTCTAATGAGGAAAGGTGAATTCTAACAATTATCCAGCAACCATCTCCCAAGTCTTTGTGCATGCCCATAAGTGCACAAGACACAGTCATGAAGAGTCTACTTCAAGAAAAATACTTCACTCGTTTAATTCTCAATACTCTAATTACAACCATTGCCTCATGAGTGTCTTATCACATATGAATCACATAGTCCCCTCTATATTGGTCCATCAACATTGCCTTTCTAGATTATGGTGGATCCTTGAGAGACCTTAGATGAAACATAGTTTCGACAAGTTTCTCTTAGGAAGATGTCTCTACTCAAACAACTCCTGCAAGCATTATATTCATAGCTATTGTAGACTTATCTAGTTATTCTTCCATCCATTGCGCTACTCTGATCTTAACCAGTTACATACTTCTTGATGTATTTTGAATCACAACACATCTGTAAACCTTTTAGTTCTATTTCTCTACTATGCTTCAGCTAAATCCCTTAATAACAACAGTCCTCTCTCGGAATCCGCTCAAACACGATATGTGCTAAAATCTTAAACAAACTCAACAAGGGCTGCTTCTCAAAGTTGAGTAATTCAAAAATAAGGTCACTAATGATTCCATTAGTCCTGGTTAGGTTCACGAATACAACTTGGTCACACGCTTCGGTTCAAGAATGTCTAAAGTTGGATACTCACAAAATAGGAGTATGCTTTACCCTACCTTCTTCCACATCGTACAACAGCTACAATAACACTTGCAACTTTTCTATAATCCTTTCCTAACCATAAAACTTCATACTCTTAGTGTGATAACACCTTTGCTAACTCGTATGATTTAACCGATGCAATAATCCTTTCACTGATACACTTCGTCCATGTAGTCGTCTACTGACATTCGTAATGCCCTAAATATCCTCCGTGACCACTGAGTAACCCTAAAAACCAATACAAGTCCTTTCAGCATGTTTTGTTCTCACTTACACGCATTTTGAAAATTCCCCATAATGTCTCCCATCACAATAGTACTCCAAGTCAAGCATACTTAACTGTGGAGTTCCTATGGAACAGTCTACCGAAGATAAGATATATCTTGTTGTTATATGTAGTAATTACCAGTCTTTATATGCTTTCCTTCAACCTTGCAGTCCCATACCTCCATGGCCTCTGGATCCTTCTTATACCTGATGCAAAATTCAGTTTCTCACTTAAAGTTGCTAGGATTATCTTAATGCCATGCCTCGTCATTTTCGAAAATGTCACTAAACTGACTTCCTATGTTGCATTGCCAAATGCAACATTCTAATGTCTAAAGGGAGATGGAAATTCAAGGAATTATACTTCGTGCTTTAAACATCCCCCTTTAGAAATTCTTGGCATTCTAAATCCAAAGTGTCTCTGTTCACTGAGACTGACAATGCTTCACTCTTGAGGGTCTCCAGATACTCCCCTTAGATACATTTCATATCGGGCTATCCCAAGATATAATTCATTTATTCCAACATTGATCACCAATGTTAAGGAATAGACACACCACACACCGACCAAGATATGATAACCTCACATCAGTTTGATCTCTGGAATTCATGCACACTCATTACTTACCCCTCCACAAAACCAGAAACATCTATAAAGTATTATCTGATATCACCTACATAGCCGCAACCACCAAGGGTCCTCATAATCATAGTACTAGAACTTGATCCATTCCACTATTGTCTGCTTAGACAGTTTTCCACTATCAAGAGCTACACGTGGATACTTGTCACACTCACCTCATGGGAAATTGGATCCGCATCTCATAAATACCAAATCAGAGACATACCTTGAGTTACGGATCAATATTTTCCAACATCTGTCACGTCTCTTGCACGATAGCGATATTGTGGCGTTAAACCTATCTGGTAGTACTAACATGGTGGTCTAACTCCGAGCCTATGATCTCAAGTAACATACCCTATAGTGTATAACAATCTCCACCTGTATCATATAGTCACAGCCGTCAGATGTCTGGACAGCTCTCCACTGAGGTCATCTCTCATCCAATAGGTTTTCAAGTCATATCAACCACTGGCACCAGGATTGAGCAGTGAATTTCTAATGGCTTCAAACTTAGTTCAATTATAGAATTCCTTTACTACATTCCCTTCTTAGGCTCTTTGCGGATTTTCTTCACTGCTAATAGGATCTAGAGAAAGTTCCACCTCGTCTAATCGAATCTTGGAAGCTCTGGTAGTCTTAAACCTTACCACGATAGTTGGGATGTCAACCATTCTGCGCCAAATGTTCCATTCGTGTTCAACAATCCCAACATTCTCCCAACTCAATAGGTTTCAACCACTTCATCTCGAGTCACTTAGGATATTTTTCATCCTCGTGGTGGCTACACCATGATTCTATCCATCGTATATGCAGTCAGTGAGATGGCCAGGCTCAACGACTGAATACTACGATAGTAGAAATTAGGCTAGAAACACACACATATGAGGGAGAAGAGAATTGCTAGTGATGTTTCATGGAAAGGACAACAATCGACCTGCTCTGATACCAACTGTAACACCCCGTACATATATGTCTAAAATAATATGCAATGATGTTAATTATGGTATAAAGAAACATACAAATAGCTGGAAAAGACAAGAAATTAAAGCCGAATATAGTATAATTCCATTATTAGAATGTATACAAATAGATTTTCTTCAACAATGCACATCAGAAAGATAAATTCTATAAAGGTGCTCCTGCAATCTGCTCGTCTGCAGTCTTCAAAGCTATCCATCAAGTAATTCTAAGACTTATAACCTGTTCCTGAAAAAATAATATGAGGATTGGGGTGAGATTACTAAATCTCAATGAGTTCCCGTATCTTATGAGTTCACTTGGTTCTACAGAGTGCATGCACCAAAAAAGGAATCATAGTGAATCCGAGTTTTTCTCTCACGGCTGGGTGCAAGTACACAACAACGATACACCGCTATTGGAATTCCCATAACTATCCAAAGAGGAAAACAATACATAGTCAAACACAAACAAGTATGCAGACCCGTACCCATGTACGAGGAATCCAGGAGTAAGTTTACTTGCCCCTACTCAGGTTACACTATCACATCCTCAACGAGTTACACCCTTGCATTGCATCAAGAGACTCACACCAGTCAAAACACAATGACTCAGATCATTCCCAATGGAATTCCATCCATGATGAGTTGCATAAGTGAAATTTGCAGATATGGCGTCACATCCCTGTCCATCATCAAAACACATGTGATTATATCGCCTGTACGAAAGCCCCATGTTAACAACATGAGTCCACCGGGCGAAATCCTAATGGTTTTGCCTATGTGGTACCATTAGAGGTGAGTTAGAAATCTAAGAAGGGATATTTCCTACGTGGCATCATAATCCCATCATACCAAGCACGCCGATATGGTCGTCAAAATTGGGGAAACGTCCTAAAGGACCCCCAACTTTATATCACAGTGGTAGCTCAGGTGTGTATGACATACCGAGCATGCAAATATGATCGCCATAAGTGTGGAAACTCCCTTCCATTTTGGCCCACAACGGCACATCACTACGGTATAAGTGACACAGAAGGTCTACGTCATAAGTGATTTACGTCCTAGCATCCATGCCTACTTTGATTCAAGCATACATCACACATCGAGATCACACAACACGACACACATAGTCACATAATCACACATATCTGAACATTTAACCCGAATAAACGGAAGCCAAAATGTTCATATAACATCATATATCAAATAATATATTTATATCACATGCGTGTATTATCATTCATCTTCAAAAAGCAAGTGATTAAGCATTCATAATATAGCATCTTTCATAATGCATTTCTCAACACTTTGCAAATAATGATCATAGTATTATTCATATATTGTGATTTGAACATAATCATACATATTAATGTCACAACTGAATTAATGATCACACAAGCTTATACGCATTACACAATTTGTTACCCAACCATCACTGATACCAACGAGACGTCCAGTACGCGCTACACTATAAGACTGCACTCGGGGGGTTAAATTAATACAATTTTGTACAGGAGGGCGCATTGAGCGGAGCCTCCCGCACTATGTGTCCTCTGCAAATTACATAGTTTTTAGTCCCAGGAGGGTGCGCTAAGCGCGGCCTGCAAAATTTTCAAAATTCAAGTATCAGGGAGGCGCGCTAAGTGCGGTCTACATTTTGCAGAAAACTAGAACGACATCAATTCTATTTTGGATTCCAAAAACCCAATTTTACCACCCAATTCGAAGACCCAGAGCATACAAATACTAATTTCAGGTTAGGAACAAGTCATTTGTCACAAAAATCAACATGCATTCACAATTTCTCAACCTAACCCTTAAACCCAATTCATGTCATAATCCTGAATTATACCCCAAGTTCTAACTATGGAACTCACCCTACTCAAATGGATATTAGGATAAAATATACTTGCTGCATTTGAACTCTTATCATGCTCAAAACTTCACCTCCAATCATGCCAAACCCGTAATCACCTTAATACCCATTTTCAACATTCATCCTCCAAATTCAAATATGTTTTTATCCTTCAATACTTAAGCTATAATCATGAAATATTATATCAAATTGAAGGGAATTTCATGTAGATTCTCGAACATCAAGAATTTCTTAAAACGGAGTTACGAGTAGAGAGTTATGACCTGATTAGTGCAGGTTGTCCTTTAAGTGGGAAAATGAAGATGATGAAGATGAACATAGACTCTCTCTCTCTCTCCACTTTTCCGTTCAAAATTTCTGATTTGCTGGTGTTTCTACCAAACAATACCTTATGATGACATGCAAGATTGTTCATTGACCTAAATACCCTTCAACTAAGCCATTATTACTAGTTTGCCATTTTGGTCACAATCTAACAAATATCCTTAAAACTCCACTAACTTCTCATACATGGTAATATATATAGGGAATTTACAATCTGATTGATCGTTTAAAAAAAAAAAGAGAAAAATAAACTTTGATATATAGGTAAACGATTAAAAAAAGACATTATAACTCAAAAAAAAAAATCTTGAGTTAAAAACATAATTACCGATATTAGTAAAGTTAATTAACTTAAATATCTTGAGATAAAAACACAACATACCAACTTTTCTTCATAATTTATTTCAATTTTCCAATTAATCTTTTAAAATATATTCATTAGTAAAATAAAATAAAATAATTGTTACCAAAAATCTATATTTTGTCATTTTGTTAATTATATTTATGCAAAGCGTGTATATAAAATATATTTATTATATTTCAATATATGAACAATAATATTAAAATGTACAATGTATAATAAAAAGAAAAAAATTAACCTTATAAATATTTTGTTAGGAAAAATGAAATAAATACCAAATATACTTACTCAAGATTTTTAAATTAAAGAATATAGTATTTTGTTATCTAAATACATTTTTTAAAAATAAATAACTCATTAATTTCTATTAATATTTAATCAATAAAGTCATCATATATATTAAAGAAACCTTGCCAAATCTAAAATATCTGTTTCTTTATCTTTTTCTTTAAATATATATATATATATATATATATATATATATATATATATATATATATATATATATATATATATATATATATATATATATATATATATATATATATATATATATATATATATATATATATATATATATATATATATATATATATATATATATATATATATATATATATATATATATATATATATATATATATATATAAGCTATTTTATAAAGTCATCTAAAAAACATAACTATTAAAATAGTTGAGGGTGCAGTTGTTTAAATGTTACCATCCATTTTTGTTTTATTATATATATAAAAAAAGTCATTTTAACATTTTTAAATAATTTTACCTTAAACATTGATGTTATTGAATTAATTAATGTTAGTGATTCAAGTGTGTATAAATATGCATCCTTTTTTTTGACAACGTCCCGATAATTTTAGAGTTTTATTTGAAAAGATTAGTTATTAAAGAAAATATCATGATGAAGTTTGGAAGCATTCTCCTAATGGTTGTAGCCTTGTTTGTTCTCTTCACCTCCACTTTCGAATTTCGTATTGCTATCGCAGGTACATCTATAGTAACATAATTCTAACATCTCTAGAGCTATTCCAATTCTAAACAATGATTTCAATCATATTTATGTTTACGTTCAACATGTGGATATTGCTTTTTGTCCAAGACAGTTGGAGGTGTCGGGAAAATGCATCAATTCTCGCAGTTGCGGTGAAGATCTTAATTCTGCATTTGGAGCAAGCGTCATGGTTCATCAATGTACTTGTGAAGATCTTGCTTCAAATAATTATTGTTGTACATGTTTAGCTGTTTGTCAATAGTCAGCCATCCCTAGAAATCTAGTTTTCCATAAATCTAATTTTAGTGTTGAAATATTTGTCATAACAATAAATCTATAATGAAATTAAATAATGTTTCACATTTCAATATATGCGTTGCTATATTTTAAGTTTTTGTTCGTTTTTATTTATTTATTTTTATGTGCATTTTAATACATTGTATTTTGATAGAATAAATTTTGATCTTTTATTTAAAAAGCTAAAATATCTTTTTGTTTTCACCGCTATTAATAAATTTGTACGAATATTTTCAAATGACACATTTTATTTATGCCCTTCTTTTTTCATTGATAAGTATTTCAAATCCATGTGTTTAGCAAGTTTAAAATATTTAACACGAAATAAATATTATAATAATTTTATAAGGATTTTAATTATAGTATTGTTATAAACTATGAAAGTATGTAATACAAAGATTAAAGTCACGCACATCATCGCCAATGCATATTTTCAAAGGTAGACCGACATTAACTTCTGAGTACATTTTTAAGGTCAAACATATTGTAAATCATGTAGACTACTTTTCTATCAACTCGAAGGATCATTATGCTCTTGCAGAAAATAGAAACTCACTGCTCTTCCTTGTGCCCATGCAATATCAACCATGAACAACATGAACTTAAGAGTTGATGATTACATCGCAAATATTTACAAGAAAGAAAGGTATCAGACTGTCTATAGTTCAATTATCTATCATGTCTATGTTTCTAATTTATGGGTCAAGATTGATTATCCAGATGTCTAGCCACCCAAATACATAAAAAATCCAAGAAGACTCAAGAAGAGAATGAATCTTGAGCAAGGAGAAATTGATGGGTGAAATTGAGCACGAAGATAATGAGAAAAATTGGAATACTTATTAGGTGTAGTGGTGCAAGAAAACTGAGCACAATAACTATAATTTTACGATGATATCATCTATAAAACTAGTTAAACAAACTCAACAAATAGATTAAGGGAGCCAAGCTAGGGCTAGTAAGGCAAGTTAGGTTATAAAACAATCTCAAACGAGCCAAGGGATGCCAAGGAAATTTACTCTTAGGATAGCCAAGCCAAGGGAGCCATCATCAATGGTTGGGACAACCATAAGCCAGGGCCTAACAACCATGCTCAGTGCAACAAAAAATAAAATTGGGCCAACCACAAGAAGGAGTACTCCAACAAAGAGATCCATGCCAAAGTAGAAGACCTTTAGGGTTTAGTTATGTAGTGTCTATTTTGAGATCTTTGGTTATGTAGTTTTTTTTGTTGTTGTTTTAGAACCACTCCAACAATGTTTGTAAGGCTACTGTGTGTTTTGAGATGTTTATTTATGTAGTGTTTGATGTTGTTGTTGCAGAACCACTCCAACAATGTTATTTATATTCAAAACAAGTTTGAATTAATGTTTATTTAATGTTTTATAATCATATTATTCATGGTGTAGTGTATGCTCTATGGTTATGCATAATTCATCAAAAATTGGGTAACATGCTTTATGGTTCTAGCAGAAAGGGTACATAATACCACAAGTGCATAATTATATGCTACTTCTGCATTATTCATGTTGAGTGAATGCATGCATTATTCAAGTAGAAATGTACTTATTCAAAATTACTTAATTAAAATTGAAATCAGCATTACCCAACATTCAATTTTATTCAAAATTGCAAACATTACATAATTAACCAACATTCAACATAATATGGTACATAATAAATGAACATTAACTAATATAGTACATAATTCAATAAACATACATTAACCTTAATCTGGTACACTATGATTTACTAACATAGTGAAATTAAAACATATTTACTATTAAAACAGTGAAAACAACATAAAACATAAACATCCAAAGCTTTTTTCACTTTGATCATGTTCTTCATAATAATGTCTAATTCAACAATTGTGAGCATTTAATTTTCAATCTCAAATTTTGCTTTCTCATTTTCTTCTTCTCACTTTTTCATCTTACTTATTTACTTCATCGTCAATTGATCTTTTTCATCCCCAGCTTCTTCATAGAACCAGTCAAAGAAGCCGCAACCATTATGATTCCCTATATAGATTAAGAAACTAACAAACAATGTGTTAAAATAAGTTGAAGATTCACAATAATATTTTCCAAAAATATGACACAAACACATATTTACCATTACAACTTACCCTAAAATATGGACAATCCCAAAAAAGCTTTCTATAGTTGTTAATTGTTCTTTCTATGCGAAGACCATCAATGTCTCCACATCGAAAACATGGTTTCTAGCTAATATTCTATATATTTTTAACCTAGAATCATTATTTTTAATAATCTTATTTTTCCCTGAAGATGATGAAAACTTATTATTCATGATGAAACCTTATATTTCTAAGAATTGGTGCTCCAATCCATTAGCTGTGTGCATATTGACCCTAGAAAGAAGATCTCTGATGTATTTTGTTTGAGTCAGTATTAGGGATCCATTGGTTTGATAATGAACTTCCAAACCTAAGAAGTATTCTGGCTTGCCAAGTTTCTTCAGAGCAAACTTATGATGTAGTTGATTTATCAACTTGTGAACAAGATGAAAGGATGATCCTGTTACTAAGATGTCATCCACATAGACTAAGGCATACATAATAATTTCTTGATGCTTGTAAATGAACAAAGAGTGATCACACTTGCTAGCCACAAAACCAAAATGAAACAGGGTCTGGTGTAGTTTCTCATACCATGATATGGGTTCCTGCTTGAGTCCATATAAGGCTCTATTCAACTTGCATACCAGATTTTTGTTCTTATTCTCAAACCCAGGTGGTTGTTGCATATATATCTCTTCCTGCAGAGCACCATTTAAGAAGGCATTGTTGATGTCAATCTGTTGTATTTCCCACTTATGAGTTATAGCTAGGGTTAGAATAACTTTTATAGTTGTTGGCTTGACAACAGGACTGGAGGTTTCATGAAAATCAAGACCATACAGTTGGTTAAAACCTTTGGCAACCAACCTGGCTTTGTGTTTGTTAATGGTTCCATCAGAACTTTCTTTCAATTTAAACACCCACCTACAGCCTATTGGTTTTCTGTGTGGAGGTAAATGAGTTAGTGTCCAAGTGTTTTTGGCTAGGAGAGCATCAAACTCTTGTTTCATAGCCTCAAACCATTCTGGTTGAGTTAAGGCTTGTTTGTAGGTGACTGGTTCACATTGTGCAAGGAATACTTTAGGTTTAAGGTTCCATGTTTTGCTCCTAGTAACCATATAGTGATTGTTAGTAACTAAGGCAGGAGAAGAGTGAGTATCAAGATTAACAGTAGTCCGGGATGGACCAGATTCCTGATGGACAGTATTTTGATTAGTTAGAGCAGTGTGATGAGGTTGGATATTAGTTGTACCTTGTGTATGTTGAGAACAAACAGGGGTACTCTGAGATGGATCAATGTTTCTATCCAGGGGTTCTTGCTCAGTGAAGGAGGAAATTTGATAATGAGAAGAAGTATGATTATGTTCAATGGTTATAGACTGGTTTTGAGGAGAGTGCTGGGGTGTGCTATTTCAGGGCAGGACAAGCTAAGTGGTCCTGGTACCATTGGTTATAGGATTATCATAGGGTGCAGAAAAATGACTGTTTTGTACAAGTAAAGGGATAGACTTGGTGGGTCCTGTTTTGACAGACTGAGGTTGATCATTGAATGTTGGAAAAGGAAAGACTTTTTCATTGAAAATGACATCCTTGGAAATATAAATCCTGCCTTCTTTGCTAAGGAATTTGTAACCCTTATGATGTGGAGAAATTCTTAGATAAACACATTCAAAGCTTCTTAACTAGAGTTTATTTTGATTGTAGGGTCTTAAATGAGGAAAACAGGAGCAGCCAAATATTCTAAGGGTGTTGTAGTCATGGATTTTGTTGAACAGAGTCTGAAAGGGGGAGACAGTTTTAGGAAGTGTAGGAGTGGGGAGTCTATTGATCAGATAGACAACTGTTGTAAAGGCATGATCCCGATATTCTATAGGCAGATTAGCATGAGCAAGTAAAGTCAGTCCCATTTCTACTATGTTTCTATGTTTCCTTTCAACTGTGCCATTCTGATGTGAAGTATGTGGGCAAGTTAGTCTATGAACAATGCCAAGATCATTCAAAAGTTTAGTAAAGGGCCTGTACTCACCACCAAAGTCAGATTGTAGAGCCTTAATAGTGGTATGAAATTGTGTTTTGACAAAGGCAAGAAAGTGTTTGAAAGTGTTGAGGGCATCTAAGTTATGTTTGAGAAAATAGACCCAGGTTTATTTAGTGTACACATCTACAAATGCTATGTAGTAAGAAAAGCCTTGGCTAGAGGGGTTTGGTGATGGTCCCCACAAATCAGTGTGAATTAATTCAAAAGGAGCAGTATATACAGTAGAAGTTAGAGGAGCAAATATTCTATGAGACTTGCCTATACAACATGAATTACATAATTCAACATTATCTTTATTGCTCAACTGAATATTACATATCTTGAGAACTGTTTTAACAGCTACATGGTTAGCATGGCCTAGCCTATGATGCCATAGAGAAAACTTATTTGAAATTGAATCTAAAGTATTTGAAACCTTATCAGGTGAGATACAAGCTGCATTTGCTGTTGGTGACACATAAGTCTTCAAGGTGAGATTGGGAAAGTTGTATAATCCTCCAGCATCAAGGTAGCCTTCTAAGAGAACTTCCTTAGATGCCTGAGATTTGACAAAACAGCTGTTAGAGTGAAACTCAAAGAAGACCTTGTTGTCTTTGGCAAATTTGGAAACAAATAGAAGATTTCTAGTTATGCTAGGAACATGAAGCATATCTTTCAGACTTAGCAAATAATTGGAAGTATTGTTAGGCTTAATATGAGCTATTCCTACAGATTCAATTTTCAGACCTTTACCATTTCCTATAATGACTTCATTATTTCCAGAATAAGGTTTAGTGTGTTTACTATGATAGTTTCTAGAGGTGATATGATGGGATGCACCTGAATCCGCGAACCAAGCCTGTGATTCAAGATTTGTTGGAAGGCTGAAATCTTCTTGATGTGCTAGGAATGCAGAAGCTTGTGCAGAATTTGAGGCTTCATTCTTCTGTTGATCTTTTGCCTGAGTAGGCTGCTGATTAGCTTTAGGCGCCATAGGTTCAAAACTTTCATCATACCTGTGCCAGCAATTGATGACAGCATGGCCATATTTTCCACAGAGTTGGCATGTAGGGAGATTTCCTTGAGTGTAACCATTGCGTGCCCTGGTGCGGCCACGACCTCTGGAGCCAGAACCACGTCCCCTTGACTGCTAAAAGCCACCTCTGGTGGTCTTGGAACTTGTCTGATCTTCAGTATAGGCAAGATTGGCAGTGGCCGTGGTAAGTGCAAGTTCTTGACGATACTTGTCAAGTTGTGCTTCTTGGACATAGAGGAGAGCTTCCACATCATAAATGGAGGATAGCTCACCTTTGCCATAGGTCATCATGACAAATGGATTGTACTCCTCCGGAAGCCCCTCTAAAATGGAATCAATTTGATCTCTCTCTGAAATGGGATCACCAATAGCTAGCAGTGCATCAGCGATAGCTCTAATTCTCAGCACATACTCAGAGATTGACCTAGTCCCTTTCTTGGTGGTTTTCAATTCAGAACACAGCTGGTGAACCCTAGCTTTCATGACTGCATTGAAATGTTTGTGGATTTGATCCCAAATTTGATATGAGTGTTTACAGGAGAGGACTCTTGGAAGAACAGATTCGGAAATCGTTGAGAGCAGCCATGAGAACAATGCTTGATCTTGTACAATCCAAGATTCATACACAGCTGAAACTTTGTTGGCTATGCGATTTTCTTCTGAATCAAAGATTGGGGGAATCTGTGGATTCACGATGAATTTGTGAAGTTTGTGAGAAAGAATGATTCCTTCAACCTGTTGATTCCAAAGGAGAAAATTGTTCTCTTGAAGCTTGATGGAGAGGCGAGGTCCAAATCCATTATTGCCAGTGGAGAAGGGGGTGAATGAAGACTGTATTTCTTGATTTTCAGTGGCCATGATGCAGGGATGAGAATGAAGAACAAAGAACAGAGATACTGTAGAGATACCGGTAGGAGAAGAGAGATGAGAAGAATGTGGATGGATCGATCACGATGATACCATGTAGAAGATGAAGAATGCTCTGCATTCAACAATTTGCACTTTGTGCAGTTTCTATAAAATTCAGAATATGCTTTCTTAATTGTTACAGTAAAGGATAAGCTATTTATCAGTTTATACAAGTGGACCAATATATAACTATCTCTATAACAAACTCAACCAATAGCAGAAGCCTAACAGTAAGCCAATCAGAACTATACAGCTGAACAGATGCATAAGCTAATGTATATCACTAATAATGAATAACACCTAGAACTTATGATTATGGAAACCATGTATTCAATTTAGGTATTATTGTGAAGAATATGGAAGGAGAACAATGAAATTATACTTTTTTGAATTAGGGATTTATCATGGGACAAAACCAACATGGCATGATGAAGAAGGTTTAGAAGAGAAAATGCCAACTCAAATGCCACAGGTGCAACATTTGACGCCATTTCTGAAAAATAGACAGAAAATACTAGTATGATGTTGTTTAAGTAGATAAAGGATCTGATTGGTCGTTTAAAAAAAACAAAAATAAATTCAGAGACACAGGTAAAGGACAAAAAAAATTATAACTCTATAAAAGTATCTTGAGTTATTTTTTATAAGCAAAAATATCTTGATTTAAAAACATAATTGCCGATATTAATAAAGTTAATTAACTCAAATATATTGAGATAAAAACACAACATACCAACTTTTCTTTATTAATCATTTCAATTTTCCAATTAATCTTTTAAAATTTATTCATTAATAAAATAAATTAAAATAATTGTTTCCAAAAATCTATATTTTATCATTTTGTTTATTATATTTATTTATTAATTATATTTATGTGGAGCGTGTATATATAATATATGTATCATTTTCCAATATCAAAAATATAATATTGAAATGTATAATGTATAAAAAGAAGAAAAAAAATTAACCCACATAATTGTTTTTCTAATTCTTTAGTAAACGAATTAACCCTATGAATATTTTATTAGAAATAATGAAATAAATACCTAAGATACTTACTCAAGATTTTTAAATTAAAGAATATAGTATTTTCTTGTTTAAATAGAATTTTTTAAAATAAATAACTCATTAATTTCTATTAATATCTAAACAATAAAGACATCATATATATTAAAGAAACATGTCTCTATCTCTCTATCTCTCTCTCTCTATATATATATATATATATATATATATATATATATATATATATATATATATATATATATATATATATATATATATATATATATATATATATATATATATATATATATATATATATATATATATATATATATATATATATATATATATATATATATATATATATATATATATATATATATATATATATATATATATATATATATATATATATATATATATATATATATATATATATATATATATATATATATATATATATATATATATATATATATATATATATATATAAATAAGTTATCTAAAAAAATACAATTATTTAAATAGTTGTGTGTGTAGTTGTTTAAATGTTACTATCCTTTTTTTTAATTATATATAAAAAATTAAGTGTAACATTTTAAAATAATTTTACCAATGACGTTATTGAATTAATTAATGTTAACGATTCAAGTTTGTATAAATATGTGTCTTTTTTTTTTACAATGTCCCAACAATTTAAGAGTTTTATTTGAAAAGATTGTTTGTTAAGGAACATATCATGATGAAGTTTGGAAGCATTCTCTTAATGGTTGTAGCCTTTTGTTTGTTCTCTTCACCTTCACTTTTGGATCTCGTATTTGTAACACCCCATACATACATTGTCTAGGATATATGCATATGATATTAAAATGGTACGCGAAAGTCATACATAAGCAGCGGAGTTAGAAATAGTATCCGTTCAAAATTATAAATGTCGAAACTGTCATGGCTAAAAGTTACATATCCCAAAAGTACTTATACATAATCCAAAGGTACACAATAGAAAGATATAAAAGAAACGAGACATCGCTAAGAAACACCATCACAAGTCTTGGCCAACTTACCCTTGCCTCGATCCTACCTCGAACAACCTGAAAAATAATAATTTGAATGGGGTGAGATTACTAAATCTCAGTAGGTCTCCCTATCTTAAGAGTTCACTCAGTTCTAAAAGGTGCATATAATATTACGAATTCACCGTGAATCTGGGGTTTACTCACTGCTGGATACAATCACACAACAAGGTAATACCACCATTAGAAGTACTGTAATTATCGATTGAGGTAACAACAACACACGACCAAATGTTTGACCGAACAAACGGAAATAAATGATCATATCATAACATTATTATACAATGTGATTTCAACAAGTTACACATATTCGACATACATATCCATAATGATCATCGCATGACATCATACAATACCTAAAATCAGTCCCATATACATTAGTTATACCGACAAAGAGGCTTTCGGTTCCCGACACGGAATGGAACTCCACTGAAAGGGAAAAATATAATGTTCTGCATAAGCCTGTTCATTGAGCGAACCTGTAGCGAGTCCTCGACTCGCTTAGTGAACCAGTAGCAAATAAAGTCAGAGACTTTAACATGTTATAGAAAGGGATGTTCACTAAGCGAACTCGCAGCAAGGTCTTGACTCGCTTAGTAAAGTTCCAATGAATAATTATTTTCTTCAGTCCTAGAGTGTCGCTACGCGAACACAGGACTTTCTAAGCAAAGTTTGTTGCGAAAAGCCTTTTTTCCAGCTTCAGACTGTCTCTAAGCGAACTTCATTGTGTTAAAAAAAAATAGAAAACATAGAGTACAATTTGGGACTCCATAAACCCGAAATTTTCACATGCAATCCACAATGAGTAACATACAGAACGAAATAAGGATGCATGTACATATTATTACATGATTAGGGTCATGATCATGCATTATCAAAGACAATTGGTGCACATATCTCTCAAACCCTCATTCCAACACACATTTCCCAAAATCCCAAGGTTCTAACTAAGAGACTCACATTGATGAAAGGATGAAAAAGATGTATGAAATTATGGTATATCAGATCACATATGTCTTATACGATGTCGAGACATCCGTTCTGACTAAAACAAAAATTGCAAGGTATAACAAATAAAAGCAGTACTCAAAAGCATAAACAACAAACATAATTGTTAACCCAATTCGGTGCAAACCAACACCTACTCTGGGGGCTACAAATCCAGGAAGGAAATCCACTATATAGTATCAATTCAAAGCTAAAATAATCCCAAGTTTACAACTTATCACTTAATCACTACCCTGTGCAATTTCTACCCAGGTCCTCCCTAGATATGAGAATTCACAGCTCACCTCCAATCACCGCAATGATGTTTAACAGTCCTAGTTACTGTATCGACGACCTTTAACATAAATGAAGATCACACTTTAATTTCAGAACAAACACCTTAATGAAGACACCCCTTGATTAAGAACAACATACTTGATCTTGCTTCACAACTTTGATCAAGAACAATACTTAGAGTTGCTTAACAGCTTCCTCCAACAACAATATCACCTCTTGCATAAAAACTTCGAGGAGACCAATAACAAAGATTACAACTCTGTAACATAGTCCAACTCACAACCGGAGTGGATCATACAAACCAACTCTTCTAGAGAGTGACACAATAACAAAGCTCTAATGATTCTACATCCTGGACCCGTACAACTTTAGGTTTATAACCTTCTATTTATAAACCTTCTCCAAAATGTATTTGGACTTCAAAAACCTAGCAAAGAGGTTGCACAAAGTCTGCAAAAACTTCTCCAAGAAACTAGGTCTTCAATCACAACTTTCCTAAAATGTCTCCGTATTTAGAAAGTTTGATTATCTTGAAAAACCAACATAATATCTCTGATTTTATCAATCTTGGACGCCACATAGGATTACTAAATATTCCCAGAATATTCAGTAATTAAATCACAACAACTAAATCCAGACTGTCAGTTGTAGAAGACTTGATGTCCTATACTTATGGTTAGGACATCTCTTTTGACATGTTAAAAAAGCAAGTTGAAACATTTACCAAACTGCAAAATTGTAACCATGCAGATGTCCTACTCTTCTGGTTAAGACATCACATTCGACATGTTGAAACGACAAGTTGAACAATTTTCCAAACTTCAAAAATGTAACAAACCAGATGTCCTATACTTCTAGTTAATACATTACATTGGACATGTTGAATCTTCAAGTTGAAACGTCTTGTTTAACATGTTGCTGCAAGGTTAGTTTTACCAAAATTCATGTCAATCATAATTTCAGATAAGTAACAATCTCCCCTTTGGAAAATTTTGGCTAAAAAAACCAAATAGTCCTTGCACAAGAAAACACCATAATCATGTTTGAAAATAAATCAAACACACACATCATAGGCATAGCAGTAGAAAATATAACAACAAAGTTATGAGCAGTAACAAAAAAGTGAAATAGTTAGTAGTTAGTCAGTCTACTAAGCACAGTTGCAACAAATAGAGAAACTAAATTCTCAACACCATGATGTCAAGACATATTGTCTGATATCTCTTTAGAGACCTTCAATCCAGCATAGTAGCGACTCCCCCTCAACATCTGCTAACACAATATAGAATCAGAAATTCTGCCCCTTAAAAGCAGCCACTAATCATAG
This sequence comes from Vicia faba, assembly GCA_948472305.1. Taxonomy (NCBI): domain Eukaryota; kingdom Viridiplantae; phylum Streptophyta; class Magnoliopsida; order Fabales; family Fabaceae; genus Vicia; species Vicia faba. The sequence continues at coordinate 974,816,634 of OX451739.1, forward strand.
TGATTAGTGCATACACACACACTTCTCCCCTTTTTTATCCATAATATGACAAAGGAAACAACTAACCAAAAACAAACCACATTAGCACATTAGCACATTAAGTTAATACTAATGCATAACTAAAAAGAACAATGGTGCAACATTCATGCATCAGCATCATCAACATCATCAACTTCCTACTTTTCTCCTTCATCCGCCAAGACATCCATTTAGTCTTACTTCTCCCATTCATAAAAATTATCTCTCAAAGTACACCTAAGACGCATGTGTACACCCGATATAATCATCCAGCTTCTCATGGCTAGAACCAACCATGCCTTGTTAAGAGCACCAACAACTACACCCAGTAGCCTAATGTCACAATATATTGTCTGACATCATATCGAATTTGCACCACTACAGCAACAATCCACATAAGTAATTTACTCCCGTGCTGAATACACTCATACCATGAAGACCCAATCCTGGATACTCTAGCTACTTGAGTATACACACAAAATATCATGACTCTTTGTATAGGAAGAAGTCATGCACACTTGTTTTCAAGTTTCTCACATACTCCCAAACAACTGTATTCATATAGCTTGCTCCACAAGATCCAGATTCACACAAAATCTTTTTGTAGTAGAAGACGCCACCTCCCCAACAAGCATTATGATTAGATTACACTATTTGACACCCTTTTCCTTTTTTATCAGCATCAGTACAAAGCATATTCAATATCTGATGCAACAAGATTAACAACATCCTTAACCTAATCAGCAGGGTTTTCACCTGGGATGATGCCACAACAATGTTTGGAACATGTTTCCCTCCAAACAAATAGTAATGCAAAGACACGAAGATTTCTTTTTGTTAACAATAGGCAATAAAATAACACGATGTAGATGGTATGAAGAAGAATTCATTAACAACAATAACAATATCATTGATTGCTATACATCCTCATAGATATACACTCAAGGACACTTTCAATGATAGCCACCAACAAGCATGATGTTATAACATCATGTAGGACATCATCTTCTTAACACAAAAACTGATCATTTTGGCCATCATCCAACAATATAACTCATTCTTGAGCTCTAGAACTTTTGTAAAGAAAAATAAATTCTCTCAGAAAACAACCAACACAATTTCTCAAGACATTCCCAAGATACAAGGGAAACTCTGACACACTATAAAACATAGATTAGTGGCAAAATCACAATGCTCCAAAACATAATGCTTCTCACTGAATTTCAAGCCTACTACCTTCATCCAGGTTCAAAAAATGAACTAAACACAATATCAAGACATTTTTCTTGACACCACGAAATCATCAGAGGTAAACTAGCACAAGTTGTATGAGACCATGCAACCTTTGTCCATACTTCAATAATGTCGCAACACATCAGACAAATACCCGGCACCCGTCAAGGTATTTGTAATCACTCACATGCACCAATTCATCAAAGGAAAATTTTCCTCACATTCCTTCCTTCACAACCTCCTTTAGTGGTACATGCTGCAGATAGAACTCCCTTCTCACAAATGTTTGAGCTACAAAAGCATAAGTGGATCCTTCATCATAACAGGAAGACATGAAAGATATCCATACCACAAACCACACTATATTTGGTAGTGACTCAACTTTGCACTCCACCATGATGAAAACATACCACTTCTAAATATCATGGTGAGCAACAAACTCTGTCACCTTCTCTGAAGCAAAAGAGTTCAGATTGCAGATTTGCATACTCGCATCCGATACATACTCGGCTCCCGACAGAATATTTATCATCAGTTAGGTGCACAACCTCATCATAGGACAAACAAATAATTAGCTCCCGTCAAAGTATTTACCATTATTTGGATAAGGCTACCTTCTCACACAAGGTAGGACATTTGGTCTGACCTCTTTCTTCTGCACACATCTGGAACTAGCTGATTCATCTTCATGACACACAATCATGATAGCCATTTTCACCATAAGCAAAACAAACTTCCTTGGTTGAAGAAGAAACATCTTTGAGATAATGTTCCAACATCAGATCCGACATAAATCTCAAACACAAAGATTTGACAATTACTATAGTTTTGGAGGTAACATCCATAACAATCCATGCACAACTCTTGCAGGGGACACAAGATTACACATCAGCAGCTGATTACCCTTCCAGATCATAAACACATGCAATAACTTGCATGATACACACCTTAAGAAGCTCCACGACCATACCTTTTGTCTGACTTTAAGGTGTCGGATGCCAATATTCTGCACCTAAAGAGGAGATTCCTTCTAACAGGTATTTGGGAAGACTATAACAAACAGGGTATGAAACCAGCACCATACCACAAATATGTCTGCTTCTTCTAATCCTCCAAGGCTCAATGATTCACTTTTACCCTTTGTGTATAATCAAGTGTTCCATCATGTAGGGACACCATATTACTGAACCCTAAGCTTAAGAGAAACTTCCCATGCATACATTGGGAACCATAGTCCTAAAAAAACTACCAACTCCTCCTTGCTCCAGATAAATTCTGAAAATGCTCATCCTAGGTGGTTTAGATGACATTAAAAAAAACATGCACCAATAAACAAAGTTGGTTGATACATCTCCAATGCTCACAATCTCTTGAAGTTCTCTCCCACTACAATAAAACAAGAGTTTTATGCTCTCATAGACTTGAAAATATAAAGTTAGAGTAAAGAACCTCCATCATGTTTAAGGGAAACACCACCAAGACATGTTGAGAAAAATAAATTCTCAGCACTAAGATGTTAACACATTATGTTTGACATATCTTTAAGGTCTTCCAACTCTATAGCAGCAGTGACTCCCCCTAAAACAAAATCTGTTCCATGGTCACAGACAAGATTCCATAGAATCTGGCTCCTTTGATCATAAGGATTTTCCAGATGACAGAAAGAAGGTCCTTGACATTTGAGCTTGGGCTTTATATAGAGTCTGGTTGGCATAATAGATCTCCAAAAATAACTCAGCCTATGTACTCCTATACACTATGATCAGAAATAAGCCGATCCAAGGAGAAAATAATATGTTGATCATCCAGCAAGATCTACACAATTATCTAAGACATGTTTCCTGGATAAAACATCTTAGATACACATCCCAAATGCCTCCTCTTCCAAATCAGAAGTAGGTTCCAAACATATATGATTATTACACATTTGTTCAAAACCCAAAGCATTTGTTATGCAATAGACACATTTTGCTAATGTGATGTTCCAACATATCGTAGAACATCTTTCCGATAAGCATATTCTTGCTCTTTGTTTTGGATCCACTACTTATACCAGAAACCCAACACATTACTTGATCATCTTCACGTTTTTTAATAAATGTTCATCTTCCAGTTAAAATAGGGTAATAACATCAGGACCACTTTCTTAATATCTCCATGAGCTAGGAAGCTTCATACAGATTCAATTGACCACAACATACAAAATAAATCTTTCTTAAAGCCTCAACACCAAAAACAATAAAAAACCACCGGGAGATTTCCATTAGATGCAGCGAAAATAAAAAAAAACTCCTTAACAACCTTCAGGCACAATATAATAACCCTTGCTTAAACATACCACACTCCAGGTGCAACAGGTCAACATAGATTTAGAAATAAATCAAACCACACACAACATCTCGCCACCAAATCTACCACCTGACAACTTTAAACAGGGCCAGACCACACCCTGTCACGAATGGTCCATCCTCCACTTCAAGGGACCATTCAAACAACAATATGACCTACCCAAGTTCAAAAACCTTTTCAGAAAAAACCTTCGTACTTGCTAAACCAGAAATTATCATCACAGGATCTCACCCAGAAAATAGAACAGGATGCCTACTTTGATACCAATAGAAATTCTAGTATATCAGATCACATATGTCCTATAGGATCCTGAGATATCAGTTCTGACTAAAACAAATATTGCAAGGTATAACAAATAAAAGTAGTACTGAAAAGCATAAATAATACACATTATTGTTAACCCAGTTCGGTGCAAACCAACACTTACTCCGGGTGATACCAAGCCAGGAAGGAAATCCACTACACAATATCAATTCAAAGCTAAATTAATCCCAAGTTTACAACTTATCACTTAATCACTACCCTATGAAATTTCTACCTACGTCCTCCCTAGGTATGAGAAATCCCATCTTACCTCCAATCACCCAATGATGTCTAACAGTCCCAGTCCCAATTACTATATCGAAGGCCTTTCACCTAAATGAATATCACACTTCAATTTCAGAACAAACACCTTAATCAGGACGCCCCTTTATTAATAACAAAATACTCGATCTTGCTTCACAACTTTGATCAAGAACAATACTTAGAGTGGCTTAACATCTTCCTCCAAGAACAATACTACCTCTTACTTAAAAGCTTCGAGGAGAACAATAACAGAGATTACAACTTTGTAACACAGTCTAACTCATAACCCGAGTGGATCACACAAACCAATTCTCCTAGAGAGTGGCACAATGAAAAATCCTTAATGATCCTACGTCCTGGACCCGTACAACTTTAGGTTTATAACTTTCTATTTATAAACCTTTTCCCAACTAGATTTGGGCTTCAAAAACACAGAAGAGAGGCTGCTGAAAGCTGCAAAAACTTATCCAAAAAAATAGGTCTTCAATCATAACTTTCCTAAAATGTCTCCATATTTAGAAAGTTTAAATATCTTGAAAAACCAATATAATATCTATGATTTTATCAATCTTGGACGGAACATAGGATTACTAAATATTCCCAGAATATTCAATAATTAAATCACAACAACTGAATCCAGACTGTCAGTTGTAGCAGACCTAATGTCCTATACTTCTGGTTAGGACATCCCTTTCGACATGTTCAAACAACAAGTTAAAAAATCTACCAAACTGCAAAACTGTAACCGTCCAAATGTCTTACTTTTTTATTTAGGACATCACATTCAACATTTTGAAACTGTAAGTTGAACCATTTTCTAAACCACAAAAATGTAACAGACCATATGTCTTATACTTCTGGTTAGGACATCACATTCAACATGTTTGAAGGATAGAAAAACACAAGAAATGGGGTTTGAATTGGGTTTTTCAAAAATTAAGGCTATAAAACACGTTGGTTATCCTTGTTCATTTTGAACTCAAAACTACTCCAGCCCACTCGCCAAGGGGATTTTGCCTCTCTCAATCGAGGTCTTAATCCACTAATCACAAATGATTACAAATTCAGAAAGACAAATCTCAACGTCTTCTTGAGCTCAAACCACAACTTGGTTTCTCAAGGAATTACAAAAAATCCAATGTGTTTGAGTTTTCTTCTAACAAGCTTTATCACAACAGTGATGTTTACACAAATTAAGCGCAAAGGAATAATTAAAGAGATAAGAAATATGAGAATATTTTTAATCTCTCTTGTTGGAAATGTGTGTCTGTTTGATTCTTCTTCAATCTTCAGTGTGATATTTCTGAAAGGTTGATGATTTGATGTTAATGTCTTTTCCAAAAATACAAATGTTGTTCCCAATCATAATTATTCAGCCGTTACTTTCTTGACCCTGTATTGATTGTCATTAATGTGATGTTGATCTTCAGTCCTTTCATAGTTTCTTGAGCTTGACTGCATGTAATTAGAACTTTGAATGTGACAGATACGTTGAAGCTTCTTTGTTCTTAAGAAGTTTAACTTATCAAAGTATAGCTTGTAGCTTGTTGCTTCAGAAGTTATAATATCAGAACTTTTTTTCTTCAGGCGTGTTACTTGGATTTGCTTCTAAGTTGTACGCATATTTTGATCAGAGTTTCAACGCGTGATTCAGACGTTAACTTCAATGCTTTTTCATCAGAACTCCTATGTACATTTAATCAAACGATTAGAGAGCATAATTGTTCTTTATAATAATCATGTAATTTTTATCATCAAAACAAATACTTAGATATAGAACCAAACTATGTTCTAGCAATATTAAATCTGCAAGTTGAAATGGCTTGTTCAACATGTTGCTACAAGGTTAGTTTTACCGAAATTCATGCTAATTATAATTTCAGAGAAATAACACTGTCAAACAGAATTGGAAGGTGATGAATCAAAGGATTGAGGATGATTATGGTGCATCCAAGCCAGAAGATGAAGAATTGAAGTTGCCCTTTTCTCCTCTTCTTCCCTTTCTGCACTTCTCTCTTTCTTCTAACAATACAATCTAGATTTTGTTCCCAATTAGAAGTGTAATAAACCCCAAACATGCCCCTAATATCCAATTAAGAGGTGAGATGACCATAATTACCTTCCTCACTCATTTAGTTTATTCTCATCTTCAAATTTAAATTACTAGCTAAATGGTTAGCATAATTATTCTCTAACAATTATTACTAACATAACATTAGAATAGTTATTAGGAAATAATTATATCGGGCATTACAGTATTGCTATCGCAGGTACATATATAATAACATAATTATAACATCTTTAGATCTATTCCAATTCTAAACAATCATTTCAATCATATTTATGCTTACATTCAACATGTAGATATTGCTTTTTGTCCAAGACAATTGGAGGTGTCGGGAAAATGCAATAATTCTCACTGCTGCGGTGAAGATCTTAATGCTGCATTTGGAACAAGCTCCATGGTTCATAAATGAACTTGTGAAGATCTTGCTTTCAAATAATCATTGGTGTATATGTTTAATCGCTTGTCAGTAGTCAATCATCCATAGAAAGTTAATTTTCCATCTATCTTATTTTAGTGTTGAAATATTTTTCATAACGATAAATCAATAATGAAATTAAATAATGTTGTCACATTTCAATATATGTGTTGCTATGTTTTAAGTTTTTTGTTAGGTTTTTTAATTTATTTTTATGTGCATTTTAATATTTAGTATTTTGATAGAATAAATTTTGATCTTTTATTTAAAAATGAAAAGCTAAAATATCTTTTTGTTTTCTCCTCTATCTTTTTCTTTAATCTCAAGCGAGCCAAGGGACAACCACAAGCTTGGATTCAATAACCATGCCCAGTGCAGCAAAAAATGCAATTGGGCCAACAAGAAGAAGGAGTACTCCAATAAAGAGATCCATGCCAAAGTAGAAGACCTTTAAGGTTTATTTATGTAGTGCCTATTTTGAGATGTTTGGTTATGTAGTGTTTTTTGTTGTTGTTTGAGAACCACTCCAACAATGTTTTGTAAGGCTACTGTGTGTTTTGAGATGTTTATTTATGTAGTGTTTGATGTTGTTGTTTGAGAACCACTCCAACAACGATATTTCTATTCTGAACAAGTTTGAATTAATGTTGAATGAATATTTTGTAATCATATTACTCATGGTGTAATGTATGCTCTATGGTTATGTGTAATTCATCCAAAATTGAGTAACATGCTTTATGGTTCAAACATTCAATTTAATATAAAATTGAAAACATTAGATAACTAACCAACACTCAACGTAATATGGTACATAGTAAACCAACATAATATAATCTGGTACGTAATTCAATAACCACACATTAACCTTAACTTGGTACATCATTATTTACTAACATAGTGAAATTACAATATCTTGACTATTAAAATAGTGAAAACAACATAACACATAAACTTCCAACACTTTTTCCACTTCATCATGTTCTTCATAACAATGTCTAATTCAATAATTTTGAGTATTTAATTTTCAATCTCCAATTTTTCTTTCCCATTTTCTTCTTCTAACTTTTTCATCCTACTTATTTACTTCATCGTCAATTGATCTTTTTCATCCCCAACTTCTTCATAGAACCAGTCAAAGAAGCCACAACCATTATGATTCCCTAGATAGATTAAGAAACCAACAAACAATATGTTAAAGTAAGTCGAAGATTCACAATAATATTTTTCATAAATTTGACACAAACACCTATTTACCATTACAGCTTACCTTAAAATATGAACAACCCTAAAAAAGCTTTCTATATTTGCTAATTGTTCTTGCCCTTCAAAGAACATCAATGCCTCCACAATGACAACAAGGTTTCTATCAGATATTATAACTATTTTTAATCTAAGAATCAATACTTTTAATAATCTTATTTTCCCATGAAGATGATGAACAACGCCTAGAACTTATGATTATGGAACCGATGCATTCAATTTAGGTTTTGAAGAATATGAAAGGAGAACAATGAAATTGGAATTTTTCGAATTAAGGCTTTATTCTAGGAAAACAACAACACGACGCAATGAAGAAGATGGTGTTGAAGAGGAAATTCCACCTCAAGTGCCACAGTTGCAACATTTGGCGCCGTTAAAATAGACGGAAAAGACTAGTATGATATTGTTTGAGTAGATAAAGGATCTAATTGATTGTTTAAAGAAATGACAAAATTGACTCTGAGATATAGGTAAAAGACAAAAAAAAAAAGACATTATAACTTTATAAAAATATCTTGACTTAAAAACGTAATTGCTGATATTAGTAAAGTTAATTACCTCAAATGTCTTGAGATAGAAAAACAACATACCAAATTTTCTTCATTATTTATTTCAATTTTCCAATTAATATTTTAAAATTTATTCGTTAATAAAATAAAATAAAATTTTCTAAAATTCTATATTTTATCATTTTGTTAATTATATTTATTTATTAGTTATATTTATGCAAAACGTGTATATAGAATATATTAATTTTTTTCCAATATATGAACTATAATATTGAAATGTATAATGTATAAAAAGAAAAAAAATTAACGCGAATAATTGTTTATCTAATTCTTTAGTAAACAAATTAACCCTATGAATATTTTGTTAGGAAAAATGAAATAAATATCAAATATACATACTCAAGTTTTATAAATTAAAGAATATAGTATTTTGTTATCTAAATACATTTTTTAAAAATTAAATAACTCATTAATTACTATTAATATTTATTTATAAAGACATCATATATATCGAAGAAACATGACCAGAAATAAAATGTAATACCTTAATTTTCCTAAACATGAGAATAATTGGAATATCATGAGAATTAGTTAGAAATGAACTAGATAGCTAAGGTTTGAATACCATCTAGTTAGAGGGCATTTTTTACCAAAGAAAATAGTTAGATTGAGACTAAGTGGCAAATGAGTAAATGTTGCATGGTTAGAGGGAAATTTAGTCTTTGTATCAAGTAGTGGACCACTTAAGGACTTGTTTGGACATAAGCTCTATTCCAACATTGTCAAATTCAGAATTAGAAGGAGGAAGATCTTATGAGAAAGAGAGAAAATGAAGAAGTCATGTTCATCATCTCCAAAAGTCTATTTTCGCACCCTTGGTACAACCTTCATAAAATAGATAATAACTTTTTTACTTATAACTTTGATTTAAGTGATTCTAGACTTTTTAGAAAGATGACAACATTTCCTTTAATTTGCGTATAAATTTCGTTGCATGAATGTCTATATAGATGGAGAAAAATGCGTTTGAAATTTGGGAATTCATGCTGGAAATGGGCATAAGAGGAGCTACGCGTTTGATGGTATTGGAGGTGGAGTTTTGACCATAATGAGAGTTCAATTGCAGCATGACTATCATCCTAACCTCCATTGATGCAAGATGAGTTCCATTAGATAGGACTTGGATAGAAAATTGGGAACAATTGTATGCTTCAGAATAGATTGTGATTATATCCTTGCATGTGTGATTAATTGTTAAATTTTGAATTTTAATAGGGGATAAATATGATTGCATGCTTAATCCATAGATGTCTTGTGATTGTGATTGTAATACATGTCTTGTATGTGAGTCTCTAGTTAGAGACTTGGGGTTTGAAGGATAACATGAAATGGGCATTAAGGGTTTGTAATGAGCAATTAGGTGTTACATGTTGAATTTGTTGATAATAGTATGTGCTCCGAGTATTTCTGGTGTTAATGAATTGTGGGTAAATACTTAGGGGTGATCAAATGAAGGATTGAAACCCCATTTTCATTCTGATCAAGTTCTGGTTTTTCTGCATTTCACAAAGGCCGCTTAGCAGGCTCACGCTTGCTTAGCGCGCTCACTTGGGAAAAACCTGGGACTTTTCTCTAAGTGCGCTAGGACGCTCTTAGCATGCTCTCTTGTACAAAACTTTATGTGTGTCCCCCCTGAATGCAGCTTAGTCTCTTAGTGGGTATCAGATGCCTTCTTAATCTTTCGTGACTTATGGAAACATATTGTGGGATGTGTAATACTTTGTGTGATCACTTAATATGCTAATGTTATGAATGTGTATGTTTAATACATGTACTTTCTGAAATGCATTATATGATAAATGTTATGATATGACCATGTATTGCTCTTCCCGTTCATTCAAGTTGAACGTTTAGAGATGTTTACCTGATTGGTTTGTTGCGTATTTGATTATGATGTATGCTTGAATCGAAGTAGGTCTGACTAATAGATGGTAAATCACTTATTCCTATGGACGGTGTGTCCTACTTATTTTATTGTTGTGATGATCTGAGTGGGTCTGAAAAAGAAGCGTTTCCACCAGCAGTTAATAACATCAGAGTTCTCTGTATTTCACACACACTTGAGCTACCATTGTGGTGTTAAAGTGAGGGTCCGAAAGGGAATTTCCTGCTAGCAGAACCTTAACATCGGCGTGCTTTGTATGGTGAGTTAGTGATGCCAAGTAAGCAATATTTCTATGATTACTCGTCTCTAGTGCTGCCAAGTAGGCTACATCATTAGGCTTTCACCCGGTGGGCTTGTTCCGTCAAGATGGCGTGTTTTACACTTACAGAATATTGCTCACAAGCGTTTGGATAATTGACGGGATCGTGACACCACATAGGCAATGTCACCACTGTAACTCGTCACAGATGGAATTCCACTTAGGAAGGATCCAACTTATCGTGATATGGGGAGTGCAAGTCTCTTGACATGATTCACGAAACACCTAAGAAAGGACTTTGTGATGGAGCTGGACTTAAAGTCAGTAGAATTCACTACTCAATCCTGGTGGCGGTGGCAGATATGACTAGAGAACTGATTGGATGGAAGAACTTTTGGGAGTTTAGACAAAGAGACCTGACCTTTCTGGTTACTTTGGCCTGTGTAGTAATTGGATAGACGATGTGCTAGACTCTGACTTGATAGGTGTACCCTAAGAGGTGGGTAGCTACCTAGTAAAAGATTGATAGAATGAGTGGAAGTAGTAATCTCTATCTGGGAAAATATTGGATACCCGATTAGAGAATGGACTATTGTATCTTCGTTCTTTCCATTCTGTGATTAAGTCCTAGAACTACACTAGTCAGCATTTGGAGTGAGCGAAGGCGTGAAATGCAGTAGCCTAAGTTCCTTGCTTGTTTTAGTTCATCTAACGCTGAGTGAGGCCACGGAACTACGCTTGGCATTGGGAAATTAGATGAATGGAAGCTAGTGTCGATCCGGAGCGTCAGTAGGATGACCGCGGTTGTATTGGTTGTTTGGAACCATGTTTTTCCTATCAGAGAGGATTATCCTTAGAATATGTTATGCATGTACTATATGAGTAGGTACATGCATAACATAATAGTTCAAGTTGAACTCTTACCCATCCTTACCTAGTTTGTTGCCTTGTAAGTGAGCAAACCCTGGTTGTGTGGCACTCTTAGGCTTTAACATCCTAAGGAGTGTGACTGAAAGGATTTGAGGAGCGATGACTTTTGTGGAGACCTGTCCAGTTATTTACGGTCGTGACTATAGGATACGGGTGAATATCGTTATACACTAATGAGATAGGTTACATGAGATCATGGCCTCAAAGTTGGACCATCATGTTAGTACTACCAGACAGATATAACAGTGCAGTATCGCTATCATGCAGGAGATACGTGGGTCGTCTTTTCCCGACAGATGTGGACAGTGTTGATTTGGAGCTCAAGGTAGAATTCAAATCTGGTACTTCTGAGACACGGATCTAAATTCTAATAAGGTAGGTGTGATAAAGATCCATATGTCGCGCTTGATAGTGGAGAACTATCCAGTCAGGCGATTGTCGAATGGATCAAGTTTCGATACTATGCTTATGAGGACCCTGAGTGGTCGTTGTCGCGTGAGTAAATATCAGACTATACCTTATAGACATTTCTTGTTTTGTAGAGTGTTAAGTGGGTAATTATGCATGAATGTATGGGCTGGAACTTCTGTTTGATTATCGTATATTGGCCACCATATTGTGTGGCTATTCTTTAATATTGGTGATCTGTGTTAGAATAGACAAAGTATATCTTGAGTTAGCTCAATGTGAGATGTATTTAGAGGAGCATTTGTAGATCCTCAGAAGTAAAATATTTTCAGTCTCGGTAAGCAGAGACACATTGGTTTTGGGAGTGCCGAGAAATTTCCAAGGGAGATGTCCAAGGAACAAAGTTAGATTCCTTGCTTTATGACTACACTCTAGCAGTTAGAAACACTACATTTAGGAATATAACCGAGGAATTCAGTTTGGTGTGAGATTCCGAAACGGAAAGGCATTAGATGACTATGTGAGTGGAGTGTGACTGTGAAAGAATTGTTATATCAGTTCAGTCACATGAGTTATTAGAGGTGTTGTCACACCAATAATATGAATCCGTATGGTTGGGAAGAAGCTATAGAAAAGTCGATAGAGTTATCATAGCATTTGTATGATATGGAAGTCAGCAGGGTAAGATGAACTCCTATTTAGTTAGTATTCGACTTTAGACATTCTGGAACCGAAGTGTGTGACAAGAGTTGTGTTCATGGACCTAGCCAAGCATGATAGAATCTTTAGTGACTTAATCTTGAAAATTACTCAACCTCGAGGAGTAGTTGCTGATGAGTGTGATTAAGATTCTAGCATGCATTATGATTCGACGAATGCCGAGAATGAGTTATTTCTATTAAGGAATAAGTGTAGTAGAGTAATGGAACTAAGTGGATTATGGATGTAGCGTGATTCAGAGGATTTCAAGAAGTATGAGACCAATTGAGATCAGAGTAGTGAAATAGACAAGGAAGAATCAGATAAGCTTGTGGTGAGTCTGATGGAGTACTTGTAGGATTTTGTGTTGGTATAGAGAAATCTTCCTAAGAGAAACTATTTGAAGAAATGTTTCATTCGTATCATTCTCTCAAGGATCCACCATAATCTAGAGAGGTACTATTTATGGACCAACTTAGAGGAGACTCCATGGTTGATATGTGATCAGATGCTCATGGGTCAATGATAGAGCTTGTGAGTATCAAGGGTTAGACATAGTATCATGACTGTTCGGATGATAAAGACAAGTAAAGAATTTTCTTGAAATAGACTCGTTGTGGCCATGTCTTGTGCACTTATGAGCGTGCATGAAGACTTGGATGATGGTTGCAAGTTAACTGTTAGAATTCACCCTTCTTTGGTGGAACATTGTGTGAAGTTATTGGATATCAAGGTTGTAGGTGTAGTGTGGTAAACCCTTGTGGATTACGGTGGCAGTTATTTTATCTAAGACTGGAGGAAAGATCGAAGTAAAAAGCTTTTTGGTGCGAATAAGGTATACTTGGAGCAAGTCAATTTGAGCATATGGGAATTAGAAGTATAGACCAAGGAATTCAGCAAGCATGTGTATGATACTGTATGGACTCGTGTGGAAGCTAATCTGAAGCATCTTCATTGGAGAAGGAAGTCTCAACATGAATTTATTGGAATAGCGGTACTTCCACAACCGAGGGAAAATAAGTGGAAAATTAGTGGCATGTGTTGAGAAAGGATGATCTTGGAAAACATTGAGAATGAGGAATATCTAACCAGAATGGACTACCAAGAATTCCAAAGCTACACAGACTCAGTACAAAGAAGTAAAGGTTGGATACCTCTAGAGGATCTTTTCCCAGGTATGTCAAGACAGAGTATCAGGAGAGATGTGTTGTGTGAGGAATAAGGTTTCCAGTCAAGAGTGTTAGGACACAAGCGTATCGAAGAGTTGTGTTTTGTTGGATGGAGAAAAATTCAGAAGGAGTCGCAAGGTTTATCCAAAGGAGGAATGCTAAGAGCATTTCATCCCCTCGCTGGAAGAAGATGTGAGGAACTTTTTTCATGGTGATTGTAAGGAATTCGAGGGCGAATTCTATTTAAGGGGGGGGGGGAGAATGTAATACCTCAATTTCCCTAAACATTAGAAAAATTGGAATATCATGAGAATTTGTTGGAAATGAACTATGTTATTTCTCTGAAATTGTGATTGGCATATATTTAGGTAAAATAAACTTGGCAGCAACATGTTGAATAAAGAAGTCCCAACTTATTGTTTTCAACATGTCGAAGAAAATGTCCTAACCTGAAGATAGGACATCGCGTCTGCAGCATCTGTTAGTTATGTTTCAGCTGATTTATCATGTTATTGAATATTTAGGGAATATTCAGTTAGCTTATGTTGCATCCGAGATTGATAAATCAGAATATTTTATGTTGGTTTTCGAAGATTTCTTAGTTTCTAAATATGGAGACATTTTAAGAAACTAATGATTGAAGACTTATTATCATGGAGAAGAATGTGCAGACTTTGTGCAACCTCATTGCTACAGTTTTGAAGCCTAACCTAGTCCAAAATAATATTATAAATAGACTGGTGTATACCTAGTGTTGTACCCCAAAATTTTCCCTCCCATTTTTCTTCAAGGCATTCTTTCAAGGCTTCTCAAATACTCAAGAATCTCAAGGGTTGACCAGTCAAGTGCTCCTCCTAAGCCAAAGGTCTACAACTAGGGTTTTGAATTTCTCAAGGAAATTTGGGTTGTAAAAGTCTAAAATGGTTTTCATGGTTCATCATAGGTCTTCAATAATGTTCATGTCAAGTTTCAATCTTACATCACAAGTTTGCTCAATCAATGTCTCAGATGATTGCAAATCAACAGTATTAGTTAAAAAGTCAATTATGGTCAACATACAGTCAAACTTCAAGATTTTTAGTCAACATCAACATTTTGAATTGATATTAATCATTTGTTCAAGGGTTGATCATGATTATTCAAGGAAAGCCCTCAAATCATCAAAAGTCAAGGATTTCCAAATTACGGTTTCCTTAGGAGAAGTCAATTGGACCTTGACCAAGCATAACTTTCACATGCTTCATCAAATTTTCTCCAACCAAAGCTCATTTTGAAGGAAATTAAATTCTCTAAAACTTTGTGTTTATGCTCAAGTCCAAAAAATACTTCATTTGAAAGATATGAGCTAATACATTATAGGTCATTTTCAAAAGTCAACAAAAGACATTTTTTGTCAAGGCAACTTACATCAAGATAAAGTCTTCAAATGCAAAAATCATCAAAAGAGAAATTATAGAGGACATCTTTAACTTTTCAAAAAGTCAAAGATAACCTTCAAAAGATGAAAATTGAGTAAGTTATGAGCTGAACAATTTGGGATGTTTTGAAGGAATGCATGAAATTCAAGATGAGTAAACTTGAAAATTTAGACTTGTGGCCTAACTTTTTGAGCTTCAAACATGTTCATGGCCTTATGGGAGACTCCTACGTTCATTCACACCTTGACCTATATTTTATTATTATTATTATTATTATTATTATTATTATTATTATTATTATTATTATTATTATTTACTTTATTTTGTTTTTATTCAAATAAATCCAAAATAAATAAATGAAATAGAAAAAAAATGGGCCAGGCGCATGGATTGGTTTCTTATAATCCAATACAGGTTATGAAAACCCACCAAACATGCCAAATTCGTGCAACTTCAAAATGGCAAGATAAATAACTCAAAAAGGGATGTTTTCAATATGTTTGATTTTGGTTTTAAACATGGTTGGATGGCTTGATTCCTTGCCATGTTAGTGAGTCATTCCATTCCTCTAATAGTCTCTAAAAGAGTCTCTAAAATTCACAAAATTCCAAAAAGAAGTGTAAACCGGATATCACATTTCCAAACACTCTCCATCCAAAAAAAAGCCATCAATCCGTTCTTGAGGTCCCAAGGAATCCTCTAGAGTCCAAGATCAAGCCCAACGCATCCCAGAATCCCTTCATACATACTCTTTAATCGTGAGATTTAAATCAATTCTATGCATGCATTCGTATTATTATTGATGTTTGGAATAAATCTAATGTATTACATGCAAGTTTGTACCAGAAATGAGATCGTGTCATTGTTAGGGAATAATTTCAAAGAAGCTTTGAATCCCTAAATCCAACCATTTTTAGACCAAACTGACCTCACCATCAGATCCGCAAAGTACAAATTAGTGGACATGGATATTTTGGTTTTGTTGTTTGAGCCATTTCTGCAGGTTTTCATTTTCATCGTGACCAGAGAAGACAACCGAAAGGTTGACTCCGGCGTGGCCTGATAGCTAACTCGGGTGGTCTAGGCGTGCCACCATCTGATTGGTGAATTTGAAATTCCAGGGCCCACTGCACGCGCGTTTTTTTGATTGGTTAATATTAGTTTCGAGTTTTAAATATAATGATTTGATTTGATTAACGTATCAGATGTACAAGCCACCCCAGTGGCAGCACACTCGCACTTAAGTCTCTCATACGTCTGGTCCTGGGTTTGATACAGGCGCGAGGCAATTTTTATTTGTAACATTTTCTTCATAGATCCAGTATGAGCCAACCCAACACGCGCTTGGTGAACCTCTATATAACAACCATCAAATCTCATAACTCCAGATCTAGCACTTCAGAAAGCCACGCCCATGGTGCATCCCAAAGAATTGTCCTCACCGAATCTCACAAGCGCATGGGATCCTTTATTAATGGGCCTGAGAATTTTTCTTTCTAACACCCCCCCCCCCCATTTACTTTTATTTTTGGCCCATTGTAATTTCCTTTTTTGTTTTATCATTTACTTTTTTTTAATTAATCAGAAAAAATAATTAAAAAAATCATAAAATCATAAAAAAAGGTAGATTTAGGTTTGGGTTTAATTAATTTAATTTTTTACGAATAAAATTAATTTAATTGAAATCACATTCTAATTTTTATCAATTAATTAATTAATTAAAATTAGGTTTAATTTTTATTAACCACTTCAAATACTTTTCTAAACAAAAACAACAAAATTATTTTTCTTAAAACACTTAGAACTTTTTTTGGGTTTTTCATCTTTCTCTTTTTCATCTCCGCGCATTTGTTTATTTTTCGCATTTATATAATTTTGTAACTGTTAAAGGAATGTAATAGTTAAATTTATGATTGCTTTACTTTTCCCCCCGTTTATGGTTTGTACTCCTAATCTCCGAAGCGATGTAATATCATAGTTTATTTCCCGCATTTTTATTTTCTGCACTACTGTATGAATGCATGTATATATCTAATTGCTAGTTTAAATAAGATTGTATGGTCAAGACTAAAAGAATACGCTAGATAACCCTAAATCCAAGATTAACATAACTGAAACACAACACACTTTGCACATGCGCACCTCTAAGGTACTCTCACTTGTTGCCCCAGATTTAAACAGTCATGTCTCTCGAACGTGGGATGCTTTAGAAAAGATCCTTTAGTTAAAAGATCATAGTCCCTCGATGACCCTTTGATGCTGCCTCGGTAAATGATCTTAGTAACTTAGGATAATTGCTAAAGTGTCCCACGAGTTACCTTCGTGACTGTACGATGACCCACACCTGTCCCTCAAAACATCCAATGATAGGGCTACCTACTAACTAATGGTAGGATAGCACTATCTAACGGAAAGGAGGAACATAACAAAAATCTTTGGAGTAGGTAGATAGCTCGTAGTCGCTTGCTCACAAACAAAATTTTTCTCACATATACACTCTCTTTTCTAAAAAATATTTTCAAAGACAAAACACTTTGTATGCATTCTCAATGATACGAGGATCATTACAAAGTTTGACGCACTTAGGAATCTTTTCAAAAATATTTTCTAACACGTACACAAAAGCATTTTCAAAAGTGAGCTAGCGATTAAAACCTCGTAGATAACTACTGATGAAAAGGGTGCTAGTACCTTCCCTTTTCATAACCTACCCCCCGAACTCAAAAATTCTCAAAAGGTCTTTCCTGTTCTTTTTACCCTTTCCTTTATTGGATAAAAGAAAAGTCAATGGCGACTCTTGCTATCCCCAACATTTGCGATAAAACGCAAAACCAAAAGTCAGATCTCCCACCGTATTACACCTAGTATTAGATGGAACTTACATGTGTATTTTATTAGGGTTTTAGAATCCTTATTCTTGGGTTATAAGTTTCATGTCAGATGTTCTTAAGCTTTTAAGCATATAACATTTGTGTGTTAAATACTCAAAATTTTTAAGTATTGAGTATTTGTGTGTCAATTCTCATAAGCTTTTGAGAATTGAGTTTTGTTTGTTATGGAAGAGTGACTTTCAGTTTTGTTCTCTACTTATGTTTAGAGTTTATCTAATTGTTGAGTGTAATTGAAGAGGGATTTGAGGAGGGCCTCATACCTAGGTGTGTCTTAGGTAGACTTTAAGAAAAGGGTATTGATTAAGTGTGTAGGCTGTAAACTTGGATGTTTGTTGTGAGGTCTACAAATTGATACTATCTAGTTAATTTCGTCCCTGGCTTGGTAGCCCCCAGAGTAGGAAGGTTGTTCTGAACTGGGTAGACATATATTGTCTTATGTACTTTTAACACTACTAATTTTGTTTATAGATCTTGGTGTTGTGTATGAAGTCAGATCTGTTGTCTCAACATCTCTTAGGATATCTGGGATCTGATAGCCAGAATTTCAATTGGTATCAGAGCATGCATCCTGCTCTGACTCTGGGTGAGATTCAGGGAAGTTACTTTTTGATGCAATGGATAAGGATGGTGGAATCACGGTGAAAATACCTATTATGGATGGTACCAACTATGACAGTTGGAAACCTCGTATGGAAACATACATAAAGTCCCTAGGCAACAAGGCCTGGAAAAATGTTGTCAAAGAGTGGGATCCTCCTAAAGTTAAGGGAGAAGATGATAAATATACTGATGTGATAAATATTGAAGAAGATTGGAGTGATAATGATGAGGCTTCATCTCAAGGGAACTCTAAAGCCCTGAATGCAATATTCAATGGGGTTGATAAGAACCTGTTCAAACTGATAAAAAATTGCAAGCATGCTATGGTTTCTTGGGAAAACCTAAAGAAGGTGCATGAAGGAAATCCTAAGGTGCAGATGGAAAAACTTCAACTTATCTTTACAAAATTTGAAAACTTGAAGATGAAGGAGGATGAAAGTATTCAAGATTTTAACATGGATGTGCTAGACATTGCTAAAGAATCAGAAGATCTGGGAGAGAAAATTTCTGAGAATAAGCTGATCAGGAAGATGCTCAGATATCTTCCAAAGAGGTTTGACATGAAGGTGATTGCCATTGAAGAATCCCATGATATAAGCACTATGAATGTTGATGATTTGGTAAGTTCTCTTAAGACCTTTGAATATGCCATAAATGAAAGGTTTGAAAAGAAAACAAGTATAACTTTTGTTTCCAGTAGTGATGACTCAGAGAGTATAGGAAGTGTAAACTCAGAAGGAGTAACTGATGACCTTGTGCAGCTGGGGAGACAAATTAACAAAGTATTAAGGAAGTCTAGGTTAAATGCTAAGAACATGTCATTCCACATCAACAAAAACCAGGACCTAGGAAGGAAGTAAAGATTTGAGGAGAAGCTAAATCAAGGGAAAGGTGTATAGTGTCATGAATGTGAGGGATATGGACACATAAGAACTAAATGTGCTACCTATATCAAGAAGAAATGAAAGAACTTATCTGTGTCATGGTAAGATGGAGAATCTGAAAGTGATCATGAAAAAGATTCATCCAAGCAGGTGACTGCCTTGACGGGAATGTATGGGTCTGATCAAGAATCATGTGAATCTGATAAAAAATCATATATTGGAGAACTCACAGTTAGTGAACTGGCTACTAGGTTCACATAGACGTTCCTTAAGAATGATAGAATGGGGAAAAAGGTTGGAGCAAAGGATACTTATTGCTCAACTGGAGGTTGATAAAGAAGAGCAACTATCTGTCATTATAAATCTTAGAAAGGAGGTAATATTTCAAAAATCAAAGTTTGATAATATGACCAAATCTGTGAGAATGCTAAGAAATGACATTGCTATGTTGAATAATATTCTTCAGACTGATGCTGGAAATATGAAGGGTCTTGGTTATAATAATCAAGTTGAGAAGAACTACAAGCAAGTTGTGGAGTTTGTTACTCATGGGATGAAACAAGAGCAGGAGATGTGAAGTCACATGTTCCATTATCAGGAGAGACATTAGGGAAGATACTATAGTCCCATATATCGGCCATGGAGATGTCACCATTATGGATTTCTTGGTCATTTGAAGTCCTCCTGCAACAAACTGTATGGTTATTCCTACCATAAGTCTACCTACAGAAGGAAAGATGTTAATACTAAGGAAGAGTCAAGTAGGGTCCCTCATCATGATTCATATAGACTCATAGCTTAAACTTCTCTCAAAACCTCAACTAGAGAAGATTGGTTTTTGATAGCGGCTGTTTAAGACACGTGACTAGTGTTAAGAAAATCCTAGTGGACATTAAACCATGTTCCACTAGCTATGTCACCATTGGAGATGGATGTCAAGAGTGCCTTTCTGAATGGGTACCAAAATGAAGTGGTGTATGTTGAAAAAGCAAAAGGATTTTTTGATCCATCTTTCCTAAATCATGTGTTCAAACTAAAGAAGGCTTTATATGGTCTAAAACAAGCTCCAAGGGCTTGGTATGAAAGGCTGACTGAATTTCTTATCAATGATCGATATAAAAAGGGTGGAATTGACAAGACTCTCTTTGTCAAAGAGAAGGATGGAGAGCTTATGATAACACATATTTATGTAGATGATATTTGTTGTACCCCAAAATTTTCCCTCCCATATTCTTCAAGATTTATCAAGAATCATCCTCAAATGGTTCAAGATTACTCAAGGATTGCACAGTCCAAATGCCTCCTAAGCCAGTCAAAACTAGGGTTTTGTTTCTTCCCAGGAATTTGAGGTTTTCAATGGTCCAATCAAGTCTCATAGGCCTATATACATTGTCAAGCATCTACATGACAAGTCTCAAGACTCACAGAGGCAAATTGCACAGTCAAAAAGCTCCATTGGCTTCACAGTCAACTGCAGGGGCAAAATGGTCATTTTACAGTCAAAAGTCAAAATTTTTGATCAACATATTATTTTGAGCACACAATCATCATTTGATCAATTCTTGATCATGATTCCACAAGAATGGCTCAAAAATCATCAAAGATGCAAAAGTTACTATTTTTGGACTGTAGAAAAGTCAACTGTAACTTGACCAGGGCATAACTTTTTCATGGTTCATCAGAAAAATCCCATCCAATGCTCATTTTGAAGGGGATGACACTTCCTACAACTCATCTTCATATTCCAAGTCCAATAAATGCTCTCACAAAAGGTTATCAATTTCTACATCATAGGTCAATTTCAAAAGTCAACAAAAATGCACTTTAAGTCAAAGACCATAACTTGAGATTGGTAAATCCAAATGACATGGGACCAAAGGCATTGGTTAGAGGACTTCAAGATCTTTCCAAAATGTCCAAGAACATGTTCATATGATCAAAATTGAGCAAGATATGCATTGGAGAAGTTAGGAAATTTTCATGAATTTACAAAAGTCAACTATCCTTAAAACTTCAATTTTTGACAAAAGGCCCCACTTTCTTCCACTTGATTCAGCCTTGTCATGCCACACACGTGTCCCATGATTAATTTCAAGATCAAACATTTATTTTTCCATTTTATTTAATTTTTATTGATTTAATTCATTTTAAATCCATAATAATTCAAATAAAATCTAAAAATTAATGGAATAGCATCTTTGTGATTTGAATAGCTTTTATATGTCATATGCCAGCTAACCAATTCGTGCTAAGCCTTTTTTATGCATAAAATCCTAGATTTGAACCAAATATGGAAAGGTCTTCAATGGTGGTCAACCAAATCTCAAAACTTAAATACACAAGGATACAAGCCCAAATTTGGACCTAGACTGCTTGCCTTATACATATGTAAGTAACCTAAACCTAATTCACGACCTGAGGATTTCTAAAACGGCCAAAGAAAATTGCAAAGTTTCTTGAAAAAGTGTGAGATCAAGAACAAGGTAGGAGGCGTTTTCAAACAAAAATAAGATCGTGACCTTCTTCCTTGCTATCCCCTGAAGCTAAGACGACCATCACCACGTCCAAAGACCACCCATACGGCGCTGTAAGTTCTTCCAAACTCGCCCCTGAACACGAAACCTGAACTCTCTATTTTTGCACCTTTTCTCAAAAGCATTGGCATATTTGTGTTCCTTATGTGATTTCTAACATAAATGTAATAGCCAATTTCATTTTTAGGCCCTGAATCGTGATGCCCGATTCTAGGGTTCATGTTCTTGCGTTTTAGGTATTTTTGTTTCAGGGAAAATCAAAGCCAATCAAGAGCATAAATGTGATCAGGGGACGAAGACGAACATGCCCATGGTCTCAGGTGGCGTTTTCATGGCCTAGGGACAGTTTTAGGAAGGACCTACGGAGTTTCCTGCGGATATAAATCCGCAGGTAAAAAACCAGTGACCAAGGAAGAAGACGCTGACGCGTCTCCCCCTCATTCGTTCTTTTAAACAAACGCGCGCTTTTTATTTTTTTGTTAGGCATATGTGTTGATTTACCAATATATTAACCATTTATTATTATTATGTCAATTGAAGCAAGTGGCTCAGTGGCTAAGGCGAGCAAGCGTTGAACGTTAGGACCTGGGTTCGAATCCCAGGTCCCCCAAATACTTGATATTGTTTTTCTTAACGTGTTCTCATGCAGCGTCCCAAAAGCACTCCACCATGTATCTCCAGAAATCAACGCGCCAGGTGGCCTTACGCCTCAATCCAATGGCCAGGAGATGATATTCACCATGCTCCCAGTCAACAAGCGCTCTAGAGGATCATCAAAGTCAAACGTGGCTGAAAGCTTAATGGGCCAGAATTTCCTAAACAAACCTCCAAAAAGGCCCAGCATACCCCCCCTGGTTTCTATTTTTATTTTCTTTCTTTTTATTTCCTTTTAATAATTATTATTACTATTATTTAATTAATTCATAAATTATTTTTCATAATAAAATCAGAAACTTAAAATATTATTTATTATTATTATTTATTAATTTCATATTATTTTTGTAAATAAATACTAACACAAATTAATTTAGTTAATTAGGTTAACTTTAATTTTTCTTTTGCAATAAATAAAATTAACATAGAAATTAGGGTTTTTATTAACTTGTGATTTTATTTTATTTTTATTTTCATTAAAAAAAAACTAAAAAAATACTTTTTCTTTTAACTAATTAATTAATTATTAGGTTTAATTGCAAAAAAAAAAAAGTGGACAAATTTCTTTCTTTCCTCAAAAAGGGTCAAAACCCTAAGGACGTTCCGATTTAATTATTTCGCGCGCATATTTATTTTTAATTCATTATTTTTGATTATATTTGATGTAACTGTTTCTGAGGATGTAATAGTTAATTAGGATTTTATCGCTTTCTTTTATTTTCTCGCATTTATTTTCCAAACGGGTTATGTTTTTGGCGATGTATATACCTGCGCCTTGTAATAGCATAGATTTACCTTTCTGCACTTTATTTCCCGCAAACTATTAAACTGTTAATTATGCATGACAAGACTTGTATGACAAATAAAATCAACCCGTAGCTCACAATGATGCATGTTCAAAGATAAACATTAACATGAAACCTGACACACATGCACATGTCACCCTTAGGGTACGCCTCACTTGGTTGCCTCGAGGTGGTCGTCAAGTATATGGTGTTTTAGAGGTCGCTCTCCTGTCTAAAGATCCAGTTGCCTCGAAACGGTTGCCTCGGATAAAAAAAGGATCTAAGACATTAGGGTTACCGCTAAGGTGTCCTACCATTGCTTTGGTGACCACACATGTCCCTATCATTGAATTGACCCAAATAACTCCAATGACGGTGCTACCTACTTCTCAATAGTGGGATAATACTGTCTAAAGGACTCTTACACAGCTTAATTCCTTAGAGTAGGTAGATTTCTCCTGGGTACTTGCTCTTTCAAAACAAAAAAACAACTTTTCGCACCTACACTTTCAAAAAGTTTTCAAACAAACACTTCATACACTCTTGAGGACTGATACAAGAGTTACCTAGAAGTTTTCAAACTAAACTTTTTTCAAAACCCACGAACACTTGAAAAGCAAACAATTTTTGAAAACATAGTGAGCAAGTACCTAAGAGCCTGTGGATAACCACAGATAGAAAGGGTGCTAACACCTTCCCTTTCTATAAATCTACCTCCCGAACCGAGAAACATCTCGAAAAAGAATTTTGCTGTGCTTTTGTCCTTTCCTTGTTGGAGAATATAAAAGACGGTGGCGACTCTTTCTTACCGCGACATTTCGTGAACCAGCATTTCAAAAACAGTCAGTTATATTCCCACCGATCACAGAACTGGAGACTCTGCTGGGGATATTATAAGTGAGGTATACCTTAGGATTAGACCACTCTTATGTTTTCAATTGCTTGCCTTGATTGCTTTTATATTTGTGGGCTTGCATCGGAGCTTCATAGATCCTAACCCGGATCTGGGGAATACCCTTTAGGTAGCATAAGCTGTGAGGGACCTGTCCGGCGTAGACCGACACGGGTGAAGCAGTGGCTACATTGGTGTGACACCTTGGTCTGTACCGATATCCCTTGTGTTGCAACGAGGAGAATATGGGTCTTCTGAGGAGTCATTAAGCACCAACCGACCTTAGAACCCTAAATTGACCCAACTTGGCCATAGAACAGTAGCAGTATGCTACACTCATTGAGGCTAAACTCTCGCGATGGTTCTGGCTGCAAGAAAAGATTGCGACGCTGGAGTTATGACCGATTGAGGGTAGTCAGTGATATTGAGATCCTCTAGAACCCGGTTACTATTTTCTAGGACAGGTCTTAACCAACGAAACTGAAAGAGGGTAGTACCTAAACTTCATGCTGGCCTAAACTCTAAGGGCTGTCTTATGTGACTTGTGTGCCTTATCATGTTTTCCTTTGTGAATACTTGTGGTGTGCTTTATCATAACATCATACCATCATAACATTGCATGCATCCTGCATAAGGACTGACCCATTTCAAAGACAAGAGGGTTTCATCTTTGCTCTGTTTTGTAGGACATTATGATGCCCATGCGAAGGAATACTATCCGGCTCAACTTTGTTCACCCACCTGATTTGCTTAAAGAATTGGTTGACAGGATTCCAAATACTACTTCCTTCATCCAGAGGCATGGTTCTCTCCTCGGTTTAGTCACTTCAAAGTGGGACCAACAACTGATGAGTGTCCTGACCCAGTTTTATGATCCCCTATATCATTGCTTCACCTTTCAAGACTTCCAGCTTGTCCCTACCCTGGAAGAATTCTCTGATTTGCTTGGTATCCCTGTTTTGGAGCAGACTCCTTTCACTGGCTGGGAAAAGACCCTTAGACTTGAGGAGATTGCTGCAGCCCTTCCCTTGACCAACAAAGAGGTAATAGATAACTGGGTGACTAGAAGCGGAGTTAAGGGCTTTTTGGCTAAGTTTATGATTGGTAAAGCTAACAGTTTCTGGAATGACTTATACTTCAGGGCGTACGAAGACATTCTGGCTCTCCTAATCTATGGTCTGGTTTTGTTTCCAAATCCTGATAACTTTGTCAATATCAATGCCATAAGGATCTTCATGTCTCGGAACCCGGTACCCACTCTCTTGGGTGATATCCTGCAACAACTCTATGCTCGTACTGCTCGAAGACGGGGAACTCTGTGGTGTTGTGCTCCTTCGTTAGTGAGGTGGTTTATTTTGCACTTCCCTAAGTTCGTGCTGAAGAACAAAGAAGGAAGGGGCTGGGCTCATAGGTTAATGTCTCTCACTGATAATGACATCATTTGGACTCTCAGAGGTTTGGATGAGGTAGCTGTTATTGATCGTTGCGGAGAATATCCTAATGTTCCATTGATCGGTACTCGGGGAGGAATCTCTTATAATCCATGTTTAGCTCTCCGTCAGTTTGGAAGAGCCAGAAGAGCAGGGCCTCATGAGATGTTGGTACCTCACATCAGTTTTGAGTTTCAGGTGGATAGTGATGAGCTGCGTCGTAGATTCATCAGGGCTTGGGACAGAATTCACAAAGCTGACCCACATGAGTTGGGACCGAAGACTTCTCTGCCTATGGAATCCTACTACAGATGGGTCCGCATCCGTGCTCAGAAGTTAGGTATGCTATACGAAGCTGTCAGGCCTATCATTCTTGAATTTCCTGATAGAGACGGGGTTCCTCCAACTGTACTCCCTCCTCAGATACCCACTGATGTTGATACACTAAAGAGGTCTTGGGTGCAACTACAGGAAGAACGGGATTCTTATCGGGAAAGGTTCAATGAACAAGAACAGAAAATCCAGAAGCTGACCAAGCAATTGGAGAACGAGCGGATCCTGAATGACTATATATGTACTGAGAAGAAGAGGCCATGGGAGCACTGATGAACTTTAGATGTTTTCTTTTACAGCTTTCATTTCCTTTTTAGTATTTTCATTTATGTTACGCCCAAGGGCAATTTGTTGAACAATTCAAAGTTAAAGCTAATAAAGTGTGTTTCCTTTTTTGTCTACAAAGTTGAATCCCGATTGTCTTTGAAAACATAAATCATACGCATTCCATGCATCATATGCATAGCAGGTACCCTTTTTCTACAGGTTGCTTAATCTTCTTCGCTGTTTATTTCAGCGGTCATCAAGAATCCTGAACCTACTACGGAACAAGCTATCAAGGCCCTCCAGGCCCAGAACACCCAGTTTCAAGAGCTGGTCATGAGCTTAGCCCAGGGTCAATAGGAATTGAAGACTCTGCTTTTGAAGAAGAAGAAGAAGAGGACTGTGATGTTTAACACTGGACGGAGGTTTGGGAATGCACTACAAAATGAGGCTGATCTGGCTACTTCCTCTGTATGGAAAGATAGTCCCCAAGGGGGAAGAGTTCCTAGTCCCGTGGTCTCCGACAACGAGACGGATTTCAATGATGAACAGTACCCTCCTGCTGAGGACAGGTATAAACAGCTGGAGGACCGTTTAAGTGCCATGGAGATCCAACATGTGCCTGGGTTGGATTTTGGAGATCTAGGTTTATCTTCTGGGGTGGTGATCCCACACAAGTTCAAGGCACCTGCCTTTGCGAAGTACGACGGGGCTTCCTGTCCTAAGCTGCATCTCAGATCATATGTGAGGAAGATCCAACCTTACACTGCAGACAAGAATTTATGGATCCATTTCTTCCAGGATAGTCTTTCAGGGACTCAACTCGAATGGTTCTATCAGCTGGATGGAACCAGTATTCGTAACTGGGAGGACTTGGCTACTGCATTTTATAAGCAGTATCAGTACAATTCCGACCTCGCTCCTACGCGTACCAAACTCCAGGGTATGTCATTAGGGACGGGTGAAGGTTTTAAGGAGTACGCGCAAAAGTGGAGAGACCTGGCTGGAAGGGTGCAGCCACCTTTGACTGACCGTGAGCTTGTTGACATGTTCTTGGGGACCCTGTCTGGTCCGTTCTTCAACCATCTGATTGGGAATTCTTCTGCTGGGTTTACAGATCTGGTCTTAACTGGTGAGAGGATAGAAGCTGGTATCAAGTCCGGGAAGATACAGAAAGGTGCATCCTTGAGTTCTGAAAAGAAGCCCTTCAAAAAGGAATCTAGTGCTGTTTATGGGTCGAGGAAACAGAATAAACCGGAACGCCGCCAAGCTGTCAACGCGGTGGTAATTTCTAAGCCTGCTGCTGCTCCTCGGCAATATAACCAACCCAAGGGTGAGAGACCTAGAAGGGAGTACACTCAGCTCAGCATGACCTTGTCTCAGATCTTGCCGCAACTACTGTCGACCAATCTGGTAACTGTCAAAGAAGCTCCGAAGGTAGTGAACACAACCTCTCCAAAGTACAATCCTAACGCCCGCTGCGCTTATCATTCTGACAGCCCAGGGCATACTACGGATGATTGTTGGGCTCTGAGGAATAAGGTTCAAGACCTTATTGATGCTAAAGAGGTTGAGTTTGGGGCGCCCGAGAGGCCTAATGTGGTAACAGCTCCCATGCCCAACCATGGAGTAAATGCTATTAGGGATGATGACGACGTGGAGGAATCCGAATTTGACAGCTGGATCTACCCAACGACGAACGGTGGACCAAGCAACTGGACTGCAAAAGACTTCACACCTATTACTTTTGTCGCTCAGTAATGAACTCCTTTGTTTTGAATTTGTAACAGACAATAATTTGAAACTTTATGGCCCGGTGTCTTACCCGGGGCACCGTGGCTTCATTTGTGAGGGCTTATTATTTGTCATTTTCATATATCATTAATAAAAGCATTGGACGTTTTTTGCATTTCAAATCTTGCGCTCCTTTTCTTTCTTTATTATAAATTGCAAAACAACTATATTTACACACACTCACCTATACAGGTTCCAATCCACTCTGGATCTCACTGGTAACGATTGTGCTACTACCAGTTATGACTTCGAAAATCTGATCAACTTAGCCGAAGACGAAGGTGAAGATGATTGCGAAGTGCCTGGTGAGCTTGCAAGACTGCTACTCCAGGAAGAGAGGGCCATTCAGCCACATGAAGAGCCAGTGGAAACGGTAAATCTGGGTACTGAGACAGACAGAAAGAAAGTCAAGATTGGTGCCAATCTGGAGTCTAGTGTGAAACAACGTTTGATTCAGATGCTGCATGACTATGTGGAAATCTTTTCCTGGTCTTACGAAGACATGCCTGGGTTGGATACCGACATTGTGGTTCATCACTTTCCGACCAAGGAAGAATACCCTCCGGTAAAACAGAAGGTCCGTCGTATGCGTCCAGAGATGTCCGAGAAAATCAAAGCTAAGGTTATGAAACAATTTGATGCCGGGTTTCTAGCAGTGACTTCTTACCCTCAGTGGGTTGCCAACGTGGTTCCAGTGCCGAAGAAGGATGGTGAGGTCCAAATGTGTGTTGATTACAGGGATTTGAACAGGGCGAGCCCTAAGGATGATTTCCCTCTGCCTCATATCGACGTTCTGGTTGACAACACTGCTCAGCATAAAGTATTATCCTTCATGGACGGCTTCTCCGGTTATAATCAGATCAAGATGGCTCCTGAAGACATGGAGAAGACCACTTTCGTCACTCAGTGGGGCACCTTTTGCTACAAGGTCATGCCTTTTGGGTTGAAAAATACTGGGGCAACCTACCAACGTGCCATGGTTGCTTTGTTTCATGACATGATCCATCATGAGATAGAAGTATATGTCGATGATATGATTGCAAGGTCCCAAACTGAGGAGGAACACCTTGACCATCTACAGAAGATATTTGACCGTCTGAAGTTGTACAAGCTGAGGTTGAACCCGAACAAGTGCACCTTCAGGGTGAGATCCGGAAAACTACTAGGTTTCGTCGTGAACGACAAAGGTATTCAAGTGGACCCTGCCAAAGTGAAAGCCATACAAGAGATGCCAACTCCCAAGACAGAGAAAGAAGTCAGAGGCTTTCTAGGACGGCTGAACTACATTGCCCGATTCATCTCACATCTAACTGCTACCTGTGAACCAATCTTCAAGCTGCTGAAGAAAGATCAAGTAGTACGTTGGAATGATGAATGCCAGGCCGCTTTCGAAAGAATCAAAGAGTATCTCCAAGAACCACCCATTCTTATGCCACCGGTTGAAGGGAGACCTCTAATCTTATACTTGATAGTATTGGAAAACTCAATGGGGTGTGTGCTGGGGAAGCATGATGAGTCTGGCCGAAAAGAGCATGCTATTTATTACCTTAGCAAAAAGTTTACCGACTGTGAGAACCGATACTCACTGCTCGAGAAAACTTGCTGCGCTTTGGTATGGGCTGCTCGCCGGCTAAGGCAGTATATGTTGACTCACACTACTCTGTTAATTTCAAAAATGGATCCGATCAAGTACATCTTTGAAAAGCCTGCCTTGTCCAGAAGAATAGCAAGATGGCAGATGATCTTGACTGAATATGACATCCAGTACACGACTCAAAAAGCAATCAAGGGAAGTGTATTGGTAGACCATTTGGCACACCAGGCAGTGGATGACTACCAGTCGATGAACTTTGAATTTCCAGACGAGAATATCATGGTAGTGACTGATTGTGAAGTACCTGGACCGGATGAAGGACCTGAGGAAGGATCCCGATGGTCTATGCACTTTGATGGAGCCTCAAACGCTTTGGGTAATGGCATTGGCGCTGTGATCATATCCCCTAGAGGCACTCATACTCCACTTACCGCCCAACTATGTTTCAACTGCACCAACAACATGGCGGAGTATGAGGCATGCATCATGGGTCTTCAAGCTGCAATTGACCTAAGGATCAAGTTTCTGAGTGTCTTCGGAGATTTTGCTCTCGTGATCAGTCAGATCAAAGGCAAGTGGGATACGAAACACCCAAATCTTATTCCTTACAAAGAGTATGTGTTGACGTTGATTCCCCATTTCGAAGAGATAACTTTTGAACACTTCCCAAGAGAAGAGAATCAGTTGGCGGACGCGTTAGCTACGATGTCTTCTATGTTCAAAGTCAAATGGGACAACGAGGCTCCCCAAATCATTATCTGGAAATTGGATGAACCTGCATATTGCTGCGATCTTGAGACTGAAGAGGTAACTGAAAAACCTTGGTATCATGAACTGAAGAGGTACTTGGAAGCTCAAGAATACCCCGAGGGTGCATCTGTTAATAACAAAAAAGTTTCTGAGAAGGTTCGCGGCAAAGTTCTTCCTCAGCAACGACATTCTCTACAAACGAAACCATGATTCAACTTTACTGCGTTGTGTGGATAAGACGGAAGCAGAAAGAATCATGGCAGATCTGCATGAAGGTACCTTCGGAACGCATTCTAGTGGACACACCATGGCAAAGAAGATCCTTCGGGCAGGATATTTCTGGTCCACAATGGAAGCCGACTGTTATCAACATTCTCGGACGTGTCACAAATGCCAGATCTATGCAGATAAGGTGCATGTTCCTCCAGTTCCTCTGAACGTCTTGACATCACCATGGCCTTTTGCAATGTGGGGCATTGATATGATCGGCGAGATCAGACCTACGGCATCCAACGGGCATCGCTTCATCCTGGTAGCGATTGATTACTTTACAAAGTGGGTCGAAGCGGCTTCCTATGCTACGGTAACCAAGAACGTCGTGGCATGGTTCATTCGACACAACCTGATCTGTCGATACGGTGTACCTGAGAGGATCATTACGGACAACGGTATGAATCTTAATAACAATATGATCACTGAGCTATGCGAGCAATTCAAGATACAGCACCATAACTCTTCTCCTTACCGGCTGAAGATGAATGGAGCTGTAGAGGTAGCTAATAAGAATATTAAGTAGATTGTGCAGAAGATGACAGTGACCTACAAAGATTGGCACGAGATGTTACCATTCGCTCTTCATGGGTACCGTACCTCAGCACGAACGTCGACAGGGGAAACACCTTTTTCCTTGGTCTACGGCATGGAGGCAGTCTTGCCTATTGAAGTCCAGATACCCTCTCTCCGGATAATGAAGGATGCAGGTTTGAACGAAGATGACTGGATCCAGACCCGGCTTGATCAGCTGAATCTAATTGACGAAAAGAGACTCACTGCTATTTGTCATGGTCAGACGTACCAAAAACAGATGACCAGGGCATTTAACAAGAAAGTCAGACCACAAGAGTATCAAGTCGGAGACCTGGTAATCAAGCGCATCATCGTTCCTCAAAGTGATCCCAGGGGAAAATGGACCCCTACGTACTAAGGGCCATTTGTGGTTAAACATATCTTCTCAGGAGGAGCTATGATTCTAACCACCATGGATGGTGACGACCTTCCTCACCCTGCCAATGCAGACATAGTAAAAAGATACTACGCATGAATAAAAGACCCGCTAGGTTGACACACCTAGGAAAAAATAAGGGCTTCCCAGCGAACCAAAAGGGTTCGGGCAAAAATAAGGGATGAAATGAAAAAAATCTGTACACCCGGCAAGTCGAAAACCTGAAAATGCGGCTTGGGCAAAAATGGGTATCCTGGTGGACTGAAAACCCGAGAGGGCGGTCCAGGCAAAAGTTAGGGATAAGCGTAATACTATGTCTCATTGGATCACCTTGCATCCAGAACTCGGCATCGACTATCAGGTTCAGACGACACCAATCAATCAGCTTCA
Organism: Vicia faba; assembly: GCA_948472305.1. Taxonomy (NCBI): domain Eukaryota; kingdom Viridiplantae; phylum Streptophyta; class Magnoliopsida; order Fabales; family Fabaceae; genus Vicia; species Vicia faba. The sequence continues at coordinate 974,848,898 of OX451739.1, forward strand.
TCTTCAACTAAAGCAGCAAAGTGATGAGACGCTTGAAGACATAAAGGCGATAGCAGAGTTGGAACCCAGTGGGATTATTTTTCACATAGCTGTTTCGTTTCCTTTTCACAAAATTGTATAAACTCTGTTGTTCGGCAGCGTTCTCTTACTAGGACGTCAGCCTCTTGTACAAAAACGCCTATTTACAGACAAATTGCAAAAATCAATACAAATCCACTTTTTTCAGACAAATTGCCAATTGTTTTTCCTTTATCTGTTTTGTTTTTCAAAGAACGTCCAATGTTCATTTTTGATATATGCATTTGACATTAATTGCTAACTCATAAATATCTGCATACGAAACAAAGGACTAATTACAGGTGACATCAGAAACAGGGGAAATAATGAGTTGTCTAAGCGATCTAGTTGCTCTGTCCACCAAGGTACCAAGGTGAGTTCGGCTGAAGAATGTAACCAAGATACCTTCACTCCCCGAGAGTAAGACCGGAATCAGCAATACTCTCCCCAAGCAGAGTTGGTCTCCCATCAGCCCCGGAAAGGCACAGTATCCCTAGCAAGTCAGCGATACTCTCCCCCCAAGCAGAGTTAGTCTACTGTCAGCCTTAAGGAAGTTGGGTATCCCCAGAAGATCTCAACATTCCCCAGCGGAGTATACATATGTTCATAAGCAAGCATCCCCGGCAGTCTTAATATTCCTCGACGGAAATATAAGATTGTTCCCCGGCGGAATACCAGACACCCCAGTGGAACCACTTCCCCGGTACAGTTCAAAAGTTTCCCCAGGAGAGTTGAATCATCCTCCCCAGTAGATTCTGGAAGCTTATCCCCAGTAGATTCTGGAAGCTTGTCCCCTGTAGAGTGCAAAAGCCTCTCCCCGACTTTATTCAGAAGGTTATCCCCCACCAGAGCCTATAACTGGGTTATCCTCAGCTAATTACCACGGAAAGGTCGTCCTCGGCGAAGTTCTTCCTATCCCCCAGCGGAGTTCATCAAATTCCCCAACATTAACTTATCAGTGGAATCCCTAGCGGAGTTCTCATCAAATCTTAGTGAAGCATCTCTTCCCCACAGAGTATTTCCCCGCAGAGCAATCTCTTCAAGTTTATTCCCCAACGAAGTCATCTTCTCCTACCGGTTTATTCTTACAATCAGCATCCCCAGCGGAAATGAAGAACTATACTATTCAACATCAGCCCAGGATTCAACAAGCTCCCGGCGTTCGTCAAGGATTTATTTTCCTAGACGGAAATACATTCATAAACATTTCACATTTTATACATCCTGCTTACATACATGATAAAGTGCATACTACACTATCTCTAAACATCATGACATCATGCATTTCATACATCATGACATTGCATGCAACTGATGTTTTGCCTTTTCAGGAAAAAGGTCAATCCAAAGATGATTACTATCAACTGTCGCAGTTCCAGATTCGACATCTGTATCTAGCCAGGGCATATCTGTGAGCGATTGATTGTAGATTCGATACCTGTATCTAGCCAGGGCATATCTGCATGAAGAGTTTGAAATTCCAAATTCGATACCTGTATCCAGCCAGGGCATATCTGTGAGTGATTGATTATAGATTCGATATCTGTATCTAGCCAGGGCATATTTGCATGAAGAGTTTAGAGATTCGATACCTGTATCCAGCCAGGGCATATCTGTAGACGACTAATTCCAAATTCGATTCTTGTATCTAGCCAGGGCATATCTGTGAGCGATTAATTGAAGATTCGATACATGTATCTAGCCAAGGCATATCTGCATGAAGAGTTTAGAGATTCGATACCTGTATCCAGCCAGGGCATATCTGTAGACGACAAGTTCCAGATTCGATACCTGTATCCAGCCAGGGCATATCTACATGAAGAGTTTAGAGATTCGATACCTGTATCTAGCCAGGGCATATCTATATACGACCAATTCCAGATTCGATACCTGTATCTAGCCAGGGCATATCTGTGAGTGATTGATTGTGGATTCGATACCTGTATCTAGCCAGGGCATATCTGCATGAAGAGTTTAGAGATTCGATACCTGTATCCAGCCAGGGCATATCTGTAGACGACCAATTCCAGATTCGATACCTGTATCTAGCCAGGGCATATCTGTGAGTGATTGACTGTGGATTCGATACCTGTATCTAGCCAGGGCATACCTGCATGAAGAGTTTAGAGATTCGATACCTGTATCCAGCCAGGGCATATCTGTAGACGACAAGTTCCAGATTCGATACATGTATCTAGCTAGGGCATATCTGTGAGTGATTGATTGTAGATTCGATACCTGTATCTAGCCAGGGCATATCTGCATAAAGAGTTTAGATATTCGATACCTGTATCCAGCCAGGGCATATCTGTAGACGACTAGTTCCAGATTCGATACCTGTATCTAGCCAGGGCATATCTGTGAGCGATTGATTGTAGATTCGATACCTGTATCTAGCCAGGGCATATCTACACGAAGAGATTGAAGATCAACCCCTGTAACAGGCCAGGAAACTATATTTCTTTCTCAAGTACGCAAGTTCTCGCTAAGGAATCTCTTACGCGATCGACACTCATGGATGGCATCTTTAAGCCCATCTCCACAACTATCCGTTACATCTCCAAATGGAATCTATAAGCCCATTCCCGACAAGGTTCTATCGCATCTCCAGATGGCATCTATAAGCCCATCCTCCTATCCATCATCTATCCAAATGGCATCTGTAAGCCCATTCCCGACATCACATTGCTGATACTCCACTATGCGAGTGCAAATTTTTGGGCACTCTAGTGTTCAATCATCTTCCACCTTCGGATCACAAAAGGCACACAAGCCAATCTACATCCTCAGGTCTAAGAAGATTGAACAGGGGCAACTGTTGTACCCCAAAATTTGCCCTCCCATTTTCTTCAAGATTTATCAAGAATCATCCTCAAATGGTTCAAGATTACTCAAGGATTGCACAGTCCAAATGCCTCCTAAGCCAGTCAAAACTAGGGTTTTGTTTCTTCCCAGGAATTTGAGGTTTTCAATGGTCCAATCAAGTCTCATAGGCCTATATACATTATCAAGCATCTACATGACAAGTCTCAAGACTCACAAAGGCAAATTGCATAGTCAAAAAGCTCAATTGGCTTCACAGTCAACTACAACGACAAAATGGTCATTTTACAGTCAAAAGTCAAAAAATTTTATCAACATCTTATTTTTAGCACACAATCATCATTTGATCAAGTCTTGATCATGATTCCACAAGAATGGCTCAAAAATCATCAAAGATGCAAAAGTTACTATTTTTGGACAGTAGAAAAGTCAACTGTAACTTGACCAGGGCATAACTTTTTCACGGTTCATCAAAAAATCCCATCCAATGCTCATTTTGAAGGGGATGACATTTCCTACAACTCATCTTCACATTCCAAGTCCAAGAAATGCTCTCACAAAAAGTTATCAATTTCTACATTATAGGTCAATTTCAAAAGTCAACAAAAATGCACTTTAAGTCAAAGACCATAACTTGAGATTGGTAAATCCAAATGACATGGGACCAAAGGAATTGGTTAAAGGACTTCAAGACCTTTCCAAAATGTCGAAGAACATGTTCATATGATCAAAATTGAGCAAGATATGCATTGGAGAAGTTGGGAAATTTTCATGAATTTGCAAAAGTCAACTATCCTTAAAACTTCAATTTTTGACAAAAGGGCCCACTTTCTTCCACTTGATTCAGCCTTGTCATGCCACACACGTGTCCCATGATTAATTTCAAGATCAAACATTTATTTTTCCATTTTATTTAATTTTTATTGATTTAATTCATTTTAAATCCATAATAATTCAAATAAAATCTAAAAATTAATGGAATAGCATCTTTGTGATTTGAATAGCTTTTATATTTCATATGCCAGCTAACCAATTCGTGCTAAGCCTTTTTTGTGCATAAAATCCTAGATTTCAACCAAATATGGAAAGGTCTTCAATGGTGGTCAACCAAATCTCCAAACTTAAATACACAAGGATACAAGCCCAAATTTGGACCTAGACTGCTTGCCTTATACATATGCAAGTAACCTAAACCTAATTCACGACCTGAGGATTGCTAAAATGGCCAAAGAAAATTGCAAAGTTTCTTGAAAAAGTGTGAGATCAAGAACAAGGTAGGAGGCGTTTTCAGACAAAAATATGATCGTGACCTTCTTCCTTGCTATCCCCTGAAGCTAAGACGACCATCACCACGTCCAAAGACCACCCATACGGCGCTGTAAGTTCTTCCAAACTCGCCCCTGAACACGAAACCTAAACTCTCTATTTTTGCACTTTTTCTCAAAAGCATTGGCATATTTGTGTTCCTTATGTGATTTCTAACATAACTGTAATAGCCAATTTCATTTTTAGGCCCTGAATCGTGATGCCCGATTCTAGGGTTCATGTTCTTGCGTTTTAGGTATTTTTGTTTCAGGGAAAATCAAAGCCAATCAAGAGCATAAAGGTGATCAGGGGACGAAGACGAACATGCCCATGGTCTCAGGTGGCGTTTTCATGGCCTAGGGACAGTTTTAGGAAGGACCTACGGAGTTTCCTGCGGATAGAAATCCGCAGGTAAAAAACCAGTGACCAAGGAAGAAGACGCTGACGCGTCTCCCCCTCATTTGTTCTTTTAAACAAACGCGCGCTTTTTATTTTTTTGTTAGGCATATGTGTTGATTTACCAATATATTAACCATTTATTATTATTATTATGTCAATTGAAGCAAGTGGCTCAATGGCTAAGGCGAGCAAGCGTTGAACGTTGGGACCTGGGTTCAAATCCCAGGTCCCCCAAATACTTGATATTGTTTTTCTTAAGGTGTTCTCATGCAGCGTCCCAAAAGCACTCTACCATGTATCTCCAGAAATCAACGCGCTAGGTGGCCTTACGCCTCAATCCAATGGCCAGGAGATGATATTCACCATGCTCCCAGTCAACAAGCGCTCTAGAGGATCATCAAAGTCAAACGTGGCTGAAAGCTTAATGGGCCAGAATTTCCTAAACAAACCTCCAAAAAGGCCCAGCATACCCCCCCTGGTTTCTATTTTTATTTTATTTCTTTTTATTTCCTTTTAATAATTATTATTACTATTATTTAATTAATTCATAAATTATTTTTCATAATAAAATTAGAAACTTAAAATATTATTTATTATTATTATTTATTAATTTCATATTATTTTTGTAAATAAATACTAACACAAATTAATTTAGTTAATTAGGTTAACTTTAATTTTTCTTTTGCAATAAATAAAATTAACATAGAAATTAGGGTTTTTATTAACTTGTGATTTTATTTTATTTTTATTTTCATTAAAAAAAACTAAAAAAAATACTTTTTCTTTTAACTAATTAATTAATTATTAGGTTTAATTGCAAAAAAAAAAAAGAGGACAAATTTCTTTCTTTCCTCAAAAAGGGTCAAAACCCTAAGGACGTTCCAATTTAATTCTTTCGCGTGCATATTTATTTTTAATTCATTATTTTTTATTATATTTGATGTAACTGTTTCCGAGGATGTAATAGTTAATTAGGCTTTTATCGCTTTCTTTTATTTTCTCGCATTTATTTTCCAAACGGGTTATGTTTTTGGCGATGTATATACCCGCGCCTTGTAATAGCGTAGATTTACCTTTCCGCACTTTATTTCCCGCAAACTATTAAACTGTTAATTATGCATGACAAGACTTGTATGACAAATAAAATCAACCCGTAGCTCACAATGATGCATGTTCAAAGATAAACATTAACATGAAACCTGACACACATGCACATGCCACCCTTAGGGTACGCCTCACTTGGTTGCCTCGAGGTGGTCGTCAAGTATAGGGTGTTTTAGAGGTCGCCCTCCTGTCTAAAGATCCAGTTGCCTCGAAACGGTTGCCTCGGATAAAAAAAGGATCTAGGACATTAGGGTTACCGCTAAGGTGTCCTACCATTGCTTTGGTGACCACACATGTCCCTATCATCGAATTGACCCAAATAACTCCAACGACGGTGCTACCTACTTCTCAATAGTGGGATAGTACTGTCTAAAGGACTCTTACACAGCTTAATTCCTTAGAGTAGGTAGATTTCTCCTGGGTACTTGCTCTTTCAAAACAAAAAAACAACTTTTCGCACCTACACTTTCAAAAAGTTTTCAAACAAACACTTCATACACTCTTGAGGACTGATACAAGAGTTACCTAGAAGTTTTCAAACTAAACTTTTTTCAAAACCCACGAACACTTGAAAAGCAAACAATTTTTGAAAACATAGTGAGCAAGTACCTAAGAGCCCGTGGATAACCACGGATAGAAAGGGTGCTAACACCTTCCCTTTCTATAAATCTACCTCCCGAACCGAGAAACATCTCGAAAAGGAATTTTGTTGTGCTTTTGTCCTTTCCTTTTTGGAGAACATAAAAGACGGTGGCGACTCTTGCTTACCGCGACATTTTGCGAACCAACATTTCAAAAACAGTCAGTTCTATTCCCACCGATCACAATATTGTCTTTGGGGGAAGTCAGATGAAATTGTTCAACATTTTGTTGAGCAAATGCAATCTGAGTTTGAGATGAGTTTGGTGGGTGAGCTGACTCACTTTCTTGGTTTACAAGTTAAGAAGATGGAATATTCCATTTTTCTTTGTCAAAGTATGCATGCCAAGAATATTTTGAAGAAGTTTGGAATGGAGAAAGCCAAACATAACATAACTTCTGCTCCTACTCATGTAAAGCTGTCTAAAGATGCAAATAGGGTGAGTATTAATCATAGTTTATATAGAAGCATGATTGGAAGTCTTTTATATCTCAATGAAAGCAAAACAGATATGACCTTTGTAGTTGGAGTTTGCGCTAGATATCAATAAGAACCCAAAGTAAGTCATATCAATCAAGTGAAAAGGATTTTGAAGCATGTCAATGGCACTAGTAATTATGGAATGATATATTCTCATGATTCAAGTTCCATTCTAGTGGTATTCTGTGATGTTGATTGGGCTGGAAGTGCAGATGATAGGAAGAGTACCTCGTGTGGATGTTTATTGATGGGAAACAATTTGATTTCTTGGTTCAGTAAGAAACAAAATTGTGTTTCTCTTTCTACTGCTGAAGCTGAATACATAGCAGTAGGAAGCAGCTGCTCTCAATTTGTTTGGATGAAGCAAATAATGTCTGAGTATAATGTCACACAAGATCTTTTGACATTATTTTGTGAAAATTTAAGTGCTATCAATATTTTTAAAAATCCTATTCAACACAATAGGACCAGGCACATTGACATTAGGCATCACTTCATCAGAGAACTTGTGAAGGACAAAGTCATAAGTCTTGAGCATGTGAGAACTGAAAATTAGCTTGCTGATATCTTTACTAAAGCTCTTGATAAATCGTAGTTTGAGAACTTGAGAAGGAGACTTGGAGTCTGTATCTATGAATAACTGTAGCAATTACTCTTGTTGATGCATCTGTTGATGAGGATGCTAAGGAAGGTGCTACACCTGATACTCGTTATGCCATAAATGAAGAAGTTTCTGATACATGAAAGTTGGTCATGTAGCTTTATTTGGATCTGTCTTATGATCCTGTTTATTTTGGTTTATGATTTTGTAAAGGCTAAATGCCCATGATATTTTTAGTTTTCTGCACCCTGCTACTTAACTCTTAGGTGCTTTAAATTTTTTGCTAATATTGTCACTTAACCTTGTGATATTATGGATAAAAAGGGGGAGTATTATGATATTGAGGGTGCTGGAACAGGTACTACTGATGGTCCTTTTGAGGGGGATCCCTGCTCTGTTCTGGACTGAGGGCTTTAAGGAGATGTCAGACATGATGTCTTGACATCATGGTGTTGAGAATTTCGTTTCTCTGTTTGTGTTATAGCTGTGTTAGTAGATCTCCTAACTAATAACTAGGTGCTGGTTTTGTGCTGCTAACCTGTTTTGTGCTGCTAACATTGCTTGTTGCTTTTCTGTTGTTGTGCCTCTGATGTGTGTGTTTGATTTATTTTCAAACATACTACGGTGTTTTGTGTGTGATAAGTGCAAATTGTAGCTACTTTTGTATATACTTTTGGTTTCACTTATCGACTCTTTGTTGTTGATATAAGTTGAATAACCCAACTTTCTGTTGTAAATACGTTTAATAGCGTTTTGTGTACATAATGTACCAATTGATTAGTTTTCCATTCTTCTTGGTAGGTATTTTAGCATTCTTGAAGCAACAAGAATAAAGGCTCCAAGATGCATTGTTGGATCAATAAAGGAATAAGGCCAAGAAGATAGACCCATTGGAGTTATACAAGAATAGCAAAAAAAATTATTTTTTTGATGTGCCTCGTCGGGCGGAGTCTGGGCAAGGATCCTTCGCGTCGATGTCGCCGGGAGACGAAGGGGCGAGAGGACTGGATCATTTTTCTAGTACCTACTGACTTGGGCTCGCTAGGCGAGGAAATGTTGTGTCGTTGGGTGAAGCTTCCCTTTGTCGGGAGAGGGTAGATATCTTTGTCCAGTTGCGTATGTGGAGTAACCTGGGCCTTTTATTTTATGTTCGTCACCAGGCGAAGCTTTTATGTCGCTAGGCAATGCGTGCGGACCAGGTTTTTGTATATATATATCTATTTCATTTCTTTTGTAAGGGTTATGGTTTTTTTTGGGGGGGGGGGGTGATTTTTGTTCTCCCAACTCCATCAACCTCATTTTTCTTTAGGTTTAGCTTAGAAAACAACACTAGGGATTTGCTTATGGATCATTGGAGGTGGATTTCTCATTGACCGATGCTGACAAACCGGAAGATTTGTGGTTTATCTCTTCTTCTCTCCATGTATTTATCTTTTGTTGGGTTTTATATATGTATTCACTTCGAACTCATGTATATTTTTCGCCCATGGCATTGTATAAAACCTGCTTTACAAATCTTTGTCAAGTATTGTCATGGATTTTTGCTCTATGCTCGGGATTTGGGTTGTTATAAACATATACTGCTCGGATTCTTATCTAGGATGATAGTTTGTTAGTTTCTGGATTCTAGAGATAGATTTAGTGCTATTATTCACTTGAGTGTCTATGATTAATGCCTATTTGTTGGTTGTGTTGGTGTGAGAGATTGTCGACGCGATTAGCACAGTTGACTTATGCATTGTTGAGGTTAGTTGAGAGACTGTCGCTAAGATGATACAATGGGTGTTGTGTTTGACACATAATGACATTGATGAGTCTTGTAGGTTAAGTATAACTGGTAGATATGTTTAAGTTTGTGAGGAGTGGATTATATGCATGCCTGATAAGTTTCCCCTATAAAGAATGAATTTATTTTCTGTTAATGACTTTTTCCCTTTCCATTCAAACCCCCAAACTCATTAACGAATGATTTTTCGAACGACAACTCGATAACAATCTCAGTGGAGGCGATACGATACAACCTATATCACCCGATAAAATAATACCTTACTTTTTTCTTGCTGATATACCGCTGCAACAGTGTGCAAAGGTTATTTGGTTGTTTTAGCCAAAACGTACCAAAGGGGGAGATTGTTATTTCTCTGAAATTGTGATTGGCATACATTTTGGTAAAATCAACTTGGAAGTAACATGTTAAATAAAGAAGTCCCAACTTGATGTTTTCAACATGCAGAAGAAGATGTCCCAACTTGGAGATAGGACATCACATCTGCAACAACTGTTAGTTATGTTTCAGCTGATTTATTAAGTTACTAAATATTTGAGGAATATTCAGTTAGCTTATGTGGCATCCAAGATTGACAAATCAGAATATTTTTATATTGGTTTTTGAAGATTTCTTAGTTTCTAATTATGAATATATTTTAGGAAATTAATGACTGAAGACCTATTATCTTGGAGAAGAATGTGCAGACTTTGTACAACCTCATTGCTACAATTTTGAAGCCCAACCCAGTCTAGAATAATGTTATAAATAGACTGGTGTATACCTATTATTAGATGAAACTTACATGTGTATTTTGTTAGGGTTTTATAATCCTTATTGTTGGGTTGTAAGTTCTGTGTCAAATGTTCTTAAGCTTTTAAGCATAGAACATTTGTATGTCATATACTCATAAGATGTTAAGTATTGAGTATTTGCGTGTCAATTCTCATAACCTTTTGAGCATTGAGTTTTATGTGTCTTGGAAGAGTGACTTCTGATTTTGTTCTCTATTTGTGTTTAGATTTGCTTCAATTGCTAAGTGTAATTGAAGAGGAATTTGACGAGGGCCTCATATTTAAGTGTGTCTTAGGTAGAAATTAAGCAAAGGGTATTGATTAAGTGTGTAGGCTGTAAACTGAGATGTTTATTGTGAGGTCTACAAATTGATACTATCTAGTTAATTTTGTCCCTAGTTTGGTAGCCCCCAGAGTAGGAAGGTTGTTCCAAACTGGGTAAACATATCTCGTGTTATTTACTTTCAGCATTGTTTATTTTGTCTATATATCTTGCTGTTGTGCGTGAAGTCGGATCCGGTATCTCAACATATCTTAGGACATCCGTCATCTGATAGCCAGAATTTTAAACTATATGGCAAAGTTATGAATACCATCTAGTTAGAGGCTATTTTTTAACAAAGGAAATAGTTAGATTATGACTAAGTGGCAAATGAGTAGACATTTCATGGTTAGAGGGTAATTTAGTCTTTGTATCAATTAATTAGACCACTTAAGGACTTGTTTGGACATAACCTCTATTCCAACATTGTCAAAATTAGAATTAGAAGGAGGAAGAGCTTATGAGCAATATAGAAAAGGAAGAAGTCATATTCATCATCTCCAAAAGTCCATTTTCGCACCCTTGATACAACCTTCAAAAAATAGGTAATAACTTTTTACCTATAACTCCCATTTAAGTGATTCAAGACTTCTTGGAAAGAGCATGAAATTCCCTTCAGTTTTCATAAAAACTTCATTGCTTGAATGTTTGTATTGATGGAGAAAAATACGTTTGAAGTTTTGGAATTCATGTTGGAAATGGACATAATAGGAGCTACGGGTTTGATGGTGTTGAAGGTGGAGTTTTGACCATGATGGGAGTTCAATTGCAGCATGACTATCATCCTAACCTCCATTGATGCAAGGAGAGTTCCATTAGATAGGACACGGATAGGAAATTGGGAACAATTGTATGCTTGGGATTAGATTTGGATTATATCCTTACACGTGTGATTAATTGTTGAAAATTGGGATTTTAGTAGGGGATAAAATGATTACATGCTTAATCCATAGATGAAAGTGTGTTTTTGTAATGGTAATACATGTCTTGTATGTGAGTCTCTAGTTAGAGACTTGGGGTTTGAGGGATAACATGAAATAGGGATTAAGGGTTTGTAATGAGTAATTAGGTGTTACATGTTAAATTTGTTGATAATAGTATGTGCTCCGAGTATTTCTGGTGTTAATGAATTGTGGGTACATGCTTATGGGTGATTAAATGATAGATTGAAACCCCATTTTCATTCAGATCCAATTCTGGTTTTTCTGCATTTCATAAAGCCGCTTAGCAGGCTCCCGCTCGCTTAGCGTGCTCACCTAGTAAAAACCTGGGACTTTTCTCTAAACACGCTAGAACGCCGCTTAGCGCACTGTCCTGGACAAAAATTTATGTGTTTTTTCCATGAATGCAGTTTAGTCACGTAGTGGGTACCAGATGCCTTCTTAATCTTTATTGAGTTATGGAAAGATATTGTGGGATGCGTAATACCTTGTGTGATCACTTAATATGATAATGTTATGAATGTGTATGTTTAATAATGTACTTGTTGAAATGCATTATATGATAAATGATATGATGTGATCATGTATTGTTCTTTCTGTTCATTCCGGTTTAACGTTCAGAGATGTTTGTCTGTATGGCTTGATGGTATGTGATTATGATGTATGCTTGAATCGAAGTATACCTGGCTAATGGATGGTAAATCACTTATGACTATAAATTGTGTCTCATACATATTTTACCATTGTGATGCACTGAGTGGGTCTGAGAAAGAGGAGTTTCCAGCAGCAGTTAATAACATCGGTGTTCTCGGTATGTCATACACACCTGTGCAACCATTATGGTGTTCTACTGAGGGTTCAAAAGGGAGTTTCCCGCTAGTGGAACCTTAACATCGACGTCCTTAGTATGGTGAGTTAGTGATGCTAAGTAGGTAATGTCTCTTTGATTACTCACCTCTAATGATGCCAAGAAGGCTACATCAATAGGCTTTTTCCCGGTGGGCTTGTGCTGTTAAATTGACGTATTTTGCACTTACGAAACCTTGCTCACATGTATTTGGATAATTTACAGAGTCGTGATGCCACATAGGTAATGTTACCACTATAACTCATCATAGATAGAATTCCACTTAAGAATGATCAGACTTATCGTGTTGTGGTGGAGTCCAAGTCTCTTGACGCAAGCACTTGTGTCACTCACCGAGTGTGTGATTGTATGGTCTAGGTAGAAGGCATAAAACGTACTTATGAATTCCTCATACACGGGTACGGGTTAGCATGCTTATTTGTGTTTGACTATGTGTTTGTTCTTATCTCATTGGCTGGTCATGGGACTTCCAATGGTGATACTACCCTTGTTGTGTACTTGTACCTAGCCGTGAGGAAACCCCAGATCTGCGGTGGATTTGTTTCGATTGCATGCACCTTGTAGAACCGAGAGTGAACCCCTAAGATAAGGGAATTCACAGAGTTTTAGTAATCACACCCTATTTCTATTATTATTTTTTCAGGCACAAGTTAGAAGTAGAAGAATTGCTAGATGGTCTATATTGAAGACTTCGGACGAGCAGATGGCAGAGAGATCTTATCAGATCTTATCTTTCCGCTATGTGTTACTGTAGACAAGTTGATTGTATATATTCTGATACTGGAGTTGTGTTATGTACGAATTTAATTTCTTGTCTTCTCCAACTTATATATGTTTCTATATACTATTTAAAGCATCACTATATATTATTCTAGGCGTATATGTACGGGTGTTACATAAAATATCTTTTTTCTTCTTAATAAAAACTATTTTTTCTTATGTATATTAAGAAAAAAAATTATTTAAAAGGAAAAAACTAATTTTATTTCTGCTTATGTTTCTTATTATATATTGGAGAAACATAAGCAAAAATAAAATATTTTTTCTTTTTAATCACTAAAAAATCTTTTTCATATATATATATATATATATATATATATATATATATATATATATATATATATATATATATATATAGTTGAGTGTGTAGTTGTTTAAATGTTACCATCCATTTTTGTTTAATTATATATAAAAAAGTTATTTAAATATTTTTAAATAATTTTACCTTAAACAATGATGTTATTGAATTAAATAATGTTAGTGATTCTAGTGTGTATAAATATGTGTTCTCTTTTTTCACAATGTCCCGACAATTTAAGAGTTTTATTTGAAAAGGCTGTTTCTTAAAGAACATATCATGATGAAGTTTTGAAGCATTCTAATGGTGTAGCTTTGTTTGTTCTCTTGACATCAATTTTTAGATCTCGTATTGCTATCGCAAGTACATCTAGAGTAACATAATTCTAAAATATTTAGATCTATTCCAATTCTAAGAAATGATTTCAATCATATTTATGTTTACCTGTAACATGTAGATATTTATTTTTGTCCAAGACAATCTGATGTGTCGGCAAAATGCAGCAATTCTCGCAACTGTGGGAAAGATCTTAATGCTGCATTTGGAGCAAGCGCCATGGTTCATCAATACAAATGTGAAGATATTTCTTCAAATAATAATTATTGTACATGTGTCATCCATAGAAAGTTAATTTTCCATAAGTCTAATTTTAGTATTGAAATATTTGTCATAACGATACATCTATAATAAAATTGAATAAAGTTGTCATATTTCAATATATGCGTTGTTATATTTTATTTTATTTTTCCGGTTTTTTATTTATTTTTATGTTCATTTTAATATTTGGTATTTTGATAGAATAAACTTTGATCTTTTATTCATAAATAAAAAGCTAAAATATCTTTTTGTTTTTACTGCTATCAATAAATTTGTACCAATATGTTTAAATGATACCTTTTATTTATGCCCTTCTTCTTTTATTGATAAGTACTTCAATTTCATGTCTTCAGCACCTTTAAAATATTTAACATAAAATAAATATTATAATAATTTTATTAGAATATTAATTACAGTATTGTTATAAACTATGAAAGTGTGTAATATTGTTGGAATTCGAGAAACAATTATTACTCTCAATTGATCTTATAGTTGTGTGTCCATAATACCAATTGATTAGTCATTATGACATTTAATATGTTTTAAATGATCTATTATACGTTGGCCCTAGGCCGACTTGTTCAACTTTAGACACATACTTTGACTTTGCTTGGCCTTGTCACATGGAATAATTTGAAATTGAGGCAGACTTTGCTTAGTTCGGGGCAAAAAATTTAAATTCAAATTTTAATATGACATAAATTATCAAATTGTGCATAGTTTCTTAAGTATGACACTACTATGAAAAATTCATTTAACAATAGTTGAAAAACCCATATAATCACGCGAGTCCAGATGTTATTATGTAGAGTGTTATTGTAAATGTGTAACTTACAGTCACTATTCGGGAACCGTTGTAGTGTACTGGAAAGTTCGTGTGATACTATAATAGTTAGTTAACTTAACTGTTGTCGTATGTCTTTTAATGAAATAAAAATAATAGCAGTAGAACAAAAATAACAGTAAGAACATTAAGAACAACAACAAGAACAACATGAACAATAAGAACAACATGAACAACAAGAAGAATAATAACAAGAACAACAAAAACAAGAAGAAGGAGAAGAACAACAACAACAATAACAAGAAAAACAATAATAAGAACAAGAACAACAAGAACAATAACTAAAAAAATAACAATAAGAACAACAACAACTAACATTGCTAACTTGAATTCATACTTTTCTTGTCTCATTCAAGATGGAGAATAAACAACGGAGTTATGAAGTTTATAAATTAAAGAAATGATACTTTCGAGTACTGCTTATGGAAGAAATGATATTTTCGAGCTTGTTTTAGTGGAGAAATAGAGTGTCGTAAATAAAAGATGATGTTTAAAGGTAGAAGATGAAGTTCGTCTAAGTTTTAGGTTTCACGAGGATCACTAACGGTAGTGTCCTGAGCATTGATAGTCATTTAAATATGTAAATAAAAAAAACGTCTAGTTGAATATATTCTACCATGGTGGATCCTTTGACGTGGTGACTTGGACGTTGTTGTTTGCGTGTTTTGTAGTAGTGTGAGTTTTATTATGGTGAGCAAAACCCAATTCTACATATCTATAACAATAAATAAAAAGGAACAAATGTTTAAATTGATTTATTTTTATTATGATAATAAACCCTAAAAATGGATGACTTGCGGTTAATATATTTTATGACACATCCCTATACAAAAATCAATATCACTAACGTCAAACTCATGCAACCAGCGTTGCAAAAATGCAACTGCCGTAGAGAAATATTTAATAACTACTTCCTTCGTCTCAAAATAATTTTTTTTAAGGTTATTGCATACAGATTAAGAAAAGTAACGAGTGGGGGAATAAATAAAACAACTTTACAAAATTGTCTTTAATTTTTATTGGTCACGCATGCATGGTCATAAATGCAAAGTGAGATTTAAGGTCTTGAGAGTTTTGCTGACAATAATAATTAGGGATAAAATTCATACAAATGAATTAATATTGCATTGAAAAAGTAAAGCAACACTTATTTTGAGACAAATTTTTTAGGTTAAAAAGACACTTATTTTTAGATGGAAATAGTAAAAAATAAAATTTCCATATGTATATCTTTACACGAACACAATGCATTTTAGGGGTGTTCGTGGTCCGATTTGGATCGGTTTTGAGACAAAATATCATCCGATCCAAAAATATATAAAGCATACGGTTTGGTTCGGTTTTTGAATGACAACAAGAAAAATTCAATCCATTCCAATTCAATTTATACGGTTTACTTCGGTTCGGTTGAATCGGTTTTATTCGGTTTTTAAACCAACACTATTTAGAAATTTAAAAATAATATATTTCAATACCAGTTACAATTATGCCACCAACGTCTACTGAGACAATATCTAATTGCTATGTTCATATGACTATTTGATGTCATTATTGCAAAGTTTCATTATAATATATGTATAATATCTATCCCAACGAAATAGACATGGCTATAATATATAATATATATGGAGATATGCTTAGTTCTTATATGGAGATTTGTATTATAAATTAAATATATGACAAATATATAAAACAGTGAACAAATGAAGATTCCAAAGTTATATTAAAGCGAATATAATAATAAAACTTTAAGAAAAATATCAATAACATTGGACATGCGAAAGTTGCATCACAAGGAATATATAATAATAATATGACAAACTGCATTAAATAATAAATGACAAGTAAATGGAAGTAATACCGGTTCGGTTTGGACCAGTTCGGTTCTCATGAAGCCAACCGTAAACCGAACCGAACCGGTCGGTTATGCTACATGGTGATCCAAATACATCCAAAAAAATTTGATTTTTTTTGGATTTCGGTTTTTTCGATTCGATTTTTAGATTTTTTTTGGATCGGATTGAATCTGAACACCCCTAATACATTTATGACAATTGCAATTTACTGACCATCCCAATAGCAAAACATTGAAATGCAAACGAATGAGAAGAAGGAATACTCTACCAAATTTACAAGGATAAAATCTATATTTTAGTAAGTTTAATGGATTCTTTCCACCAATCATAAAAGTTCCTACATCCACTAGACTTAATATCAATTACTACATGCCACACCTATGATGTTGTTTTTATGTTTGTTACAATATCATTCACTATACAAATGTCATCATTAAACAATATGTTGTTCCTCTTTAACCAAACACTTCAACATGTAGCCGTCAAAAACAATTCCTTGTTCCTTGCATAAATTATTTATAATTGTTTTGAGAACTCTACGAAATGATATCTTCCCACTGAGTCTCTTGATATTGTTATTAAGAGTACTCAATTTTGTATCATGCACAAAACTTCCATAGACAGAGGACAAATGAATAATAAATTATCCAACCTTTATTCATCTTAATAGTAGAAAGCATAGACACTTTCATGCATATTCAGGATCACCCATTCTATTCTTGAGTTTTGTCCTAGTTGGTATCCTATTTAACATGATTCTTCATCCAAACACATAAGATTTTTAGGGGACTTCTGTCTTCCATACACTTTGAATAACCTTCAACGTCTCTTCTCCTTAAGCACTCTGATCTTCAATACTCATCATTCTAGTGTAACATGATTTGAATATGAACCTTCCATCCTCACTCTAAATCCACTTAAGCTCATATCCCACATTTCTTATAGGGACAATTTCTGTTATAATTTTCTTCAGAGCGAGTCACCCAAGCGTTGTCGGGAAAGCCAGTAGGCGCGAGGGTTTATGGAAATGGAGGACTCTTGGAAAATACATGGGAAGGGGATGTCGCCAGAGCTTTGCCGGGAGGTGAAGCAGCGATGGACCCAATTGCTCATCTCACTGGGCGAGCATCAGGAGAGAGGATGGCTAGGAGAGTGCCATCAGGGTCGGCGAGCGAGACTTAGGCGAGCAGTCTGGCAGTAACTTTTTAAAATGTTGTAACTTGAGTTTCAGGACTCTGTTTGACGGTTGTTCGAAGCGTTGGGAAGCTGACGTGCAAAACTATATTATGACAGGATATTATGAGTTATTTGAAATATTATTCCAGTGCCTATGTACTTATGATTTACATTATTATATGTTTGATAAGCCAAGATGTTCTATTTTAATGATAAATTTGATGATGCTGTGAAGTTGCTATAATGTTGTTGTAATGAAATTAATGTTATATGTGAGGATGTTTTAATGATGTGCATGTTTAAATATGTAATACATGCTACGTGAAGATGATTATATAAATGATGATGCAATTGACTAGATGTGGTCGAACTTATATGTGACATTGTTGTGCATCATTCATTCATGGTATTTTTGAATGGTGGTCCGTTTGTGACGGGCCTCAATCCTATTGTGCGGATTAAGTGTGTTTGTGATGTGCTCCGGTTACAAGAGGGAATCGATCCTACGGTGGGGATCATGGAGGGTGATGAATCAGGTGTTCATAAATTTGGTACCACATGCATTGAGTCAGTGTGTTTCATTAACATTCTACGTGGCATTTATATGAGTTCTATTGATGAGATGTTATAGGATGATATTTGGGAATTATGTGAATATATGATGATTTTTATGATGAAAGATGTATAAGTGAAATTACGACGTGTAGGTGTGAATGTGGCTTGTTTATAAATGATATGTGGTAATATGATGATGTTATATCCATGTGGGTAACGCGCAAATGCTCAAGAGTAGCGTGTAGGAACATCAAAGATAACTTCAGAGAATTATGTTTAGTTTCGTTATATTAGTTGTGTCTTGCTCTGATATGTAATATCGGGTTGGGAACACTTTGTTTACGAATGTTATTTTCCTTTTATGTTACATACTTTATGACCGTTGGATTTTTAAACTGATTTTAATTCCAGCTTTTGATGAGACTAAAATACTATGAGTTTTTTTTGATGAAGAAGTTTATTTAAGATGATGAATCTAATGTGATTTTGTTAAATGACTGATTTCAAGTATAGAAAGGTGTTATTACTATTGATGAAACACGTGTTATGAAGCATGATGGTTTATGATGTTTTGTATGAAGTGTGACACCTTTGCATGGTGATTTTACTTGATTTATTTCGTAAATTATATGAGAAGTACATGTGGGGTTTGAAGGGTGTTACAACACCTTCTCCTACTCATTTAAAACTATCAAAAGATGAAAAAGGTGTTGAATTTGACCAAAGCTTGTATGGAAGCATGATTGGTAGCTTGTCGTACCTTACATCTAGCAGGCCTGATATCATATTTATTGTGGGTGTTTCTGCAAGATATCAAGCTAAGCTAAAAACAAGTTGTGTTACGGTGGCAGAATTGACTTTTTAATACTGGTCTTGCATTTTGTATTCGTAAATGTGCGGTAATCAAGAGTTGCCACCGTATTTTCTTTTATCCAACAAAGCAAAGGGTGAAAAGAACAGAAAAAGAACTTTTCGAGATGTTTTCTGAGTAAGGGGCTATATTATGGAAAAGGAAGGTGTTAGCACCCTTTCCATCCGTGGTTTTCCATGGGCTCTTAGATGTTTGCTCATTTTAAAATACCTTTGTGCTTTGTGTTTGAAAATGTTTTGAAAACGCCTTAGTACGACGAAATTTTTAATGTTTCTCGGGATAGTGGAGAAAGTATACAAAGTGTTTTGAAATTGTTTTTGAAAAGCAGTTTTTGTGTAAGTGCAAAATGTTTGAGCAAACTTCTAACAACTCTCTACTTTATTACTCGAAAATGGTCGTTCCTTTCCTCTTTTCCTTTAGGAAATACTATCCTACTATTAGCGACTAGGTAGATTTGTCCTCGGATGTTTGAGGGACAATCGAAGGGACATTTTACAGTTGCGAAGGCAACTTGTGGAGATGCTTTAGAAAATTTCTTTTAGGGACTAGATCATTTATCGAAAGGAAATTGTAGGGTCATCGAGGAACTATGATCTTTTTTGATTTATGGGTCTTTGCTAAAGCGTTCCTGCCTCATGACTGTTTTATTTCTTAAAGGAAACCAAACTGCGATACTTTAGAGGTGCTTGTGTGCAATTGTGTTCAATTAAGTTATTTATCTTTTTGTTAAGTTTGCTAGCGTTTGATTATTAGTCTTATCATACACACCTAATTACTAGCATTTAATATATATTGCTGAATATTAAAGTGCAGGAATTTAAATCTACGCTATTACAATACTTTGGGGAGGGGATTTACAATGTACAAGAATGAGGGGGATAAAGCAGTAAATGTCCTAGTTTTAATCTATTACATCCAGTAGGCATATACAATAATATGGAAAAATATGAAAATAGGTAAATGCGCGAAGTAAAAAAGATGTTTGAAAAATCCTAAGGTGAAAAATATTTTTGTTTTGTTTTTATTTTAAGAAAATATAACCTATGTCTATTTAGCTTTAATTTCAAGAAAGAGGTTTAAATAATTAATTTATTTATTTACAAAATTAATTTAATTAGAAAAGACACTAGCCTAATGTTTTTTGTGATTTTGATTTAAAGTCAATTTAAATAAAAGGATCATTAAAGAAATATAAAAAGAACAAAAATAAAATATAAAAAGGATATCCTTCGATCCAAGGAGAAAAGAGAAGCTTCGATCGAGAGAGAGTCATGCCCTTTCGATTCATGAAGGATGTTGCCTTTCGATTCTGTGAAGGGGATAGGATTTTTAATCCAGGAAGGATGCTGACTTTTTCGATTCAAGGAGGGAGTTTTTCTTTGAATTGAACCTGCAAGGCAAATGCTGGAAAAAAAATAAAGATGCAGGACCTGGGTATCGAACCCAGGTCCTTCTCTCTAATTTGAATCATCTGTCCTCAGACCTAAGTTTATTTTGACTTGAAACGGGCTATGCCATGAGTTTCAAAAGGCAGATCATGTCATGCCTTTCGATGGCGTGATTTTATTCTTGCATGTTATCTTGCGTATGATATGCTCATATAAACACAAATGATATTAGCAACACATATATACCAATAATATCTATTTATAAGGCTTAGAAATGCAATTTATGAAATGCTTCGATTAATGAATCTGGGTGTGGCTTAGCTTGGAATAGATTCTTGGGAATCTCAGGAACACAAATATAGAATTCGTCTGGATTGAGGGTGCCTACCAAGAAAACTAGTTAGAATTTTGATCCTTTCTATGGTGGTGTGAGTATTCTCTTTTTCTAGGCAATCTGTCCCTGTGTGATGCAACACTTGTGATCTCTTTATATAGAGGGGGTAGAGGGGACAAAAATTCAAATGTTTAAACAATCTTGATTATGTTTTTGAAATCCATGAATGAGAATTTGTAACGTTGGCCAAAAACATGAGATCTTGTCCTCTTTTGAAATTTGAATGTATGTGGACATTTTGGCTCCTTTGAATATCTTCAGTTTTCATCCTTCGATTGGGCCTTAAATTGCCTTTTTTCGAATGAACCTCATGTTTCCTTTTTTTGAATGGACCTCATGTTGTATCTTTTTGAATGGAACTCATGTTGTCTCTTTTCGAATGAGCCTTATGTGTAGCCTTCGAATGGGCCTTCTGCATGCTCCTTCGAATGGACAACAATACGTGTCCTTTGAGTGGACTTTTGGAAAGCCATAGTGTAGAAATTGGGCTGTAAAAACTTAGCATGAGGGAAGTTTCTGCCTTGTACAAGTATGCATGCAACAGGTGTTTTCCTTATAGGTGTGAAGAAAATCCGTTCCTTGTGCAGGAAGAGGCCCAGATATAGTTCCAAACGAAAGAAGCCAGAGGTGCTTCAAATGAAGGAAGTCAAAAGGAACTCCCCTTCTTTTTTGAATCGAAGGGAGCCATTTCAAAGGAAAACAAAGCTCTATCGAAGACTAGTGAGTCAAGCTTGTATCGAAGGTTTTTAAGGGCTCAGTCGAAACATGCTATTATGCCAATCGAAAGACATTGTTTAACTGCCAATCGAAGGATATTGTTGAACTTCCAATCGAAAGGCACTTTGCTAATATTCAAAAATTCCCTCTTTCTTTAACCAAGTGTTTGTAACCACCATGTGAAGGAAAAATCTTGGGAAAATATGAGAGGGAAAATTTTAGGGTACATCAGCTGCCCCTGTTCAATCTTCTTAAACTTGAGGATGTAGATTAGCTTTTCTGCCTTTCGTGATCTGAAGGTGGAAGATGATTGAACACTAGAGTGCCCAGAAATTTGAACTCGTTTGAAGTAGCACTATTGGTGGATAATATCGGGAATGGGCTCATAGATTCCATTTGGAAAAGATGACAGAAGATTGTCGGAGATGGGCTTAAAGATGCCATCCAGAGAGGAGGATGGAGAGTCGCCGAAGATGGGCTTAAAGATGCCTTCAAGAGTAGATGCTGACTTCATAAGAGGTCTCTTTGTGGGGATTCCTGTTCCTGTTGTCTGAGGAGGAGTCCACCGGGGGATGTTGATTTCTTTTGTTTTCCTATTTGAGGAAAACTCCGTGGGGAATAGAGTCTAGGAACTTCAGTTGTCCATTACTCTACTGGGGAAGCTATCTCTTGACATGGGGAGATGAAATTTTTTTATTTTCTGGTCGAAATCCAGGCTTCATAGTAACTTGTTGAGGATAACAAAAGTTGACTGTTATCTGGTCGTATCCCAGGCTTCAAAGCGACTTATTGGGGAATATGAAATTAACTGCTATCTAGTTGGTTCTAGGCTTCACAGTAATTGTAAACATTAAACTGTTATCTGGTTGTATCTAGGCTTCAATGATTTGAAGAAATTAAGATGTTATCTGGTCGGGTCCAGGCTTCAACTTGAATCTGAGGTACACCATTATCTGGTCATATCCAAGCTTCGGTGATTTGAAGAAATTAAGCTATTATCTGGTTTGGCCCAGGCTTCAACTTGAATCTGAGGTATACCGTCATCTGGTCATATCCAGGCTTTGGTGATTTGAAGAAATTAAGCTGTTATCTGGCCGGGTCTAGGCTTCAACTTGAATCTGAGGTCTACTATCATCTGGTCAAGTCCAGACTTCATAGTAATTGACAGAGTAAACTGCTATCTTGTCGGATTCCAGGCTTCGTAGAACCTTATACTGTTATCTGGTCGGATTCTAGGCTTCATAGTGTCTTAAATTGTTGATTGACTATTATCCGGTCGGATTCTGGGCTTCAGCAATGATGTTAACTGTTATCTGGTTGGGTCCAGGCTTCAAAGTATGGTGAACTGCTAACTGGTCGGATTCCAGGCTTCACAACAACTTAAACTGTTATCTGGTCGAAATCCAAGTTTCACAGTAATTGAAGAAGTGAACTACTCTCTAGTCGGATTCCAGGCTTCGTAGCAACTTAAACTGTTATCTGGTCGAAATCCAGGCTTTGTAGTTTCTTTAACAGGTCATGTAAGTAGTCAAAGATGTTTGTTGATTTGATCTTTCCTGAAAAAGGTAAAGAGTTAGTCATATGCAATGCCATGATGTATGAAGTGCATTGTGATGATGCTCTCAAAATAAATGAGATTATGCTGTATGTGATGTGTATGCGCATGCCATGATATATGAATATAGGGTGTTGTTGCGATATTTCCTAGTCTGGGAAAATAAATCCCTGACTGCTGTTGGAGAGTATTGGGAAGTTGAATCCTTCGTTTCCGCTGGGGATGAAGATGATTTGCCGAGGATTTCCTCCTTCCGTTTGAGGGTACTGTGCCGGGGATCTTTGACTTCTGCTTGAGAATGACTCCATGGGGAAGGAGATGCTTTGTTGGGATATTTTACCCATGTAGAGAAATAAACTATGTCGGGGGATAAACTTCCGCAGCTAGAGAAATAAACTCTACCGGGGATAAGGCTTTTTAAACTTTCGAGGTTATAAAAACTTAGCTGGATTTCAGCTCTCTAAGGGAACTTTGCTAGAGGAGGTAATTCCTGCTTTGGGGGAGAAGAGATCAAAAATTTGGTTGTTTTTACTCTGTGGGGATATAAATATCACTAGGACATATGCTGGGGATGTAGCGGTGACTTTGCAGTAGGACGTCTCTGCCTTTGTATCTGTTGGAGAACATATCTGCGGGGACTGCAAATGGCTTTTTAGACTTGGTCCTGTTCCTTAAGGTCATTAATAACTATCTTTCTATTTTTATGCAAGTATTTGTAAACAGTAACCATATTTAAATGCAAATGTCAAAAATAATCACCGGACATTTTTTTCAAAACAAAACATAAAACACGAAAAGTTTTGTACTTTCAAAGAAATAATTTGTATTGATTTCAATGTTTTGCCTATAATAGGCATTTTTTGTACAAAGAGAATGACATTCCAGTAGGAGAATGCCGTCGTGAAAATGAAAACTATACAAAATAGTGTACAAAGAGAAAACATTTATGTGTAATAATCCCAATGAGTTTCAATTCTGCTATTTCCCTTATATCCTTGAGCGTCTCATCACTTTGCTACTTGTCTGAAGTTGACTTGGTAATTGATACTGAACTATGATGGCAAAGTGATCCAACGAGACATAATTAGACGCTTTAAATCCCTAACTTTTGTATGGACCGTCCTCTCGGGTTTTAAGTCCACCGGGATACCCTTTTTTTCCCAGGTTGCCTTTTCAGGTTTCCGACCTGTCGGGTGTACATATTTTTTTTGTTGTGTTTATCCCTAATTTTGACCAAACCCTTTTGGTTCGCCGGGATGCCCTTATTTTTGCCTAGGCAATCAACCTAGCGTGTCTTTATTCATGCGTAGTATTTTTTAACTATGTCCGCATTCATAGGGTGAGGAAGGTTGTCACCATCCATAGTGGTTAGAATCATGGCTCCACCATAAAATATGCTTTTGATTACAAATGGCCCTTCATATGTGGAAGTCCATTTGCCTCTGGAATCACCTTATGGAAGTATGATGTGCTTGGTTACTAGATCAACCACTTGATATACTTGACGTCTGACCTCTTTGTTAAAAGCCTTGATCATACGCTTCTGGTACATTTGACCGTGACAAATAGCCGCTAACCTTTTCTCATCAATCAGATTCAGTTGGTCAAGTCAATTCTGGATCCAATCATCTTCATTCAAACTGGCATCCTTCATGATTCTCAAAGAAGGGATCTGGACCTCGATAGGTAGGACTGCCTCCATACCATACGCTAGAGAGTAAGGTGTTGCCCCTGTTGACGTACGTGTTGAGGTGCAGTACCCATGAAGAGCAAATGGTAACATCTCATGCCAGTCTTTGTATGTCACCGTCATTTTCTGTATGATTTTCTTAATGTTCTTGTTAGCAGCCTCCACAGTGCCATTCATTTTTGACCAGTAGGGAGAAGAGTTATGATGCTGGATTTTGAATTGCTTACAGAGTTCGGTGATCATAGTATTGTTGAGATTTATACCAATGTCTGTGATGATTCTTTCTGGAACACCATACCGAAAGAAAAGGTTGTGCTTGATGAAACGTGCCATAACACTCTTGGTAACAGTAGCAAAAGAGGCAGCCTCAACCCAATTTGTGAAGTAATCAATGGCGACTAGGATAAAGCGGTGCCTGTTTGAAGCGATAGGTCTGATTTCTTCGATCATATCGATGCCCCATATTGCAAAATTCCAAAGAGCAGTCAAGACGTTCAAGGGCACCAGAGGTACATGCATTTTATCAACATAGATCTGGCATTTGTGGTAAGTCCGGGAATGCTGATAACAATTTGCTTCCATAGTGGACAAGTAATATCTTGCCCGTAGGATCTTTTTAGCCATGGTGTGTCCACTAGAATGGGTGCCAAAGGTACCTTCATGTAAATCTGCCATAATCCTCTATGCTTCGCTTTTGTCTACACACCGAAGTAAAGTAGAGTCGTGGTTGCGCTTGTAGAGGATTTCATTACTGAGGAAGAACTTTGCAGAGAACCTTCTCAGAAACTTCTTATCATTAACGGATTCCCCTTCAGGGTATTCTTGATATTCGAGGTACCTTTTCACTTCATGGAACCAAGTTTTGTCCATTACTTCCTCAGTATCAATCTCATAGCAGTAGGCTGGTTCATCCAATCTCTCAATAGTGATCTGGAGAGCTTCGTTGTCCCATCTAACCTTGAACATGGACGACATAGTAGCTAGCGCGTCCGCTAATTGGTTCTCCTCTCCTAGAAATGTTCAAAGGTGACCTCTTCAAAGTGTGGGAGGAATGCCAGCATATAGTCTTTGTAGGGGATGAGATTAGGGTTCTTCATGTCCCACTCTCCTTTGATTTGACTTATTACCTAGGCCGAATCTCCAAAAATGCTTAAGAGCTTGATCCTCAGGTCAATAGCAGCTTTGAGACCCATGATGTATGCTTCATACTCAGCCATATTGTTGGTACAATCGAAACATAGTATGGCCGTGAAAGGAGTATGACAGCCCTCGGGAGATATGATTACAGCACCGATACCATTGAAAAGTGCATTGGAAGCTCTGTCAAAAACCATAGTCCATCGGGATCCTTTCTCAGGTCCTTCATCTGGTCCAGGTTCTTCACAATGAGTTACTAACATGATGCTCTCGTTCGGGAACTCAAAATTCATGGAATGATAGTCGTCCACGGCCTGGTGGGCCAAATGATAAGCTAATACACTTCCCTTGATTGCTTTTTGGGTTGTATATTGGATATCATATTCGGTCATGATCATTTTCCATCTCGCTATTCTTCCGGAGAGAGTGTGTTTCTCGAAGATGTACTTGATCAGTTCCATCTTAGATATAAATAAAGTAGTGTGGGTCAACATATACTGTCTCAGTCGGCGAGAATCCCATGCCAAAGCGCAACAAGTTTTCTCGAGCAGTGAGTATCTTGTTTCACAGTCGGTAAACGTTTTGCTAAGGTAGTATATTGCATGCTCTTTTCGACCATACTCGTCATGCTGTCCCAGCACACACCCCATTGAATTATCTAACACTATTAAGTACATTATCAAAGGTCTTCCTTTGATCGGAGGCATCCGAATTGGAGGCTCTTATAGGTATTCTTTGATTATGTCAAAGGCAGTCTGACATTCATCATTCCACTTTACCACTTGATCTTTCTTCAGGAGTTTGAAGATTGGCACACAAGTAGCAGTTAGATGGGAAATGAACCTGGCAATGTAGTTTAGGCGTCCCAAGGAACCTCTAACTTCCTTCTCAGTGCGAGGAGTCAGTATTTCTTGTATATCTTTTACCTTTGCAGGGTCTACCTGAATACCCTTGTCACTGACAATGAAACCTAGGAGTTTACCAGACCTTACTCCAAAGGTGCACTTGTTCGGATTTAATCTCAACTTGTACGTCTTCAACCTATCGAACAACTTTTGTAAGTGATCAAGGTGTTCTTCTTTCGTTTGAGATCTGGCTATCATGTCGTCAACATAGACCTCTATCTCATGGTGAATCATATCATGGAACAAAGCTACCATGGCTCGTTGATAAGTTTCCCCTGCATTCTTCAATCCAAATGGCATTACATTGTAACAGAAAGTTCCCCACTGTGTGACGAAGGTTGTCTTCTCCATGTCTTCGGGTGCCATCTTGATCTGATTGTAACCAGAGAACCTGTCCATGAAGGAGACGATCTTATGTTGTGCAGTGTTATCAACCAGAACATCAATTTGAGGGAGTAGAAAGTCATCCTTGGGGCTTGCCCTATTCAAGTCTCTATAGTCCACACACATACGTACCTTGTCGTCCTTCTTAGGCACCGAACTACGTTAGCAACCCATTATGGATAGGAGGTAACAACTAAGAACCCAACGTTGAACTGTTTCATAACATCTGCCTTGATCTTCTCTGACATTTCAAGATGCATACGATGGACTTTCTACTTTACTGGAGGGTGGTGCTCTTTTATCGACAGGCGATGAACCACAATATCAGTGTCTAATCTTGGCATGTCCTCATATGACCAAGCAAAGATCTCAACATAATCATTCAACATCTGAATCAACCGCTGTTTGACATTATGATCCAAGTTTGCACCTATCTTGACTTCTTTTCTATCCTCTTCTGTACCCAGACTCACTGTCTCAACTGGCTCTCCATGAGGTTGTATAGCCCTTTCTTCCTATTGTAATAGTCTGGCAAGTTCTCCTGGTACCTCACAATCTTCCTCACCTTCGTCCTCAGCTTGGTTGATCAGATTTTCAAAGTCATAATCGGTAATAGAAGAACCATTATCCATGGGATCCATTGTGTATATGGATCTGCAGTTTGATGCGTGAGCGTGTGTAAGAGCATAACTGCATTGATAAAATAAAGCAAAAAAAGAAAGATAGAGAGCGCAAAAAATTTGTATGCAAAAATTTCCAATGTTTTTATTAATGACATATGATATTGAAACATGATAACCCTCACAAATAAATCATTGTGCCCCGGGTAAGGCACATGGCCATAGAGTTTATATTGTTTATTTATTACATAACTAGAAAAACAAAAAGACAATTACTCTTGAATAAAAGTAATTGGAACAAAGTCTTTAGCCGTCCAGTTACTGGGTCCACCGTTGGTAGTAGGGAAGATCCAGTTGTCCGTGTCATATCACCATCAATGTCTTCTAAAGCGTTGATCTCATGATTGCTGAGGCGTAGGGGAGGTCCTTCGGCGTGAGCACGATGAACAACCCTTTGAGCCCCTGAAGTGAAACCCAAGCCAAACTTATCATATTTGTATGGAATGTCAGGGAGCTGGCCCCAAATGGTACACCTACCTTCTTTAATGACTTCCTTGGCATCCTTGAGTGAAGCCATATTCAATGGCGGTCTGGTGATCTTCGGCATACTAGTAACAGTCTCAGTTGCAGCCATGGTTTGAGGCACCTCTTCAAAATTCTGCCAGGGAGTCTCGATGAACTCGCCGTCCATTTCCACATATCTGAAAGAGTTCAGGTGGCTTACCATGTACTCCTCCTCACCGTGCACTGTGACAATCTTTCCCTTCACTGGGTACTTCAACATATGATGCATAGTAGAAGTAATAGCTCCAGCCCCATGGATCCAAGGGAGACCCAATAGACAAGAATAATATGGTTTGATATCCATCACGTAGAAGGTGGATTCAAAGGTTTGGGAACCAACTTTGATAGGGATGTCCACCTCCTTGTGCACCATTCTTTTTGAACCATCGAAAGCCCTCACCACAATGTTGTTGGGCTTCAGAGTCAAACCTTCACAGTCTAATCTGTCAAGAGTCTTCTTGGGAAAAACATTCAGCGATGAACCGATATCTACTAGAACATGGGCCAAAGTAGTGCCCTTGTATTCAATGGAGACATGTAGCACATCATTGTGTTTTCTCCCCCTTGGTGTCAAATCAGCATCAGAAAAACCCAATCCATTATCAGCAGTCAAACTAGCCACACAATCTTCAAATTGATCAGCGGAGGTTTCTTGGGACACATGAGTAATTTTGAGGAATTTCACCAAAGCCTTTGTATGGGCTTCAGAGCACAACAGTAGGGCCAACATTGAGATTTTGGAAGGAGTCTGCCCCAGTTGTTCAACCACATTATAGTCTCTCTTTTTGATGATCTTTAAGATTTCTTCCATTTCCCTCTTGGAAGCCTCTGGAATGGATTCTGAATGCGCCTTTGTCTGAACAGGCTAAACCAATATGTCTTTGCCACGAGTCTCGGCCGATTCGGTGGCAGGGGTGGCAACAGGAGTAATCACAAGAGTTGTAGTGGTAGTATTAGCATAAACAACAGTTGGAATGATCACATGAATAATGACGGATTTAGGAGGAGAAATCTCGGGTGTGAACACTCTTCCACTTCTTGTTATTTTACTTGTCCTAACGATATTGCCAATGTCGGGATCAGTATTTCCAGAAAATTCGTCTTCAGTAGCCAACAAGTCTTGCTTGACGCCATGGTAATAGACGTCAGCCCCATAATTCTAGGGAACAACTTTGTCCGAGGAAGTGGTATTAGCCCTGGCATAGTGATGATCAGGGGATCCAACTTTGGAGCAGATGTAATCCTGACGGGTCTTTTGGTGGAGACCCTGGGAGGATTGGCGGAAATGGTTATAATCGAAACATCTTTATAAGAAACAGTTGTGACATGAGTTTTCTCAAATAGAATTTATTTATCATCCATCAGGCGTTGAACACTTGCTTTCAACAAATGGTAACTAGTCGATAAACATAAGTGGAAATCTTCATTACAACCCGAAAATAAACTGGCTTGCAACAAATTCCACTTAATAGTCACGAGAGGAGTAACAAGCTCTTTAACAGAAGTAACAAATGTATCATTCTCAACAGCATTATAATCACGGCCGTGCTTGGGCATGGAAGCAGTTATAAAATTGGGAATCTCAGGAGCATCAAATTCAATCTCCTTTTCCTTGATCAGATCCTGCACCTTATTCTTTAAATCCCAACGGTCATTTGTATGATGGCCTTGACTTTCTGAATGGTAGGCACATCGAGCATTTCGGTTGTAGCGAGGGGATATGGTGTTGGGATTCTTAGGAGCTTCCCACAAAGTTTCCAGATTGGACTTCAATAAGTATGGTAAGACTTGAGACAAAGTAATATTCATCCAGGTAAACTGTCTCACAGTCCTCTCTGCTCTGGGCTGAATGTTCCGTTGTAGAGTAGCTGCAGGCTTGGAT
Organism: Vicia faba; assembly: GCA_948472305.1. NCBI lineage: Eukaryota > Viridiplantae > Streptophyta > Magnoliopsida > Fabales > Fabaceae > Vicia > Vicia faba. The sequence goes on from OX451739.1 coordinate 974,879,210, forward strand.
ATCATTACAGCCCCTACTGTTGGACGACGTTCAGTTCTGCAGTAATTTCTTTGATTATAAGCAGCACTGACCTCTTTATTTCCCATAAAAGGTCTCTTTCCTGTGCTTGAAGAGGCCTCCTTTTGAATATTTCCACTTCTAATACCAGCTTCCACTCTTTCTCCAGTTAGGATCAGCTCAGTAAAACCAGTTGAAGAGCTTCCAATTAAATGGTTGAAAAATGGACCAGATAAAGTACCCAAGAACATATCCACCAACTCCCGATCAGATAAAGGGGGTTGGACTCTTCCTGCTAGGTCTCTCCACTTCTGGGCATAGTCTTTAAAACCCTCGCTCGAACCCATAGTCATACTTTAGAGTTGTGTACGGGTGGGAGAAAGGTATGCATTATACTGATACTACTTGTAGAAGGCATCAACCAGGTCTTCCCAATTACGAATATTGGTTCCCTCTAGCTGATAGAACCACTCTAGCTGAGTCCCAGATAGACTGTCTTGGAAGAAGTGCACCCATAAATCCCTGTCAGCAGTGTGGGGCTGAACCTTCCTCACATAAGATCCGAGATGCCTCTTGGTACATGAGACCCCATCATATTTAGAAAACACTGTAAACTTGAACTTCTGTGGGATGACAACCCCAAAAACCAAGCCCAGCTCCTCAAAATCCAGTCCAAGTACTTTTTGGATTTCTATTGCATTCAGACGATCCTCAAGGTTTTTGTATTTATCATTAACAGGAGGATACTGCTCCTCATCACACTACTAAAAAAATGACATTTGAGAAAAGGTTTTTACATCAGGTATCAAAATATATGATGTAAAAAATAAAATTAAAAACATTTTACATCAGGTATTTATTTGCAATGATATAAATAATGTGAAAAAATGTATTTTCGTTATCTTTTACATCGGTCCATTTAATCAGCCGATGTAAAAGGTTTCGTGAAAAAAACACGATGACATTTTCGTAAATAAGAAACTAGGTGGTAGAAATATTGTATATAAAAAACTTGCCAGATATTACATCGGGCCATCCTTTAAACCGATGTTAAAAATTAGCTTACGTCGGTCCTTTTGAAAACTGATGTAAAAAGTCTTTGGCAGATTGGTAATATAAAAAATATATTAAAAAGCTTACATCGGGCCTTCCTTTAAATCGATGTTAAAAAGCTTACATCGGTTTATCCTGAAAACCGATGTAAAAAACATCAGTGCCAGAACCTTGCATCGACCCAAGGAATTCACTGATGTAAAAACTTGCATCGGCCCAAGAAATGCACCGATGTAAAAACTATAAAGACCAGTAATGGCCCAGAATCACACAAACTATAATGACCCGGAAATCCTCACCGTACGATCATATCATCAACCCCTAATTCCAACCGTTAGATCAAAACAGTAGGCCACACAAAACCAACCTTCCTTGACTCTTCACATTCATAGCAGGCGGAGTTACAGTACTCGAAGACGACATTGCCGCGTTTGCGTTTTGGTGTTGTTGCTCAAACTTCATTGACTCTTCACATTCATAGCAGGAAGAGTTGCGTTTTGGTGGTGTTGTTACGACGTCATTTTCAACAAACGAAGGCACCAACACTCTTTTTTTCCATTTATCGCTTCTCCGGTAACCATTATATGCCTTCAAACTTTCTCATTTAGATTCATCTTCTATTTCAGTATTTACCATCAATCGAGTCCTTATTTCCTGTCATTGGGTGGTAAGATTCTATGCTAACATTTGTTCCTTCAATCCTAGCGAGAGTCCATTTTTGCTCGCATATTGTAATATTTTATTGAAGGCATCACTCTGTAAAGCACATAAGCATTTCTTATTGCATAAATTTTAGCCTATTCTTAATCCTTCTATCATATCGATGTTAGTGTAATCAAATGCAATGCTTAGTTAAGTATTAAACTACCATGAAAATCTTCATAAAATTTACCATGGCAAAGGTTCAGACAGAGCTATGAACCACCAAATTTGTCATGTTTCCGATAATATATGCAGTGAGGCCGATGTTAAACAACATATAAAATATATTGAAAACCTTCTCCGTTGTATTTTCTGCATGCAAATCTCCATAGCCAACAGTAGTAAGGGTTACAATAGACCAGTACATGGAGTAAGTGTATCCTGACCCCACGCTCCTTTGCTTAAAATCCTTTACCTCCTACGCAGAAAATTATGCAGAAAATCACAGGATGCGTCGACCTCAAACTGGATGAGTCGATGCAAGGAGGCTGTTAGACTCAGGATGAGTCGATGCATGCAGAGGATGTGTCGATACATGAGTGTGTGAGACCCAGTATGAGTCGACCGGTGCGATGCATGTGTCGATACATGCTGCGTTTTGAAGTCAGGATGAGTCGATCGGTAAGTGCATGTGTCGATACATGCTGTGATTTGAAGCAGAATGATTCAATCCATAAGGAGGATGCGTCGACTCATAGTGAGAAAATTAAGCAGGATGTGTCGATCCAAGGAGTTTTGTGTCGATACATAATGTCGAATTTCTTTTGACAGAATCAGTTTTAAGTTGCTGTAACTTGAGTTGTAGGATGCTGTTTGAGATGTCGTTCGAAGCGTTGATTAGATAACGCAAGAAATATTATTCTAGATGATTAAAATGATGATGAAGAGGTGTAATCCTAGTAACAAATCTAAGATTTACTAGGAAAGGTCTATCATAGTGATGAAAATCATGATGAGAATCTTGATATTTCAGAAACTCATCCTTTCTCAACAAATGTGACTACATTCATTGAAGAAAATGAAGAGGATGATATGCATGTTATTCGCATAGACCATGAAGAAGGGATATGGGAGGACTAGTAAGATTTTTTGTATAAGTTAATTCCACGTTACTTTATTTTCTAATTGTTTTTATTTTGTGCTTAATTTTATTTCTAATTGTTTTTATTTTGTGCTTAATATTATTTCTAATTATTTTTATTTTGTGTAAACAGATACATGGGTGATTCAAACGAAAACCCTTATTCATCTAGTAACCCCAATAAAAGAAGAGTTAGAGGTCCCACTTTCATGACACAAATTGACAAAGTTCATCAAACATGTGAAAAGATAAAGGCCGAGTTTAATGCAAAAACCTATGAATGTATTGGTGTTGGTAAAAATGCTACACATTTCAAGAGTTATATAGCATCTCTTGCTCGGTAGTACTGTAGTATTGTGAAAAATGACTGGAAAGAAGTACATGAAGGCGTAAAAGATGCTATTTGGACTGATATTCAGGTATTTTAAATACAATACTTTATTATATTTTATAATCAGATACTAATTAACAACATATGACATATACTATATTTGTAGGCTCATTTTACTATTCCAGAATGTAAAGATCCAAAGAAGGATAGGTTGAAGAAAGAATGGATTAAATATGCGGGAGAGCGATGGAGAGGTTTTAAGACACAACTCACAGATAGATATATTAATCATCCCATAGAAAATGATCCTCCTCCATATGTCAAGTATAACTTTATTACGTAAGACGCATGGAAAGAGTTTCTCAAGATTCGAGATACCCCTGAATTTAAGGCTAGTAGGAGTTATATGTTTTTGTGTGCATAACATTTTTATTATATATAGTGATTAATTACTTGTTTGAGTTTATAATAGGAAAAAAGTCAAAAGGGTAAGGATAATGTGGCTAAGAATGTATACCCACACATATTGTCTCGTGGAGGGTATCGCTTGCTTGAGGAGAAAATTATGAAAGAAAAGTCATCATCGAGAGATAATTCCACATTAGATGATAATGGTAGTCCATCTCCACCGTCACGCCATGAGTTATGGAAGAGAGCACGACAAAAGAAAGGAGGAGAATACACATCAAAATCTACCTAAGAGGTTGCTGAAAAAATTGTAAGTAAACAACGGAGAATTATTCAAGTATCATTATATTTGTGATTGATTAATTGTTGTTTTTGCATTTTGTAGGATTCTCTAGTTCAAGAAGTTGAAAAAGGTGCAATTGTTCCGGATGGACGTAACGATATCTTAACATTAGCCATTGGAACATCTGAGCATGGAGGTCATGTTCGTGGTGTTGGAAAACACCATAAACAAAGCACTTACTTTGGAAGGTCACGTCAACATATTGACCTAAATGAACAACTTGCAATATTGGAAACAAAACTTAGAGATGAACTTGAAGAAAAGTTGGTTGAAGAGCGTAAGATGTTTCAACAATCATTAATGGAGACACTTAAGTCTATGGGTTTATCACAAAGCACAGGTGATATTAAATGCATTGAAAAAATGGAAATTATCGATGGAAGCAGAAAAGGAAGTTGTTCAGCTGCAAAAGGAAGCACAAAAGAGAGCACAAAAGACGTGAAAGTTGATGATGTTCAGAGATTGTTACTCATGGTTTTGAAAATGGATGGTAACCATTTGGAAATACAATTAAGTCATTGTGCGAGTGTCTCTAATTTTTTATGTTTCAGCTAAGTGTATCAGAGAGTTATTGGTGGGTTTAGGTCATTGGCTTGACGTATCTATTTTGCAAATTTGGTGCACGTAAGTACATTTTATTGTTTTATTAAAGTCAATCTCTATTAATATGTTATATCTCTCATCACTTTGATTCTAATGTTTATTTTAAAATTATTCAGGTATATTCATCGTGTATGTCTTGAGAATTCCATTTCAGAATTATATGGATTAATGGACCCTTCTAGGTGTATTTATAATGATAATGGAGCAAAATCTCAAGAGGATGTTAAAAATTACGTACTAGAAAAGTTACGTGATGAAAACAGAGTGTGCCACTTACTACCATTAATTCATGGGTAAGAATTTTTATGAAATTGTATTTTATATTATTTAATTTTGATAACATATATATTTTATGTGACTTTTCTGTTTCCACACACACGTACAGGAGACATTGGCAATTAATAGTCATGTGTCCAAGAGACAATTTAGTTGTCGTATTTTGTTCACTTCATCGGGAAATTGACCAGAACACGAAGAAACTTATTACAAAGTAAGTTTATCTTTCATGTGACTTTCATTGACAACTAATAGTTATGTGATTTTTCATTGGCGAGTAAATTTAGTTATGTGATTGTTATCTTTCTGTATTAGTTCTTTTGAGATTCATCAAATGACAAATGGAAATAGAAAAAAGGCTACATGGCTTCATCCCCATGTAAGTGTGATATAAATTGTAATTCTATAGTTAAATTTATGATAAATATTCACTAATTATGTCATTCAATTGTAGACAAAGCAACAATATAACTATAATGATTGTGGATACTATGTGATGAAAAATATGTTGGATATTGTCTCTGCTAATATAACTGAGAATTGGATGTAGGTACTAAAAATAACTTTACTTTGTTATTTACTTTTTGTTTTTCGACTTAATATGAATTTTTAAAAAATAACTCTATATTGTTATATTTATGTATTATAGGTATTTGATGACCCAACAAAATTAACACAAGATGATTTGTATGATTTGCGACTCCGTTGGGCAAAATATTTCTTTGAGTTATATAAAAATTAAGTTTATCTTGGTGAGTTTTATAGAATTGTCTAAGTTATGGTTTTTGCACATAATTGTTATTATTGAGTTTTTGCACAATACATGTGGTTTTTGCACATGTATTGAGTTTCTTGATTTTTTTTGCTGATGTTAATTGTTATTATTTATTGTCAGGCAATGTGATTTTGGTGTTGTCTACCGAAGTTATAACTCATCTACTTGTGGATTTTATATTGGTAATTCAAGTTTGGAAAAAGACTTATAAATAGTTGAATATTTTTGTATATTTTGTGAAGAATATGTAATTATAAGTTTGTTGTGAGTTTATTTGTTGTGATACAATACAAGTTTTCAATACAATTGTTCAATTTGTAAGTTTGTTGTGAAAAATATGAAAACATCGACCTAGATGTGGTCTATGTGATGTTGGAAAGCTATGAAATCTATATAGCGACATAAATATAGTCTGTGTGATATTGGAAAAATATGAAAAAATGGGTACAAGTTATTTTTGTACAGGGAAACATCCAGAAAATAAATAATTTATTCTCAAAAAATTTCATACATTTTACATCGGTTATTACTCCCAACTGATGTAAAAACTTTCAAAAAGGGACTCTTTACATCGGTTATTACTCCTAGCCGATGTAAAAAGTTGCATCACTTTTTTAAAAATAATGATATAACTGTTTCTTACATCATTTTTATATTATAACCAATGTAAAAAAGGGACTTTTTACATCAGTTATTACTTCCAACCGATGTAAAAAATTGCATCAATTTTTTTAAAATAATGTTATAACTATTTCTTACATCATTCTTATATTATAACTGATGTAAAAAAGGGACTTTTTACATCGGTTATTACTTCCAACCGATGTAAAAAGTTGCGTCAATTTTTTTAAATAATGGTATAACTGTTTCTTACATCATTCTTATATTATAACCGATGTAAAAAAGAAACTTTTTACATCGGACCCAGAACCGATGTAAAAAGTACCTGATTTACTATATCGTCTGACTTTACATCGGACCCAGAACCGATGTAAAAAGTCAGTTTCACCCGATGTAAAATGTCATTTCTGAACTAGTGTCATAATCAAATTCATCATCAAATTCCTCCAGGCTGAGGTCTTCCTCTCTCGTCTCCCCTTCCTGATTGTATCCTTCTTTTGATGAAGTTTCTAGTTCTGACGCTCGCCGCATTGGTCCTCTGATCCCTCTTCCCAGATTCACTAACCCAGTTGGATTATTTGGCTTCTTATTTTTGTCCTTCAGTATGAGAGCCTTCAGATCTTCTTTCCCTTTAGCTAGAGCCACGATCATTTGCTGGATTTGGGTGTTTTGTGCCTGGAGATCCTTGATGTTTTGTTCAAAATCCATTTCTTTACTTGCTGAAACAAACAACGAAGAAGATGAAAAACCTGCTTTGGAACCTGGTTATGCAATGATATGTATGATATATGTATGCAATGATTTCAGGGATTTCTAAGACTTAAATTTGTATAAACTGAAAGAGAACAAACGTTAATTGCATTAAGAGGTTTTAACAATCACAATGATGCCTCTTGGGCTTACAAAGAAAGTAGAAAAGCAAAAATAAACTCTCCAAGCAAAAGAAAGACTCAAGCTTCCCACATGTGCATCTTCTTTGGTGCATTGTAAGCATTTATACTCTTCTCTTCATGAAGTAACCTTGTGAGCTCTAAAACCTTCTTCTCACTGGCGTAGAAATGGGTTTTAAAGGTATCTCGTTCTTCTTTGTAATGGATCCAGGATTTCTGTAGCTCCTCGAAATCAGTTGGCATGTCAGGATGAAGAATAATGTAAGGAGTATCTCCCTCAGTAATTGGCTCCATAATCACAGGTAAGACGAAGAGGTAAGGCATCATAAGACATTGAGCACGGGCTCGCACCTATCTGAGGTAAGGCTCAAGAGGGATGGAATTCTTGTGCCCCAGTGTCTTTCCATCAACTCTGTTTACCATGCCTCAAGCTCGAATGAACCTCTTACGATTACCCTTAGCATCATTATCATCGTCAAAGATGATTCCCTGGACGAGTTCATCATGAGGAACATCCCTTCTAGCATAACCAAACTGTCATAACACCAAACAGGGATTATAAGTGATTCCCCCCTAATGCCTATGAAAGGACATTAGGGAATTCCCCACAGCGATCAATGATGGTGACATTCTCTAAGGATCGAGAACACCAATGAATATCTGAATGTGTGAGGGACATCAACCTATGAGACCATCTCATACCCTGCTCATTCATCAAAATATACCGAGGTAGGTGCGAAATAAACCACCTAGCCAACAGAGGAGTGAAGCACAGAAGGGTCCCTCTTCTCTTTAGAGTGCGAGTATGCAGAGAGTGTAGAATATCTCCAAGTAAAGTAGGAACCAAATTATGAGTTAGAAAAACATTAACCATAGATGAGAAGAGCCAACACTTCTTCAAAATATTGTAAATCCAGGGTATCCCTAAAATGGTTAGCTTTCTCAAACAGAAACTTAGCTAGAAATCCCTTGATGCCTCTTATGGTTTCCAAATTTGCCACTACATCTTCCCATTGTAAAGACAGAGCTTTAGAAATCTCTTCATGTTTTGGGTCTCTTTCCATACCGTTGAATGGTAACTGATTAAGGATAGGTACCCCCAATAACTTATAAAACTCCTCCATAGTAGGCACTAACTGGTAATCATGAAAAGTGAAGCAGTGATGTAACAGGTCAAAGAACTGAAAGATCAAATTTATCATTTCTTCATCAGGATTTGAGGTGACCAAGTTAAGAAGTCGACCATGTCTTTCAATGAATGAAGAGATTTTAGGGACCCTTGATGCCTAGTCCTTGAGTTGAGGAGGTACCCTTACGAGGTTGACTTGTATAGTATTCCTACGAGTGGATGCCATGTCCTACAAGACAAGACAAATATAAGCCCTAGAAAATTCTTGAAATGGTTAGTATGATATGTCATGTTATGATGTCATGGTTATGCTAAGAAATCACATATATAGCAAGCACAAGAAAAATCCCAAAAAGACCTTAGGTTTAAGGCTTGCATGGGTTTTAAGGTAATACGCTCTTGAAGTTTGATTGGTTCAACATGTCCTATAAATAGTAATCAGGTTCTAAGGGATCTAAATATCACCGCTCCTCCCCACAAGTTTCTTTCTGATAGACAACTGACTTGCCACCAAACAAAACTCGAGAGTCAGATCTCAATGAGTGTAGTATCGAGTATCAACAGACTTTGGGGATACACCAAAGACGGCTATCTCACTACGTCCTAATAGCCAAGTTGTTCAAAAAAAGGTTCTAAGGTCAATTGATGCTTTATGATACCACGTAGTGGCCCCGTATTCTCCTTGATTACTTAAGGGTTACCGGTACCAACAAAAGTGTCACATCAACGTAGCTATCGCTTCAACTGTGTCGGTATACCCCACACAGTTTCCACGATCTATTTCTACTTACCTAAAAGGTGCCCCAGATCCGGGTGTAGGATCTATAGTAACCCAAACAAAGCCCTCAAAAGTAAAGAAATCAAAGCATACAAATAAGTTAAATAATGAACTAACTCTAAGGTAACCCCACTTTTTGTATTCCCCAGCAGATTCACCAGTTATGTGATACGGTGGCAGAACCTACTGTTTAATACTGGTCTCGGGTTTTGTATTCGCAAATATGCGGTAAGCAAGAGTCGCCACCGTCTTTTCTTTTATCCAACAAAGGAAAGGGTGAAAAGAACAAAAAAGACCTTTTTGAGATGTTTTCTGGGTAAGGGGGTAGATTATGGAAAGGGAAGGTGTTAGCACCCTTTCCATCTGTGGTTTTCCATAGGCTCTTAGAGGTTTACTCATTTTAAAATACCTTTGTGCTTTGTGTTTGAAAATGTTTTGAAAACGCCTTAGTACGACAAACTTTGTAATGTCTCTCGGGATAGTGGAGAAAGTATACAAAGTGTTTTGAAAAACAATTTTTATGTAAGTGAAAAATTTTTGAGCAAACTTCTAACAGCTATCTACTTTATTACTCGAAAAGGGTCGTTCTTTTCCTCTTTTCATTTAGGCAATGCTATCCTACTATTAGTGAGTAGGTAGCTTTATCGTCGGATGTTTGAGGGACAATCGAAGGGACCTTTTACAGCCGTGAAGGTAACTTGTGGAGAAGCTTTAACAATTTTCTTTTAGGGACTAGATCATTTACCAAAAGGTAACTGTAGGGTCATCGAGGGACTATGATCTTTTTTTATATATGGGTCATTGCTAAAGCGTTCCTGCCTCATGACTGTTTTATTTCTTAAAGGAAACCCAAGTGGGATACCATAGAGGTGCTTGTATGCAATTATGTTCAATTCAGTTATTTATCTTTTTGTTAAGTTTGCTAGCGTTTGATTACTAATCTTATCATACACGCCTAATTACTAGTAGTTAATATATATTGCAGAATATTAAAGTGCAGGAATTTAAATCTACGTTATTAGAATGCTTTGGGGAGGGGATTTACACTATACAAGAATGAGGGGGATAAAGCAGTAAATGTCATAGTTTTAATCTATTACATCTAGTAGGAAGATACAATAATATGGAAAAATATGAAAATAAGTAAATGCGCGAAGTAGAAAAGATGTCTGAAAAATCCTAAGGTGAAAAATATTTTTGTTCTGTTTTTATTTTAAGAAAATATAACCTATGTCTATTTAGCTTTAATTTCAAGAAATAGGTTAAAATAATTTATTTATTTATTTACCAAATTAATTTAATTAGAAAAGACACTAGCCTAATATTTTTTGTGATTTTGAATTAAAGTCAATTTAAATAAAAGGATCAATAAAGAAATAACAAAAAGAACAAAAATAAAATATAAAAAGGATATCCTTCAATCCAAGGAGAAAAGAGAAGCTTCGATCCAGAGAGAGTCATGCCCTTTCGATTCACGAAGGATGTTGTCTTTAGATTCTGTGAAGGGGATGGGATTTTTAATCCAAGAGGGATGCTGCCTTTTTTGATTCAATGAGGGAGTTGTTCTTCGAATTGAACCTGCAAGGCAAATGCTGGCAAGAAAATAAAGATGCAGGATCTGGGTATCAAACCCAGGTTCTTCTCCCTAATTCGAATCTTCTGTCCTCGGGCCTAAGCTTATTTTTACTTGAAATGGGCTATGCCATGAGTTTCGAAAGGAAGATCATGTCATGCCTTTCGATGGCGTGATTTTATTCCTACATGTTATCTTGCGTATGATATGCTCATATAAACACAAATGGTATTGACAACACTTATATACCAATAATATGTATTTAGAAGGCTTAGAAATACAGTTTCGATTTGGGTAAATCCTTACCAAATGGAGATGCTTCGATTTATGAATCTGGGCATGGCTTGGCTTGGAATAGATTCTAGGAAATCTCAGGAACACAAATATAGCCTTCGTCTGGATTGAGGGTGCCTGCAAAGAAAACTAGTTAGAATTTTGATCCTTTCTATGGTGGTGTGAGTATTATATTTTTCTAGGCAATTTGTCCTTGTGTGATGCAACACTTGCGATCTCTTTATATAGAGGGGGTAGAGGGGACAAAAAGGAAAAGGTTTAAACAACCTTGATTATGTGTTTGAAAGCCATGAATGAGAATTTGTAATATTGGTAAAAAACATGGGATCTTGTCCTCTTTTGAAATTTGAATGTATGTGGACATTTTGGCTCCTTCAAATGCCTTCAGTTTTCTTCCTTCGATTGGGCCTTAAATTGCCTTTTTTCGAATGAACCTCATGTTCCTTTTTTTGAATGGACCTGATGTTGTCTCTTTTCGAATGGACCTCATGTTGTCTCTTTTCGACTGGGCCTCATGTGTAGCCTTCGAATGGGCCTTCTGCATGCTCCTTTGAATGGCCAGCAATAAGTGTCATTCGAATGGACTTTTGGAAAGCCATAGTGTAGAAATTGGGCTGTCAAAACTTAGCATGAAGGAAGTTCCTTCCTTGTACAGACATGAATGCAGCAGGTGTTTACCTTATAGGAGTGAAGAAAATTCCTGCCTTGTGCAAGCAGGCATGTAAGCCATTTGTCCCAATGGGGGCCCGTGTGAAAGAAATCAAAGGTGCTTAAAAACGAAAGAGGCCTAGAGATAGTTCCAAACGAAAGAAGCCAGAGGTGCTTCAAACCAAGGAAGCTAAAATGAACTCCCCTTCTTTTATGAATCAAAGGGAGCCATTTCAAAGGAAAACAAATCTCAATCGAAGACTTGTGAGTCAAGATTGTATTGAAGGTTTTTAAGGGCTCAGTTGAAACTTGTTGTTATGCGAATCGAAAGGCACTGTTTAACTGCCAATTGAAGGATATTGTTGAACTGCCAATTGAAAGGCACTTTGATAATATTCAAAAATTTCCTCTTTCTTTAACCAAGTGTTTGTAACCACCATGTGAAGTAAAAATCTTGGGAAAATATGAGATGACAAATTTTGGGGTACAACACAAGTCATATCAATCCAATAAACATGATTATGAAGTACATCAATGGTACCAGTAACTATGACATATTATACTATCATGGTTCAAATTCCATGCTGGTGGGGTATTGTGATGCAAATTGAGAAGGTAGTGTTGTTAATAGAAAAAGCACTTATGGTGGATGTTTCTTTTTAGGAAACAATCTGATCTCCTATTTGTTAGAAACAAAATTGTGTTTCCTTATCTACTACTGAAGCTGAGTATATTGCAACTGGATGTAGTTGTTCAAAGTAGATGTGGATGAAACCAATGTTGAAGGAATATAATGTCAAGCAAGATGTCATGATATTATACTATGACAATCTGAGTGAATTCAAAATTTCAAAGAATCCTATTCAACATAGTAGGACCAAGCATATTGGTATTTTTCATCATTTTATTAGAGATCTTGTTGAAGACAAGGTGATTACTATGGAGCATATAGCCACTGAGAAATAACTAGTTGATATTTTCACCAAAGCTTTGGATACAAATAAGTTTGAAAATCTCATGGGTGAACTGAGCATCTGCATTCTTGAGGAACCTTAGGTTTCCATTTGCTTGTATGTTTCCACCTGCTATTGTTTGTATCCAATTGAGTTGTGTTTCCACCAATGATTGTTTGTTTCCAGCTACTATTGTGTGTTTCCAACTGAGTTGTGTTTTCATCAAATGTGTGTTTACAACTGTTCTTATGTGCTTCCATATGTTGATTGAGCTTGTTTGCATGTGTGCTTACAATTTTTATTATACATTTACTCTATTTTTTTTCTCTATTTTTTTCTAAAAAGGGAGAGTAAAGTGTTAGTGTGTTAGCTTGGAAGTTTGTTTGTCCCGGTGTTGATGTCATGACAAATGTCTTGGCATGATTAACATTGTGATAGGACTGTACTACTGCCTAGGGAGAGTAGTATTTGTTGTTGCTTGCTATGTATGCTATTGTTTAGGGGGGGCATGAGTGTCTATCATGCATGTTATTGGTGCTTAGGGAAATTGCTCCTGCTGCTACTGCTGATGTGTGTGTGTGTGATGTCATACCAGATGCCATGACATTTTTCCTGAAGTATTTTTGTGGAGAACTCTGGTTACTCTGGTTCTCTTATTTGTTTTTTGTGAAGCTTTTTATTTATATTCTACTGCATGTTCCTCTGATGTGTGAACTTGGAAAATTCATGTTTGGATCTTCCATTGAGGGGGAGTATTTTTATGTGTGACATGGGGAGTAATAGACCTGTCTGAAGTTGCTGAGCACTGTATTATGGTGCTGAGTTTGTTGTGCTGTGGTGGAGTTGTTTTTGGTTGTGTTATGGTGGAATTGATTTTGGTTGTGTTGATATGATATCAAACCATATGTCATAACATCCGATCTCTAGAGAGTTCTGTTTTTTAAAAAGAGTTGTGTGTGAGCCTGAGTCTCTCTATAGGTGCATTTGTATATGATGTTTTCTGTTGGTAGTTTATACAAAGTTTACATGTTTTTCATGTAGCTTGTGTTTTGTTACTTTGTGTTTTTTTTCCTTATCTCTAGGTTTATTATGCAAAGGTTGTTTTAGCCAAAATTTGTCAAAGGGGGGGATTGTTAAGTCTATGATTTTATGATTAGCAACAATTTTGGTAAAACATATTTCATTTGGGAAAACATGTATCACAGCCAGATGTTGGACAAGATGTTCTGACATTTTGAACAACTATCATAGCAGGTGCTGCCACTAGATGTTGAGCAAGATGTTGTAACATCCTTACCAACTAATATAGCAGATTTTGTTGTTAATTTCTTGACATATTTAATTTGATTTTTGATATTCTCTTAGATACATCCCACTTATTTGTGCAAGTCAAGAAGATTTTATTTGGAACAATTGATTTGATCTCCTACTATGCATAAGTTTCTAAAATGGGATGTTGAGACAATTTAGGAAACTTGATATTTTTGTTCCAAGATTCAAGGAGATTTTTTTGCATAATTGATGCAGCCATCAGCTGGTAAATCTTTAACAAATTAGGCATAGAATTCGAAGCCCATGGACAACTGAGGTCTTTAAAAGGAAAAATTGAAACCTAATGAAAGGTTTGAAAAATAAGGAGAAGTTATTTTACAAAAGTCTTAGGGTTTGAGAGTCTTATTAGAGTACTTTGTTTTTATGTATGTCACTCATGTATCATGTTGATACATAGAGTTTGACTGATTGCTCATTATTCATTGTTCTCAGTCAAAAGCTTTTAAGCAGAATTGAGTATTGAAATTGGACATGTGTTCTTTTATTTTTGGTCTTTTGTTATTGTCATTGAGGTAACTGTGGAAAGTAAGAGGGGGTTCCCATATCTAGGAGGTTTCTAGGTAGAAGTTGCATAAGGTAATGATTAGGTGATAAATTGTAAACTAGGGTAGTTTCGCTTTGAACTAATTCTATCATAGTGGATTTTCTTCTTGACTTGGATGCCCCCAGTGTAGGTGAGTTTCACCGAACTGGGTTAGTAATTGATTATTCCTTTTACCTTCTGCGATTTACTTATGCATAATTTATTGTTTTAGTAAAAGTATTCTGTCAGCAGATGATGTCTTAACATCTGTCTTGATATTGTGTATTGTAATTCTAACACTTTAAAAATAGGTGTTAAAAACAGAGGTCTCAACACAAAACGCGATGTCAGGATAATTGTTATAACATCACCTACTGGTAGAAAAATACTTGATAAACTAGAAGATTATGCTGAAAGTAAATTGCTGAAATTTAAAGAACACGATCAATTGTTAACCAAATTCGGGGCAACGTCACCTACTCTTGGGGCTACCAAGCCAGGAAGGTAATCCACTATGATAGTATTAGTTTAAATCTAAACAAACCCTAGCTTATAACTTCTTGTCTAATCACTATTGTGATACGGTGGAAGAACCGACTGTTAATACTGGTTTGCGTTTTTTGTTCGCAAATGTCGCGGTAAGCAAGAGTAGCCACCGAATTTTATTTCATCCAAAAAAGTTAAAGGAAAAAGAACAAAAAAAACCTTTTTCGAGATGTTTCTGAGTACGGGGGGTAGATTATAGAAAGGGAAGGTGTTAGCACCCTTTCTATCAGTGGTTTTCCACGGGCTCTTAGGTACTTGCTCATTTTGAAAACTTCTTGTGTGTGCTTGTTTTGTAAAGTTTTGTATTATTTTGTTTTAACCCTTGTTTCTGTCCTCAAGAGTGTTACGAAGTTGTTTTTGAAAACTGTTTGAAAAGTTTTCATTTTCCTTTTAGACAATGCTATCCCATTATTGAGAAATAGGTAGCATCGTCGTTGGAGTTTTTTTGGGACATTCGAAGGGACAAATACGATCAGAAAAGCAATGTTAAGAAATGTTAGTAACCATCCTAAAGCCTTAAAGATCTTTTTCCGAGGCAACATTCGAATGGGTCATTTTAGATCTTTCAGGGCTAGAGGACAACCACTAACAAACCCTATACTTCATGACCGTTTACCGAAGGCAACCAGAGTGGAGTAATCCCTAGGAGTGAGCATGTGCGAGTGTAATTTTCAGTTAACTTATCTTTGCACAATTAGGGTTTTCTACCGTATTAATTTTCAATTAGTCTTTCCATACAATCCTATTAACATACTTCTAAACAGTTTATAGTTTGTGGAAATAAAAGCGAGAAAGTTAAAGTCCTAGCTATTATAGGGATTTTATAGATACATAATTATTTTGGTCTGAAAATAAAGATGCAGAATTTAAAACCCTAATTACTATTACAAACTCGGAGCAGTTACAATAATAATAAAAAAGGAATTAAAATGCGCGCGGCAAATTAAATGCGAGGATGAATTAAGAATCCTAAAAATCTAATTGAAAAATATTTAGGTTATGTACAAATTAAACCCTAATTCTAATTATTTTAGATTATGTAAAAAAGGAATTAAATTGCCATAAATAATTAAACTAATTAATTAAGGAAATAAAATATTTTTATGAAAAAAATGATTTTTAGGTTTTTTTGTGATTTTTGATTTTATGATAAAAAATGATTTTTTGGGTTATTTTGTAAAAAGAAAATAATTAATAAAATAATTAAAAAGAAATAAAGAGAAAAGAGAAGGAATTGCGCCTTTGTCATAAGCTGAAAAGGGGGGGGGGGGGGTGTTGATAAAAATGTTAGGCCCATTCCTTGCTCAGCCCAGTTCCACGTGAGATCCAACGTTGTGCCAGCCTAGGGGTGCACCATAGTCTTTCATTGATGGGAGTTGGATCTGGATTGATGATGAATCCAATGGTTGAGATCAGGGTGTATAGTGGACGTCTTGGAATGTGTATGCATATAACTTGCTGTCAAATATTGAGAAAATAACAAAATGCTGGGACCTAGGATCGAACCCAGGTCCTCTCCACTTTCCAACGCACGCTTTACCACTGGGCTACATGTTTTAGTTGTTAATATAATAATAACAATGCATATTATATAAAAACAAAGTGGATAACTGAAAAAATAAAAAAACACACGTTTTATTCAAACAGGCCAATGGGGTTGTGCCACATATCTTCTTCTTCCCCTATCCTTCGTCTTAGGTACGATAGTTCTACCTACGGACATCTTCCATGGCTATAGCACAACAAGTTTCAAAAATTCACAGCAAGCATGATAAATTAATTCTAAGCACATGGATCAACTCGTCTTGATGCCACGAGCATCATGGTACCCCTTTCTTGGGCCAATTTAACCTGCATGGAAAAACCCTAAAATGGCAAGGTAAACCCTAACAGTAGCAATTATGAATACAAGCATCAAAACATCAATTAAACCATTCAAACATGTTTCAAATATGTCAATGAACACAAATATATCATTAGAACATGTTTATGATGCAAGAATCATTGTAATCAAATTTGAAAAAGAAAGCAAACCGTATGAAGTCTAGGGGGCGATTATGGGCGTGGGGATGCGTGAAACTGATCGTGTTAGCTTCAAAGAGGCTCCAGGAATCGATTATGAGCTTTGGAATGGCTTTAATTGATCTCTAGGTTAGAAAATGAATCACCACTTTCTTGCCAATTTTAGAGTTTTGTTTCCAGCTTTCACGACCTGCAATCCTTGTTTTTGCGCATTGGTTATGTTCTGTATATATAGTGGAACGAATTAGGGCAACAAAAACACTTTGTATCTTTGATAATTATGGAGATTTGATTTGATTTCTTTGCTATATGATATCTTTCTAAGAAAAGTATAATTATGCCAATTTTCTCCAATTATCCCTTGATCTGATTTGATATGATTTGGGCAGCTTGATTAGATTGTGATTCCTATAAAAATCAGATCAAAAACCAATCTTTTATATTTTTTGCAATTTATTTGATTTAATATAACTTTTAATAAATAAAAATTAAAATAAAATAAATCAATAAGAAAATAAAGTGTGGATGCTGATTTGGGTCGTGGACCATGTCACAAACAAGATACAATCATGAAATGCTAGGCCCATTTGACAAAAAATGCACTTTTTACCATATTTGACTTTTGGCAATTTTGCAAAAATGGTCAACTTTGACAACGCATATCTCCTCCATTTTAACCGTAGAGAGGTGTTCTTGGATTTTTTAGAAATCTTAGTATGTCCCATAAACAACCCTTTTGGTTTCATCTCAATTGGGTCTTCCATGTTCATGTAAGAAGCTTTGACCCAAAAGGTGTTTTTGTTGACTTTTCAAAAGGACCTATAATGTAGAAATTCATATCTTTTTATGAGTGCATATTTTGAACTTGTGGGATGAAGATAAATTGTAGGTAATTTCACCCTCTTCAAAATGAGCCTTGGATGGAAATTTTCTGGTAAAGTATGAAGAAGTTATGGCTGGTCAAAGTTTGGTTGACTTTTCCTATGAAACCCTAATTTAGCAACTTTTGGGTTTTGATGAATTTCGGGTATTCCTTGAGTAATTATGATTAACCCTTTATAAAATGATGGATATCACTTCAAAATGTTGATATTTACCAAAAATATTGAAGTTTGACTGTATGTGGGCCACAATTGACTTTTGACCTAGTATAGTTGATTTTCAAGCATTTGAGCAGTTGACTGAGCAAGCTCCTTGTGCAAGGCATGAAACTTGACATGGATGATCTTGAGAATATATTAGGACCATGGAAATCATTTGGGACCCTTGGAATTCAACCATCTTGATGAGGAGTGAAACCCTAGTTTAAAGCTTGTTGCCTTAGGAGGAGGATTTGTCTGGTCAATCCTTAGTCATCCTTGAGCAATAGAAGACCTCTAGAGGCATGTCTTGAGTGAAATGAGAGGGAAAATTTTAGGGTACAACAGCTGCGCCTGCTCAATCTTCTTAAACTTGAGGATGTAGATTGGATGTCTGCCTTTCGTAATCTGAAGGTGGAAGATGATTGAACACTAGAGTGCCCAGAAATTTGCACTCGTCTGAGAAGGTGCTGGACTGTGTAGGTAGTATAGGGAATGGGATTACAGATGCCATTTGTAGGAGATGACGGAAGGTCATCGGAGATGGGCTTAAAGATTCCATCCGAAAGATATGACGGAGAATCGTCGAAGATGGGCTTAAAGATGCCATCTAGAGGATGTTGACTTCCCGAGATATTCCTTTGATGAGAATTCTTGTTCCTGTCGTTGAGGAGGAATCTGCTGAGGGATGTTGGTCTCTGTCTTGGGAGAAATGGAATTTTAGGAACTTCAGTTGTCTGTTACTCTACTGGGGAATCATCTCTTAGTCGAGGAGATGAAAATGAATCGCTATCTGGTCGTGCTCCAGGCCTTACAGTAATTTCCTGAGGATAATAAGACTGACTGCTATCTGGTCGTGCTCCAGGTTTTACAGTGACTTACTGGGGAAATGAGATTAAACTTGCTATCTGGTCGTGCTCCAGGCTTTGCAATCTCAAAAACTGTTATCTGGTCGTGCTCCAGGCTTCAGAGGGAATTAAGTGGTTATCCGGTCGCATCCGGTTTTCAACTTGAATTCAAGGCATACTAACATCCGGTCGTTTCCAGGCTTCAATAGTAATTGGCCGAGTAAACTGCTATCTAGTCGAATTTTAAGCTTCGCAGTACCTTATACTGTTATCTGGTCATGCTCTAGGTTTTAGTGTCTTTTGCCGCTATTTGGTCGTTCTCCAGACTTCAGTGTCTTATATTGTTATCTGGTCGTGTCCCATGCTTCAGTAATTTGGAGAAGTTAAGATATTATCCGGTTGATTCCTGGGCTTCATAACTTGAATTTGAGATATACCACTATCTGGTCGACTCCAAGCTTCGTAGTATTTGTAGAAATTAAGATATTATCTGGCCGATTTCCGGGCTTCATAGCTTGAATTTGAAATATACCACTATCTGGTCGATTCCAGGCTTCATAGTATTTTGTGCTGTTATCCGATCGTGTACCAGGCTTCACAGTATGATGTATTGTTGGTTGACTATTATCCGATCAATTTCCGGGCTTCATAGCTTTTGAACTGGAATAAAAATCTTAGTATCAATTTGAATGAACAAGGGAAAGGTCTCGAGTTGTCTTAGACTAGGAGAGAAATCTTAGTATCGATTTGACTGAACCGGGGGAAGGTCTCAGATTGACTTTGACTGGCATAGAAATCAGGAGAATCTTAGCGGCGATTCGGATGACCCAAACGAAAGTCTTAGAACATCTTCGACTAGAATAGAAACCTTAGTGTCGGTTTGACTAAACCAGAGAAAATCTTGAAAAGTGTTGGAATATCTTCAACTGGAATAGAAACCTTGGTGTCGGGTTGACTAAACCAGAGAGAACTTGTGAGAACTTGATTGCATCTTTCCCTGAAAGGTAAAGAGTTAGTCGTATGTAATGTTATGATGTATGAAATGTATTGAGTAACAATGTTCTCAAAATAAATGAGATTGTGTTGTATAATATGTATGCACATCCCATGATGTATGGATATACAATGCTATTGTGATATTTTCTAGCTGGGGAAAATAAATCCTGGACTGCAGCTGGAGCGTATAAGGAGTTGAGTTCTTCATTTCCGCTAGGGATAGTGACCGAAGATGATTAGCTGGGGATTTACATCCATTCTTCTTGAGAACATTCTACCGGAGGAGACTCTGTCTAAAAATAATCATGCGGGGGAACGACTTTATAGGGAAGAGAGATACTATGTTGGAAGATCTGCTGATTTGGAGAAATAAACTCAGCTGGGGATGAACTTCCATTGCTGGAGAAAAGAGCTTTGTTGGAGATTGAGCTTACGTTGTCAGAGAAATAAACTCTACTCGGGAGATGGCTTTATAAACTGCTCATGGTTATAAAACTCAACCGGGGAATACATATATCATCTTTCTGAAGGAACCTGATGGGAAAGGAATTCCTGCTTGGGGATACGGGGGTCGGACCTTGGTTGTCTCGGCTCTGTGTGGAATATAGGTATCACTAGCTTGTATGTGATAGTGACTTCGCTTCCAACTGTCTCTGCCCCTTGTACCATGATAGAAAAAGTACATGCAGAGATTTTGTGGATGGATCCATGTCGTAATTGTACTTAAACATGTATTTAATGAGTGTCAGGATGACACCCGTCTCTAGATCGTATCTGAACTGTTCTTGAAACATGTGTTGAATGAGTGTCAGAATGACATCCGTCTCTGGATCGTATCTGAACTGTACTTGAAACATGTGTCGAATGAGTGTCAGAATGACATCCGTCTCTGGATCGTATATGAATTGTACTTGAAACATGTGTCAAATGAGTTTCAGAATGACATTTGTCTCTAGATGGTATTCTAAACTGTAATTGAAACATGTGTCGGATAAGTGTCAGAATGAAATCTGTCTCTGGATCATTTATGAACTGTATTTAGAGGAGAATCTAGAGTAAGTATCAGGATGACATCCGTCTCTGGACCATATTAGAACTGTTTCTCGATGTATGAAAATCTTGAATAAGTAGTAGAATGACATCCGTATCTGGATCATATCTGAACCGTTTCTCGATTCTGGCGCTCTTGATGAATGATGATCATGGTATAAGTCTTCCACTGATAGACAGGTGACGGGACATAGTCGTATGTTTTAAATCCCTAACTTTTTCCTGGACCTCCCTTTCGGGTTTTCAGTCCACCGGGATACCTTTTTGCCCAAGCCGCCTTTTCAGGTTTTCGACTTGTCGGGTGTACAAATATTTTTTATTTTATGTATATCCCTAACTTTTGCCCGAACCCTTTTGGTTCATCGGGATTCCCTTATTTTTTCCTAGGTGTGTCAACCTAGCGGGTCTTTTTTTCATGCGTAGTATTTTCCGACTATGTCCATGCTTTCAGGATGTAGAGAGTTGTCATTTTCCATAGTCTTGTGTTGTAGTACTGTCAAAAATGTTTTCTTGATGGCACGTGATTCGTTGCTGGAATACGTGTGTAATGCCCCAAGCAATTCAGATGGATATCTGCGCCTGGTTATTTAGAACTTTTGGAGAGACTGCCCCAGGTGTGTTTAGACATCATGTCATGCCCCTTGCTTATGGAAGACATGTTATTGGAAGTGTCTTTCCCACTAAGGTGATTTTGTCCATTGAGAGGATGTTTGTTCATTAAATATCCATTGTGCGGATTTCTCTTCTGTCAAACAATTAGTCATATGCAAACAATGTCATTTAAAGAATTCAAAACTCATGTTTGTCTTGAATTTTTTTTAAAAGTGTGTTTTGTGTAGTAAAACGAAATTTGCAAGTATGTGATATCGACTGAGGATTCGTAACAAAGCCTACAGGAGTCAGGATACCTTTGTAACAATATGCTCTTAAACTAACCCATCCTTCAGCTAGGACTTTTAAAGGTAATAACGTGGCCTGGTTCACGGTTCAAGAAACAAAGGATAAAGGCTCAAATTTTATTTGTACCCAACCCGCTCTTCGTGATGTTCTTCAGCCCTATGCTCAGTTAATTGTGAGTTTGGATCCCGATTGAGTCTGGAATCTTTGCTCTGATACTTGGTGATGATATGTTTTGAAAAAGGAAGTCATTTTTGTAATCTTCTTTTTGTCGAGGATTTGTAGTAACCTATTTTTTTTTGGTTTTCGTTATCCCTTCTCTTGCCTGAACTGTTTCTTTTGTGATTACAGTCAGCGGGATGCCCCAATTTTTCTCTTAAGTCTCCTTCATAGGTTTTGACTTAATGGGCTTTTATTTCAAGAGATAATGACTGCCTGTCTTGACGATTATACGGAACCATCACCGTCTTTTGTTTTAGAAGGACGTCTTCGATGTCATTCATTGTGTACGAAGCGGAAGATTGTCACTGAATGCGCCTCTGAATTAACTGAGAAAACTACCCTGCCCCAGGTTATGATTAAGGGTTTTAATTTGTGTGAAAATAAAACTCCTACTTCTTTGGCTCAAAGGGGTTGACTAGGGATTATCTTCCTTATAACTCCACTGTTTAGGATTTGAAACAACGCCTGTACATCGTCAGCGAGGTCTGTTCAAAAGCATACTGTAGAGATTGTGGTGTCATTTTTGTCATCCTCCCTCTAAGGCTTAGAGTTTTTAATTGAGAGTTGAATATCACGAAAAGGAAGTATAGAGAAGTTTAAGCATAGTGAAAACAGATTACTTCAAGACAAACATGTGTAATGCATTAATGAAATAATAAAGTTTGACATGTCAATAATTGTTCGAATGAGCAAAGAAAATACAACTTGAGAATTCAAATGAACAAAAATGTTTTCAATCCTAGCCATGTTTTGGAAGGGGAGCAGTAATCACGTTGGGAGTCTCAGGAGGGCCGGATTCAATCTCCTTAGCATCAATCAGATCTTGTACTTTGTTCTTCAAAGCCCAACAGTCATTGGTATCATGGCCTGGACTTTCCGAATGGTAAGCACAACGAGCATTCGGTTAATAGTAGGGAGAGGTGGTGTTCATATTCTTCGGAGCTTCCCTCAGAGTAACCATATTGGACTTCAGCAACTGAGGTAAAACCCAAGACATCATCATGTTGATCTGAGTGAACTGTCTAGCTAGTATTTCTGCTCTTGATTGATTATTTCTTTGCTGAGCAGGTGCAGGTTTAGGAATCATAACAGCCCCTACCGCTGGACGGTGCTCGGTTCGATTCTGATTCTTTTGGTTATAGACGACACTGACTTCCTTTTTACCCACAAACGACTTCCTTGCAGTACTAGAAGAGGCACCCTTCTGAATTTTTCCACTTCGGATTCCAGCTTCCACTCTTTCTCCTGTTAAGATCAGTTCAGTAAAACCCGCCAATGAACTTCCAATCATATGGTTGAAGAATGGCCCAGTCAAAGTTCCCAGAAACATATCCACGAGCTCCCTGTCAGCCAAGGGAGGTTGAACTCTTCCAGCCAAATCTCTCCACTTCTGAGCATAATCCTTGAAACCCTCGTTCGAACCCATAGACAGATTTTGGAGTTCTGTACGGGTGGGAGCAAGGTCTGCATTATACTGATATTGCTTATAAAATGCAGCAGCAAGGTCTTCCCAGTTACGAACATTGGCTCTTTCCAGCTGATAGAACCAATCCAGTTGTGTTCCAGACAGACTGTCTTGGAAGAAGTGAACCCATAAGTCTTTGTCAGCAGTATGAGGCTGTATCTTCCTCACATAGGAACGAAGATGCATTTTAGGACAAGAGACCCCATCATACTTAGCAAATACCGGTGCCTTGAACTTTGGGAGGATGACAACCCCGAAGATCAGACCCAACTCTTCAAAATCCAGCCTAGGAACCTTCTGGATTTCCATAGCACTCTAACGCTCTTCTAACTGCTTATACTTTTCATCAGCCGGAGGGTACTGCTCCTCATTATAATCAGTTTCATTGTCAGACTCTTTAGGACTAGGGTCCTCTTCTCTGGATTCACCCTCTTAATTCTCTCCTTCTTTAGATGAAGAAGCTAAATCAACAACCCGTCTTGGCGACCCTCTGAACCTTCTGCTCATATGTGCCACACCGGTTGTCCTCTTGGTCTTCTTAGTGTTCTTCTTAACAATAAGAGCATTCAGCTCTTCCTGTCCTTTGGCCAGAGCCATAATTATTTGCTGGAACTGCGTGTTCTGAGTCTGAAGATCTTTCACAGTTTGTTCAAGAGCCATTGCTGAAATAAACAACAGAGGAGATGAGAAACCTGTTATGAATCCTATTATGCAATGATATGTATGATATGTATGCAATGTTTTCAAGGGTTCTTAAAGGCTCAAATTTTCTTAAACAAAAAGGAACAAACGCGAATTGTATTAGTAAACTTGAATTGTTACAAAGAATATATTTTGAGAGTACAATTAAGCAAAATAAAACAAAAAGAAGACTAGGTTTCCCATGAGCGCATCCTCTTTGGCGTGATGTAGGCGTTGATATTCCTCTCTTCATTCTTCAAAGTAGATATGGGTAGGTGCGAAATAAACCACCTAGCCAATAGAGGAGTGCAACACTGGAGGGTCCCCCTTCTTTTTAGAGTGCGGGCATGCAGAGAGTGTAGAATATCCCCGAGTAATGTAGTTACCGGATTCCGAGACAGAAAAAACCTGTATTGTGCTCACATCTACGAGTTGATCCACATTAGGGAACAATACCATCCCGTAGACAAGGAGCGCCAAAACCTCTTCAAAATCTTATAGATCCAAGGTATCCCAAAAATAGTAAGCCTTCTCGAACAGAGATTTAACCAGAATTCCTTGAACACTCCCTTTGGTTTCCCAATTTGTCACTATGTTGGACCGTTGTAAGGATAGAGCTTTAGCCATTTCTTCAGGTTTGGGATGTCTTTCCGTACCGCTGAAAGGTAGCTGATCAAGAATGGGTATCCCTAATAACTGAGAAAATTCCTTCATAGTAGGCACTAACTGGTAATCCGGGAATGTGAAACAGTGATGCAGAGGATCGAAGAACTGAAACAACACTTTCAACATTTCTTCGTCGGGTTTTGCAGTGACCAAGTTGAGCAACCGACCATGCTTTTCAGTGAAAGTAGAGCTTTTGGGAATCCTAACTGCCAAGTCCCTTGATTGGGGAGATACTTTCACTAGGTTAATCTGAATAGTGTTCCTGCGGGCGGATGCCATATCCTACAAAACAGAGCAAAGATGAGCCCTAGAAACCCTTGAAACAATTAGTATGATATGCTATGGTATGATGTTTATGATGTCATGATAAATCACAAGTATAGCAAACACAGACAAATCACACAAAGTCCTTAGGTTTAAGGCCTGCTTGAGTTTTAAGGTCATACCCTCTTGAAGCTGGATTGGTTCAACCTGTCCTATAAATATGTAACAGGGTTCTAAAGGGATCTCAATATCACCGATCTTTCCCCCAAGCCTTGTTCAATCGACGATTGACTCGTAATCAAACAAAACTCAGAAGTCAAAGCTCAATGAGTGTAGCCTCGAGTATTTGTCGACCTTGGTCATACACCAAAGTCGGCCATCTCGCTATGTCCTACTGGCCAAGTTGTGCAATTAAAGGTTCTAAGGTCAGTTGATGCTTTATGACACCACGTGGCGGCCCCATACATCTCCCTGATTGACTCAAGGGTTATGCGTACTAACCAAATTTCCACATCAACGTAGCTACTGCTTCAACCGTGTCGGTATACCCCAGCATAACTCCCTCACAGTTTTTTACTACTTACCTAAAAGGTGTTTCCCGATCTGGGTGTAGGATCAAATAACCCAAACTGTTCCCATAAATATAAATCAAGCAAGACAATCAAGAGAAAGAAATTAAATATGACCTAGATCCTAAGGTTTATCCCACTTTATATTTTATTCCCCAGCAGAGTCGCTAGTTCTGTGATACGGTGGCAGAACCGACTATTAATACTGGTTTGCGTTTTTTGTTCGCAAATGTCGCGGTAAGCAAGAGTCGCCATCGACTTTTATTTCATCCAACAAAGGAAAAGGAAAAAGAACAGAAAAAACCTTTTTCGAGATGTTTCTGAGTACGGGGGGTAGATTATAGAAAGGGAAGGTGTTAACACCCTTTCTATTCGTGGTTTTCCATGGGCTCTTAGGTACTTTCTCATTTTGAAAACTTCTTGTGTGTGCTTGTTTTGAAAAGTTTTGTATTACTTCGTTTTAACCCTTGTTTCTGTCCTCAAGAGTGTTACGAAGTTGTTTTTGAAAACTGTTTGAAAAGTATTTTTGTGAAAAAGATTTGTTTGTTTGAACAAGTGCCTGGGAAGTAATCTACCTACTCGAAAAAGACTGTTCGTTTTCCTTTTAGACAATGCTATCCCATTATTGAGAAATAGGTAGCATCATTGTTAGAGTTTTTTAGGGATATTCGAAGGGACAAATACGATCACAAAAGCAATGTTAAGAAATGTTAGTAATCATCCTAAAGCCTTAAAGATCTTTTTCCGAGGAAACATCCGAATGGGTCATTTTAGATCTTTTGGGGCTAGAGGACAACCACTAACAAACCCTATACTTCATGACCGTTTACCGAAGGCAACCAGAGTGGAGTAATCCCTAGGAGTGAGCATGTGCGAGTGTAATTTTCAGTTAATTTATCTTTGTACAATTAGGGTTTTCTACCGTATTAATTTTCAATTAATCTTTCCATACAATCCTATTAACATACATCTAAGCAGTTTATAGTTTGCAGAAATAAAAGCGAGAAAGTTAAAGTCCTAGCTATTACAGGGCTTTTGCAGATACATAATTATTTTGGACTGAAAATAAAGATGCGGAGTTTAAAACCCTAATTACTATTACAAACTCGGAGAAATTACAATAATAATAAAAAAGGAATTAAAAATGTGCGCGGCGAATTAAATGCGAGGATGAATTAAGAGTCCTAAAAATCTAATTGAAAAATATTTAGGTTTTTTTTGAGAAAAGATTAATTAGGTTATGTACAAATTAAACCTTAGTTCTAATTATTTTAGATTATGTAAAAAAGGAATTAAATTGCCCTAAATAATTAAACTAATTAATTAAGGAAATAAAATATTTTTATGAAAAAAATGATTTTTATGTTTTTTTGTGATTTTTGATTTTATGATAAAAAATGAATTTTTTTGGATTATTTTGTAAAAAAGAAAATAATTAATAAAACAATTAAAAAGAAATAAAGAGAAAAGAGAAGGAATTGGGCCTGTGTTATAAGCTGAAAAGGAGGGGGGTGTTGGTAAAATGTTAGGCCCATTCCTTGCTCAGCCCAGTCCCACGTGAGATCCAACGTTGTGCCGGCCTAGGGGGTGCACCATAGTCTTTCATTGATGGGCGTTGGATCTGGATTGATGATGAATCCAATGGTTGAGATCAGAGTGTATAATGGACGTCTTGGAATTTGTATGCATAGAACCTGCTGTCAAATATTGGGACCTGGGATCGAACCCAGGTCCTCTCCACTTTCCAACGCACGTTTCACCACTAGGCTACATGTTTTAGTTGTTAATATCATAATAACAATGCATATTATATAAAAACAAAGTGGATAACTGAAAAAATAAAAAAACGCGTGTTTTATTCAAACAAGCCAATGGGGTTGTGCCACATATCTTCTTCTTCCCCTGTCCGTCGTCTTAGGTGCGATAGTTTTACCTACAGACATCTTCCATGGCTATAGCACTGCAAGTTTCAAAAATTCACAGCAAGCATGATAAATTAATTCTAAGCACATGGATCAACTTGTCTTGATGCCACGAGCATCATGGTACCCCTTTCTTGGGCCAATGTAACCTGTATGGAAAAACCCTAAAACGGCAAGGTAAACCCTAACAATGGCAATTATGAATACATGCATCAAAACATCAATTAAACCATTCAAACATGTTGCAAATATGTCAATGAACACAAATATATCATTAGAACATGTTTATGATGCAAGAATCATTGTAATCGAATTTGAAAAAGAAAGCAAAGCGTGTGAGGTCTAGGGGCGATTACGGGCGTGAGGATGCGTGAAACTGATCGTGTTAGCTTCAGAGAGGCTCCAGGAATCGATTATGAGCTTTGGAATGGCTTGAATTGATCTCTAGGTTAGAAAACGAATCACCACTTTCTTGCCAATTTTTGAGTTTTGTTTCCATCTTTCACGACCTGAAATCCTTGTTTTTGCGCATTGGTTATGTTCTGTATATATAGTGGAACGAATTAGGGCAACAAAAACACTTTGTAACTTTGATAATTATGGAGATTTGATTTGATTTCTTTCCTATATGATATATTTCCAATACAAGTATAATCAATGCCAATTTGCTCCAATTATCCCTTGATCTGATTTGATATGATTTGTCCAGCTTGATTAGACTGTGATTTCTACAAAAATCAGATCAAAAACCAATCTTTTATATATTTTTTCAATTTATTTGATTTAATCTAACTTTTAATAAATAAAAATAAAAATAAAATAAATAAATAAGAAAATAAAGTGTGGATTCTTATTTGGGTCATGGACCATGTCACAAACAAGATACAATCATGAAATGCTAGGCCCATTTGACAAAAAAATGCACTTTTGAGCATATTTGACTTTTGGGAATTTTGCAAAAATGGTCAACTTTGACAAGGCATATATCCTCCAATTTTAACCCTAGAGAGGTTTTCTTTGACTTTTTAGAAATCTTAGGATTTCCCCTAAGCAACCCTTTTGGTTTCATCTCAATTGGGTCTTCCATGTTCATGTAAGAAGCTTTGACCCAAAATATGTTTTTGTTGACTTTTCAAAAGGACCTATAATGTAGAAATTCATATCTTTTGATGATTGCATATTTTGAACTTGCGGGATGAAGATGAATTGTAGGGAATTGCATCCTCTTAAAAATGAGCTTTGGATGGAAAATTTCTGATAAAGTATGAAGAAGTTAGGCTTGGAAAAAGTTTGGTTGACTTTTCCTATGAAACCCTAATTTAGCAACTTTTGGGTTTTGGATGAATTTGGGGCATTCCTTGAGGAATTATGATTAACCCTTGATCAAATGATGGATATCACTTCAAAATGTTGATGTTGACCAAAAATATTGAAGTATGATTGTATGTGGGCCACAATTGACTTTTAACCTAGTATAGTTGATTTTCAGGCATCTGAGCAGTTGACTGAGCAAGCTCCTTGTGCAAGGCATGAAAATTGACATGGATGATATTGAGAACATATTAGGACTATGTAAAGCATTTGGGACCCTTTGACTTCAACCATCTTGATTAGGAGTGAAACCCTAGTTTAAAGCTTGTTGCCTTAGGAGGAGCATTTGTCTGGTCAATCCTTAGTCATCCTTGAGCAATTGAGGACCTCTAGAGGCATGTCTTGAGTGAAATGAGAGGGCAAATTTTGGGGTACAACA
This sequence comes from Vicia faba, assembly GCA_948472305.1. Taxonomy (NCBI): domain Eukaryota; kingdom Viridiplantae; phylum Streptophyta; class Magnoliopsida; order Fabales; family Fabaceae; genus Vicia; species Vicia faba. The sequence goes on from OX451739.1 coordinate 974,908,497, forward strand.
ACTACCTTGTGAAAATTCTACCTAGAAACTTCTAGATATGAGACCCCCCTCTCACTTCCAATCACCTCAGTGATATACCTACAATCACAACCCTTGTGACTAGACAAAAGAATCCAAAAGAAGATTACACTTCCAATAAATAATACTTAGTTTTTCTTAAAAGTTTCAACTAAGAATAATACTAAACACTTTTCTTAAAATATTTTGAGTGAGAAAAATAGTGTGATAAACAAGCAACAATCAGTCTACTCAATGCATCAAAAGATACATGAGTGACATACAAAGAACACAAACAATAAAAACCTAAAATACTCCCAAAGTCCTAATCCTTATGGTGCACACACGGTTTCTTCAATGTGAATGATTTATTTTTTAGGTCATAGCAAGTCCTTATTTATATACTCTTGCAGTATAGGCTTGGACTCTTCAAATAGATCCAATCTTCAAGTTTAAAAACAATTTCAAGATCTTCTCATAAAAATAGGAACAAATCTTTTTAAATCTTCCTAAAAATTATCCAAGAACCTTTTTAAGAAATCCAATTAAATATACACTTTATTCCTAAATAATGTCCTTGACCTGCGCATAATGATGAGGTATATCCAGAAGGATCTCATCAAATCAAATCCAATATGTCAAGAGATACACAATATCAGCGCCTGATGTACACAGTTTAAGATGTCATGACATTTGTCTTAGACATCTTGCTGAAACACATAGCACTATAACTATTATGACAGTTGATGAAGATGTTACAACATCTTACTCGACATCAGTATAGAACCATGTTTTACCAAAATTTAGCCAATCATAAAACCATGGAACTAACAATCTCTCCCTTTGGCAAATTTTGGCTAAAACAACCAAAGCATGATAAACCTGGAGATAGAAATAAAACCACAACACAAGTTACATGCAAACATGTAAACTTTGTACAAATTGCATTAGAATAACACATCATAGAATTCAGAAGTTTCAAATCACCATCTCCAATACTCCAGAAGATTGATGTCCAGACATGTGGTCTGACATCATAGAAAAGTCCAAACTCCGCCTGTCACACATGGTTAAGACTCCCCCTCAAAGGGAAAACCCAAATCTAGAGAAAAACCCACTACTACGGAAAAGGCATTCAACAACGGTTTGAAAAGATATATATATAATCACGCGGGATTAGGAGTTTTTATGTAGCGTGTGGTTGTATATGCATTACATACAATTACAGTACAATGGTCGTTGTAGAAAACTGGAAAGCATGAGTCCTATCATGGAGATTGAACCAAACAACCATTGTGATATACATAAAGGTATTTGGTTCAATTCTCAGCAGTGCCATTTTAGTATTTATATTATTCTGGATAACACGCGATATATTACAACGGTTGTGTTATTTAACCATTGTGAAACTTTTTGCTGAAGTAATAAATTTAATCCTGCTTTTATAATTTTCCCCATTTTTAACTTGTATTTTATGGATCATATCACATCAGAACAATCACAATAGAACAGACAATTTTCATTTGTGATATAGTTATAATAATAATAATAATTGTATCATAATAACAATAAAAATAGGATTAAGAACCAAAAATTGTATATCACTTCAAAACCAAAATGTCACAATTAAAACAACCTTCAGTTTACACATTACATAACATCACATAATTGTATCTTGGTGTTTTAGTTTCATGTCTCTAGGTATCTTTTCTCTTGGTGTCTTGTCTCTTGGTGTCTTTATATATAAATACATATGATTTCAAATAATCATACATGCATTAGTAAAAATACGTAAAAATTATAACATACAATTAATATATTATGAATTAATAATAAAATAATTACTTGTTAATTTTCCCATATCCCTTCTTCATGATCGATTCAAATAGCATGCACAACATCTCCATCAACATTATCATATGAGGTAGGAACTTCTGTTGTGTAAGAAGGAGTGGACGGAATATCAATACTTTTATCACTAAGAGAAATGTGTTTTTCTTGGAGAATGATTGGCCATTTTCTTGATATGTTGGAAGAGTTGGTCACATAGAAAACTTGTTTTGCTTGAGAAGCCATGATGAATGGTTTGGTCATAAAATATGCCTTGCCAAGGTCAACTTGTGTGAATCCTAAGTCCTCAATGTGTACGACATTACTTTTATTAGGAACCCACTTGCATTTAAATAAAGGCACTTTGAAAATAACATAATCAATCTTCTAAATATCCTCAATGACACCATAGAAAGCAGAAGTTACCAATATAGGATTCTTATCTTTCGAACTAGAGAAATACATCAATTCAACTTCAACCATAACCCCATTATTTTGTATTGTACTACGATCATATCTTGATTTTGTATAAAAGGTATAATGAACAATGTCATATGCAGTCCAAGTTATGAAATTAAATTTTGGCTCGTACGAAAACCACGTAAGTATCTTGGAGGCAATATGATCATTAAATATCCTTTTATTAAACCAATCTATGTATCTCTAGTTATGCTCTATCAATAACAACTTGTCGCTCATTCGGGGATATTTTTCTTCAAAAGTATTTTGTGAGTATCTACGTAAGGTTGCACTTCATCAATATTATTCAATACATAGAAATGTGCTTGAATAACTACATCTCGAGCAATTGATGTTACATTTAGGCATTGAATAAATCTTCCATCTATGTGATCAGCACGATGATACTTTGGAATGCATATAGAATCTGCTTCTGACAAATAGTTTGTACAAAACTCAACAACTTCTTCGGTGATGTACCTTTCAACAATTGAAGCTTCTAGTTGATGATGATTCTTTGTATATCCGTTAAAGATCTTCATATATTGCTCTATTGGATACTGATCTTACCAGTGATAAGAACCTGTAATGGTCAACTAACTTCATCCGCAATGCTGAAATCACGGAGGAGGGGGATGTACCTACAAGGCACTTTAATGCTCAAGTAAGTAAGAGTGCATAGATACGTGAGAGAAAAAAGGGATTAAGCTTTGAATATTTGACCCTCACAAGTGTGAGAGTATTTATAGTGCCCCCAGTTCTTGGCCAATGATTCCTATTTTTGGTTTGAATATCAACGCCCAAAAATAGGTAACTGTCAGGATTCTTGCGTGAAAGTAGGGACGATAAACTTGTGCTCTTCGTCCTGGGAAGCTGCCCCCACATCTCAAGGGAAATGGGTAGACTATCTGTTATCACGGGAAAAGATGTATGTCGCCAGCTATACGAGATGGGTAACACCCGTCGACCATGTGTCCCTAGGAGAAGAGCATGCGGGAAGTGTGCTTTCTATTGTCCCTGGTAGATTGGGCTAGCACTTTTGGGTCGTCCTGGACACAAGTGGATTAGGCCAGCCTTAGGTCCAGTCTAGAACAGGAGCCTCTCAAGTCGTTGCTTCTAGGCATAAGAGTGATGACTTAGACTAAGCTTGTATGTCGAGGAGGAAGGCGTTTCATCCGTGCTCGTTGATCGAACCAGGGATGAATTGAGCAGGAGTCTTGGTAGGGAGTTGGGTTGTACTCGTGTTGAGCGTTTGGTTTTTCTTGGGGAATTTCTTGTTCTTTGCAACCAGTTTCGAGGTCTTCCCCGAGACAATGCCTGTGAGGGGACGCCTGTTTGTCATTTTTTTCAACGGGGGACGTTCGTCGTCCGAGTAGACGAAAGGTTGATGGAATTTGAAAAATGAAAGGATGCGTCCCTTGGGCCACACATTACATTAAAAGCATGGAGATGGCTATCGAGTAGGTCTAATGATGAGTCGAGAACAACCGCCACATTTCCCTAGGTGGTGGTACGCGCGCCTGCGCATTGAGAATGGGTTATAAATAGGGAGAAGGTTTTAGAACTTTCATGGTTTCTCCTATTTTTCCTTCTACCTGCTATTAATTTTTTTAGAATTCTTCCGTTGTCACCGTAGCTACCATTGCCGCTAGAACACCTTCATTTAACACTTTTTTTCCCGTCAACCAAGTAACTTCTTAATTTCCTCTTGATTTGCATGTTCAAATTTGGACGCTAGTTTATATGCATTTTGTAGGCTTAAGTTTAATGATTTGTTGGTGTTTGGTGGTGGGTGAGCCATTTTCTATATGTCGACCGCCGTGTAGTCCCATCTGGAGGGCATTCTAGAATCATTTAGGATGGTAAATAGGGTTAGTGTTGGTGGCGTCCATAGAGTTTATTGTGGCGAACCTGAGTTTCGTGATGAATGTAATGAGTTTTTCGATGAATCTCATGAGTTTTCTGATGAATCTCATGAGTGTTCCAATGAACTTCATATGGTGTTCATATTTAATTTGTCAGGGAGTCTCTTGCTTGCGAGAAACATGGGTTCTCTAGTCGGGGAGCTCCTTCCTCGGAGAATCACGTGGCCGAATTTTACCTGGGAATTCTTTGCCATGATTTATGCTGAATGGCTCGTCAAGGGGTTGTCCTCGTGACTTTTTGGTCGTAGAATAAGGGCCTTGGCCAAGGGTACCGTTCTCGTTCATTTCCATGACATTTCACTTGATTTCCAGTGGAAGGGTGGATTTGATCTGATCTTCGAAGTCACTGTTTTCCTCTTCTTTTTAGATTAAAATGGCCAATAACACCGACGACAATGATACAACCATCAGTCCTAACTTGACGGGCATGAAACTCGAGAAATAGCTTCCTTCTTTGCTGCTTACCTAGAAAAAGAAATTACCCTCATGGGAGACGGCGCGGGTTAATCAGAGTCTAAAGAGAACTGAGCGGTATATCGACCCGAACTAGACCAATGAATATGCTCGTCATTCGGAAGGAATCATTTCGTGATGTATGAGTTTGATTTTAAGGAGGTGGGCTTGCGGCTTCCCTTTAGTGATCTTTAAGTGGGTATCTTTAACCACCTAGAATTAGCACCCTCCCAGCTGCACCCAAATTCTATCGCCTTCATCCTAGCATTCGAGATTATTTTCCATTATCTTCAGATCAGTGCTATAATTCCACTTTTTTTTTGGCTTCCATCTCCAAAAACAATTTTCAAACGGGTAACATAGTTGGGTTTCTTTGAAGTAGCCGAGGAGACTGTTTAAGGCGTTTTCAGATTCAGTCCGTACATTTAAGGACATGTGAAGCAATTGGGAAAATCATCGAGAGAAAATCAATAAAGTGGCCATCGAGTATTTATTTATCCCACAGAAGGGAAAGGAAAACATAGAAGAAAACCTGGAGGGAGAAATCACAATCTTGCGATCGAGAGATTGGGTACGAGAGTCGATTACACAAGGGGAAGGTATTATCACCCCTCACGTTCGTGGTACTCCACGGGATCCACTCTTGTTGTTCTAACCAAAGGGTATGTTCATATCTAAAGCTTACAAGCTAAGGGAAAATGCATGTATGCAAAGTGCATATACAAAGAAAAAGGTTTTATTAGTCGTGCCCGCAGCAGTTGCGAACCTTTAGCGCCTACGTACCACCCTCTGTGAAATAGGGGATAAGGGCACTCTTATTTCACCTAGAAAATTCCTGTTGGTTTGCATTTTTTAAGCGGATAGTATTACATTCACATTCCACTTGTTGACATAGTGCAACCCAACCTTTGAGGAATTATGCATCGTCTTGCATGGAGAGGAAATAATACATCCTTTTAGAGAAAAGGTTTTCAAAGAAAAGCCCGAAGGCTAAAAAGTTTGAATTGGTTGGTGTTTTTGGTGGGATGATAACAAATGGATCCCACGTGAGAGACACTCAATATTTCTATTCTTATTTGCAAAAGAGTTTGCGATTTGAATCGTAATAAAGTCTAGAAGTGGAAGAAGAGCAAGATTCAATCTAGACTGATTCGCTCTACCCCACAAGACTCAACAACATATGATTTTCATATTTAATTATTAAGTGTTTTGAGTTTTCTTAAGAAAAGAAGTTTTTGTTTTGATAATGCAAAAGGGGAAGAGAAAATCTCTAACGGAGACTAACATTCCTAATGTTATCATGCCATGGTGGTCCTAAAGTTTGGATACAAAAGGGAAACATCTACCTAAATTAGCATGTTTGGTTTACAAACCTAATGTCTACCTTAAATCAAAAAAGAAACAAGTGAAACTAAGGGAACATACAAAGGTGCAAGGAAATAATCACAAACAAAGATTCTAACAAGCATCAAACATGAGCTATTTGTACATGAATCCAAGGTAGATGAGTCGAAAGACCCTTCTTCCACTAGAATAGCTCAATCTGAAATCGAGTAACAACTTGAAGCATAAACGTTAACAAACATGAGCTAAACATCATCAAAATGATGACAAGGTGTGGGGGATCATTATGATCCCTTTCCATTTTAATTGACTCAAAGGACAAGAGGAGAACGATTCAAAGCATCAACGTACAATGCTAGCTAAGAATGACCAAGGGACTTGAAATGTGGGGGCCGATTGTGAGCCATTTCCACTTTTATTGACTTTATTGAAAGCACAAAGTAAAAAGGGAATGTGAATTTCTTTCTTTGAGGACTTTAAACAAAAAAGAATTTCGTTCTTTGAGGACTTTAAACAAACAAGATTTTCCCCCTTTTGAGGTCTTTTGCAAATAACATAATTTCCCCCTTTTTGAGGTCTTTTGCAAATAGAAATGTAAACAAACAAGTTCGCAATGCCTACGGGGGTAGGTATTCCAGACATGCATCTCTATTCCTATTTCTCATGGAAATGAAATCAAAAGAAAATTCCGAATCAAATAGAATCAGAAAATACCAATCAAACAAAAGTATGTTGTAAACCATAACAAAGTGCAACAAACTTAGAGATCTTCTCAAATTCTTCACCAATCAAAGAAAAGAGTCAAATCGAATGCTCAAAATAAGTGTCAAAGCAATATCCATGTGAAAATAAATCACAAGCGGGAGGTGCGTAAAGCATATCCGAATACCAAACAATAAACATGCATAAGACTCAAAATCTCGACAAACAAAAGTGAATCAAAAGTTTCAAGTAATCGAATAATCATGAATTAATTAATCGACTAAGTGTAGATAGAAAAATGAGTCAAATCGCTCATTTGAAGCACCTTCAAAAACTTGCACAAGTCCACAAAAATAAGTTAGTAATAACAAGGAAATATAACTGAAGTTAAACATTCCCATTACAACTCACATTAAAGTTAAATCATGAAGAAACAAGTTTCAAAGAAGCATCGGAACCATAAAACAAGTTTCAAACAAGTTTCAAAGGGCTAAAAAAATCAAGTTAAAATCAACCAAACTCGACATTGATATCAAGCATCCATCCAATTAAAACCAAATATGCATTAAGCAACAATTAAATCACACTTGGTGTACATTTTCCAATTTTGGACATCATTGTATCAACTCATGAAATACTTGAAAAGTTAAATCAAAATCAATAAAACTCAACATCAATATCCAACAAACATCAAGTGAAAGTAAAACATGCTTCGAGCAAAGATTAAATCAACATTTACAAGTATTTTCTAATTCCGGACAGCATTGTTCAATGCATCGGTGTTCACCTAAAACCGATTAGATATAAACTTTTCATGTGCAAAATTCGAACACCAATACTTGGAACTTCAACCGGAATTCACAAATAAATTGCAAACATTAAATTAATACTGGTACAATGGTTCTCAAGAATCAAAACAAAAATTATTTATACGTCCATATCAATTAATCAACTCAAAATTAAGCGTCAACACATGAAATTTCATAATTATCAACATTATCGTGTCGAAATCGATACCAACGTGTAAGTTTCAACAATAAACAACAATTATCGCATCAATGATCACCAGATCCAAACAATTAAGAAATTAATCATCCAAATCCATAATTATCTATCATCAACATGAAAATTAATTTCCACAATTCAAAATTCAACTCATGTTTAATCACTTAATTCAAAATCAATTAAATCAAGTAAACTCGTGAAATTACCAAAATCGATGCGAAGGAGTACATCGGAGAAGTCGAATGAAGGAGGAAGACCAAGAGCTTGCCGGCGGGAGGCGTACACGTGACTGGAAGAGAGAGCGAGGAGAGAGATAAGACGGAGGGAGCTAGGCCAGTCACGTGGAGCTCAGTCGGAAGGGTAGATGTCCAGGTGGAGGAGGCTGGTTGGAGAGAGGTGGTCGGTTGGTCAAGGGGATGGTCAATTGAGAGAGAGAGAGAGAGAGAGAGAGAGAGAGATTTGAGAGAGAGAAAAAGAGAGATCTTGAGAGAAACTTGATCTTTCTGTGGTATTTGTGAAAAATGAGCCAAAAGTCCTTTTGAAATTGAGTGAAAATGATATATAGTGGATTCCTTAGGCCTTGTTTGGAAATTGGAAATAAAACAATCAATTTTAGAGTCATAAATCCCTCTCTTTTTTTGGTTGTGCGACTTTTTCATCATATTTCCATGTTCAATTTGAGACGTAATTTTCTGAGACGTAAACTAAAATTTTCTGAGCATAATTCGAACCTGACTCTTAAAGAAAAGTTATAGCTAAAAAAATTTGTGACTTTGTGCCGCGAGAAATGTCCCAAAATTTAAAAATCAAGAGAGTTATGATTTTTCAATATTGAGAAACAGTTGACCGGAAATCTGCTTCAGGATACGATTTTTAAAGTATTTTGCATTTTCGGAGGTCTTCTTCATAGAATTGGATTTCAACCCGAACATATGAAATGGAGAGGATATCAAGATAGTTCTAACTACCAAAGACCCACTTAAAATACTTTTCTGGACAAAAGTTATGAATTTTTGAACCCGGACTGTGAAATGCTGATTTTCAGTCGAAACTGTTTCAAATCAACTAAAATGCTTGATTTTTCTTTGTAATTCCAAGCATGATGGAACACCTGAGAACTTGGAATGATAAACAATTAATTACTAACTAATTAAGTGGCCTGGGGAAATATACCGTGTGCGCTTGAATCCCGAAAATGTTGAATTTATACTTCACTATATTGCCTGACGGAACAGTCATTTTCTGTAGCTCGACAAAGATGAATGCCTTGATCCTGTAACCATGGAATCGATGATATGTATGCATGAAAATATTAGATAAAAATAAGCCAATTAGGGTTAAACTGAAGAGGGAGAATTTAGGGGTGCAACAACTTCCCCTATTAAATCAACTTAAACCCGAGGGTGAGATTGCCGCTAGCCTTTCGAACAATCGAGGTAGAAGAGGATTGAATACTCAAATGAACCGTAAAATGTATACTCTATAGAACATACAAAAGTTAGATATTTAGTTTTCTGTGTTTTCTATTTTTTGTTTGATTTTGCGGAAAATAGTTATCTGGGGGTAGAGTTTTAGAGACATACGTCAGGCCGAGGTTAGACATACGAGGGACCAAGTAAACTAGGGGAATACATGACAGCTTTGGATTAGACACATATATGGGTAACAGGTATATGTCAGGTCAGGTTTGGATACAAAAAATAAGGAAAGGGATCAACCAAAGAAGGCTCCTAAGAAAAACATCGGATATACATGTCAGGTCAAGATTAGACACATAAAAGAAAGAGACAGATCAAAACAGACTCTAACAATGATATCAAACATATATGTATGGTCAGGATTAGACACATACAAGAAAAATACCGACCAAACCAGACTCTAACAATGATATCAAACATACATGTTTGGTCAGGATTAGACACATACAAGAAAGAGACTGACCAAAATAGACTCTAACAAAGATATCAAACATACATGTGTGTTCAAGATTAGACACATATAAGAAAGAGACCGACCAAAGCAGACTCTAACAAAGATATCAAACATACATGTCTGGTCAGGATTAGACACATGTAAGAAAGAGACCGACCAAAACAGACTCTAACAAAGATATCAAACATACATGTCTGGTCAGGATTAGACATATATAAGAAAGAGACTGACAAAAGCAGACTCTAAAAAAGATATCAAACATACATTTCTGGTCAGTATTAGACATATACAATAAAGAGATCGACCAAAGCAGACTCTAACAAAGAAATTAAACATACATCTCTTGTCAGTATTAAACACATACAAGAAAGAGACTAACCAAAGAAGACTCTAACAATGATATCAAACATACATGTCTGGTTAGGATTAGACACATATAAGAAAGAGACCGACCAAAGCAGACTCTAACAAAGATATCAAACATACATGTCTGGTTAGGATTAGACACATATAAGAAAGAGATCGACCAAAGCATACTCTAACAATGATATCAAACATACATGTCTTGTCAAGATTAGACACATATAAGAAAGAGACCGATAAAAGTGGACTCTAACAAAGATATTAAACATACATGTTTGGTCAGGATTAGACACATATAAGAAAGAGACTGACCAAAGTAGACTCTAACAAAGATATCAAACATACATGTCTGGTCAGGATTAGACACATATAAGAAAGGGATCGACCAAAGCAGACTCTAACAAATAAATCAAACATACATGTATGGTCACGATCATACACATATAAGAAAGAGACCGACCAAAGCAGACTCTAACATAGAAATCCGTTCAAAGTAGAACTCAATAATGAAAAGAAGACTAGCAAAAGAAATACTTTGGGGGAAAGAATGTTGATCAAAGGCGAACTTATCGGGGATATAGAGATATATTGAATTTGACTAGAATGTCGATCGAAGGAGAACTGGAAAATGAAGAAGAGACCAGTCGAAGGGGACTCTAGACATGGATTCTGATCAGAAGAGATCCAAATAGAACACTGATCGAAGGCGAACTTACATAGAAGAAAGTGACCGGTCGAGGGGGACTCTAGCAAGGGTTGCCAAACTGGGTTGGACTTTAAAAGGGTACTTATGTTTGAGAATATGAAAGAAATACAATATCCCTTAGGACAAAGGCGGGGTATAATTATTTAAGCGTGACAATTGTCTAAATTACCACACACCGAGTATGGTGACTCAAATACTTGAGAAGAAAGACGAATTTATTTACCCACTCTTACTCGCACTCTAATTTCAAGGCAAACATGGGTAAAAATCACCAGGAACTTACAAGGGCGAGAGACATCCCTTATGCAAAAGGCAGTAAGGGGGCTGACTTAGAAAAGGTAACCGAAGAATTAGGGTATATGCGCTAGGCAAAAGAACTACAATATCCCTCAGGCCAAAGGCGGGGTGTAATTCTTCAAGAGTGACAATCATTTGAATTTCCATACACCAAGTATGGATACTCAAATACTTGAGAAGAAAGAGAGGTTATACATCTATTATTACTCGCACTCTAATTGCAAGGCAAACACGGGTAAAGATCACCGAGGATTTACAAAAGGCTAGCAGAATCAACGAATCTTTGGATAGAGAGAAAACATAACAAGACTCGGCTGGGAGTATAGATCAGAATAGACTCTATTGGGGAAACAAGATGGGATCCCCACAAGACAAAAAACTTGGTGTGAGTGGATATCTGGGAGAACATAATGGGAACACCCTAGGGATAGACTGCGGAGGTTATTCACTTATGAGTATATAACAATCTGGTTACTTCAGGTAAACAACATAATTGGCTTATTCTTCAATGCCCGTTTGAATTTTATAATGGTGTAATGTTCCACATAATGGAAATGCTACGCATCTGGATAGATGCGATGTAATGATGCATGTTTAAATGTTTCACTAGGGAATAGCAATATAAAAAATGAACTGTCGGGGAAACAAGGAATGTCTGAAAATATATCCCTACCAATTTGATCTTCTTCAGAGGCTAACAATCTAAAATGATAACCACTGGGTATAAACTGCGATGCGAGATTGAAATTTAAACATGCCATCTCCGAGGAGAGATGTCACTGAAAAGTTGAATTTGGAGAGGATACTGAAAAAATAAATTGCAGTCCAACAAGCAGTAACTATCTTGACTTCAATCAGCTTTTAAATTCTTGGGGAAAAGATCCATTATCTTCTTGCTAAAAATAAGGAACATTTCACTGGGGGCATAGAGATTGGCTTGTATCAAATTCGCTTGATCAAAGCAACTTCTACCGAGGATTATGAGAATTCTTGAACAAAATAAACCAGACAATGAACCTCGTTGGGGTACAAAAACATCTTCGTTTAAGGAAAGGAGAACTTCTCAAGCAAGAACTCCTTTAAGCTGACTTTCTGCTGCAGATGTTACAACACCTTCCATAACTGGGGAATGAGAGAATTCTTAAGAGAACTATCACAAGTGCAAGTTATACTAAGGAAGTGAACCTCGGAAGGGCTTCAACTAATCACAACTTTACTGAGGAGAAGAAGATGACTTCTTGAACAATATCATTAGAAAGAAAGCTCAAGTCCAGGCCCTTATGGAGAAAAGAAGACTCATACATACTTCACTGGGGTACAAATCCTTACTTGGGAAGAAGAAGAAACTCAAACCTGAAACTGTCGAAGCTTAAAGCCCATTAGAGATAATATAACCTCTTCTGCCTATGAGGATAAGAGAGTTCTTAATACTCACATCAGGATACACAACTAGGGAAGCAAACCCTGTAAGATATCCGTTAACATATAGTCTTACTAGGGAGAAAACTCACTCCACTGAGGAAAGGAAAATGACTTTGTGGGGATAAGACAATAATCTCCTGCTGGTAAAGAATTCTTACAAGAATATTTAAAAGATGTAGACCACGCTGGAGAGATGGATGCAAAAAACATTGGAGAGATGGATGCATACCACATTTGGGAGATGGATGCAAACCACATTGGGGAGATAAAAAATTTTACCAAACCCAACAAGATATACTCCTCTGAGGAATAGATTTTTGAAGAGAAACCTCTTAGCAATAAAACTTCTGTTAAGCAGCAACATAGCTTTTATCGGGAAAGGAAATGTTTTTTAGGAACCATCGTGTGATACGGTGGGAGAACTGACTTGAAGTTTTACGTTTCGTTCGCACTTGTGCGGTTAGCAAGAGTCGCCACCGACTTTTCTTTTATCCAAAAGGAAAGTTAAAAAAGCACAGGAAAGACCTTTCGAGAATATTTCTCGGGTTCGGGGGGTAGATTATGAAAAGGGAAGGTATTAGCACCCTTTTCATCCATGGTTTTCCATGGGCTCTTAGTTACTTGTTTAGATCACTTGCTTTCGTTTGATTGTGTGCTTGTGGTGTGGGCTTTGAAAGTATTTTGAAAAATCTCTTTGTAATGGTTCTCGTCTCTATAAGAACGTATACAAAGTTTTGTTTCAAAAAGTGGTTCAAAGATGTGTTTGTGAATCGTGTTTTGAAAAGTGTTTTGAAAAGAGGTTTTGCAATGGTTCTCGTTTCTATAAGAACGTATACAAAATGTTTTATCTTTTTGAAAATATTTTGAAATCGGAGTGTAGGTGTAAAAGTTTTTGTCGTGAGCAAGCGAGTAACTAAGAGCGAATCTATCTACTCGAAAGGTCTTAAGTTATTCTTTTCTTCCTCCTTTTAATGGTGCTATCTTACCATTGATTTGGTAAGAAGCCCCACCATTGGATGTGAACGGACATGTGCGTGTCAATTTTACAATCATTGAAGGAAACTTGTGAAACGATTTAGCAATTTTTGTAAGGGACGAGATCGTTTTAATCGAAGGCAACATCGAGGGTCATCGAGGGACTACGATCTTTGTTTATCAAAGAGTCATTTGCTAGAGTGTCTCATATTCGAGGGACATGATTGTATTTCCGAGGCAACGAGCAAGCTTACCCTAGAGGTGCGCGTGTGAGAAAGTGTGTTGGTTTCAAGTATTTATTCTTTGATTAGGTCATCTAGCGATTGATTTTTGAATCTTGCCATACATGCCTACTTACTATACAGTATATGGAAAACAGTAAATTGCGGGAATTGAAATTCTAAGCTATTACAGAATGTTCAAGAATGGGGGTACAATTGTTACGAATGGGGATGAATCAAATGAAATAGCAATGTCCAAATATCAAGCAATACAACCAAATCGAATTTTTATGCGATTTAATATAAAGCTATGACAATTTATGAAAATAAAAATCAACAAACTATGAAATGAAATGTATTTACTTGAAAAATAAAAATAAAACCTATTCTAAAAAAGAAATTGATTTGAATTATAATCTTTATTATTATTTTTTGTATTCTTATTAATTATGTAAATAAATTCAAAGAAAGAAGACCAACTAAGTTAATTTTTTGATGTTTTTATTAAGTGTAAAAAATTAATAAAAATAAGTTATATAAAAAAAGAAAAATGGTAAAAATTAATTTTCAAGACTTAAATCAAATGTATAAAATGTATTCTATGTTTTAATTACTAATAACAAATTAAAAAAACAAGTAAAAAATGGGCTTAAGTGAATGTAATGGTATTAGGCCCAAAGAAAACATAGTTATAAATGCTGAAACAAAAAAACAAGCCAAAGGGGGGGGGGGGGGGGGGGGGTAAACTGGAAAAACGCGCTTGGGATTTAAGGGATTTGAACAAAAAACAGGCCCAATGTTTCTTAAGCTGTGTTAGCTGTTTGATTAGGGACAAAGCCAAATTAGGGTTCTGAGACCCTTTGGCTTATAGCGGAGCTGCCTCGTCTCCTTCGTCCCTCTCTGCCAATTTTTGTTCATCTCTGATCTCTGTTACTATCTCACCCCTCGCCTCTTCCTAATCTCATGAACAAATCACTCTCTTGCTCTATCTCACCATGATTTGCGCCTTTTGGAAAACCCAAAGTTTTGAAATGAATTTGTCTAAGGGGTTCACAATCGGTTTATCTGATCCTCCCTCTACCCTCTGTTGCCGGAGCGTCGCCTCTCACGCTTCCTAACCAAGCTCTAAAGGTTTTGTTCTTGAAAGGTATGGTTCTGTGGTTATTAAAGCTTTGAACGATTTTGTTATTTGTTTTGTCTTGTTATGTTTTTCTGTTAATCTACTTTATTACCCATTGAGATGCAGGAGGTGGTTTTTAGGGATTTGTGAGAAAGATGAAAAGTTCACACCTATTTGGAATTCTTCTGTGAAATGGAAAGGGATGGTGAGACGATGATGATGCTCTTTGGTGGCGAGAGCTTGCGAGGGAGGAGATGAAGATTGAAGGCACGCTTCTGGTAACCTTCTTCTGTATTCTGCGTTTGAATGATGATGATGCTGTTTTTCTGGATTTTGTGATTGGATATGTTGTTCTATCAGTTTGAAACTTTGTTTTTTTTTATAATGTTGGTTATCTGGGATGATGTTACTGTGCTTTTGATTGTTGGATGTTGTGTTTAAGATTTGGAGATGGTGACTGTAAGCTTGATGGTTTTTGGCCTTTGGTGATTTTTTCTGAGTTTTGATAATGGTTTGGTATTTTGAGGTTGTTGTTGGTTTGAACAGTTTGAGGGTTGTGTTTCAGTTTGAGGTTTATGTTTTTTGAAGGTTGTTGTTACAGTTTGCATGTTTGATGGTATTGAGATGGTCTTGACAGTTTCTCTGATTTTTACTTGTTGGTTTAACAGGTTTGATGAGTTTGGTATTTTGAGGTGCTTGGGATATTTGGCTTTTGAGTTTTTGTTTTTGGTTTTGACATTTTGGCTTGATTTTGGGATATTTGTTCAGTTTCTTTGTTTTGTTTTGAGTTGATGATGGTTTTTAAGGTTTAAAATGTTGAAGTTTTGGATTTGGACAGTTTCTTGAAGGTTGTTGATTTTGTTGTCAGTTTGAAGGTTTGTTTTGGTTATGGTTTTTGACAGGTTTGATGAGTTGTTACAGGTTTTCTATTTTGGTTTTGGATTGAGATCATATTTTTGGTTGATGGCAGTTTGAAGGTTGGTTTGACAGTTTGGATGCTTGATGATGGTTCTGGCTGTTTGAGGATGGCTTGGGATATTGGTTTAGATTTGGGTTTTGTTTGACAGTATTTTTGACTTGAGAGTTTTTTGACAGCTTTGAAAACTGGAGGTTTTTGAGGTTTTCTTTTGTTTGCTCAGTTTGATAATTTTTTTCTATATTTTCTGCTTGAGCATTGTCCACTGTTATATTGAACCTCTTTCTGTTATCTCTATTCAAAAGGTGGGAAAAACATCCAATTTGAATATTTTACTATATTGTTCCTTTGGCTTTTTGATGTAGTTTTTGTTTTCTAGCAACTTCTATGCAATTGTTACAGCAGGGCAGCAGGGATGTGCATCCCTAAGTGACTTCTTTCCTCTCTTCTCTCTCAATGACCCTAAGAGTCAATTGCTCTTTTGCCTTTTTCTGAAAAGTTTGCAATAAAAATGGAAAATGATGAAAATGATTATTCAACAAGTTTCTGCTTGTTTGACTTGGTTATTATATGTTATACTTCTTCTTTTTGTTGCCTGCTGTCTAGCTTATGTTGTTTGTTGCTTCGTTTGCATGGATGCTGTTTGTTTTTGCTGTTTGTTGCAAATTGGACAGTTTTGCTTGCCTCTTGTTTGGACAGTTTTGTTGTTTGCTTGGTTCTGTCCAGTTTGCGCTGCTGTTTGGATAAATTTGCTGCATCTGTTTTGTCCAGCTTGCTTGCATTTCTTTTGTTTGGACAACTTGCTTGCATTTCTTGTTTGTTTGGACAACTTGCTGGCATTTCTTATTTTTTCTTTTTGTGAACCAAGAAGAATAATCTTCTTGTGATTTGCAAATAGAGAAAATAAAAATATGATGAATTAAAAATAGCCTTCTGATTCCAAATTGCAAACTTTAATGATGAACACTTTTTCTTTTGAAAATTCTTGCTCATGTCCAATTAATTTGTACTAACTTTTTCTTTCTTTCATTTTCATGTGAACACAATGGAGAGGGCAAAGCATGGAAGCAAGAGACTCTGTGGCAAGCATGGAAGCAAAGAAACCTCAGTCAACCTTAGGCATAGATCCATTGGGATTTTCTTTGTAATTTAGAGAGAAACATTCTTGTATTGTAATCAACAATTGTACTAATTTATTTTTTAAATAACATAAGTTGTAGAACCTAAAGTATTTAAATAATAAATTGTTTTGTAACAACTTTTGAAATAAATGGAGAAAATCTTATGAGATATTCTGGTGTCCATTGAAATCTTTTACTGTCAATAACTTGTAATTTTCTCTTTGGATCTTAACTGATTCTTAAAGATTCCCAATCAAGATAATTGAAACAAAATACTCCAACCTGATAATTTAAATTCCAATAATCCTGTAACCTTGCAACTGCATTCCAAACAAACACGAACTGTGTATTCCATTTCTTAACCAAGAAAATGTTTTAAAAGACGCAAATCATCTGGTTAACCTAGAGAACAAACACTGTCTTTTCAGTAAACTTGAGAAAGCATGAAAATCTGTGAAAGCCAATTGGATCTTTGAGAATTCATTTCTTTTGAGAATTGCAAGAAAAACCCTAATGGCTGGTTTACTGCCACAGAAGAAAATTTGTGTGATCGATTCTTGAGCCAACTTGAATATCTGAGAAACCCTAGGGTTGTGCTTTTCTATGAAAAATGGGAGGGCAAATTTTGGGGTACTACAGCTGCCCCTGTTCAATCTTCTTGAACCTGAAGAGTTAGATCAGCGAGTTTTGCCGTTTTTGACTCAAAGGTAAAAGATGATTGGACACTAGAGTGCCCATAAATTTGCGCTCGACAAAAGTGTAATTGAGGGAATGGCCTTAAAGATGCCATTTGGAGAGATGTTAGAATCTTGTTGGAGATGGGCTTGTAGATGCCATCCAAGGATGTTTGGTTGTAAATTGACAGAATAAGCATCAGAATGGTGTCCGTGTTTAGAATGTATCTGAACTATATCTGTACTCGAATCCGAATACGCGACATAATGGCTTCCGTGTATGGAGCGTATCTAGACCGTATCTGTAGGATGAAACTAAATAAGCGACAAAATGGATTCCGTGTCTGGAGCGTACTTGTACTGTATCGGTACTTGGAATTTGAATAAGCGGCAGAATGGCTTCCGTGTCTGGAGCGTATTTGGACTGTATCAGAATGAGAAATAGAATGGCTTCCGTGTCTGGAGCGTATCTAAACTGTATCTAAAATTTGAATCTGAATAAGTAACAGAATAACTTGCGTGTCTGGAGTGTATCTATACTGTATCTGAAGTTTGAGATCTGAATGAGTAACAGAATGACTTCCGTGTCTGGAGTGTATCTGTACTGTATCTTTAAGTATGAATGGGTAACAGAATGACTTCCGTGTCTGGAGTGTATCTGAACTGTATCGGTACTTGGAGTTCGAATAAATGACAGAATGACTTCCGTGTTTGGAGTGTATTTGTACTGTATCTTGAAATTAAGTCTGAATGTGAATGATTACCAGAATAACTTCCGTGTCTGGAGTGTATCTGTACTGTATCTGAATATTTTGAATATTTGTTAAAGATAGCTGTTAATCTTATCCTGAAAAGGGTAAAATGTTAGCTGAAATACAAAGTTATGTTGCATGAAATGTATGATGCAATAAATGTGTTTTATTCATGTTTATGATATATGAATGTAATGTATGCGCATGTAAGTTGATTTGCTGTATTGCTGTATTGCTGAGGAAAATAAATCCTTGACTACTGTCGGGGAAAATAAATCCTTGACTGCTGAGGATTGTGAGAGTAATGCCATATACTTCTTGAGGAATCTACTTGGGGAATCCAGAGAATTTTAATGACTTCTACTGGGGATTCATTGACGGGAGTCTTTGTTCTGTCGAGAAGCAATAAAAACTCTGTGGGGAAAAAGTTTATCCTGTAGTGAAAACTCTGGGGAAAAGCTTAATTCCGTTGGAGAGTTCAGGAGTTTGGGTTATATGCCAATCTACTGGAGAGTTACCCTAGGTTGGGGGGGGGGGGGGGGAACAAAAATTAACCGTTATCTGGTTGATTTTCAGGCTTCAATACAACTTGCTGGGGAAACCAGGAGAAACTGGATGATTTCCGCTGTGGGTTGATAGTTTGAAGTTCTGCTGGGGATCTGTAGTTCAAAGTTTTGGCTCCGCTGGGGATCTTAATGACATGCTGTAGAGATTGCTCATGGAATAGCCTAAAGACGTTTTCCTAATCTTTCTACCTGTCAGTAATTACTCTTCTTCATCCTATTTATTTGTAAACAGTAATTATGTTCAAATGCATATGTTCATTAATGAATCATTGGACATTTTTGCAAATAAAACACAAGTGTAAAGAAAAAGGCAAATAGTTTTCTCTACTTTGAAAGAGATATCTTTGTATTTACTTTGAATAAGTGTTTTGTACAAAGGAGACAGACATCCTAGTAAGAGGATGGTGTCATAAAAAATGATAAAAATTCATACAAAGAAAGATGACTAAGTGTAAAAATCCCATGGGGTTCCCATTCTTCTATAGCCTCCGTATCTCTGAATATCTTGTCCGTCTGTTGCTTCGTCCAAAGATGATTGGATTAATCAGAAGCTCTAGGTTTGTCTGTCAAGAGATTGTCCTTAAAGTGATCCGACGAGACATATTCATACGCTTTAATTCCCTAATTTTTTCCTCGACCGCCCTTTCGGGTTTTCAGTCCACCGGGAAACCCTTTTTTGCCCAAGTCGCCCTTTCGGGTTTTCAACTTGTCAGGTGTACATATTTTTTTGTTTTATCCCTAATTTTTTCCTGAACTGCCCTTTTGGGTTTTTGATTCACCGGGATGCCCTTGTTTTGCCTAGGTGTGTCAACCTAGCGGGTCTCTTATGCATAGTATCTTTTGACTATGTCTGCATTCGCAGGGTGCGGCAGATCATCACCGTCCATGGTGGTTAAAATCATTGCCCCACCAGAAAAGATGTTCTTGATCATAAATGGTCCTTCGTAGGAAGGAGTCCATTTTCCCCTGGGACCACTTTGTGGCAAGATGATGCGTTTGATCAAAAGATCTCCAACTTGATACACTTGCCGCCTGACTTTATTGTTGAAAGCTTTGATCATTCGTTTTTGATACGTCTGACCGTGGCAAACAACAGTAAGTCTCTTCTCGTCAATTAAGTTTAACTGATCAAGTCGGGTTTGGATCCAATCGTCTTCACTCAAACCAGCATCTTTCATGATTCTCAAGGAGGGAATCTGAACCTCGATAGGTAAAACAACTTCCATGCCATATACCAAGGAATAAAGTGTTTCCCCAATTGATGTGCGAGCCGTGGTACGGTACCCGTGGAGAGAAAACGGTAGCATCTCATGTCAGTCTTTGTAGGTGACTGTCATTTTTTGTATGATCTTTTTGATATTTTTGTTCGCAGCTTCGACAACACCATTCATCTTTGGCCGATAGGGAGATGAATTGTGATGTTGAATCTTGAAATACTCGCACAGGGCGGTGATCATAGTATTGTTAATGTTTGTACTGTTGTCAGTGATGATCCTTTTGGGGATACCGTACCGACAGATAAGGTTCTACTTGATGAAGCGGGCGACAACATTCTTAGAAATGGATGCGAAGGAAGCTGCTTCGACCCACTTTGTGAAGTAATCAATGGCCACCAGAATGAAGCGGTGTCCACTGGATGCTGTAGGCTTGATCTCTCCAATTATGTCGATTCCCCACATAGCGAAGGGCCAAGGAGCTGTTAAGACATTTAGAGGAACCGGGGGCACGTGCACCTTATCTGCATAGATTTGACATTTATGGCAAGTTCGGGAGTGTTGATAGCAGTCTGCTTCCATGGTAGACCAGTAATAGCCTGCACGTAGAATCTTCTTAGCCATCGTATGCCTGCTAGAGTGAGTGCCAAATGTACCTTCATGCAATTCGGCCATGATCTTTTCAGCTCCAGCTTTGTCCACAAAACGGAGCAGAATAGAATCATGATTGCGCATGTACATGATGCCATTACTCAGGAAGAACTTAGCTGAGAATCTCCTTAGGAACTTCTTGTCATTGACTGAAGCTCCTTCAGGGTACTCTTGAGCTTCGAGATACCTTTTGACTTCATGAAACCAAGGCTGGTCCACTACTTCTTCGGTATTAATCTCGTGACAGTGTGCTGGTTCGTCTATCCGTTCAATGGTGATCTGGGGAGCCTCGTTGTCCCAATTAAGTTTAAACATGGATGACATTGTAGCTAGAACATCTGCTAGCTGATTTTCTTCTCGCGGGAAGTGCTCAAAGGTAATCTGATCGAAATGTGGTATCAATGTCAGGACATGTTCTTTGTAAGGGGTGAGGTTTGGATGCTTAGTATCCCATTCTCCTTTGATCTGACTGATGACCAAAGCTGAATCCCCAAACACAAATAAAGATTTGATTCCCAAGTCTATGGCAGCCTTGAGTCCAAAGATGCATGCCTCGTACTCTGCCATGTTGTTCGTACAGTTGAAGCAAAGCCTGGTTGTGAAAGGAGTATGGTAACCTTCTAGGGATATGAGTATCGTGCCGATACCGTTGCCAAGTAAATTGGAGGCCCCATCAAAGTACAGGGTCCATCGGGATCCTTGTACAGGTCCGTCATATGGTCTGAAATCTTCAACATTGTCCAATGTCATGATATCTTCGTCAGGGAAGTCAGACTTCATGGATTGATAATCTTCTACAGCTTGATGGGCCAAATGATCAGCTAAAACACTCCTCTTTATATCTTTTTGGGTCGTGTACTGTATGTCATACTCTGTGAGGATCATTTTCCATCTAGCTATTCTTCTAGACAAAGTAGGATTTTCGAAGATGTATTTGATCAGATCCATCTTAGATATCAACAAAGTGGTATGAGTCAACATGTACTGCCTTAGCCGGCGAGCAGCCCATACCAAAGAGAAGCAAGTTTTCTCGAGTAGTGAATATCTTGTTTCACAGTCGGTAAACTTTTTGCTAAGGTAATAAATGGCATGCTCTTTTCGGCCAGACTCGTCATGCTGCCCCAATATGCACCCCATTGAATTCTCTAGGACGGTCAGATACATGATTAGCGGTCTTCCTTCGACGGGTGGCATAAAGATAGGAGGTTCTAGCAAATACTCCTTGATTTTATTGAAAGCAATTTGACAGTCATCATTCCATCTAACTACCTAATCTTTCTTCAACAACTTGAAGATTGGTTCACAAGTAGATGTTAGGTGAGAAATGAACCTAGCAATGTAGTTTCGGCGTCCCAAGAAACCTCTGACCTCCTTCTCAATGCGAGGAGCGGGCATTTCTTGTATAGCTTTGACTTTGGCAGGATCAACCTCGATGCCTTTTTTGCTGACAATGAAACATAAGAGCTTACCGGACCGGACTCCAAATGTGCACTTGTTTGGATTCAATCTTAGCTTGTACTCCTTCAACCTGACAAACAACTTTTGCAAGTGGTCAAGGTGTTCTTCTTCAGTTTGTGAACGGGCTATCATGTCATCTACGTAGACCTCTATCTCATGATGTATCATATCATGAAACAAAGCTACCATGGCGCGTTGATAGGTTGCCCCAGAATTCTTCAGTCCGAATGGCATCACTTTGTAGTAGAACGTACCCCACTGTGTGACAAAAGTAGTTTTCTCCATGTCCTCAGGTGCCATTTTGATCTGGTTATAGCCTGAGAATCCGTCCATGAAAGAAAATACTTTGTGTTGAGCTGTGTTGTCAACCAGGATGTCGATGTGTGGACGTGGAAAATCATCTTTAGGGATGGCCCTGTTTAAGTCTCTATAATCCACGCACATTCTCACTTTGTCGTCCTTCTTAGGAACGGGCACAATGTTAGTAACCCATTGAGGATAGGAATTAACAGCCAGAAATCCAGCATTGAACTGCTTCATAATTTCTGCTTTGATCTTTTCTAACATGCCAGGTCTCATGCGGCGGACTTTTTGCTTCACTGGTGGACAGTCTTCTCTTGTGGGTAGACAGTGTACCACAATGTTTGTATCAAGTCCCGGCATGTCTTCGTATGACCAGGCAAAGATCTCAACATAATCATGCAACAGCTCAATTAAGCGCTCCTTGACACTCAGCTCTAAATTGGCACCCACTCTGATTTCCTTTCTGTCATCCTTGGTTCCCAAGTTGATTGTATCCAACTGCTCTTCATGAGGCAGAATAGCCCTTTCCTCTTATTGTATAAGTCTAGCCAATTCCCCTGGCACCTCACAATCTTCCTCACCTTCGTATTCGGCTTGGTAGACCAGATCCTTAGAGTCACTGAAGGCCATAATAGAATTGTTACCCATGGGATCCAGAATGGAAGGGTACCTGCATTTGTGAGTGTGGGTGTGTGTAAGGGTATAGCCACCTTTAAACAAATAAAATGTAAAAAGAAAGACAATGAACACAAAAGTTTATATGTGAAAACGTCCATGATTCATTGAAATGACATATGAAAATTAAATAAGAACCCTTACAAATGGACCATTGTGCCTCGGGTAAGACACAGGGTTGAAAAAGTACGAATTGTTTGTGAATTATTACAGATCCAACAGAAATGGAAAAGATAAATTACTGCGGTATGAAAGTAATCGGAACAAAGTCTTTTGCTTCCCAATTGCACAGTCCTCCGTCGACAGTTGGAAATATCTACTCTTCCAAGCTACCCTCTTATTCACTGTCTTCCAGAGCATCGACTCCATGATGACTGATCTTCATAGGTGGACCTCCGGCACAGGAGCGGCGCACGGCCTTCTGACCAGTTGAAGTAAATCCCAAGCCGAATTTGTCTGATTTGAAAGGAAAGTCGGGAAGCTTCCCCGGATTATGGATCCGCCTCTTTCCACAAACTCCCTAATATCCTTGAGAGAAGACATCCGAGGCGGAGGTCTTGTGATCACAGGAGTTGAGGACACATCCTTGGTCGCCTCTATCTCTTCAGAAACTTCTTCTAAGTGTTGGAAAGGGGTTTCTATGAATTCGCCATCTAATTCTACATAGCGGAATGAATTAAGATGACTGATCATGTATTCCTCTTCGCCATGAACAATTATGATTTTCCCCTTAATAGAGTTCTTGAGCTTTTGATGCAGAGTAGAAGTGACAGCTCCAGCATGGTAGATCCAAGGTCTTCCCAACAGGCATGAGTAGGAAGGACGGATGTCCATCACGTAAAAAGTTGAATTTAACGTCTGTGTACCCACCTTGATCGGGATGTCCACCTCTCTATGGACCATCCTCTTAGAACCATCAAAGGCTCTGACAATGATGTTGCTGGGTTTCAGGGTTAGGCCTTCACAATCCAATCTATCCAAGGCTTTCTTTGGCAAGACGTTTAGAGACGACCCCGTATCAACCAAAACATGAGCTAGGGTGGTTCTCCTACACTCCACCGAGACATGTAGCGCGTCATTATGTTTTCTCCCTTTGGAGGTCAAGTCTGCATTGGAGAATCCCAGGCCATTGTCAGCTGTTAAGCTGGCCACACATTCCTGGAATTGATCAGCAGAGGTTTCTTGTGGCACGTGGGTCGTCTTCAAAAACTTGACCAAAGCTTTAACATGTGCCTCAGAGCATATCAACAGGGCTAACATAGATATTTTAGAGGGGGTCAGCCCCAGTTATTCAACAACATTGTAATCACTTTTCTTAATAATCCTCATAATCTCTTCCATCTCTTTCTGGGATGTTTCAGGAATGACTAATGACTGAGCCTTTGTCAGGACAGGCTCCTCTTAAACATTCTTTCCTTTTTTCTCAACATCGGAAATAGGGATGGGAATTGTATTGTCGTTGTTGGGGGGTACACTTGCAGGTACAATCACAGGGGTAATCATCGGGATGGTCGCGGGTCCAAAGACTGCTGTTGGAGGAGCAATCTCTGGAGAAAAGATTCTCCCACTACGAGTAATTTTACTTATTCCAGCAATGTTACTGATGCTAGGGTTATCTTCCTCAGAGCTTTCTTCTTCAATGGTCTGTTCAATCTGTTTGACACCATGATAGTATATTTCTCCATCATAGTTCCATGGTACCATTTTGTCGGTTTTGTAAGGGGTTGGCCCTGGCATTGTTATTTAACGGAGTAGTCATAGGAGCATATGTAATCCTAATGGGTTTTTTAGGAACCCTGGAAGAATTGGCGTATATGGTTATTATTGAAACTTCTGGAACTGGAATGGGTGAGATGGGAGCTTTCTCAAACAAAATTTCCTTGTTATCAATCAATTGTTGGATTCCTTTCTTCAAAAGAGGACAGTCAAATGGGGAGGATATGCAAGCATGACAATCTTGGTGACAACCTGAGAACACCCCAGCCTTCAACAAATTCAACTTGATGGTTAGGAGAGGAGTTGACAATTCATCCACAGTAGAAACAAACAGATCTTCTTCCACAACATTGGCATTGTGCCCATGCCTCGACATTGATGCAGAGATTACATTCGGCTTTTCAGGAGCTTCAAATTCAACTTCCTTGGCATTAATCAGATCTTGAATCTTGTTCTTCAAGGCCCAACAGTTGTTGGTGTCGTGCCCTGGACTTTCTGAGTGGTACGCACATCTGGGGTTAGGATGGTAATGTGGAGAAGCAGTGTTAGGATTTTTAGGTGCCTCTTTTAGCATGGCCAGGTTCAAATTCAAGAGATGTGGTAAGACTTGAGCAGGAGTCATGTTTATCTTGGTGAATTTCCTTACAGGCATTTCCACCCTTTGCTGGTTATTCCTTGGCTGATCATTTCTCAGCTGATTGTTTCTCAGTTGGTCTGATGCAGAATTTTGAATCATGACAGTCCCCACTGTTGGTTGTCTTTCAATTCTTCCCTGATTTCTTTGGGTATAGACAGCTGACACCTCCTTCTTTCCAGTGAAGGGCTTTTTGGCAGCAGCAGAGGTAGATACGTCTTTCTGAATTTTTCTGCTTCTAATACCGGCTTCCACGCTCTTGCCAGTTAGAATTAATTCAGTGAAACCTGCAGAGGAGCTTCCAATCAGGTGATTAAAGAAAGGACCTGAAGGAGTCCCCAAGAACATGTCCACAAGCTCCCTTTCAGATAAAGGTGGTTGCGCCCTTCCGGCCAAATCCCTCCATTTTTGGGCGTAGTCTTTAAAACCCTCATTGGTAGCCGTAGCCATACTCTGTAGCTGAGTATGGGTTGGCGCCAAGTCAGCGTTATATTGATATTGTTTATAGAATGCGGTCGCCAAATCTTCCCAATTATGCACATCAGACCTCTCCAACTGGTAGAACCAATCGAGATGCATTCCCGATAAACTGTCCTGGAAAAAATGGACCCACAGGTCACTGTCAGAAGAATGTGGTTGAATTTTCCTGACATAAGATCGTAGGTGCATCTTTGGGCAAGACACCCCATCGTACTTAGCAAACAGTGGCACTTTAAATTTAGGAGGGATTACAATTCCAGAAACCAACCCTAGCTCCTCAAAGTCCAGCCCCGGTACTTTTTGCACTTCCATAGGTGCTAGATGCTCTCCCAAGTTCTTGTATTTTTCATCGTCCGGAGGATACTGCTGTTCAGAATAGTCCTCATCTTCCTCTTCCTCTGCTTCAGAATCAGATGGCACTGCAGTCCCCTTACCTTTTCCTTCCCCCTCTTCAGATGTTGATGGGAATTCCAAAGTCTGTCTGGCTTATCCTTCAAATCTTCTACCCAAGATAGCCACACCAGCTCTCTTCTTCTTCTTTTTCTCTTTTTACTTCTCTAGTAGAGCCTTGAGCTCCTCCTGCCCCTTAGCCAAGGTCAAGATTAGCTGTTGAAATTGTGAATTCTGAGCTTGTAAGTCTTTGACCGTTTGTTCAATATCCATCTTGCTGAAATATACAGCAGAAAGATGAGGAAACTTGGTGTGAAGAACTGCTTATGCATATGATGAATGATGTGTATTCATGTAATGCATTCAAGGAATCAGAAATTCAATTTTTTTTTAAACAAAAAAGGAACACGCGTCATATTAATGAGATAGAATTTGTTAGTACATCAATGCCCCATGGGCAAAATAATACAAAATCTAAGGTAAAAAGACGTTGCGCATCCTCTTTGGTGCAATGTAGGTGTTGAGAGTCTGCTCTTCATGAAGTAACCGAGTGAGTTCTAAAACCTTCTTCTCGCTTGCGTAGAATTGGGCTTCAAAAGTATCGCGTTCTCTCTTGAGCTGTATCCAACTCCTTCGCAGATCTTCGAGTGATGTTGGCATGTCAGGATGTAGGAGGGTGTATGGAACCTCTTCTTCCTTAACTGGCTCTATAATCACTGGGAGAATGGAGGGGTAAGGCATCATAAGACTTTGGGCGCGGGTTCTTAACCACTTGAGGTAAGGCTCAAGGGGGATGGAATTCTTGTGTCCCAAGGTCTTACTGTCTACCTTGTTAGGCATCCTCCAAGCTCAGGTGAACCTTTTTCGGAGTCCCAAGGTCTTACTCCCCCTGAATTTATTACTTCCCTTTTTAATTCCATGAGTCCTTCAGGATCAAATCTTTATTGACTTTCTTTGAACATCAGAACATCAGAGCTTCAGTGTATCAGAGATGATTAACTTCTTGTACCTGTAGGCTTATGCAAAACAAAAACATTCAAGTATATCAGAGTGTTAGAATGTTTGAGACACTTTTTGTCTCAGTAGTCCGTTATTGAAAAATATCATTCTTTTTCTCCCCCTTTTTGTCAGCAATCAAAAAGTGCAAGTAATCGAAGATAAAGCAATCAGTGCAGAAAAACTATTATATTTAATTCAAAGCTTAGAAGATAGTACAGAAAACATGGAAAGAAAACAATGAAAATATCAAGAATGAAAATCTAAGGTTGGGGTGGAAAGCGTGTGAACAGAGCTTCTAGCATGTTCTTAATCTGATCAGCAGTTTCCTTCTGCTGATGCACCATGCTGACAACTGTATCAATCTTTCAATCTTGCACATCCATCCTTTCCTTCATCCTTTGATCATTCTCATCCATTCTTTGTTGCAGACGAATATCATTCTGCTTCAGCTCTTCAAGAGTCTGCCTGTCCAAAGCAGCTTGAGAAACGTCAGAAACAGGATGCTTCTGAGAGCTTTCTGCAACATCTTCTACTTGACTAACATCTTCAGCTGGTTGAACGGTTGATGCTGGACGCTTTTCATACCATGGCTCACTTTCCAGATGAAGCACTTTCTCCTTCAGCAGCTGACTCAAGACTTGTCCTTCATCTTCTTTCAGCAGATTGCTGAAGTTCTGTTGAGCCTGTTCATAATTGATGTCTTGCAGCTTGAGGGCTTTAGCGCGTACCCACTTTCTAAATTGTGTCCAGAGTTGGTCTGAAGCAGCATGATCAATCATTCCAGGACAAATCTGCTTTAGAGAAGCAATCCAATTCTGCATTCCTGTTTCAAAATTCAAAATGCTAGAACCAACATCTAGTTGTTTGGGTTTGGGAATGGCTATTTTATTTTTAAGGTCAGCAAGGCGGTCAAGGACTGTGAGGTCAATGAAGGTCTTGCTGTTGTCATTTGGATTTTGTTTGGGTGAGGTAGTAGGAGAGTCAGAAATGACTATTGGACTGGGTGGAGTGTGTGGAGGTGTAGTTTCTGGTGAGGATCGCAGTTGGGGAATGTTTACAGTTGTACCACAAGGCAGCTGAATTGCCAAGGGTTGTGGTTCCAAGGATTGAGGTGAAAGAGGTTCAGGAGTTTGATGTTCAGGTGATGGAGTTTCAGAGTGTTGAAACTCAGGTTGTGGAGATGATGGTTGAGGTGAAGGTGGATGAAGTTCTGGTTGTGGAGAGGGAGGTGGAATTTCTGGTTCCTCTGGTATTGGAGATAGTGTAGTTGCTGGTTGTGGTGAATGGGGAGTTTCTGGTTGAGTGTTTGGATTTTCTGAGAGGGGAGCGGAAGAACGTTGATCAATTTCAGAAAGAACTTTGTCAAGTTCTGATTCTGTTGATGTTGTGGGTTTTGGATTTTGGGATTTGGTGCGGGATCTCCTGAGAGTTAGTGACTCAGAAGGGTCAGCCTCTGGTTCAGTGTCATCAATGGTTGGTATGGGGATTGGGAGTTCATATGAAGCTGGGGTTGGAATAGATGTTGGAATAGCAGAAGAATTTAAAACATTAACAGCAGATAGATTACCTCTCTTCTTCGGGGTCTGCTGGGATGGTCCTTTTGAGGTAGCCTTTCTCTTCTTAGTCTTCTTCACAGTAACTTCTGGTGTTTGCTGGTGCAAATCTTTAATGTTCAGAGTGGGATCTGTGCCATCAGCCTTGCAAGCATCCAAGTATCTTAGAACAATGACTGGTTTAGAGTCAATCTTAGAGAATATAGGAAAGTCATCCAGAGGGACTCTTCTGCTGGTGATGTCAGCAAGAGGAGTGACGCTGGGCTCCTTTCTGATATTCTCTATCAGTTTCATTTTCTTCAGATTCTTGGCATTCAGAGGCTTGCCAACAGTAGGTTCAATAGAGCTTAATTCCTGTGCTTATGTAAGGTGTTCAATCAGCCTATTCTCAGTTAGAATATCTGATATTAACCTGCCAAAGGGTATCCAATCCCTTTTTGTCCTTTCTTCTTCTCTTGTCTCCTTGACGCTGGTCCTGAGGTGATTAAACAGAAGATGAGCCAAGTTAATCTTTACCTTCTAATTAATAAAATAGATCAGAAACTGCTGATCTATGTTTATATAATCAGGAGAGCTTGTGGGCTTCCTGTGATTGAAGCACCCCAGAATAATCTTCGCCCATATTCTGTGTTAATCCTTCAAATCTCTGATTTTGCTGCTGGGAACCCCATGGGTGAAAATCTCTCTTGCAATGACAGCAGCGTCTGAGCATCTTTCTGCCATGTCGATACAGCGGATACCACCACCAGTGTATCCAATCAGCCTTGCAATGTGATCCTCAGTGATCACAATCTTCTTTCCTATGATATAGGAAGTAACTTGATGTGTTGATGAAGACGCATGAATCCAGAATTCTTTGACCAATACTGGGAACGTTGGACCCACCAACCTATCAAAGTATCGCTCCCATCCTTGTGCCCTAACTTCTTCTGTCAAATCGAATCCATTTTCTTTCAGACTGGTGAAATCAACAATCAGTTCAGACAGAACTTCCAAGTTCTTCACTGGTGTAAGGAGCGTTCTGAAGGGAATTTGGTATTGTTCAGATGAAGCCTCCTTCTGAGAACCTGCAGAAACAGTGCTAGAAGTTGCCATGTTCACACTAGGGTTTTCTGAGAAAAAGTTTTGAGAAAAGGGTTTCTTTTGAGAAAGATGAATACACAAGTAAGAATGCAGAAAATATTTGGATGATTGTAAGAGACGGTAAAAATTTAATGAATGATGTTAATGTGCTTAAATAGATTTCAAAATGTGTTTTGAAAATGTAAACGGTTTTAAGAGAGAGAATTAATTCATGATTACAGTTTAACTCATGATTACACCCATTTAATGCTTGCTGATTTTGAGGGATTTGAGAAAGATACTTGGAACGGTTACCAGACATGTGTCTCAATGCATCCAATCAGCGTTTTGCCTTCTCAGAAGCGTGCATGCGTGTTCTGCTTCAGAGATTTGCTGATGATTGGATGACACTTGTTTGATTTAGTGAGCAACACGTCTATCCTTGAGCTGAAACGCTCAGATCTTTAAGAATAGAATCTGATACAATCTGCATGTCTATCTTTCTGAAAGAAGATTGATCAGAAGTTCACAGTGAAAAGAAAACAGATTCTGAAGGTTAATATATAAAATTAAAACATTTTAACTCTGGGCAGAGCTTCATGCTGAGATGTTTCAGAATGAAGTTGAACCTATCTTCAGAAAGTGGTTTAGTGAAGATATCAACCCATTGATGGTCTGTATCAATAAATTTTAAGTTCAAAATTCCTTTCTGGATATAGTCCCTAATGAAATGGTGTTTTATTTCTATATGCTTAGCCCTAGAATGCAAGATAGGATTTTTACTTAAGCAAATGACAGAAGTATTGTCACAGAGTATATGGATGTTACTCTCAAAAATCTGGAAGTCTTCAAGCTGACTTTTCATCCAGAGTATTTGTGTGCTGCATCCAGCTGCTGCTATGTACTTAGCTTCTGCTGTTGATAGCGCAATTATGGATTGCCTTTTGCTGGACCAAGAGATCAGATTTTCTCCCAGAAACTGGAAGCTTCCAGAAGTACTTTTACGCTATACTCTGTCTCCAGCAAAGTCAGCATCGCAGTAACCTACTAAGCTGTAATCACTAGATTTTCTATAAAATAAACCCAGATTAGTAGTACCTTTCAGATACTTGAAAATTCGCTTAACAGCTGTTAAGTGAGATTCTCTAGGATCTGATTGGAATCTTGCACAAATACATACGCTGAATAAAATATCAGGCCTTGAAGCCGTCAGATAAAGGAGAGAACCAATCATACCTCTGTAGACCTTCTGTTCTACCTTTTTGCTTACCTCTTCTCTTTCCAGAATGCACGTGGGATGCATTGGAATCTTTGATGACTTACATTCTGAGAGGTCAAATTTCTTCAGAAGTTCTCTGACATATTTTCTCTGATGAATGTAAGTTCCCTCTGGATTTTAATTGATCTGAATTCCCAGAAAGAATTTCAGTTCTCCCATGAGGCTCATCTCAAATTCAGCCTGCATACACTTAGCAAATTTTCTTTCAAGAGAAGGATTAGTGGATCCAAAATTAATATCGTCAACATAAATTTGACAGACTAAGATGTCATTCTTAACTGACTTACATAATAAGGTAGTGTCCACCTTCCCTCTGGTGAATTCTTTTTCTAACAAAAAGTTACTTAGTCTTTCATACCAAGCTCTGGGAGCTTGTTTCAGACCATATAGTGACTTCTTTAGTTTGAAAACATATTCTGGATTTTTTGTACTTTCAAAACCAAGGGGTCGGTGCACATAAACCTCTTCTTCTATATAACCATTTAAGAATGCAATCTTGACATCCATCTGATACAGAGTGATGCCTTTATTAACAGCAAACGAAATTAAAAGTCTGATAGATTCTAACCTGGCGACTGGAGCAAAGGTTTCTGTATAGTCTATTCCCTCTTGCTGACTATAACCTTGTGCTACCAATCGTGCTTTGTTTCTGATAACTTCACCTTGTTCGTTCAGCTTATTTCTGAACACCCATCTTGTTCCAATGACGTTGAATCCTTTTGGTCTGGGAACAAGATCCCATACGTCATTTCTGGTGAATTGATTCAGCTCTTCTTGCATTGCTAGAATCCAGTCGTTGTCCAGAAGTGCTTCATCAATTGAGGAAGGTTCAATCAGAGAAACAAGTCCCATGAGGGATTCTTCAGAGTTTCTGAAGCTGGCTCTTGTTCTGATTGGATCTTCTTTTCTTCCTAAGATAGTTTCTTCTGGGTGATCCAAGCTGCTTCTGGGTAGTCTTTTCTGAGGTTGATCAACAGGTGTTGCTGGATTGCTCGCAGTGCCTCTTTCTGATGTTGAAGGAGTGTCGTTGTTGAGAGCTTATGATGACTTGTCTTCAGAACCTGTGAATTCAACTTCCATACCTGCAAAGACTTCATTCTGCTTTGACTTTTCAGAGTCAAGCTTATCATCAAAACGAACACTGATTGATTCTTCCACAATCTGTGTTTCTGTATTGTATACTCTGTACCCTCTTGAGCGTTCAGAGTATCCTAACATAATACACTTCTGTTCTTTAGAGTCAAACTTGTTCAAATAATTTTTTGTATTTAACATAAAACAAGTACATCCAAATGGATGAAAATATGAAATGTTGGGCTTTCTGTTCTTCCACAATTCATATGGAGTCTTTTCCAGAATAGGTCTTATTGAGATTCTATTCTGAATGTAGCACGCTGTGTTTATTGCCTCTGCCCAGAAGATCTTAGCAACGTTTGTCTCATTGATCATGGTTCTGGCCATTTCTTGCAATGTTCTGTTCTTTCGTTCTACAACTCCATTTTGTTGGGGAGTTCTAGGACAAGAGAAATCATGCAGAATGCCTCTGTCATTAAAGAATGACTCAAAATCTTTGTTTTCAAACTCTCCACCATGATCACTTCTAACTTTAACGATTCTAAGATCCTTTTCATTCTGAACTTGGTTACAGAAGGTGACAAACACAGAGTGTGACTCGTCCTTGTGTCTTAAGAACTTTACCCATGTCCATCTGCTATAGTCATCTACGATTACTAACCCATACTTCTTGCCACTGACTGCAGCAGTTTTAACTGGTCCAAATAAGTCAATGTGCAGAATTTCTAATGGCTTAGAGGTAGAAACAACATTTTTAGATTTGAAAGAAGGTTTTGCAAACTTGCCTTTCTGACATGCTTCACACAGAGCATCTGAATTGAACTTCAAATTAGGAAGTCCTCTGACCAGATTGAGTTTGTTAATCTGAGATATTCTTCTCATACTAACCTGCCCCAATCTTCTGTGCCAGATCCATTGCTCGTTGTTAACAGACAGAAGGCACTTTACATTCTGACTTTTCAGTTCAGAAAGTTTGATTTTATAAATGTTGTTTTTCCTCTTTCCATTAAATAGGATAGTCCCATCTTTCTGACTAACAGCTTTACATGATTTTTGATTAAAGATTATATCATAACCGTTATCACTTAATTGACTTATGGATAACAAATTATGCATTAATCCATCTACTAGCAGAACATTATTTATAGAGGGCAGATTTCCATTACCTACAGTTCCAGAGCCAATGATCTTTCCCCTCTGATTGCCTCCAAAGCCTACGTGGCCTCCAGGCTTAAGTTCCAGGCTTTGGAACATATGCCTTCTTCCCGTCATGTGTCGCGAGCAGCCAGAGTCCAGGTACCATGACTGGTGTTTCTGATTTGCTGCTAAAGATATCTGCAACATGTATTATTTTATCCTTAGGTACCCAGATTTTCTTGGGTCCTGATTTGTTAGATTTACCAAAACTCTGGTTGAATTTTGGTTTCACAGAATACTTACTACTAGTATATTTAATATCATGTGTGTGACCATACACAAAATGTGAGTTCAGAGGAGTGTGTTTAATAGTTAAATCCATGGCATTCTTTGGTGTAGGTAGCTTACCTTGGTATCCTATTCCCTTTTTGCCATTTCTGCTAACTACATAGATCATTGAAGCCATTTTGCTTCTATCTATGCTTTTAGCAAGGAACTTCTGAAAACTATGATCATACTCCTTGATGATCTCATCAGCGCTGCTGGGAGTTTCAGAAATTGTTTCCTTCTGAGAGTTTTGTAAAACATTTTCTAACTTTGAAATTTTATTTTTCAGCTCAGAATTTTCCAATTTAAGACTCTCAGTCTTATCAGAGTCAGATTCAAGATTCCTTTTCAGGTTTCTGAATTTAACTCTAATCTTCTGGTACCTTTCCAAAATTTCGTTAAGGCTTTCAGCAAGTTCAGCCTTAGTAAAATTAATTGCAAAGTCAGGAAATACCTCTTCAGTGTCTGATTCTGAGTCTGATTCAGAAGCTTCACTGTCTTCTGAAATGTTGGCCATGAGAGCTATGTTTGCTCTCTCATCATCTGATTCTGAGTCAGCTTCAGACGAGTCAGAGTCATCCCATGTAGCCATGAGACTTTTCTTCTTTTCTCTTCCAAACTTCTTTTTGGGCTTTTCCCTATGAAGCTTTGGACAGTCACTCTTATAGTTTCCTTGCTCGTTGCATTCATAGCAAGTGATGTCCTTGGTGTTTGGCTTTCTGCTTCCTGAAGAGCCTTCAGATCTTCTGTATCCAGAAGAAGAGTTTAACCTTCTATATCTGGAAGAGGACTCATTCTGATCAGATCTTATGGGATTCCTGAACTTCCTTTGCCTCTGCTTCCATAGTTGGTTCACTCTTCTAGAGAGGAGGGAAAGTTCGTCTTCTTCTGATGAGGATCCATCAGATGTTTCTTCAACTGCCTGCAAAACTTTAGACTCAGATTTTTTGTTAGATTTTAATGTTAAAGGCTTACCTTGCTTCTGAGGTTCATCAACTTCTAGCTCTATCTCGTGACTTCTGAGGGAGCTGATAAGTTCCTCCAGAGAAATTTTGTTGAGATCTTTAGCTAGCTTCAGCGCTGTAACCATTGGCCTCCACTGTTTTGGCAAGCTTCTGATGATCTTTTTGACATGATCAGCAGTAGAGTATCCTTTGTCCAGAACCTTGAGACCAGCCACCAGAATTTGGAATCTTGAGAACATTGTTTCAATGGATTCACTTTCTTCCATTTTGAATTCCTCATACTTCTGAATGAGCGCAAGAGCTTTAGTTTCTTTGACCTGAATGTTGCCTTCATGCGTCATTCTGAGTGAGTCAAACATGTTCTTTGTTGTGTCTCTGTTAGATATCTTTTCATATTCAGCGTAAGAGATGGCGCTGAGAAGAATGGTTATGGCCTTGTTGTGATTTTTGAAGTCACGCTTTTGTTGATCAGACATTGTTTTCCTGTCAATCTTCTGACCTCTTGCATTCACTGGGTGCGTGTATCCATCTGTCACCATGTCCCACAGATCAGCATCATGTGCCAGAAAGAAGCTTTCAATTCTGTCTTTCCAGTAATCAAAATTTTCTCCATCAAAGACTGGAGGTTTATCGCTGAATCTGTCTCTATCTTCATTGTTGTCATTGCTGGTGTGTTGATAAGTTCCTGCCATTGTGTTTTTCTGACGCTGGATCTTGTACTGACACCGTTAAGTGTTTTAGCTCAGAACCAGGCGCTCTGATGCCAATTGAAGAAGTGAAAAACACAAGAAGGGGGGGTTGAATTGTAAAAAAATGAATTCAATTGCAGACAACACAGTATTTTTATCCTGGTTCGTTTGATCTCAAACTACTCCAGTCCACCCGTCAAGGTGATTTCGCCTCTCTCCAACGAGGTCTTAATCCACTATATTCAACTGAATATTACAACTGCTTTAACAACTGCTAAAGCCTTCTTAAGTCAAACCACAAACCGGTTTCTCAAGGAAATACTTTCTTACAGATAAATGAGATCTAAGTGTGTTGAATGTTTTCTACAAAAACTGTTTATCACAACTGTGATACTACACACGTTAAGCTTATGAGAACTAGAGTGCTAAAATAATTGAGTAAAGAATTTGAGAGCTTTAGCAAACAGAGAGTGAGGAAGATGATGAATAGCTTTAGGCGTGTAGAGAGTTGTAGAGCATTAGCCAATTCACTCTTCACTGACTTGTTTATATAGCATTGGAAAATGGTACATTGGAGTCAGTTAATTCCGTTTCAATGCCAATAACATTCTTTCCAAATTGAGAAGATCTTTGTCTGGAATAATGCCGTTGATAATAAAGTATCTTGAATGCACAGTACCGTTGCCACTTAAGCGTGTTCTGGCTTTGGCTTATTCTGACGCTGCTGGGTGCTGATGAGTTGTTGTTTTCTTGATCAGAGTTCAGATTGTTACGCGCAGATCTGTTCATCAAGCTTCAGCGTAAACACATGTTGATCTTCTGATTCTGGCATCTGATATAACATCCTCTGATGCTGATGTTGATATTTCATCTTCTGATGCTGATGACGATATTCTCTTGCTGATACCCATCAGAGTTTCTGTAAAACAGAATGTAATTTTTAGGTAGCATATATGTCTTACATGAATCATACAATTAATATATCTTTGCATTTTGTTATCATCAAAACTTAAACTTAGGGTAGTAGATTCAAACTTTGTTCTAACATAACTAAGAGCGAATCTATCTACTCGAAAGGTCTTAAGTTATTCTTTTCTTCCTCCTTTTAATGGTGCTATCATACCATTGATTTGGTAAGAAGCCCCACCATTGGATGTGAAGGGACAGGCGCGGGTCAATTTTACAATCATTGAAGGCAACTTGTGAAACGCTTTAGCAATTTTTGTAAGGGACGAGATCATTTTAATCGAAGGCAACATCAAGGGTCATCGAGGGGCTACGATCTTTGTTTATCGAAGGGTCATTTGCTAGAGTGTCTCATATTCAAGGGACATGATTGTATTTCCGAGGCAACGAGCGAGGTTACCCTAGAGGTGCGCGTGTGAGAAAGTGTGTTGGTTTCAAGTTATTTATTCTTTGATTAGGTCATCTAGCGATTGATTTTTGAATCTTGCCATACATGCCTACTTACTATACAGTATATGGAAAACAGTAAATTGTGGGAATTGAAATTCTAAGCTATTACAGAATGTTCGGAAATGGGGGTACAATTGTTACGAATGGGGATTGTAAGTGCCCTGGCGGGAGAGTTGGCCTCATTTGTAAAACAAATAAGAAAGCAAGTTTACCCAGATCCCCTCTGTTGTTTTAATATGTGGTGTTGAAGAAGTTCAACATCTGGACCAACATGTTATGTAAGATGTCACAACATCAGCATGTGACATCGCGCCTGAAACTAAGTATTGATTAAGTAACTATGTTATATGTTGAATGTTTGTAACAGCTGTGACTTATAACCTAACTATTCTAAGTGATCTAGGTTATTTGTTGTGTTGAAAAAGTTCAACATCTAGGAAAACATGTTAGATGTAATGTCATGACATCTGACTTGACATCACGACAACAGAATTGATAATTCAGTTACAGTTCTGGTACTTAAATACTCTGAGAATATATGTGGCGTTTCTTGTGGAGAATCTGAAGATCAATCAAGAATCAATCAGAATATTTGAAGAAAATACTGTTTCTAAATATGGAGATATTTTAGGAACTAGAAGATTGAAGACCTTGATTATAGGAGAAGTTTGCTGCTGAGTTGTAACAGCAAGGAGAAAAACTTGCTGAGTTAGGTAATAGGTTATAAATAGCAGATTGTAACCTAGGGTTTAAGAGACACACATAATGTAACATTAGGGGTGTTTTTGTTAGGTAAACCTGTCGGTCTGTGGCAAGGTTACCATGTATGTAACTCGAAACCTGTAGGTAAGAGTTTGAGTGTTCTTGGATGAAGCTGTGAAGCAAGTCTAAGTATTTCTGCATTACTTCATATTCATTGTAATGTAGGAAACCAAGTGGGAGGGCACTGCTTCTTGAGTAGGAGTAAGACTTCTGTTGTTGCGACAATAGGAAAGGAAACTGGTAGGTTTCTATCTAGGAGTTCCTAGGTATAGGTTGCACTGGGTAGATGATTAAGTGAAGGATGGGAACTTGTGAAGTTTAGTCCTGAATTAATATTGCTAATAGTGGATCTTCTTCCTGGCTTGGTATGCCCCCAGAGTAGGTGTATTACACCGAACTGGGTCAACAACTGATTTGTGTTTTTACCTTCAATACTTTATAATTCTGTCTGTTATACAACAAGGTAAAACTGTAATGTTGTAACAGATGATGTCTCAGAACATGTTAAGACATCATGCTGATATCTGTGCAGAAGAAACAGAACAGCAAAGACTGTTTGCTCTCTGCAGATCGTGTGCCACAGATGAACAGAACTAGGCACATCGATGTTCTATCCTCTGCACCTTCAAAATAGATCTGGCACACCTTGGTTAAACTGAGCCTATGTTACTCTTCAGTACTAAATCATAAAAATTGGATATCCACCTTCCAGTGTATTTATTATGTCATATCAGATGTTTAGACATCAAGTATAACATCTGAAGACTAGCATACACCAGAATTTCAGGGATGAATCAAATGAAATAGCAATGTCCAAATATCAAGCAATACAGCCAAATCAAATTTTTATGTGATTTAATATAAAGCTATGACAATTTATGAAAATAAAAATCAATAAAGTATGAAATGAAATGTATTTACTTGAAAAAGAAAAATAAAACCTATTCTAAAAAAGAAATTGATTTGAATTATAATCTTTATTATTATTTTTTGTATTCTTATTAATTATGTAAATAAATTCAAAGAAAGAAGACCAACTAAGTTAATTTTTTGATGTTTTTATTAAGTGTAAAAAAATTAATAAAAATAAGTTATATAAAAAAAGAAAAATGCTAAAAATTAATTTTCAAGACTTAAATCAAATATATAAAATGTATTCTATGTTTTAATTAGTAATAACAAATTAAAAAAACAAGTAAAAAATGGGCTTAAGTGAATGTAATGGTATTAGGCCCAAAGAAAACATAGTTATAAATGCTGAAACAAAAGAACAAGCCAAATGGGGGGGGGGGGGGGGGGGGGGGTGAACTGGTAAAACGCGCTTGGGCTTTAAGGGATTTGAACAAAAAACAGGCCCAATGTTTCTTAAGCTGTGTTAGCTGTTTGATTAGGGACAAAGTCAAATTAGGGTTCTGAGACCCTTTGGCTTACAGCGGCACTGCCTCGTCTCCTTCGTCCCTCTCTGCCAATTTTTGTTCATGTCTGATCTCTGTTACTATCTCACCCCTCGCCTCTTCCTAATCTCATGAACAAATCACTCTCTTGCTCTATCTCACCATGATTTACGCCTTTTGGAAAACCCTATGTTTTGAAATGAATTTGTCTAATGGGTTCACAATCGTTTTATCTGATCCTCCCTCTACCCTTTGTTGTCGGAGCGTCGCCTCTCACGCTTCCTAACCAAGCTATAAAGGTTTTGTTGTTGAAAGGTATGGTTCTGTGGTTATTAAAGCTTTGAACGATTTTGTTATTTGTTTTGTCTTGTTACGTTTTTCTGTTAATCTACTTTATTACCCATTGAGATGCAGGAGGTGGTTTTTAGGGATTTATGAGAAAGATGAAAAGTTCATACCTATTTGGAATTCTTATGTGAAATGGAGGGGGATGGTGAGACGATGATGATTCTCCTTGGTGGCGAGAGCTTGCGAGTGAGGAGATGAAGATTGAAGGCGCGCTTCTGGTAACCTTCTTCTGTATTCTGCGTTTGAATGATGATGATGCTGTTTTTCTGGATTTTATGATTGGATATGTTGTTCTATCAGTTTGAAACTTTGTTGTTTTTTTTATTATGTTGGTTATCCGGGATGATGTTACTATGCTTTTTATTGTTGGATGTTGTGTTTGAGATTTGGAGATGGTGACTGTTAGCTTGATGGTTTTTGGCCTTTGGTGATTTTTTCTGAGTTTTGATGATGGTTTGGTATTTTGAGGTTGTTGTTGGTTTGAACAGTTTGAGGGTTGTGTTTCAGTTTGAGGTTTATGTTTTTTGAAGGTTGTTGTTACAGTTTACAGGTTTGATGGTATTGAGATGGTCTTGACAGTTTCTTTGGTTTTTGACTTGTTGGTTTAACAGGTTTGATGAGTTTGGTATTTTGAGGTGCTTGGGATATTTGGCTTTTGAGTTTTTGTTTTTGGTTTTGACAGTTTGGCTTGAGTTTGGGATATTTTTTCTGTTTCTTTGTTTTGTTTTGAGTTGATGATGGTTTTTGAGGTTTAAAATGTTGAAGTTTTGGATTTGGACAGTTTCTTGAAGGTTGTTGATTTTGTTGTCAGTTTGAAGGTTTGTTTTGGTTATGGTTCTTGACAGGTTTGATGAGTTGTTACAGGTTTTCTGTTTTGGTTTTGGATTGAGATCATATTTTTGGTTGATGGCAGTTTGAAGGTTGGTTTGACAGTTTGGATGCTTGATGATGGTTCTGGCTATTTGAGGATGGCTTGGGATATTGGTTTAGATCTGGGTTTTGTTTGACAGTATTTTTGACTTGAGAGTTTTTTGCCAGCTTTGAAAACTGGAGGTTTTTGAGGTTTTCTTTTGTTTGCTCAGTTTGATAATTTTTTTCTATATTTTCTGCTTGAGCATTGTCCACTGTTATATTGAACCTCTTTCTGTTATCTCTATTCAAAAGGTGGGAAAAACATCCAATTTGAATATTTTACTATATTGTTCCTTTGGCTTTTTGATGTAGTTTTTGTTTTCTAGCAACTTCTATGCAATTGTTACAGCAGGGCAGCAGGGATGTGCATCCCTAAGTGACTTCTTTCCTCTCTTCTCTCTCAATGACCCTAAGAGTCAATTGCTCTTTTGCCTTTTTCTGAAAAGTTTGCAATAAAAATGGAAAATGATGAAAATGATTATTCAACAAGTTTCTGCTTGTTTGACTTGGTTATTATATGTTATACTTCTTCTTTTTGTTGCCTGTTGTCTAGCTTATGCTGTTTGTTGCTTCATTTGCATTGATGCTGTTTGTTTTTGCTGTTTGTTGCAAATTGGACAGTTTTGCTTGCCTCTTGTTTGGACAGTTTTGCTGTTTGCTTGGTTCTGTCCAGTTTGCGCTGCTGTTTGGATAAATTTGCTGCATCTGTTTTGTCCAGCTTGCTTGCATTTCTTTTGTTTGGACAACTTGCTTGCATTTCTTGTTTGTTTGGACAACTTGCTTGCATTTCTTATTTTTTCTTTTTGTGAACCAAGATGAATAATCTTCTTGTGATTTGCAAATAGAGAAAATAAAAATGTGATGAATTAAAAATAGCCTTCTGATTCCAAATTGCAAACTTTAATGATGAACACTTTTTCTTTTGAAAATTCTTGCTCATGTCCAATTAATTTGTACTAACTTTTTCTTTCTTTCATTTTCATGTGAGCATAATGGATAGGGCAAATCATGGAAGCAAGAGACTCTGTGGCAAGCATGGAAGCAAAGGAACCTCAGTCAACCTTAGGCATATATCCATTGGGATTTTCTTTGTAATTTAGAGAGAAACATTCTTGTATTGTAATCAACAATTGTACTAATTTATTTTTTAAATACCATAAGTTGTAGAACCTAAAGTTTTTAAATAATAAATTGTTTTGTAACAAATTTTGAAATAAATGGAGAAAATCTTATGAGATATTCTGGTGTCCATTGAAATCTTTTACTGTCAATAACTTGTAATTTTCTCTTCGCATCTTAACTGATTCTTAAAGATTCCCAATCAAGATAATTGAAACAAAATGCTCCAACCTGATAATTTAAATTCTAATAATCCCGTAACCTTGCAACTGCATTCCAAACAAACACGCACTGTGTATTCCATTTCTTAACCAAGCAAATGTTTTAAAAGACGCAAATCATCTGGTTAACCTGGAGAACAAACACTGTCTTTTCAGTAAACTTGAGAAAGCATGAAAATCTGTGAAAGCCAATTGGATCTTTGAGAATTCATTTCTTTTGAGAATTGCAAGAAAAACCCTAATTGTTGGTTTACTGCCACAGAAGAAAATCTGTCTGATCGATTCCTGAGCCAACTTGAATATCTGAGAAACCCTAGGGTTGTGCTTTTTTATGAAAAATGGGAGGGCAAATTTTGGGGTACAACACATCGTTTCCATTAAGAACCTTATATGGGTAACAACCTCAAACGATCTATTATTTCTTGGTCTAGCATATTTCTTGTCATAAGCGAACTACAGTTCCTTCAACTTACAACCTATTCCCTAGGTATGGTCTATGAAGGAATATGCATTGAGATGATCCTTCTATTATAATGGCTTGAGGCGAATTTCCCCAATATCTTTAAATTCTGAAATGATTCTCCTTTAATCAACGGATTCTTGGAGAAATTTGTTGAAATCTTAACACAACTTCCCCAGATTGACTGATATTTAAGGGATCAAATCCCGGTTTGAATGCCCCGGACCTACTGAATCTTCAAACTCTACCCTTCTTAAGGGTGAACAAAGTTGGGGGAACAACCTTTATGGCTATCTGAAAGTGGCATGCCCCTACTCCATAGAGTCTTTGGAATAGTCTGTCCCTACTTTTGTAGTTTTTTGAAAGGTCGGTCAAATCTTGACGTAACTGTCCTAGAATGGATGCAATTGGTGTATCTTTTGCTCAACAGAAATCTATAGGAAACATGCCCCTTGATATGATCATTCTCTTAGATGATTGGTTTTTACTCCACGGAGTTCAAGTACTTTTACTTTAACGTGATCATGCCCTTCACTGATTTCAATCATGGAAACTTTCCTTGCTTTCAAGAAACTATTTGCAAACAGAATCAAGTTTGTTTTGAGAATGGAAATTCTAATGCAAAACCCATGTTAGTCTTGAATTTTGAAAAAACTTGGAATGAAATGATGTCACAACTCTGTTGTGTACGAATCACTAGCTAGAGATCATCATTTGAAAATCTTTTTTCATGAAAGATAATGCAAGCATATGATACCAACACAAATATTTAACACACCTTCTAGGACTCAATTAATGCTACCTCATTGTAGTATGATTTCGAAATAAACCTTGCTTTAATTAGAATTTTTGTGGGTTGTAACGTGGCCTGGTTCACAGTTTTATAAAAAAGGTTTTAAGGATTAAATTTTATGTGTACCCACCCATTCTCCATGATAATCTCCAATCCTATGTTTATTTAACTCGATACATGCACTCATCTATCAAGAGGAGTCTGAGATAGTTAAGGAATCATTGATATTATTTTGGACACGCCAGTCACTTACCTTTTGTTTTTTGGTGTCTGATCACACGACTTTGTTCTTTGTTAAGGATTTTCTTTGGTTATCCTTTTCTCTTTTTGCGCGTTTTCATTCTTTCGTGCTTCCCTAACTTTTGCCTGGACAAATTCTTTTGATTTTTGATTTTGAAGTCCAGTGGGATGCCCTAACTTTTGCCTAAGTCACTTGTTTTCAAGCTTTTTATTTTCTTTTGACTTAGTGGGCTTTCTTTATATTTTTTTGAAACATTTCTTTCTTTTCTTTGAAAGAGTCATGTGGACTTAGTGGTGACTACCTAGTTGTTTGGTTGATGAGGAATAACCACTATGGTATCATCATCTTTGTCCTCTTGACGGGTGAAGGATAACCATTGTGGTTTCTCCTTAGATGCACATTTCCTAATGATATTTGAAAACCCGATCAGATTAACTGAACACTACCCTACCCCTAGGTTAAAAAATGAGAGTTTTTTATAACTAGAAAAGAAACTCATACTTTAAGGCTCAAAGGGGGTTAACGAGGGTTTATCTCCCTTTTATCTCCAGTGTTTGGGGATTTGAAACAATGCATGTACATCGTCAGCGGGGTTTAATTCAAAATCATAAAACCAGAGATATTTTGCATTTTCAATTGTCGTCATCCTCCCTCCAATCTTTTCCTAAGAAAAAGACTAGTACAGTTGGTACCATAACGTAAGAAAAACCTTTCATGAGTGAAAACAAATGGATGAGTGTAAACGAATGGATTACTTCAAGACGAACATACTCATTACATTAAAATTAATATTCAGAAACAAACAAGTTCGTACATGCAAACAATGTTTAAACAAACAAGCAAAATTAACACATGATAATGCAGTAAAGAACATGATAATTTCCATTATAGAGGAGACTTGACTCCACCTGGACTTATTGATTCTGACGACTTTCAGCAGTCTTGACAATCACTCAGGAAACAAAATCACATTCTTATCTAGTGTAAACACAATAACCCTTGAATCAATCAGATGTTGAACTTTTTCTTTGAAGGATACACAGTCTTTGTTTGAATGACGAGGTTCCATGGCGTGGTAACCACACTTGACGTTGGGGTTAAATCCTCCGGGATAAGGAAAAAGAACAAGATCCAATTGCTTGGTTTCCACCAAGGAAAGTTCAAGTAAATGCGAGAATAATTAACCATAAGGCATGGGAATTATGTCAACCACTATTTTCGGCTTCCTATCCCTCTATATTCCCTGTTGGTGATGATTTGTCGAGAGGTTTACGACTGCAACGCATGCTGAACTGGCTGGGCATAGGGATGATACTGATTATGATTAACCATCTGATTCTTATGACTTTGAAAAACCAATGGTTGTTGGAGAGAAACCTCTAGGAGTACATGTTGTGGATGATGTGACGTAGGACGCAAGGTGGAACCTTAAAGATGAGAAGGTGTAACCATCTTCCCTGCAATAGTTGGGGTAGAATTGATTTGTACGCTTAGACCATTGGA
Source organism: Vicia faba (assembly GCA_948472305.1). Classification (NCBI taxonomy): domain Eukaryota; kingdom Viridiplantae; phylum Streptophyta; class Magnoliopsida; order Fabales; family Fabaceae; genus Vicia; species Vicia faba. Next base: position 974,953,052 of record OX451739.1, read on the forward strand.
AGTAAACATAATTGTCCCTGCATCAATCAAATCCTAGGTTTTGTGTTTCAATTCCTTTCAGTCCTCATCATTATGACCAGGTGCCTCAAAATTGAACTCACATATAGCATTAGTATCATAATCAAGTGGAAGCTTTGTGGAAGGAAGACACAAAGTACGAAGGTCAACCAATTGGCATCCGAACAATCGACGAAGTAATTGAGTGTACATCATTGAAATGGGATCAAAATACGTTTTAGGGTGCTTCTGTCTTTTCTGAAGAGCCTTGCCCCTTGGATTCACTTGGGGAACATGAACCGGCTGCCGACGGGAAGACCCTAGAACACAAGGCAGTGGAGGAGATACATGAATTACTCCATGACTTGAAGGAGCCCCCAAAGTATGGGGAGAAATGGAAACTCTTGTTGTTGCAGCAGGTATAGGATCATCTTCCTTTCTCAACACTATCTTCAGAACTTACATTACTAGACTTAGCTGAGTCTTCAACTGAAGGTTCTCCTCCTTCAGGAGTTCCTAGCCACGAACTAGAACCTGTATGTCCACCATAAACAACCCTATCTGACCCTTCATCTCATCTAACTCCCCACGAAGTTGTTCCATATCTTATTTCTAATCAGAGTGGTGAGAAGTCAAGATTCGCAGTTTTGAAAAGAATACTAGGCCTAAATAAGAAATTTCCCCAACTCTGAGTACCTATTTTGGATGCATGAAGATGCATGAGGTGTATCAGTGGATGCAGTGCCATGTTCAATCATTTTCAAGGAACCCGTATGCTTTCAACTTTGATCTTAAGCCAGTAACATATGGACAAACACAACATAAGGCTCACAAACACGGTTCCTTGAAAATGGAAAGAATATGTGTGTTAAAATAGTGTTAACATGCTATGTATGCAAAATCCTTAATATGGGATCAAAGCTTCCACAACATTGGATATTTGCTGTGATGTTTCTGAATATGCTAAAAATACCAAGATCAAAGATCCAGAACATAACCACCAGAAACATATAGACACCAACAAAAGTCAAGAACATAACCAAAAGAACCACAAAGTCACCAATGGTACCTGTAAGATCAAACCCTCCCTACTCACGGGTGAAGTCTAGGTCAGGGTAAGGTCAAAAGTAACTCAGAGTCTTGAGTTCGCCTAAAAATACTATCACCATTACACCTACGTGATAACGATAGTACCTCACTCGAACCTCATATGAGCATGACACACATGACCGCACTAGTAGGATCTACATCCAGTAGTCGTCATGTCTCCACTCTATTCCTATGTGTTCATAAGAGTTTACAACTCTGGCCTGGGTACTGGGCCTTTTACCTAAACAATAACACCCACCCACCAAGAAAACACAAGATCCAGCACAACAGTAATAACCAGTATATGGAAAGCAATAAAAATGCAATGCATGCACATATATACAGACAAACATATACAAATAAACAAGCTATAAAGCATAAAGGTAAGCACCCAATTAACACAAAATGAATAAATTCTAGGATTGACTCACTTAAGAAAGGATCCCAAGTGAAGTCGTCAGCTGAAGCAACTAGGAAAATCATCGAGAGAAAATAAATGAAGTCCCTGTAACACCCTCACTTTCTCATAATAGCAATTACGTTAACATATATCAGAGTACATAAGTAGGATATCACATACTTCAAATATTCACAAAGTTGAAAGTCACTTTATTACTTCTTTATTTCAAACATACTCAATTCGGCAGCAGAATAATAGAATTATTTCAATTCCACATCATTATGGCTTCAACAACAAATAAAACTCCACAAATGCGTGGTCCCACATAAGTAGAATTGAATATACGTAACAAATGAAATAATGCAAAACATAACAAAGATTCCCAACTCTTGTGCTACGTATCAGAGCAACTCCTAGGACTCGATCAAGTAACACTCACTCCAAGCACTACTCGGGTTCCTGATTATATGTACTCCCAGGGGAGCATAGACAAACAAACACAAAAGAAGTGAGAATCTCATTCAATAAATATAAGTTGAATATCACATGCTAAGGAGTAGTAACCACATAATTCACACATCATACAACACTTTGCAACATAACCCACCAGTCACGTAATACAACATCAACTCAAAATAATGCAATGCAATGAGACCGACATCAACTTAATGCACATGATACCATCAAGGAATATGCCTTCATCACATATGTCAATTTGAGCAATAACATGGCATAAGCCCTCATCACAATGCCATTACAGGCCAACAATAGGGCATGAGCCCACATCACTATGCAACATGCAACATCATATGCAACAACATAAGTATACAACCACAAGGCATAAGCCTTCAACATTTGTCAATACAGACCATCATCATCATCATCATCATCATACAACGTAAATTCCACATAAAATCCCATGTTTTAAACTTAACTTATTATTATTACTAGCCTTCTTATGTCCACCTAAGCCTTACTAGTCATTATGGATCAAGAGAGTACACTCCACGCGCGAAAACAAGAATTTTTGCACCTCGCCTGCCCTTACGTGTAATGCTGCCTACATTACGCGTATTACCTTGTTGCCTGCCCTACCTTACATGTAATGTTGCCTGCATTACGAGTAAGGCCTTCTGTCCTGCCATGCCTTACGCGTAATGCTACCTACATTACGTGTAATTCCTTCTATCCTACCCTGCCTTACGCGTAATTCTCCTGCCTTACATGCAATGCTTCCTACATTACGCGTAACAGTGCCTGCCTTACACGTAACAACAGTCTGTGACCAAAAGAACTCAGTTTTTGCATCAGAACGATTTCCACACGTTTTGAGTACTTTCAACCTCCAAAATTGGGTCTAAAACAACATTCTTTCACATATTAATTTAGAGATTTCATTCTACTTCATTATTCTACAATCCTACACCAATTTCTACATGAATTCCTCCAATTTTTCTCACATTCTTAAATCTACAATTTTTCAGATTTGGGATTTCTATGAACAACACAACAACAGTAAAAATCAGCAGCAACAACATGTTCATTGCATATATCGGATCACAAATTTTACATAAAAATCACATGGATTCACATAATTCAAACCAAGAACACATTCATAAATTCATTAATGAAAAACCTAAAGAGGGAAAAGGAACCCTCACTATCCTCTCATGTTAATATCACCAATTTGGAGAACCCATTCACCCCCTTACCTTAATTTACAACTTTGATGCTTCAACAATGGAGAATTTTCCTTTGCCCTAGTTCTCTCTTCTTTTCTCTTCTCTTCTTTGTTTCTACGTGACAATAGTTTTTCTCCCAATTGGTCTAACCCTATTCTATTGTATTTTATTATTACTAACACTTAACTAATAATAATAATAATAATAATAATATTAATATTAAGATTAATAATAATATTAATAACAATATTAATAATAATATTATTATCCCTCAATTCCATTATCATCTTTATTTCCCTCAAAACTAAGTTTCACAATAAAATGCTAAAGCAATTCAAATTCAACAAACAATGACTAAGTATTTAAATACCTTATATGAACAATTCTAGATAACACTCTCGCATCTTGCTCTCTAACTCCCACGTCAAACATTCCCCAGCTGCTCCTCCCCAAACTAATTTCACTAGAGGGATTTCCTTGCCTCTCAGCTTCTTCATTTCATGGTCTTCGATCCTCACTGGTAAGGTCTCTACCGTAAGATTATCCCTCACTTGTATGTCATCCATCAGAATTACATGAGATGGATGCGCAATATACTTTTGAAGTTGCGACACATGGAACACATCATGCAAATTCTAAATATTAGGTGCTAAGGCCACCCTATACGCAAAAATTCCAACGTATTCAAAATTTTATACGGGCCAATAAACCGAGGAGTAAGCTTCTTCGATTTCAACGCTCGCCGAACACCAGTCACTAGGTTGACTCTCAAAAAGACGTGATCTCCTTCTTGAAATTAAAGGTCCTTCCTTCACTTGTCATGGTAACTCTTTTGTCTACTCTATGAAGCTTTCATCTTTTCTTGAATTAACTTCACTTTTTCCGTCGTCTCTCGTACAATTTCGGGTCCAAGCATCAAACTTTCACCAGATTCGTACCAACACAAAGGCGTCCTACACCTCCAACCATGCAATGCCTCAAAAGGTGCCATACCAATACTGGAATGAAAAATATTATTATAAGTGAACTCAATCAGTGAAAGGTAACTATCCCATGTACCTCGTTGCTCAAGAACACAAGCTCTCAGCAAATCCTCTAACGACTAAATAGTCCTCTCTATTTGACCATCTATTTATGGGTGATACACATAACTTAATCTTAGTTTAGAACCCAACGCATCCTGCAGACTCTTCCAAAAATCATAAGTAAGCCTTGGGTCTCTATCAGATACAACACTTGATGTAACACCGTGTAACTTCACAATCACACGAATATAAATATCTGCTAACCTTGGTACCGGAAAACTGCTACCGATTGGAATAAAATGAGCTGACTTTGTTAGCCTATCTACAATCACCCAAATCGCATCATGTCGTCTTAGAGTGCTCGCCAATCCCGTCACAAAGTCCATGGATATACTGTCCCATTTCCATTCTGGAGTATCTAACGCTTCCAACAACCCTGCAGGTTTCTGATAATCGACTTTCAACTTCTGGCAAGTCAAACATTCATACACGAACCACACCATATCACATTTCAATCCTGGCCACCAAAAAAACTTCTTTAAGTCTTGATACATCTTAGTCGCACCTAGATGGATACTCAATCTACTTTTATGACTTTCTTCTAGGATCATCGTTTTCATCTCGGAGTCATTAAGACTACATATTCTACCTCGGAAGATCAGCAAACCTTGTGCGTCTACCTCGAAATCACTATCTTCAGACTGATTACTTCCAACCCTCAAATCTACCAATTTGGCATCCAACTTCTGAGCTTCTTTAATATCATTCATGATGGAATTGTTTATCTTCAACATTCCCAACATCACACTCTACGGTGTGACTTCACGTACTAAGCTCATGTCTCTAAATTGTTCGATCAACTCTCACTCTCTAACCATCATGGTAGACATATGTAATGACTTTTGACTTAAAGCATCAACCACAACATTAGCTTTACCAGGGTGATAGTTTAAACCAAAGTCGTAATCTTTCAACATTTCTAACAACCTACGTTGTCTCATATTTAATTTCTTTTGATCAAACAAATAGTTTAAGCTTTTATGATCACTAAAAAAATCAAATCGAGAACCATAAAGATAATGCCTCCAAATCTTTAGTAAAAATACTACTACAGCTAATTCCAAACCGTGAGTAGGATAATTCCTTTCATCAATCCTCAATTATCTTGACGTGTATGCCACTACTTTATCATTCTACATGAGCACACCACCTAAACCTAATTTAAAAGCATCACAATATACAACAAATGACTCTTCTGGATTAGGTAATATCAAAATTGGAGTCGTCGTCAATCTCTTATTTAACTCAACAAAACTTTCTTCGCATTGGATGTCCCATATAAATGCCTTTCCTTACAAGTGAACTGAGTTAGCGAAAGTGCTAACTTAGAAAAACCTTCAATAAACCTCCTATAATAGCTATCCAATCCCAAAAAGCTTCTGATCTCTGTAACTGACTTTGGAGTTTCCCACTGTAATACTGTGTCTACCTTGGATGGGTCTACCGCGATTCCACCACCTGAAATAACATGACCAAGAAAACTGACTTTCTCTAACCAAAACTCACACTTGGATAAATTCACATATAACTTATTTTCCTTTAACATTTGCAACACAATTCGAAAATGCTCAGCATGTTCTTCTTATGATTTGGAATATGTTAAGATATCCTTGATGAATACTACCACAAATCGATCCAAATAAGCATGAAAGATATGATTCATATACTCCATAAACACACATGGTGAATTTGTAACACCAAAAGGCATCATTGAATATTCATAGTGTCCATATCGAGTTCAGAAAGTTTTCTTTTGAATATCCTCACCCTTTACTCGAATTTGGTGATATCCCGGCCTTAAGTCAATCTTGCTAAACACGCATGCATCTACCAATTGATCCATCAAATCATCTATTCTCAAAAGTGGATACTTGTTTTTGATCGTCACTTTGTTCAATTGCAGGTAGTCCACACAGAGTCTCATGCTACCATCCATCTTTTTCACCAGCAACACTAGAGCTCCCCAAGGTGACACGCTTGGTCTAATAAATTTCTTTTCAAGCAATTCTTCCAGTTGTTTCTTCAATTCTGCTAATTCAAATACTGACATTCGATAGAGTTCCATAGAAATAGGTTTGGTACCCGGAACAAGATCAATAGAAAATATTACTTCCCTTTCTGGCTCCACGTATGTAATGTCATATGGGAAAACTTCCGGAAATTTACGCACTACTTTAAGCTTATCTATAGCAGCCTGATTCTCAACAGGTAAGGACGCCATTAATAAAAACACCAGAGCTTCATCTTGCATCAATTCCTTCAATTGTCTAGCAGATAAGAATTTTGCTTCCTCTTCCTCATCAGGAGTAGAAAAACGCACATGTTTCTTGTAACAATTAATATGAACATAATTATATTCCAACCAGTTCATGCCTAAAATTACATCCAGACCACTCAGCGGTAGAAAACTATATCAACAAAGAAGTCTCTGTCATAGATAGAGAAAGGACACTTCAAGCATACTGGAGAAGTAGTCAATGATCCCTTAGCTGGAATGTCTATAACAATCTTTCCATTCATAGAGGATAATTCGAAACCCAACTTTTTAGCATAATCAGCATAAATGAAACAATGTGTAGAACCAGTATCAATAATAGTAATTAAAGGAGTAATAATAATGAAGAAAATACCTTTAATCAAATGGTCTCCACTGGATGTCTTAGTTCTAGTGTCCATATCGAGTTCATAGTGGCCATATCATGTTCAGAAAATTGTATTTTGAATATCCTCACCCTTTACTCGAATTTGATGATATCCCAACCTTAAGTCAATCTTGCTAAACACGCATGCATCTACCAAATGATCAATCAAATCATCTATTCTCGGAAGTGGATACTTATTTTTAATCGTCACTTTATTCAATTGCAAGTAGTCCACACAGAGTCTCATACTACCATCCTTCTTTTTCACCACCAACACCAGAGCTCCCCAAGGTGATATACTTGGTCTAATAAAATTATTTTCAAGCAATTCTTACAGTTGTTTCTTTAATTCTGATAATTCAAATACTTACATTTGATAGGGTTCCATAGAAATAGGTTTGGTACCCGGAACAAGATCAATAGGAAATCATACTTCAAATGGTCTATGTGATGCGGTGGGAGAACTGACTTGAGGTTTTGTGTTTGTGTTTGCAAATGTTTCGGTTTAGCAAGAGTCGCCACCGACTTTTTATTTATCCAAAGGAAAGGTCAAAAAGCACAATAAAGACGTTTGAGATGTTTTCTTGGGTTTGGGGGTTAGATTATGAAAAGGGAAGGTTATAGCACCCTTTTCAGCCATGGTTTTCCATGGGCTCTTAGTTACTTGTTTTAGATCACTTGCTTTTGCTTTTCAATTGTTTGAAATGGTGCTTTGTGTATGGTTTTGAAAGTATTTTTAAAAGAGGCCTTTGTTTAGGCAATCTTTGTAATGATTCTTGTTTGAATGTATACAAAGGTGTTTGTCTTTTGAAAAATGTTTCATTGTTTGAAAGTTTGTTTTGGGAAATGTTTCGAAATGTGTTGTGTTTTTGAAATTAGCAAGGATGTTTGCAAGTTTTGATCAAGTAACTTGGAGCATCTACCTACCTACTCAAAGATCTTTCCTACACATTTTTAACCCTTTCACATTGTTTTTTTACCATTGTATTTGGTAAACAACCTTGTGTTTGGATGTTAAACGGGACAGTCGCGGGTCATCGTATTGACCATGATAGCAATGGTGCTAAGTATCTTTATAAATTTTTTTGAGGGACTAGATCATTTTGTTTAGGCAACCAAGATAGCGTCATCGAGGGACTATGATCTTTTGTTTTTGTTTTTGATTTTCCAAGACACCTAGCATGCATACCATGGCCATTTTAAAGGAAACAAGTGGATGAAACCCTAGGGGTGCTTGTGTGCATTGTGTTGTCATTTTCATGCATTTTTTTCTTGTATTCAAGCTATTTGTTTTGATTTTGGATTTTGCATACAAACCCTAATCTTTCTATCATGCATATTTGAAAGCAATAAAGCGCGTAAAAGTAAATCTACAACTATTATAACATGATTATGGGGAGGGGTATACAAATTTGGATAGGGGGATATTTACAAGAAATTAAAACCCTAAGTCAACTATTACAACCCAATTGAACTCATTGTGCAGATAAATAAATAAACAATATTTAAATATGCAAATAAATATGAATATGCAAAAGTGATTTTTTTGTATTATTTTTATGTATGTAAAAATAAACTATTTAATGTATCAAAAATAAGAAAATAAAAGATTATTTTTATTAAGGGTGGAAACCCTAATTTGTTTTAAGAAAATATATATATTATAATTATTTATTTATGTACAAAAAATAAAATAAAATATATACAAAATGTTGAAAAATAAAAATATATATGACAATATTATTTAAGTGTATAAATAATAAAAATAAAAATATATGGTATTTTTTGTATTATTTACAAGTTTTTATTTAAGAAAAATAAAAGTATATTATTTAAGAAACTATTTTTATGCTAGAAAAAAATAATAAAATAATAAAATAAAATATGAAAATTTAAGAAAATATTTTTGGTAGTTTTTAATGTTTAGAAAAAATAAAATAAAGTCAGAAACTTAAAAAGAAATAAAAAAAATATGAAAAAATAAACAAATGGGCTGAGGGGGTGCAGGAAGTAGGATGAAGGGTGCAAATAGTGAGAAATCCCAGGCCCAACTCAGATTCCTTCATCCCTGTCCTTGAGACAGCAACCAAACGCGCGCTTGATGTTCAAACTTGGAAATCCTGCATACGTGCTTAAAAACAAAAACTTGCAACATGAAAGTTATAGAGCATGATCACACGATTCTAACCATATAAAAAACTTAATCTAACTCTCAAAGACCAGAGAGAATTTCTCTGGCCCTAATTTCTAACCTAGTTTTTTCAGAAAGTTCATCATTCAAATTCTCCCAACTCAGTTAACTTAAATGAAATCTATGCATATGTACAGCTCAAGGGAAATGAGTACTACATTTTTTATTCACAAACCTAAGCCTAATGATTCCTAAATAGAGAGATAGAAGTTTGAACTTTACCTGTTTCAGTCAAGCTCGAGTATGGCAATGTAGGGGTTTTCAGTGAGGCCTGAGATGCTTTTGAGCTTGCTTGATGTTCCTTGGACCTTCCCCAATGCTTAGTTTGCTTTGAACTTGCTTGAATCTCTCTATAGAACTCAACCTGCAAACTTAAAATTCAGAAATTGTGAAGTGTGTAAATGGAGTTACAGTGACTTGGGAATGGTTAGGATAGTTTAGGTAGGTTGTATGGAGTGTGTTGGAACTGATTGCAAGCAAAACGCACGAGTGGTTTGTGATTTGGAAGTGAAACTGCAGAACTTTCCCTGTTTTGCAAGAAAAGGTGATTTTGGTGTTTTGGAAGGCTTGAGGACCTGCTAGCTCGTGCTTATGACTTAGTGTGATATGCAAAACTTGTTTGAAATGTTTACAACACTTGGTTATATCAGATACCAAAGTTATATGCTTTTTGCAAGTTGACTTGGTTTTGAAGAAAGGTGAGATGACAATGCTCAAGAGCCTGTAAAAGCCCCTTTCCTAGCTGCACAAAGTTGGTGTACCTTTGCCTAAGTTTATGGAGTTGGTTTGCTGCAAAGGGATGGGTTCAAGGCTCAAGGGAAACAAAAATGCATAAAGTGAACTTTATCAAAATGGCATTGTTAACTTTTTACCATTTTTAGATTAATCCTTTGTGTAATCTTCCATTGATTCAAATTTTGAGTGTGAAAGGGTTTAAGGACCTATAAACAAGTACAAGCAAGGCTGAACAGAAATTGCAACTTGTAGCAACATGAAAAATGCCATGGATTAAAGTGACATTTTGCCAAATTCAAACCTTCGATTCTCCCTAACTCTAAATGATTTTGGAGAGTTCTTGGACATTTTGGAAAGCTTGTAAAATGCTCTACAATCCATCTTTGAAATGAATTTTGATATTCCAATTGGAACTAGGTGGAAAATTTCCATGAAGATTGGTCAAAATCCTACCTAAACTAGGGCAAAAGTTCACTAAGTTAAAAGTTTCATGGACCCTTGTTCACAAAATTATAACTTGAGATCCAAGCATCTTTTGGGAAAACTTTGTGTATCAAAGTTGTAGATTTTGTGGAGGACTACAACTTTCATGTTGGAAGTTTTTTTTTGAATCCAATTGCATCATGGTGAAAATGTTGGGAAAAGTTGGGAAAAAATAAGAAATTTTCATAACTTAGAAAATTTCTAAGTTATGAAAATTTTCCATTTTAAACCCTAATTTTCAAAATTAGGTTTCTTGGTGAACAATTTTCATGTTTTGACACATCTTGATGAAAAATGACCCTTAGCACTTGATTTTGACCAAAAAGTCAAAGTTTGACTTGTAAGTGTACAGTTGATTTTTGATCAGTTGACTGAAAAATTCATCTGTCAATCCAATGCAATAGAGATCTTTTGAACTTTTTGATTAGGTAAATATGATGCCATTGAGTCCTTGAATCCATCTTTGAACCCAATTTGCCATTGGCTAGGTTAAAAATCAGAAATTGCCCTTCTATAGTCAAAACCCTAAAAATGACCATTTTGCCCTTCTGATGATCTGATCAAATTTCTTGAGGAGTTGTGGTCCAAACTTGATCAAATGGTTCATATGAGTCCATAATGTTGATGTGGATAAAAAATTATGAGGTTTGACTGTAAATTGGCCACAGTTGACTTTTTCCCCAATACAGCTGATTTTTAGGTCAACTGTCCAATTGACTAGGCAAAAATTTGATTCAAGGCTTGAAACTTGGTATGGGCAATCTTAGAGGTCCAACATGAAGTATGAAATTCACTTTGATCATTGAAAGTCCAAAAATCCCTGTGCAAACTCAAACCCTAATTTAGGTCAACAATGCAAGGAGATGTCTTGAGCAGAGCAAACCCTAATTCTGTCTGTAGTCCAAAGAGTCTTGTGAGGAGAATCTTGATAAAATGAGAGGGCAAATTTTGGGGTACAACAGTCTCCACTGGATGCCTGAGTTCTAGTGTCCATATCGAGTTCATAGTGTCCATATCGAATTCGGAAAGTTGTCGTTTGAATATCCTCACCCTTTACTCGAATTTGGTGATATCTCGACCTTAAGTCAATCTTACTAAACACGCATGCATCTACCAATTGATCCATCAAATCATCTATTCTCGAAAGTGGATACTTGTTTTTAATCGTCACTTTATTCAATTACAGGTAGTCCACATAGAGTCTCATACTACAATCCTTCTTTTTCACCAGCAACACCAGAGCTCCCCAAGGTGATACACTTGGTCTAATAAATTTATTTTCAATTAATTCTTCCAGTTGTTTCTTCAATTCTACTAATTCAAATACTAACATTCGATACAGTTGCATTGAAATAGGTTTGGTACCCAGAACAAGATCAATAGAAAATTATACTTCCCTTTTTGGCGGTACGTTTGTAATGTCATATGAGAAAACTTTCGGAAATTCACGCACTAATTTCAACTTATATATAGCAGCCGGGTTCTCAAAGAGTAAGGACGCCATTAATAAAAACACCAGAGCTTCATCTTGCATCAATTTCTTTAACTGTCTAGCAGATAAGAATATTGCTTCCTCTTCCTCATCAGGAGTAGCAAAACGCACATGTTTCTTGTAACAGTTAATATGAACATAATTATATTCCAACCAGTTCATACCCAAAGTTACATCCAGACCCCTCAGCGGTAGAAAACTAGATCAACAAAGAAGTATTTGTAATAGATAGAGAAAGGAAACTTCAAGCATACTAGAGAAGTAGTCACTGATCCCTTAGCTGGAATGTCGATAACCATTTCGCCATTCATAGAGGATAATTTGAGACCATACTTTTTAGCATAATCAACAACAATAAAACAATGTGTAGAACCAGTATCAATAATAGTAATTAAAGGAGTAATATTAACGAAGAAAATACCTTTAATGAAATGGTCTCCACTGGATGTCTGAGTTCTAGTGTCCATATCGAGTTTGAAAAGTTTTCTTTTGAATATCCTCACCCTTTACTCGAATTTGGTGATATCCCGACCTTAACTCAATCTTGCTAAACACGAATGCATCTACCAATTGATCCATCAAATCATCTATTCTCAAAAGTGGATACTTCTTTTTAATCGTCACTTTATTCATTTAAAGGTAGTCCACACAGAGTCTCATACTACCATCCTTCTTTTTCATGAGCAACACCAAAGCTCTCCAAGGTGATACACTTGGTCTAATAAATTTCTTTTCAATTAATTCTTCTAGTTGTTTCTTCAATTCTACCAATTCAAATACTGGCATTCGATACGGTTTCATAGAAATAGGTTTGGTACCCAGAACAAGATCAATATAAAATTATACATCCCTTTTTGGCGGTACGTTTGTAATGTCATATGAGAAAACTTCCGGAAATTCACGCACTAATTTCAACTTATATATAGCAGCCTGGTTCTCAAAGGGTAAGGACGCCATTAATAAAAACACCAGAGCTTCATCTTGCATCAATTTCTTCAACTGTCTAGCAGATAAGAATGTTGCTTCCTCTTCCTCACCAGGAGTAGAAAAACGCACATGTTGCTTGTAACAGTTAATATGAACATAATTATATTCCAACCAGTTCATACCCAAAGTTACATCCAGACCCCTCAGCGGTAGAAAACTAGATCAACAAAGAAGTATCTGTAATAGATAGAGAAAGGAAACTTCAAGCATACTAGAGAAGTAGTCATTGATCCCTTAGCTGGAATGTCGATAACCATTTCTCCATTCATAGAGGATAATTTGAGACCATACTTTTTAGCATAATCAACAACAATAAAACAATATGTAGAACCAGTATCAATAATAGTAATTAAAGGAGTAATATTAATGAAGAAAATACCTTTAATGAAATGGTCTCCACTGGATGTCTGAGTTCTAGTGTCCATATCGAGTTCATAGTGTCCATATCAAGTTCGGAAAGTTGTCTTTTGAATATCCTCACCCTTTACTCGAATTTGGTGATATCTCGACCTTAATTCAATCTTGCTAAACACGAATGCATCTACCAATTGATCCATCAAATCATCTATTCTCGAAAGTGGATACTTGTTTTTAATCGTCACTTTATTCATTTGAAGGTAGTCCACACAGACTCTCATACTACCATCCTTCTTTTTCATGAGCAACACCAAAGCTCTCCAAGGTGATACACTTGGTCTAATAAATTTATTTTCAATTAATTCTTCTAGTTGTTTCTTCAATTCTACCAATTCAAATACTGACATTCGATACGGTTCCATAGAAATAGGTTTGGTACCCAAAACAAGATCAATAGAAAATTATACTTCCCTTTTTGGCGGCACGTCTGTAATGTCATGTGAGAAAACTTCCAGAAATTCACGCACAACTTTCAACTTATCTATAGCAGCCTGGTTCTAAAAGTGTAAGGACGCCATTAATAAAAACATCAGAGCTTCATCTTGCATCAATTTCTTCATCTGTCTAGCAGATAATAATATTGCTTCCTCTTCCTCATCAGGAGTAGAAAAACGCACATGTTTCTTGTAACAGTTAATATGAACATAATTATATTCCAACCAGTTCATACCCAAAGTTACATCTAGACCCCTCAGCGGTAGAAAACTAGATCAACAAAGAAGTATCTGTCATAGATAGAGAAAGAACACTTCAAGCATACTAGAGAAGTAGTCACTGATCCCTTAGCTTGAATGTCAATAACCATTTCTCCATTTATAGAGGATAATTCAAGACCCAAATTTTTAGCATAATCAGCAACAATAAAACAATCTGTAGAATCACTATCAATAATAGTAATTAAAAGAGTAATATTAATGAAGCAAATACATTTAATCAAATGGTCTCCACTAGATGTCACAGTTCTAGTGTCCATATCGAGTTCATAGTGTCCATATAGATTTCTTAAAGTAGTCTTTTAAATAACCTCACCCTTTACTCGAATTTGGTGATATCCCGACCTTAAGTCAATCTTGCTAAACACACATGAATCTACCAATTGATCCATCAAATCATCTATTCTCGATAGTGGATACTTGTTTTTGATCGTCACTTTGTTCAATTCCAGGTAGTCCACACAGAGTCTCATACTACCATCCTTCTTTTTCACCAACAACACCAGAGCTCCCCAAGGTGATACACTTGGTCTAATAAATTTCTTTTCAAGCAATTCTGCTAGTTGTTTCTTCAATTCTTCTAATTCAAATACTGACATTCGATAGGGTTCGGTAGAAATAGGTTTGGTACCCAGAACAAGATCAATAGAAAATTATACTTCCCTCTTTGGCGGCACGTCTGTAATGTCATATGGGAAAACTTTCGGAAATTCACTCACTACTTGAAACTTATCTATAGCAGTCTGATTCTCAACGGGTAAGTACGCCATTAATAAAAACACCAGAGCTTCATCTTGTATCAATTCCTTCAACTGTCTAGCAGATAAGAATCTTTCTCCCTCTTCCTCACCAGGATTAGAAAAACGCACATGTTTCTTGTAACAGTTAATATGAACATAATTATATTCCAACCAGTTCATACACAAAATTACATCCAAACCACTCAGCGGTAGAAAACTAGATCAACAAAGAAGACTCTGTCATAGATAGAGAAAGGACACTTGAAGAAAACTAGAGAAGTAGTCACGACCCCTTAGCTGGAATGTCTATAACTATTTCTCCATTCAAAGAGGATAATTCGAGACCCAACTTTTTAGCATAATCAGCACCAATAAAACAATGTGTAGAACCAGTATCAATAATAGTAATTAAAGAGTAATATTAATGAAGTAAATACCTTTAATCAAATGGTATCCACTGGATGTGATTTTTAGTGTCCATATCGAGTTTATAGTGTACATATAGAGTTCGGAAAGTTATATTTTGAATATCCTCACCCTTTACTCGAATTTGGTGATATCCCGACCTTAAGTCAATCTTGCTAAACACACATGCATCTACCAATTGATCCATCAAATCATCTATTCTCGAATGTGGATACTTGTTTTTTATCGTCACTTTGTTTAATTGCAGATAGTCCACACAAAGTCTCATACTACCATCCTTCTTTTTCACCAGCAACACCAGAGTTCCCCAAGGTGATACACTTGGTCTAATAAATTTCTTTTCAAGCAGTTCTTCCAGTTGTTTCTTCAATTCTTCTAATTCAAATACTGAAATTTGATAGGATTCCATAGAAATAGGTTTGGTACTCCGAACAAGATTGTTGTACCCCAAAAGTTTCCCTCCCATTCTCACACAAGACATACTCTTGGAGGTTCTCAAATGCTCAAGGTTGACCAAGAATTGACCAGACAATTCTCATCCTAAGCCAATGACCCCCCAACTAGGGTTTCAATTTTCATCAAGATGGTTGAGCTCCAATGGTCTCAAATGCTTCCCATGGTACTAATATTCCTTCAAGATTATCCATGCCAAATTTCATGCCTTGCACAATAAGTTTGCTCAATCAATTGCTCAAGTATTGGAAAATTAACTATGCTAGGTCAAAAGTCAACGGTGGACCATGTACAGTCAAACTTCAAGATTTTTGGTCAACATCAACATTTTGTAGTGATATTTATCATTTGATCAAGGGTTGATCATGATTCCTCAAGAAATGCTCCTAACCCATCAAAAGTAAAAAATGGCAAATTAGGGTTTCTATAGGAAAAGTCAACCAAACTTTGACCGAGCATAACTTTCTCGTACTTTATCAAAAAGTTTCCAACCAAATCTCATTTTGAAGAGAATCCAATTACCTAAAACTTCTCTTCATCCCCCCAAGATCAAGAAATGCACCATTTTAAATATATGAGTTCATACATTACAAGTCATTTTCAAAAAGTCAACAAAAGTCACTTTTTTCCAAGACCTTTTAAATCACGATAGCTTCTTCAAATGCAAAATTGATCAAAACAGGGATTATAGTAGACATCTTGGGCTTTCCAAAAAGTACCAGATCATCATCATGAGATAAAAATTGAGCAAGTTATGGCTTGCCCAAGTTGGGAAAATTTTGGAAAATTCAAGAATGGTGCATTGAGCAAATTTGGATTTTTGAGTCAATGGCCTAACATTTTAAGGTTAAAAAATATACCTAAGCTTATTAAGGACCTATCAACTCATTTTGGAATAACCATGATTTTCCTTGTATTTTATTTTGATTTTATTTTATTTAAAATTAAATAAAATGGAAAAATACTAGAAAATATAGGCCATAACATTTAAGCCTGACTTGGCCCATCAAGAGGGCCCATTTTTCGTGCAAATTTCATCCCAAATGTCCAGATACATTGCATTGATCAAAAGAGGCAAGAACATGCAATTATGGCATTCTTTCAAAGTGTTTGATTTTGCTTTCATGGACCATGATTAAGAATGATTCTTGCCATAATATCTTGTCATCTCCATCTCCTCTATATAAGGAACAGGTTAGAAAGCCAAAACACACGCGTATACACTGTACAAGAGTGCTACCAAAATTACCAAAATTGCCCAAAATCGTGAAAACTCAAAGTCACACTTCTAGCCCTTCATAGTCCAGTCCAAGGATTCCATTAGACTCCCAAGACTTCCAGGAGTTGAACCCAGTCCGTATCCACGCATAAGACACCCTAAAAGTGACCAACCAGATCACTCATTTTTGGTAAATTTCAATTTGTATCTTTGATTTCATACTGCATTAACCATTTTCAATGTTTGATTCTTACTCAGGATAATGTATAGAACAGGACGGACGAGATAAATGTGAAAAAAGAATCTAGAATCAGATCATGCCATTTCTAGGGCATGATCAGTGTTCTTCACTGTATCTCATTTTTCAGGCCGTTTCAGGATGAACAAATCCCATAAATGAAATCAGGAGGGTTGATTTGGGGGGGGGGGGGGTAGCCTTGATTGTAGACTTTGATCTTTCCATTTTTGCAGGTTTCATGTTTTGACATCCCGGAGAAGACGACCGGAGTTTGACTCTGGCGTCCCTCCGTCCAGTTGACCCAGGTGGGCGCTGGCGTGGCAAGATCGTGCATCCTGATTGGCCCATTCAAATACAAGGGGTCCCATCAGCGCGCGTGTTTTATTTTTTAACATTTTGGAATCATTTTTGTATATAATGCCTTGGTTGTATTTTGATAAATGAATTGAAAGGTAGCTCAGATGGTGATGAGGCGTGTGTATAAGGGAGAGGACCTGGGTTCAAGTCCCAGGTCTAGCATATTATTTTTCTAACATTTGTTAACTGCAAATTCAAAACGTGTTAGCTACGCCAGTTCATCATGTGCCTCAAGATCACCACCACTGGATCTTGATTGATCTAGATCAAATGGTTCCCACGTGCAGGTGCACCGTGAGCTATCAAAAGGCTCCTCACTGAATTCCAGCGCAGTTTCTCTATCTGGGCCCAACATTTTTTCCAAACAACACCCCCATTTGGGTTTTGATGTCAGGCCCATTGTTTTATTTGTTTTCTAATTTCATTTCATTTTGTTTATTTTTATTCAAAAGTCATTTTTTAATAAGTCATAAAAAATAAAAATAAAATAATAATTAGGATTAGTTTCTTTCTAAAATTATAAATTAATTAATTAATTATTTCAATTTTATTTTATCAATTTAAAATCAAATTAGACTTAGTTTCATTTTAATTTAAGTTATTTTCCTAATAAAAACTACAAAAAATATTAGAATTAGGATTCGTTTCATTCAACTTTTATTGTCTTAATTAAAAAATAAATTTAGAATTAATCATTCTTATTGCTTTATTTTCTTATTTTTATTTACTAGGTTTTTAGACATTGCTTTATTTCACGCGCTTATATTATTATGTATCTGCTTAGGGTTTGTAAATTTATCGCGCGCGCATTTTATTTCCTAATTATGTATCTGCCCATGCATTGTAATAGTTTAAGACTTAAATTTTCGCACTTTTAATTTCTGCACTTTACATTTTAGTCAGGTATAACTTTAACTGTCCCGAAGTATTGTAATGGCTGTAGGAATTTATTTCTCGCTTTTACATTTCTTATATGCTTGTATATAATTTCTAGTAAATTAGGCGTGCATGTCAAGATTAATCAATTAATCAGTAGTTCACTAACATAAGACAAATATCTGAAAAAAGCATTGTTGCACATTTTCACCCTTAGGGTACTCCTCACTTGGTTGCCTCGAAAATGGTCATGTCCCTCGAACGTAGAAATATCTTAGCAAAGACCCTCAATCTAAAAGTCATCATAAAGATCATGGTCCCTTAACGTCCCTCGAGTTGCCTACGAGAAATGATCTTGTCCCTCGATGTTGCCTATATGATGACAGTCCCTTCGAATGCTAAGATATCCTTACACGTTGCCTTTAATGACCATAACGTCCCTTTCGATAGTCCCTTAACATCCAACGATAGGGCTACCTACTCACTAATAGTAGGATAGCACTATCTAAAGGAAACAAGGAAAAGAACGTCCTTTTTCGAGTAGGTAGATATCTCTTAAGTACTTGCTCAAACCTGAATTTTTCACTTACACACTTTTCAAAATACTTTTCAAAAACGCTTTATCACACTCTTGAGGACTGATACAAGAGTTACTATAAATCAAACAAAAACTTTCAAAATACACAAACACAAACAATTTTCAAAAAATGAGCAAGTACCTAAGAGCCCGTGGAAAACCACGGATGGAAAGGGTGCTAATACCTTCCCTTTCCATAATCTACCCCCTTACTCATAAAATATCGATAAAGGTCTTTTTCTGTTCTTTTCACCCTTTCCTTTATTGGATAAAATAAAAGTCGGTGGCTACTCTTGCTTACCGCGACATTTGCAAACAAAAAACACAAACCAGTATATAACAGTCGGTTCTGCCACTGTATCACAGAACTGGCGACTCTGCTGAGGAATTATAATAAAGTGGGGTTTACCTTAGGGTCTAGATCATTTATAATTTGTTTTCTTTATCTTGATTGCTTTATTTTTAAGGGTATTGTTCGGGTACTATAGATCCTACACCCGGATCTGGGGAAACCTTTTAGGTAAGTAGCAATAGATCGTGGAAACTGTGCGGGGTATACCGATACGTTTGAAGCGTTGGCTATGTTGATGCGACACTTTGGTTGGTACCGGTAGCCCTTGAGTTAATAAAGGAGAATACGAGGTCGCTGCGTGGTGTCATAAAGGGTCAACTGACCTTATAACCTTTAATTGAACAACTTGGCCATTAAGACGTAGTGAGATGGCCGTCTTTGGTGTATTCCCAAAGTCGGCAGATACTCGATGCTACACTCATTGAGGTTTGACTCCTGAGTTTTGTTTGGTTGCAAGTCAGTTGCCTATCGAACAAAACTTGTGGTAAGGATCAGTGATATTGAGATCCCTTAGAACCCGGTTACTATTTATAGGACAGGTTGAACCAATCTAACTTCAAGAGGGTATGACCATAAAACCCATGCAAGCCTTAAACCTAAGGTTTTGGTGTGATTTGCTTGTGTTTGCTATATCTGTGATTTCTTAGCATAATCATGACATCATAACATGGAATATCATACTAACCATTTCAAGGATTTTCTAGGGCTATTCTTTGTCTTATTCTGTAGGACATGACATCCGCTCGTAGGAACACTATCCAAATCAACCTTGTGAAAATACCTCATCAACTCAAGGACTAAACTTCAAGGATCCCTAAAAGCTCTCCCTTCACTGAAAAACATGGTCGACTTCTCAACTTGGTCACTTTGAACCCTGATGAAGAAATGTTAAATGTGCTCTTTCAGTTCTTTGACCCATTACATCACTGCTTCACTTTTCCGGATTACGAGTTATTGCCTACTATGGAGGATTTTTCTCAGTCATTGGGGGTACCTATCCTTAATCAGCTACCATTCAAAGGTACAGAAAGAGACCCAAAGCCTGAATATATTGCTTAAGCTCTTTCTTTACAACGGTCTGATGTAGTGGCAAATTGGGAAACCAGAAGAAGTGTCCAAGGATTTCCAGCTAAGTTCCTATTTGAGAAAGCTCATTATTTTTGGGATACCCTAGATTTACAAGCTTTTGAAGAAGTGTTGGCCCTTCTCATCTATGGGATGGTAATATTCCCTAACACGGACCAACTCATAGATGTGAATGTGGTTAAGGTTTTTCTGTCACATAATCCGGTGCCTACCTTACTTGGGGATATTATACACTCTCTGCATACTCGCACTCTAAAGAGAAGAGGGACCCTTCTGTGTTGCACTCCTCTATTGGCTAGGTGGTTTATTTCGTACCTACCCCGGCCTATTTTGAAGAATGATTAGGGCATGAGATGGTCTCATAGGTTGATGTCCCTTACACATTCGGATATTCATTGGTGTTCTCGGTCCTCGGAGAATGTTACCATTATTGATCGCTGTGGGGAATTCCCTAATGTACCTCTCTTAGGCATTAGGGGAAGAATCACTTATAATCCTTGTTTGGAGTTGTGACAGTTTGGTTATGCTAGGAGGGACGGTCCTCACGACACACTCGTCCGAGGAATCACATTTGTCTATGAAAATGATGGTCAGGGTTATCGTAAGAGGTTCATTCGAGCTTGGGGCATGATAAGCAGAGTTTATAGCAACACACTGGGGCACAAGAATTCCATCCCTCTTGAGCCTTACCTCAAATGGGTTCGAGCTCGTGCTCAATGTCTTATGATGCCTTACCCAGCCATCTTACCTGTGATTATGGAGCCAGTTGCTGAAGGAGACACTTCTTACATTGTGCTTCATCCTGACATGCCAACTGATTTTTAGGAGCTAAAAAAATCCTGGATCAACTCAAAGAAGAACAGGATACCTTTGAAACCCAATTCTATGTCAGCGAGAAGAAGGTTTTAGAACTCACCAGGATACTTCACGAAGAGAAGAGTATAAATGCTTACATTGCACCAAAGAGGATGCACTTGTGGGAAGCTTGAGTCTTCCTTTGCTGGGAGAGTTTTATTTTTGCTTTGATTCCTTGTAAGCCCAAGAGGGATCATTGGGATCGACAATATTTCTTAAAACAATTAACGTTTGTTCTATTTATGTTTAAGAAAATTTGAGTCTTAGAAATCCTTGAAAACATTGCATACATATATCATAGATATCATTGCATAAGCAGGTTTCAAAGCAGGTTTCTCATCTTCTTCGCTGTTCATTTTTGCAATGGCTCTAGAACAAATAGTGAAGGATCTACGGACTCAGAATGCTAAGTTTCAATAGATGATCATGGCTCTGGCCGAGGGGCAAAAGGAACTAAAAGCCCTGATTGTTAAAGAAAACATGAAGCCAAAGAAACCAACTGGTGTGGTGAACTTGGGAAGAAGGATCAGAGGAACAGTGCGGCGAGCCTCTGAACTAGTAACTTCATCAAAGGAAGGAAATAATCAAGAAGAGGAAACAAGAGAAGAAGACTCTAGTACAAAAGAATTCGATGATGAATCTGACTATGATGAGGAGCAGTATCCTCCTGCTGATGAAAAATACAAACAGATGGAGGATCGTTTGAATGCAATAGAGGTCCAGAAGGTACCAGGTCTGGATTTTGAAGAGCTGGGTTTTGTTTCTGGGGTCGTCATCCTGCAAAAATTCAAGTTTCCGGTGTTCGCCAAATATAATTGGGTTTCATGTCTCAAGATGAACCTCCAATCTTATGTGAGGAAGATCCAGCCTCACACTGCTGACAAGGACTTATGGGTCCAGTTCTTTCAGGATAGTCTGTCGGGAACTCAACTAGAATGGTTCTACCAGCTAGAAAGGGCTAACATTCGTAATTGGGAAGACCTGGCTACTGCTTTCTACAAGCAGTATCAGTACAACACAGACCTTGCTCCCACCCGTACTCAACTCCAAAGTATGGCTATGGGTTCGAGAGAGGGCTTTAAAGACTATGCTCAGAAGTGGAGAGACATAGAAGGAAGATTCCAACACCCTATGTTTGATAGGGAGTTAGTGGATATGTTTCTGGGTACCCTGTCTGGCCCGTTTTTCAATCACCTGATTGGAAGCTCCTCAGCCGGTTTCACTTAATTGATTTTGACAGGAGAAAGGGTGGAAGTGGAATCAGGAGTGGTAAGATTCAAAAGGATGCATCCTCCAGTACAGTAAGGAATCCATTTTCTGGGAAAAATGAAGTCAGTGCCACCTATAGCCAAAGGAATCAGGACATAACTGATTGCCGTCCAGTGGTAAGGGCTGTTATGATCTCTAAACCTGCACCTACTCAACAAAGGAACAATTATCCTAGAACAAAACGGCCGGTAAGACAGTGTACCCGGATAAATATGACAATGTCTCAAGTCTTGCCACATTTGTTGAAATCTAATCTGGTGACTTTGCGGGAAGCTCCTAAGAATCCCAACACGACCTCTCCCCGCTACAATCCTAATGCTCATTGTGCTTACCATTCAGAAAGTCCAGGCCATGATACCAACGACTGATGGGCTTTGAAAAACAAGGTGCAAGACCTTCTCTAGGCGAAGGAAATTGAATTTGACGCCCCTGAGATCCCCAATGTTATCACTTCTCCTATGCCCAAGCACGACCGTGGTGTTAGCGCTATTGAATATGATGTGTTCGTTACTTCTGTTGAGGAACTTGTTACTCCTCTCTTGATCGTTAAGTGGAACCTGTTGAAGGCCGGTTTATTTCCGGGCTGTGGTGAAGGTTGCCACATAAGTCTATATCTACCGGCTGGTTGTCATTTATTGAAGGAAGGTGTTCAACGCCTGATGGACGATAGAGAGATTTTGTTTGAGAAGACTCCCGTTCCAACTGTTTCTTGCAAGTATATTTCAATCATAACCATTTCCACCGATCCTCCCAGGGTCTCCACCAAAAGACTCGTCAGGATTACATCTGCTTCAAAGGTGGATCCACTAATTATCACTATGCCGGATCCAATCCTATACTCCTCGAACAAGGATGTTCCCTGAAACTATGGGGCTGACGTCTACTACCACGGCGTCAAGCAATACCGACTGGCTGTTGAAGACAAGGTTTCTGAAAATGCTGATCCCCATATTGGAAACATTATTGGAACCAGCAAAATAACAAGAAGTGGAAGAGTTTTCTCCCCTGAAATTTCTCCTCCGAAAACTGTTACTGGTCCTGTGATCATTCCTACTATTGTTCCTGTTGATACTACTACTGCAATCTATGTGATTACCCCTGTTGACACCCCTATTGTGATACGGTGGGAGAACTGACTATGGTTTTGCGTTTGTTTTCGCAAATGTTTCGGTTGAGCAAGAGTCGCCACCGACTTTTTATTTTATCCTGAGGAAAGGTTTAAAAAGCACAGCAAAAACCTTTGAGATTTTTTTCTTGGGTTCGGGGAGTAGATTATAGAAAGGGAAGGTATTAGCACCCTTTCTATCCATGGTTATCCATGGGCTCTTAGGTACTTGCTTAGATCAACTTGCCTTGGTTTTCAATTGTTTGAAATGGTGCTTTGTGTGTGGTTTTGAAAATGTTTTGAAAAAAGATGCCTTGTCTAGGCTACCCTTGTAACAATTCTTTACTCGAATGTTTTACAAAAGGTGTTTGTCTTTTTGAAAAGGTGTTTCAAGGTTTTTTTGAAAGTTTGTTTTGAAATGGTGATTTGAAAAATAGGCAAGTGTTTTCATTTTTTGCAAGTTGGCAAGTACTTAAGAGCTATCTACCCTAAAGTTCTCAAAGATTTTTGTTATGTTTTAACCCTTTTAACAATTTTGTTCCACCATTGCATTTGGTGGACAATCTTGTGTTAGGAGGTGAAAGGGACGGGCGCGGGTCATCGTTTAGACCATAGTTGCAATAGTGTTAAGTATTTTTGGGCAATTTTTCCTTGAAAGGGACTTGATCATTTTAGGCAACTTTTCGAAAGTGTCATCGAGGGACTATGATCATTTGATTTTGTATTTGTTTTGCCCAAAGAGACCTAACATGCAATATGGCCCATTTATTGAAGGCAACAAGTGGCATACCCTAGGGGTGCAAGTGTGATATGTGTTGTCCATATTCATGCTTGTTTATCTTGAAATTAAGTCAAACTATTTTTGTTCATTTTATTTGCATACAAACCCTAATTCTAGCATGATATATTTAGAAAGCGTTAAAGTGCGAAAAGTAAAATTCCTACACTATTACAACACAATATGGGAAGGGGGATACATATGTTCAAATGGGGGGATATTTAGACAAGGAATTTAAATCTAACTATTACATCAATTTTGGAATATTTACAAGATAATTAATTGATAAATTAAATGGAAAATAAAAATAAAGATGCAAAATGCAAAAAGGGTTTTTTATATGTATGAAAAAAGTATTTTTTATGTCAAATAAACAAAATAAAAAAAAAGTATTATTTTTGGAGCTTTTTAATGTTTAGGGTAAAACCCTAATTTATTAGGTAAAAGATACTATTTATTTAATATGTACCATAATTAATAATTATATACAAAAATAAAATAAAAAAAATGAAGTATATTTATAAAAGAGTATTTTTATGTCAAATATTAATAGAATAAAAATGTATATATTTGTGTATTTTAACCTAAATATACTAATATATATATATATATATATATATATATATATATATATATATATATATATATATATATATATATATATATATATATATATATATATATATATATATATATATATATATATATATATATATATATATATATATATATATATATATATATATATATATATATATATATATATATATATATATATATATATATATATATATATATATATATATATATATATATATATATATATATATATATATATATATATATATATATATATATATATATATATATATATATATATATATATATATATATATATATATATATATATCTTTATTATTTACTAAATATATATTATATATACAAGATTAATAACATTTAATATTTATAAAAAAAGTATATTTTGTATAAAATATTTTCAAAAGAAAAAATGAAATAAAAATCAGAAATAAAATATATTTGCATTATTTTTCTAGTTTTTCTAAATAATAGTATATATATATTATTTATGTACAAATGGTTCATATAAACAAATAAATGCCTAAAAAATATAAAAATGGTGTAAAAAATGTTTTTTATGTTTTTAATATTATTAGGAAAAATAAATAAGTTAGAATAAAAAAAGAAAAGTCAAAAAATCAATAAAACAAACAAAATGGGCTCAGGGGGTATGAAAGCAAAAATAGGGTGTGAAGAGAAATGACACAACAGGCCCAGCCCATGAAGACCTTTCTTCAACCTTCAGACAGCTTCTTGTTCAAAAAACACGCGCCTGTACTCAAGTTCAAACATCTGGATTCCTTGACTTTTTGCACAAACTTTCAACATAAGAAATGTTAATCATCAAGCCACGATTCTAAATATGTAAAGAACTCATCCTAACTCTCAGAAATGAGAGAGAATTTTATCATTCCCAAATCCTAACCTAACTTTTCTTCCATATTCAGACCTTAAATTCTCATAGCTCAGGCAAAATAAATGAAAAGTAAAAGCATGTACAGATTCAGGGGCATGAGTAGAACACTTCTTATTCACAAACCTAGAGCTAACAAAGCCTATATCAAGAGTTAGAAGTTCAAGAAGATACCTGTTCAGTTGAAGTTGTATCTGGCAATGGGGGAGCTTTCAGGGCAAGATGATGATCTGTACAGCTTGCCTGAAGTGTAGTGATGTTATTCCAATGCTTACTTTGCTTTGAAACACCTTGAATCGAGCTATGGACCTTCAACTGCAAAACAAGAAAGTGAAAATGGTGGAACTGATTAGAGGAGTTACAGGTCGTGTTTGAGACTTTGGTTAGCTTCAAGTGATGCTAGGGAATGTGTTTGATGAGCTTTTAGCAAGAATGCATGAAAGGGATGAGAGTTGGCACTCAAACTGCAGTAAGAGCTCTGTTTGGGCAGTTTGAGGGTGGTTCTGTGTTCTAGAGGGCAATGGAGGTGTTGGAGTCGTGTGCTAGCTCAGTTAGGATGTCTTGAATGTGTACAAAATATTTGCTTAAGGGTTCTATTGTTGAGATGAAAGTTCTGTTCAGTTATGCCATATTTCTTACACTTTAAGCAACCAAAAGCCAAGTTGGTGTTTAGGCAGGTAGAGGCCCCCATAACATGCTGCAAACCTTGGCATTGATCAGTGTGATTAGTCCCTAAACTTGTGCCAAGGGGATTTGATCTGTACTTCTTGGATTTTCATTTTGACATAAAGCTTACTTTTGCAAAAATGGTTATTTCACTTTTTCCATAAATGGATTAAACTTGCATATAATGTTTGAACTCATAGAAAAACACTTTGGCAAAAAGGATTGGCATTAAATTTATGAGTGTTGGATGGTTTAGGGGCCTGTAATCAAGGGATGCATGCTGATTTGAAAAATTTGCACAAGTTATGAACATGGAAATTGACCAATTCAAAAGTGAGTTTTTGCCATATTGCAAAATTCGATTCTCTCAAGTCATGGGGTTGTTTGATGAGTTCTTTGACATTTTGGAAAGCTTGGAATGTGCACTACAATCCATCTTTGAAATGCAAATTGAAATTACAAGTGGAAGTATGTGAAAAATGGTCTTGAAGTTAGGTAAAAACCTTGCCTAAAATAGGTCAAAATTTCACTAAGTTAAGAATGGTTTGGTACCCTTGTTCCAAAAATTGTAACTTGAGATACAAGCTTCTTTTGGGAAAACTTTGTGAATCAAAGTTGTAGATTATGCACTAGGCTAAAACTTTCATGTTTTGACTTTTGCTTGAATCCAAATGAATCTTGGTGAGAAAGTGGGGCAAAGTTGGGAAAAAATTAGGGTTTTTCATAACTTAGAAAAATTCTAAGTTATGAAAAATTCTCATTTCAAACCCTAATTTGCATTTTTTTGATTTCTTGGTGAACAAGTTTCATGATTTGGCATGTTTTGATGAAAAATGAATCTTGACTCTTGATTTTGACCAAAAAGTCAAAGTTTGACTTTTCAGCATACAGTCAAAATTGATCAATTGACTGGGAAATTCAACTGTCAATCTTGTGTACTTGGGATCTTTTGAACTTGTTGAGCATGTCAAGACAATTCCATGGGGTCCTTGAGTCCATATGTGAGCTTGGTTTTTCATTGGCTAGGTCAAACAGTAAAAAATTGCCTTTGTGCAGTCAAAACCCTAAAAATGACCATTTTGCCCTTTTGGTGATCTGATCAAATTTCTTGTGGAATTGTGATCCAAACTTGATCAAATTGTCCATGTGAGTTCATAATGTTGATGTGGGTCAATTTTCATGAGATTTGACTGTCAATTGGCCACAGTTGACTTTTTCCCCAATACAGTTGATTTCTAGATCAACTGTCCAATTGACTGGGCAAAATTTGGAATCAAGACCTGAAACTTGGTATGGATAAACTTGGGAGTCCAAAATGAAGCATGAAAGTCATCTTAGGCATTTTTGTTCAAAACATCTTTGTGCAAACACAAACCCTAATTTGGGTCAACAGTGCAAGGAGAAGTCTTGAGCAGATGAAACCCTAATTGGATCTTGATCTCCAAGGGCTTTGTGATGAGAAATCAATGAGAAATGGGAGGCAAAATTTTGGGGTACAACACCTATCAACGAGTAGGCCGAGACTCAGGGCAAAGACATAATGATTGATCATGTCCAGATGAAGGCGCATTCAGAATATATCCTAGAGGATTCCAAGAAGGAAATGGAAGAAACTTTGAAAATTATAAAGAAGAGCGACTACAATGTGGTCGAACAGCTGGGTCACACCCCTTCCAAGATTTCTATGCTAGCCTTACTATTGTGCTCCGAATCTCATGCAAAGGCTTTGGTGAAGTTCCTTAAGACTACCCATGTGCCACAAGAAACATCCACTGACCAATTTGAAGATTGTGTGGCCAGTTTGACAACTGATAACGGTTTGGGTTTTTCCGATTACGATCTGACACCCAGAGGGAGAAAACACAATGATGCGCTACATGTTTCCATCGAATGTAGGGGAACTACTTTGGCCCATGTGCTAGTAGACATTGGTTCATCATTGAATGTGTTGCCTAAGAAAGCTCTGGACATGTTAGACTGTGAAGGTTTGACTATGAAACCCAGCAACATTGTAGTGAGGGCTTTCGATGGATCGAAGATAATGGTGCACAGTGAGATGGACATCCCCATCAAAGTTGGTTCTTAGGCTTTTGACTCTACCTTCTACGTGATGGATATCAGACCATCCTATTATTGTTTATTGGGTCACCTTTGGATCCATGGGGAGGGAGCTGTCATGTCCATGCTGCACCAGATGATAAAATGCCTGGTGAAAGGAAGGATTATCATGGTACAAGGTGAAGAAGAATACATGGTCAGTCACCTAAACTCCTTCAGGTATGTAGAAATGGATGGCGAATTCATCGAGAATCCGTGTCAAAACTTCGAAGAGGTGCCTCAGACTACGGCTGAAACTGAAACTTCCACCAATCTGCCAAAGATCAGTAGACCTCCCTTGAAGATGGCTTCTCTCAAGGACGCCAAATCAGTTATTGAAGAAGGTGGGTGTACCATCTGGGGCCAACTCCCTAACATCCCATAGAAGTCTGACAAGTTTGGTTTGGGTTTCTCTTCAGGGGTTCATAGGGATATTTGTCGTGCTCGTGCTGGAAGACCTCCCCTCCGCATCAGCAATCATGGGGTCAACGCCTAAGAAGACAGTGATGGTGACGATGACATGGATAGCTGGATCTTCTCTACTACCAACGGTGGACCCAGTAACTGGAGAGAAAAAGACTTTGTACCAATTACTTTTATTCAGAAATCCATGTCCACTATGGATCCCATTGATAATAGTTCTGCTATTGTCGGTTATCACTTTAAAAATCCGATCAACCAAGCCGAGGACGAAGGTGAGGAAGATTGTGAGGTACCCGGAGAACTTGCCAGATTGTTACAGCAGGAAGAGAGGGCTATACAGCCTCATGAAGAGCCAATTGATACGATAAACTTGGGTACATAAGAGGACAGGAATAAAGTCAAGATAGGTGCAAATCAGGAGCTTAGTGTCAAACAATGATTGATACAAATGTTGCATGACTATGTCGAGATCTTTTCCTGGTCGTATGAAGACATGCCAGGACTGGATACAAATATTATGGTTCATCGTCTGCCAACTAAAGAAGATTTCCCTCCGGTAAAGCAAAAGGTCCGTTATATGCGTCCTGAAATGTCAGGGAAGATCAAAGCATGGGTTATGAAACAGTTCAACATTGGGTTCTTAGCTGTCACCTCCTATCAACAGTGGGTTGCTAACATAGTCCCAGTACCTAAAAAGGATGGAAAAGTACGAATGTGTGTGGACTACAGAGATTTGAACAGGGAAAGCCCCAAGGATGACTTTCCGCTTCCCTACATTGACGTTCTGGTTGACAACACCGCGCAACATAAGATCTATTCCTTCATGGACGGTTTCTATGGCTACAATCAGATCAAGATGGCACCCGAAGACATGGAGAAAACAACCTTCGTCACATAATAGGGCACTTTCTGTTACAAAGTGATGTCGTTTAGATTGAAGAATGCTGGGGCAACTTATCAGCGAGCTATGGTAGCTCTGTTTCATGACATGATTCACCATGAGATAGAGGTCTATGTTGATGACATTATAGCCAGGTCCCAAACTGGGGAAGAACACCTTGATCATCTACAAAAGTTGTTTCATAGGTTGAAGACGTAAAGGCTGAGGTTAAATCCGAACAAGTGAACCTTCAGAGTAAGGTCTGGTAAACTCCTAGGCTTCATTGTCAGTGACAAGGGTATTCAAGTAGACCCCGCAAAGGTGAAGGCCATACACGAGATGCCTGCTCCGCGCATTGAGAAGGAGGTTAGAGGTTTTTTGGGATGCCTAAATTACATTGCCAAGTTCATTTCCCATTTAACTGCTACTTGTGAGCCAATCTTCAAACTCCTGAAGAAAGATCAAGTGGTAAAGTGGAATGACGAATGCCAGACTTCCTTCGAAAGAATCAAGGAATACCTTCAAGAGCCTCCAATTCGGATGCCTCTGATTGAAGGAAGACCTTTGATAATGTACTTAAAGGTGCTAGATAATTCAATGGGGGTGTGTGCTAGGGAAGCATGACGAGTCTGGTCGAAAAGAGAATGCGATATACTACCTTAGAAAAAAGTTTACCGACTGTGAAACAAGATACTCACTGGTCGAGAAAACTTGTTGTGCTTTGGTATGGGTTACTCGCCGACTGAGATAGTATATGTTGACCCACACTACTTTGTTGATATCTAAGATGGACTCGATCAAATAGATCTTCGAGAAGCCCGCTCTCTCTAGAAAAATAGAGAGATGGCAAATGATCTTGACCGAATATGATATCCAATACACGACCAAGAAAGCAATCAAGGGAAGTGTACTAGCTGATCATTTGACTCACCAGGCTGTGGATGACTACCAGTCCATGAACTTTGAATTCCCGGATGAGAACATTATGTTAGTGATTGACTATGAAGAACCTGGACCGGATGAGGGACCTGAGGAAGGATCTCGATGGACTATGGTTTTAGATGGAGCTTCCAACGCACTCGACAATCGCATCGGTGCTGTAATCATATCTCCCGAGGAATGTCATACTCCTTTCACTGCCAGATTATGTTTCAATTGTACCAACAATATGGTAGAGTATAAAGCATGCATTATGGGTCTCAAAGCTTCTATTGACCTAAGGATCAAGTTCTTGAACGTTTTCAGGGATTCAACCTTGATAATAAGTCAAATCAAAGGGGAGTGGGACACGAAGCACCCTAATCTCATCCCTTTCAAAGAACATGTGCTGACATTGCTTCCACACTTTGAAGAGGTCACCTTTGAACATTTTCCATGAGAAGAGAACTAGTTAGCGGACATGCTAGCTACTATGTCATCTATGTTCAAGGTCAAGTGGGACAACGAGGCTCCTCGAATCACTATTGACAGGTTGGGTGAACCAGGATACTGCTATGAGATTGACACTGAAGAAGTAGCAGACAAACCTTGGTTTTATGAAGTAAAGAGGTATCTCGAGGCTCAAGAATACCCTGACGAGGCGTCTTTCAATGATAAGAAGTTTCTGAGAAGATTCTCCACAAAGTTCTTTCTCAGTAATGGAATCCTCTACAAGCGCAACCATGACTCTACTTTACTTCGATGCATAGATAAAAGCGAAGAAGAAAGGATTATGGCTGATTTACACGAAGGTACCTTTGGCACCCACTCTAGTGGACATACCATGGCTAAAAAGATCCTACGGGCATGATACTATTGGTCCACTATGGAAGCAGACTGTTATCAGCATTCCAACTTGTCACAAATTCCAGATATATGCTGATAAGGTGCATGTTCCTATGGTTCCCTTGAATGTCCTAATGGCTCTCTGACCCTTTGCAATGTGGGGCATTGAAATGATCAGAGAGATTATACCTACCGCTTCCAATGGGCATTACTTCATCCTAGTGGCCATTGATTACTTCACGAAGTAGGTTGAGGATGCCTCTTTTGCTACTGTTACCAAGAATGTTGTGGCGCGGTTTATCAAGCATAACCTAATTTGTCGGTATGGTGTGCCAGAGAGAATCATCACAGACAATGGTACAAATCTCAACAATATAATGATCACAAAACTTTGTAAACAATTCAAGATCCAGCATCATAACTCTTCTCCCTACCGGCCGAAGATGAATGGCACTATAGAGGCTTCTAACAAGAATATCAATAAAATCATACAGAAGATAATGGTGACATACAAAGATTGGAATGAGATGTTACCATTTGCTCTTCATGGTTACGGCACCTCTGCACGAACGTCAACAGGGGCAACACCTTATTTTCTGGTGTATGGGATAGAAGTTATCCTACCTATTGAGGTCCAGATCCCTTCTTTGAGGATAATGAAGGATACGGGTTTGAACAAAGACGTTTGGATCCAGACTCGACTTGATCAACTAAGTCTGATTGATGAGAAAAGGCTTACTGCTGTCTATCATGTTCAAATGTATCAAAAACGAATGATCAAGGCTTTCAACAAAAAGGTCAGACGTCAAGTATATCAAGTGGGTGATCTGGTAATCAAGCGCATCATACTACCACAAGGTGATCCCAGGGGTAAATGGACTCCCACATACGAAGGGCCATTTGTGATCAAAAGCATATTTTCGGGTGGAGCCATAATTCTGACCACCATGGATGGTGACGACCTTCCTCACCCTGTTAACGCGGACATAGTGAAAAACTACTACGCATGAATAAAGACCCTCTAGGTTGACTGGCCTAGGCAAAAATGAGGGCATCCTGGCAAACAAAAAAGGTTCTAGCAAAAATTAGGGATGAATACAAAAAGAATATGTACACCCGACAAGTCGAAAACATGCAAAGGCAGCTTGGGCAAAAAAGGGTATCCTGGTGGATTGAAAACCAGAAAGGGCGGTCTAGGAAAAAGTTAGGGATTTGAAGCGTATAACTATGTCCCATTGGATCACCTTGCGACCAGACTTCAGTATCAACTACCAAGACTCAAACGGTACCGATCAATCCAATCATCTTCGGACAAGTAGCAAAGTGATAGACGCTCGAAGACATATGGGCAATAGAAGAATTGAAACTCAATGGGATTATTACACATAGTTGTCTTCTCTTTGTACACTATTTTGTGTAATTTTAATTTCTTACGACGACATTCTCCTACTAGAACGTTAATATCTTTGTACAAAATTCCTGTTATAGGCGAACTTCAAAAAAATCGATACAAATTATTCTTTGAAAGTACAAAACTGTTTGCCTTTCTTTTTCTGTTTTGTTTTGCAAAAACGTCCAATGACTTATTCTTGACATATGCATTTGAATATGATCACTGTTCACGAATACTTGCAAAAAAGAAACAGAAAGACAATTGCTAATGACTTTAAGAAACAGGGCAAAGTCTAAAAAACAACTTGCAGTCCCGACAGTTACTCCCTCCAGCAGGTACAAGGGCAGATACAGTTTGAGACGAAGTCACCGTTACATACGACCCCGTGACGTCTATGTTTCCCACAGAGTAGAAACAACCATGTTTTGATCTCCTTCTTCCCCAAGCAGAAATTACCTGCTCCAGCTGAAATCTGTATTCCCCAGCCGAGCTTTATAATCTTAAACAGTTTATGAAACCTCCTCCCGGGTAGAGTTTATTTCTCCAACTGCGGAAGCTCATTCCCCAACAAAGTTTATTTCTCTACATCGGCAGAATCTTCCAACAAAACATCCTCCTCATAAAATTATCCTTAAGCAGAGTCAATCCTCGACAGAACATCCTCAAACAGAAAGAGGAAATCTCCATTCATCATCCCCAACGAAAATGAATGATTCAGCTTCCCAACACTCTTCAGCAGCAGTCCGGGATTTACTTTCCCAGACTAAGAAATATCGCAATAGCATTCCACATTCATACATCACGGCATGCGCATGCACATCACATATAACATAATCTCATTTACTTGGAGAATATCATCACAATGCATTTCACACATCATGACATTGCATATGACTAACTCTTTTCCATTTTCAAGGAAAAGATCAAATCAATAAACACCGTTGACTACTTATGTGACCTGGTAGTCTTCTCAAAAGCTACGTATGATGAAGGGCTATTTCAACAATTTCCTCAGAAAAAGTCCTCACAAAACCTTCTCTGGTTCATTTAGATCGACACTAAGATCTCTCTGATTCCTATTCCCGTTGAAGATAATTCAAGACATTTTTCTAGTTCATTTAAATTGACACTAAGATTGTTTTGATTCTTATCCAGTCAAAGTTAATTCAAGACCTTCTCTGGTTCAGTTAGATCGACACTAAGATCTCTCTATTTCCTATTCCAGTTGAAGATATTCCAAAACTTTTGTCTAGTTCAGTTGAATCGATCCTAAGATTCTTATGATTTCCATTCCAATCAAAGTTAATTAAAGACCTTCTCTGGTTCAGTCAGATCGACACTAAGATCTCTCTGATTCCTATTCCAGTTGAAGATAATCCAAGACTTTTGTCTAGTTCAGTTGAATCGATCCTAAGATTCTTCTGATTTCAATTCCAGTCAAAGTTAATTAAAGACCTTCTCTGGTTTAGTCAGATCGACACTAAGATCTCTCTGATTCCTATTCCAGTTGAAGATAATCCAAGACCTTTTTCTAGTTTAGTTAAATCGACATTAATTTTTTTTTATTCTTATCCAGTCAAAGATAATTCAAGACCTTCTCTGGTTCAGTTAGATCGACACTAAGATCTCTCTGATTTCTATTCCAGTTGAAGATATTCCAAGATTTTTTTCTGGTTCAGTTGAATCGATACTAATACTCTTCTGATTTCCATTCCAGTCAAAGTTAGTTTAAGACCTTCCCTGGCTCAGTTAGATCGACACTAAGATCTCTCTGATTCCTATTCCAGTTGAAGATAATCCAAGACCTTTTTCTGGTTCAGTTAAATCGACACTAAGATTTTTCTGATTCTTATCCAGTCAAAGTTAATTCAAGACCTTCTCTGGTTCAATTAGATCGACACTAAGATCTCTCTGATTTCTATTCCAGTTGAAGATATTCCAAGATTTTTGTCTGGTTCAGTTGATTCAATACTATGACTCTTATGATTTACATTCCAGTCAAGGTTAGTTCAATATTTTCCTCTAGTTCAATCAGATTGACACTAAGATCTCTATGATTCCTATTCTAGTTGAAGATAATCCAAGACTTTTTTCTGGTTCAGTTAAATCGACACTAAGATTTTTCCGATTCTTATCCATACAAAGATAAATCAAGACCTCTGCTGTTTGAGAAACTACAAAGCCTGGAGTACAACCAGATAACAATTTAATCTCATTTCCCCAGTAAGTCGTTGTGAAGCCTGGAATACGACCAGATAGCAGTCAGCCTTATCATCCTCAGCAACTCACTGCGAAGCCTGGATCCTGACCAGATAGCAGTTCGCTTTCGTCTCTTCAGTCAAGAGATGACTCCCCAGTAGAGTAAATGACAACCAAAGCTCCTAGACTCTATTCTCCTAAAAAACATTCCCCAGCGGACTCCTTCTTAAACAACAGGAACATGAATGCCCACAAAGGAATATCTCATGAAATCATATTCTCTGGATTGCATCTTTAAGCCCATCTCTGACGACCCTCCGTCATGTTCTCTGGATGGCATCTCTAAGCCCATCTCCGATGACTCTTCCATCATCTTCTCCAAATGTCATCTGTAAGCCCATTCCCGATATTATCCACCAACAGTATCACTTTGGACAAGTGCAAATTTCTGGGCACTCTAGTGTTCAATCATCTTCCACCTTCAGATCACAAAAGGAAAACAAGCCAATCTAAATCTTTAGGTTTAAGAAGATTGAACAGGGGAAGCTGTTGTACCGCAAAATTTTCCCTCTCATTCTCACACAAGACATACTCCTATAGGTTCTCAATTGCTCAAGGTTGACCAACAATTGACCAGACAATTCTCCTCCTAAGGCAATGAACCCCCAACTAGGGTTTCAATTTTTATCAAGATGGTTGAGCTCCAATGGTCTCAAATTCTTCCCATGGTCCTAATATGCCTTCAAGATTACCCATGCCAAATTTCTTTCCTTGCACGATAAGTTTTCTCAGTCAATTGCTCAAGTATTGGAAAATCAATTGTGTTAGGTCAAAAGTCAACTGTGGCCCATGTACAGTCAAACTTCAAGATTTTTGATCAACGTCAACAATTTGTAGTGATATCCATCATTTGATCAAGGGTTCATCATGATTCCTCAAGAAATGTTCCTAACCCATTAAAAGTCAAAAATGACAAATTAGGGTTTCTATAGGAAAAGTCAACCAAACTTTGACCAAGCATACTAGAAAATATAGGCCATAACATTTATGCCTGACTTGACCCATCAAGAGGGCCCATTTTTCGTGCAAATTTCATCCCAAATGTCCAGATAAATTGAATTGATCAAAAGAGGCAAGAACATGCAATTTTGGCATTCTTTCAAAGTGTTTGATTTTGCTTTCATGGACCATGATTAAGAATGATTATTACCATAATATATTTCCATCTCCATCTCCTCTATATCCGGAACAGGTTAGCAAGCCAAAAAACACGCATATACACTGAACAAGAGTGCTACCAAAATTAAAAAAATTGCCCAAAATTGCGAAAACTCAAAGTCACACTTACAGCCCTTTCTAGTCCAGTCCAAGGATTCCATCAACCTCCCAAGACTTCCAGGAGTTGAACCCAGTCTGTATCAACGCCTAAGACACCCTGAAAGTGACCAACCAGATCACTCATTTTTGGGAAATTTCTTAAATTCGTATCTTTGATTTCATACTGCATTAACCATTTTCAATGTTTGATTCGTACTCAGGACAATGTATAGAACAAGACCAACGAGATACATGTGAAAAAGGAGCTAGAATCAGATCGTGCCATTTCTAGGGCACGATCAGTGTTCTTCATTGTATCTCATTTTTCAGGCCGTTTCAGGATGAACAAATCCCAGAAATGAAATCAAGAGGGTTGATTGGGGGGGGGGGGGGGGATAGCCTTTATTGTAGGCTTTGATCTTTCCATTTTTGAAGGTTTCATGTTTTGGCATCCCCAAGTTTTACTCCAGCGTCCCTCTGGCCAGTTGACTCAGGTGGGCGCTGGTGTGGCAAGATCGCGCGTCATGATTTGCCCATTCAAATACAAGGGGGCCCATCAGCGCGCACATTTTTTTTTAACATTTTGGAATCATTTTTGTATATAATGCCTTGGTTGTATTTTGATAAACGAATTGAAAGGTAGCTCAGATGGTGATGAGGCATGTGTATAAGGGAGAGGACCTGGGTTTGAGTCCTAAGTCAAACATATTATTTTTCTAACATTTGTTAACTGCAGATTCAGTACATGTTAGCTACGCTAGTCCATCACGTGCCTCCAGATCACCACCACTGGATCTTGATTGATCTAGATCAAATGGTTCCCACATGTAGGTGCACCATAATCTATCAAAAGTGACCCTCACTTAATTCCTGCGCAGTTTCTCTATTTGGGCCCAGCGTTTTTTCCAAACAACACCCCCCATTTATGTTTTGATGCCAGACCCATTGTTTTATTTGTTTTCCAATTTCATTTCATTTTGTTTATTTTTTTCAAAAGTCATTTTTTATTAAGTCAAAAAAATAAAATAATTAGGATTAGTTTCTTTCTAAAATTATTAATTAATTAATTATTTTAATGTTATTTTATCAATTTAAAATCAAATTAGACTTAGTTTCCTTTTAATTTAAGTTATTTTCTTAATAAAAACTACAAAAAATATTAGAATTAGGATTCATTTCATTCAACTTTTATTTTCTTAATTAAAAATAAATTTAGAATTAATCATTCTCTTAGCAAAAACCAAAAAAAAAAAGATTTTCTTGTTGTTTATTTTATTTACTAGGTTTTTAGACATTGCTTTATTTCGCGCGCTTATATTATTATGTATCTGCTTAGGGTTTGGAATTTTATCGCGCACGCATTTTATTTCCTAATTATGTATCTGCCCATGTGTTATAATAGTTTAGGACTTAAATTTTCTCACTTTTAATTTCTCCACTTTACATTTTAGTCAGATATAACTGTAATTGTCCCGAAGCATTGTAATAGCTGTAGGACTTTATTTCTCGCTTTTACATTTCTTATATGCTTGTATATAATTGCTAGTAAATTAGGCGTGCATGTCAAGATTAATCAATTAATCAGTAGATTACTAACATAAGACAAATATCTGAAAAAAGCATTGTTGCACACTTGCACCCTTAGGGTACTCCTCACTTGGTTGCTTCGGAAATGGTCATATCCCTTGAATGTAGGGATATATTAGCAAAGATCCTCAATCTAAAAGTCATCATAAAGATCATGGTCACTTAATGTCCCTCGAGTTGCCTACGAGAAATGATCTTGTCCCTCAATGTTGCCTATATGATGACAGTCCCTTCGAATGCTAAGATATCCTTACATGTTGCCTTCAATGACCATAACATCCCTTTCGATAGTCCTTCAACATCCAACGATAGGGTTACCTACTCACTAATAGTAGGATAGCACTATCTAAAGGAAAGGGGGGAAATAACGTCCTTTTTTGAGTAGGTAGATAAATCTTAAGTACTTGCTCAAACCTGAATTTTTCACTTACACACTTTTCAAAATACTTTTCAAAAATGCTTTCTCACACTCTTGAGGACTGATAAAAGAGTTACCATAAAGCAAACAAAAACTTTCAACATACACAAACACAAACAATTTTCAAAAAAATGAGCAAGTACCTAAGAGCCGGTGTAAAACCACAGATAGAAAGGGTGATAATAAGTTCCCTTTCCATAATCTACCCCCTTACTCAGTGTTGTACCCCAAAATTTTCCCTCCCATTTCACTCAAGACATGCCCATTGAAATCCCCAACCTGCCCTAGGATGACCAAGAATTGACCAGACAAATCCTCCTCCTAAGACAATAAGCCTCAAACTAGGGTTTCATTCCTCCTCAAGATGGTTGAGTTACAAGGGACCCAAATGGTCTCCATTGTCCTAATATGTCCTCAAGATCATCTATGCCATGTTTCATGCCTTGCGCAACAAGTTTGCTCAGTCAACTACTCAAATGCTTGAAAATCAACTATATTAGGTCAAAAGTCAACTGTGGCCCAAATACAGTCAAACTTCAAGATTTTTGGTCAAAATCAACATTTTGAAGTGATATCCATCATTTGATCAAGGGTTGATCATGATTCCTCAAGAAATGCTCCTAACTCATCAAAAGTCAAAAATGGCAAATTAGGGTTTCTATAGGAAAAGTCAACCAAACTTTGACTAGGCATAACTTTCGCATACTTTATCAGAAATTTTCCAACCAAGGCTCGTTTTGAAGAGAATCCAATTCCCTATAATTTCTCTTCAGTCCTCAAGGTCAAGAAATGCCCCAATCAAAAGATACAATTTCATACATTATAGGTCATTTCAAAAGTCAACAAAAACACCTTTTGGGTCAAAACTCCGTACATGAACATGGAAGATCCAATTGAGATGAAACCAAAAGGGTTGTTTACAGTACATCCTAAGATTTCTAAAAAGTCCAACAACACCCTCTTAGGGTAAAAAATGAGAGATATATGCATTGCTAAAGTTGACCAATTTTTGGAAATGGGCATGAAGTCAACATTGATCAAAATTGATTTTTTTTCCAAATGGGCCAATGTTTTCTTGTTTGAAACTTGTTCCTAAGATGGACCACAACCCCTGAGCTTATCCACTTATTATTTTATTATTTTTATTGTTTTTTTATATTTTTTATTCATTAAAATCAAAATAAATCATTTAAAATAATGGAATAATGAAATAAAATCAAAGATTTGATTTTATGAGCACATTATGGATCCATGATCAGCTGGAAAATCATATAATTCGTACAAGGGCTAATTGGATTGGAAAAGACCATGATTTGGCCTACTTTAGAAACAAACTATACAAGGCACAAATCAAATATTTTCTCATCAATTTGCAAAGATTCAACTCAATTTTATTGACCTAATTGCTTCTACTATATATGCATAACAAACCCTGATGATAAAAACAAGGATTGGCCGTGTAGAATTGAAGAGAAAAACTCAAAATTTTGACAAGAAAGTGGTGGTCGGATTTTTGTCCACAAGGAGATTTAAAGAATTTTGAAGGTTGCAATCCATTCGTGGCAGCATTTGGAAGCTACCTGAATCATTCCCACGCATCAAGACGTCCAGAATCATCCTCCACGACCTCATGGTTTACACACTTGTTCTTGAATCTGATTTTGAATATACACGCAAGATAAATGAATTCTAACTACATATTCATGTTTGTATAATCATTTAGAACATGTTTGCATAATTAATTGTATGTTTTGATGTATGTTTAACTGACTGCCGTTGCTAGGGTTTGAATCTTCATTTTAGGGTTTCTTGTTTAAGGAAAAATTAGGACTAAAGATGAGTATCATTGTACTCACAAGATCAAACCCAGTTGGTCTGTATTCTTGGATTTCATTTTTATTGCGTGATTGTAATTTTTCAGATATGCATGTTTATAGCTACAACATATGTCCGTAGGTAAAAGTCTTGAACCTAAAACGACAGTCCCTTGGGGAAGACGACTGTGTGTAAAAGCTTGGTTGGGTAGTTTGAACTTGGCGCGCATTTTTTTATAGCCACTAACCATTATTCGATATATTATATTTCGTTTATTTATATTAACATAAGACCAAGTGCCCCAGTGGCAAGCAGGAAGGGTGTTAAAGCATTGTGTGTCGGAGGTTAAGAGTTCGACCCCTGCCTCCAACATTTTCTATTTTCTCTATATTTCCTTGCAGATTCTATACTATCATCACTAGCGTGCACACTGTATACCTCCATATCATCACCCTTGGATCAATCAGTGCTCATATCTAACGCTTCTAATGAAGCCCCCCATGGTAGACACTCCTTGCACAATCACATTGTATCTCACGTTGCTATGGGCCACAGAATGTTGGGCTTTGGTCAGAATTTCAGCATGCCACCCTTCATTTGGGCTCATACCCCCTTAGGCCCATTTCTTTTCACCTCTTATATTATTTTTTATTTTTATATTCTAATTATTTCAAAATAAATCAATGTTTTTTTATTAAAATCACAAAATCAAAAAATCACAAAACATAGGATTTAGTCTTTATTTTCAATAAATTAATTCTTTGAAAATTGATTATTTTAATTAACTTTAATTTTTGTTTCATTAATAAAAATTAATTAGAAAAATTAGGTTTAAACTTCAAATCTTTTTTTCTAAAATCCCAAAAAATATTTTTAACAGTCAAATTAGATTTCTAGGGCTTTTTGAACTTTTATCCAGTTAATTCTCGCCCGTAATTACTTTTGCCATACGATTAATTTTTACTATTGATGTAACTGTGCCCGGTTTGTAATAGCTTAATTAGGGTTTTTCAATTCCGCATTTTTACTTTTCAGTCATTAATTATGTAATTGCACCCAAGCCTTGTAATAGTTAGGAATTTTATCTTTTTGCCATTTATTTTCCCGCATGATAAACTGCTTAGATGAATGCTTAATAGAGTCGCATGGAAGCTAATGATTAATTGAACCTAGATAACCCTAATTGCGCAAGATAAATGAACAGAATCAAGCACACTTGCACACATGCACCCTTAGGGTATACCTCACTTGGTTGCCTTCAAAAACAATGGTCATGTCCCTCGAGCGTAGGGATACTCTTATCAAAGACCCTCAGTTTAAAATCATCATAAAGATCATAGTCCCTAAAATGTCCCTCGAGTTGCCTGTGTGAAATGATCTTATGATGATAGTCCCTTCGAAATTCATAGGTATCCTTACATGTTGCCTTCAATGACCATAAACGTCCATTTCGATAGTCCCTCATACATCCAATGACTAGGGTTACCTACTCATTAATAGTAGGGTAACACGGTCTAAAGGGTTGGAGGAAAAGAATAGTCTTTTTTCGAGTAGATAGATAACTGTTAGGTACTTGCTCAAATAAATTTGCACACTACACTTTCAAATACTTTTCAAACAAAAGTTTTCAAAACACTTTATCACACTCTTGAAGACTGATACAAGAGTTACCATAAAGTGAATCGCTGCACTAAGGCATTTTTCAAAGATCTTCAAAACATACAAACACAAGCAATTTTAAAAATGAGAAAGTACCTAAGAGCCCATGGAAAACCATGGATGGAAAGGGTGATAACACCTTGCCTTTCCATAATCTACCCCCGTACTCAGAAATCCCTAAAAAAGGTCTTTTTCTGTTCTTTTCACCCTTTCCTTTATTGGATAAGAGAAAACTCGGTGGAGACTCTTGCTTACAACGACATTTGAAAACACAAACGCAAACCAGTATTAACAGTCGGTTCTGCCACTGTATCACAGAACTGGAGACTCTGCTGGGGAATCTATAAAGTGGGGTTTACCTTAGGGTCTTTATCATTTTAAATTGCTTTCCCTGTTTGTTTTGACTACTTTATCTTTGAGGGCTTGTTGGGGTATTCTTGTAAAGATCCTACACCCGGATCTAGGGCACCTTATTAGGTAAGTAGTAATAAATCATGGAAGTTGTACGGTGTAGACCGATACTGACGAAGTGGTGGATACGTTAGCGCGGTGCTTTGGATTGTA
This sequence comes from Vicia faba, assembly GCA_948472305.1. Lineage (NCBI taxonomy): Eukaryota > Viridiplantae > Streptophyta > Magnoliopsida > Fabales > Fabaceae > Vicia > Vicia faba. The sequence continues at coordinate 974,995,570 of OX451739.1, forward strand.
CAAATGTTCCTTAAGTAAGTTAAGGATAACATTAGGCTTCCTCATAGTGTCACTAAGTTCTAACTGACCTTTAGAACCTTTAATTGACTCATCCTAGCCATTAGGAAGTAGTGAGATAACCGGCTTTGGTTCCGACCAAAGATTGGTTGATACTCGATATTACACTCATTGAGGCTGGACTTTCAGGATTTTTTGCCGCAATTCTTCGGTGCGGAGCTGAAACAATTTCTGAAGGGAAGGTCAGTGATATTGAGGCTACTTAGAACCGGTTTACTATTTCTAAGATAGGTTGAGCCAACTAAACTTCAAGAGGGTACTTACCTATAAAATTCATGCAAGCCTAAACCTAGGGCTTCTTATGTGACTTGCTTGCTTTCTTTGCTTAATAATTTGAACTCATTGCAGGGCTTTGTTTGTGTTCCTTGTAGGACCTTGTTTGTATAAATCCAATAAATTGGTTTCTTTAACCATTTCAAGGATCTCAAGTATTTGTGATGCAGGTTATGATAAACCAGACGTATAGCAAGGGGCAAGTGGATTTATTTTCATCTAGCTAATGCCATCAAAAGATCAAAACACAACAACTTGAGTCAAGGGCTATGACTCACTTGATATGGTGAGCTTAACTCTCGTAGAAGGACACTCAATGATAAAAAGTTCTTCAATCAAAGCCACAAATTTCAACGCTTAACATTTTTCTTGTTTACCCCGCGAGATCCTTGAAAACATTTGCATATCATACATGTCATTGCATAACAGGTAGTCTCCAGTACATGTATCTCATGTTCTCACTATTTATTTCAGCAATGGCTCTCCAACAAGACAACAGAGATCTCCGAACTCAAGAGGCTCAGTTCGTGGAAATGGTCTGAAACCTATCCAAGGGGCAGGAAGAGTTGAAACCACTTCTTGCTGGGGGACCTGGCCAAGAAAAGTCCTGAGGACAATAAGGACGAGCGGTTGGAACAACTGCAAGCTAAGGTGGAAGCAATGAGAACCCAGATGCTGGGGCAGATGACTCTTATCCAAGGCCTAGCCCGGGGACAAGAAGAGTTGAGATCCATTATCAACAAACTTCATCAAGACATATACAACCGTCTGAAGCAAGCAGTTGAGGCTGGGGACCAAGTCATCGATCAACCTCCGAGAAGACAAGAGGTTGGTTTGGTTAAGAGTGGACCTTTCCAAATTGCTACTACCTCACGGGTCCAACAACAACCTCTCCAATAACAATAGGGTAATCGGCATAAGCAGAATGTATCTGCAAGACGCTTCACCGAAATCAACATGTCATTGGCTCAAGCACTGCAACATATGTTGGAGGCCAAGCTTTCTACGTTAAAGGAACCTCCTCAGAATCCCAACACAGTCTCCCCAAGGTTCAATCCAAATGCAAGATATGCGTACCACTCCAACAGTTCTGGACATGACACCAATAGTTGTTGGGCACCGAGAAATAAAATTCAAGACCTGATTGATGAAGGAACGCTAGAATTTGCATCGGATGGTCAACTGGAATTCTTCTGCCATTCTTCCAAGGCCCACCATTTGAAGTGACAAAGTTTCATACGAAGAAGGCTTTTCGTTCATTAGAATTTTCAATTTGTAATTTTCTTTTGATTGATCGAACATTTATTCATGTCAAACGTTGTTACTTTATCAATGCATTGCATATGTCTGTTTTGAATCAATTCATTCGTATTCACTATATTTAAACTGCTTTCCTTTTTGTGATATTCAACTCTCGATCAAAAGCTCTGAACCTTTAGAGGGAGGATGATGAAAACGATACCATAACCTCTACAATATGCTTTTGAACAGACCCCACTAACGATGTACAGGCATTGTTTCAAATCCTAAACAGTGGAGTTATAAGGAAGATAATCCCTAGTCAACCCCTTTGAGCCTAAGAAGTAGGAGTTTTTCTTTTCACACAAATTAAAACCCTTAATCATAGCCTGGGGCAGGGTAGTTTTCTCAGTTAATTAAGATGCGCATTCAGTCGTAATATTCTACTTCATACATAATGAATGGCATCGAAGACGTCCTTCCAAGATGGTGACAGTTCCACATAATCATTAATAACAGGCAGTCATTATCTCTCAAAATGAAAGCCCACTAAGTCAAAACCTATGAAGGAGACTTAAGAAAAAAACTAGGGCATCCCGCTGGCTGTAATCACAAAAGAAATAGTTCAAGCAAAATAAGGGATAACAATAAAAAAACTAGGTCCTACCAATCCTCGACAAAAAAAAATTACAAAATGATTGCCTCTTCCATATAAACTTTAAGTTTTCGAACCATCATCGGAACATCAAGGACAAGATGGCAGACTCAGTGGGGATCTAAATGTGCAACTAGCTGAGCATAGGACTGAAGAACATCACGAAGAATGGGTGGGTACAAATAAATTTTGAGCCTTTATCCTTTGTTTCTTAAATCGTGAACCAAGCCACGATATAACCCTCAAAAGTCCTAGCTGAATCATGGGTTAGTTCGAAAGCATATTGTTACAAAAGGTATCATGACTCCAGTAGGGTTCACTATAAATCTCTAGTTGATATCACACTTTTACAAAATTTGATTGTTTTACTAAAAAATAAATTTTCAAACTTCAAGACAGACATAAGCTTTGCATTCTTAAAATACCATTGTTTGCATATGACTATTTGTTCAACAACAGAGAAATTCACACGACGGATATTCAGTGAACAAAGATATTCTCAATGAACAGAATCACCTCGGACGGAAAGACATTCCATTGATAGGCCTTTCATAATCAAGGGGTATAGCATGATGTACAGTTGATCTGAGGCAGTCAAGTCAAGATTCAAGGAATCTCTCAAAGATGCCAAGTAGCCAGGGGCAGATCTCCATCTGAATCACTTGGGGAACTGGACATAAATTCCAGCAACGAAACCTCTACGATCAAACAAGCATCTTCTGGCAGTGTGGAAACACTTACTACTATGGCCATTGACAATTCTCTGTACCCAATGAACGTGGACATAGTCGGAAAATACTGCGCATGAACAAAGACCCGCTAGGTTGACTGACCTAGGCAAAAATAAGGGCATCCCGGCGAACCAAAAGGGTTCGGGAAAAAATTAGGGATAAAAAAAAAATAGATACACCTGGCAAGTAGAAAACATGAAAAGGCGGCTTGAGCAAAAAATGGTATCCTGATGGATTGAAAATCTGAAAAGACAGTCCAGGCAATAGTTAGGGATTAAAGCGTACAACTACGCCTCGTCATCTCGTCACTTGTCTAATCAGTAGATGGTTTTTTACCCTGATTTGCATTCACCAAGGACTCCAAGAGTTGGGATAACAGTCAAAACATCTACAAAATCCTCGGTTGATATTTTCTACAACAGGTATCGAGACAGGGCATTCTACTACAAGTTCACTGCCATGCTCTCATCTTACATCCTATTGAGGTCAGGTGTTCTCATACCCTCGGCATAGAAAAATACCCAAATTACTGCTCCAACGAAAATTCCACGAATAAAGTTGCCAAGCTTCTTGGGATTCCCTAAGCGGATTACAGAGTTTCCCTTCCCCAACGGAAACATCCTCTAGAAATAGTTCAGGTACGATCCAAATACGGATGTCATCCTGACACTTATTCAAGATTCTCATAGAGAAACGGTTCAGGTACGATCCAAAGACGGATGTCATCCTGATACTTATTCCAGACCATCTTCTAGTAACAGTTCAGGTACGATCCAGAGTCGGATGTCATCTTGATACTTATTCAGACCATGTTTCAAGTACAGTGCATATACGATCCAGAGACGTATGTCATTCTTTCACTTATTCAACACATATTCCAAATACATTTCAGATACGATCTAGAGACGGATGTCATTCTGACAATTATTTCAACACATAGATCCACCCATAAATCCTCCAAAGGTACTTTCTCCAATAGGTACAGGGGCAGAAACAGTTTGAGGCGAAGTCACCAGTACTTGCGACCCCGTGACATCTACACTCCCCACAGAGTAGAGGCAACCAAAAGTTTTGATCTCTGCTTCCCAAATAGGAGTTACTTTACCCAACAAAGTTCCTTCAGAGAGCCGATATCTAAATTCCCCAACCGAGTTTTATAATCGCAAATGGTTTATAAAGCTTTCTCTCGAGTAGAGTTTATTTCTCTTACTGCAGAACCTTCTCTCGAGTAGAGTTTATTTCTCTGAATATGAAAGTTCATTCCCGAACAGAGTTTATTTCTCCAGCAACGAAAGTTCATCCCCCGACGAAGTTTATTTCTCTGAATTGGAAAAATATTCCAACAAAGCATCTCCTCTCACAAACAAAGTTATTCCTCCGCAGGGTTATCCTCAGGAAGAGTTTCTCCCTGGCAGAATATTCGCAAACAGAAAGGAGTAAATCCCCAGCATCGTCATCTCCATTCACCATCCCCAGCGGAAATGAAGAATTCGACTTCCCAATACTCTCCAGCAGCAGTCAGAGATTTATTTTCCCCGACTAAGAAATACCTTAATAGTATCCCATATTCATACATCTTGGCATGCGGATACATATTGCATACAACACAATTTCATTTATTTCGAGAACATCATCATAATGCATTTCATACATCATGACATTGCATACGATTAACTCTTTACCTTTCAGGGAAAAGATCAAATCAACAAGCGACGTCTAACCAAGGACTATTCTAGGATTTCCCTCAGAAAGATATTCCAAGATTTTCTCTGGGTCAGGAAGGTCGACACTAAGATCTCTCTGATTACCATTCTAGTGGAAGAGGTTCCAAGACTTTTGTTTGGGTCAGTTGAATCGCTACTAAGATTCTCATGATTACTATGTCAGTCAAAGTTAACCCAAGATCTCTATGCTTACTATGCCGGTGGAAGAGATTCCAAGACTTTCGTCTGGGTCTGTTGAATCACTACTAAGATTCTCCTGATTACACTGCCATTCAAAGTTAACCCAAGACCTCTCTGCTTACATATTGATGGAAGAGATTCCAAGACTTTCGTTTGGGTCAGTTAAACGCTACCAAGATTCTCCTGATTACTATGCCAGTCAAAGTTAACCCAAGAAATCTCTGCTTACTATGCCGGTGGAAGAGATTCCAAGACTTTCGTCTGGGTTAGTTGAATCGCTACTAAGATTCTATTGATTACTATGCCAGTCAAAGTTAACCCAACATCTCTCTGCTTACTATGCCATTGGAAGAGATTCCAAGACTTTTGTCTGGGTCAGTTTAATCGCTACTAAGATTCTCCTGATTACTATGCCAGTCAAAGTTAACCCAAGATCTCTCTGCATACTATGCCGGTGGAAGAGATTCCAAGACTTTCATCTGGGTCAGTTGAATTGATACTAAGATTCTCTTGATTAGTATGCCACTCAAAGTTAACCCAAGATCTATCTGCTTACTATGCTGGTGGAAGAGATTCCAAGACTTTTGTCTGGGTCAGTTGAATCGCTACTAAGATCCTCCTGATTACTACGCCAGACAAAGTTAATTCAAGGCCTTTCCCGGGTTTAGTCAAATCGATACTAATATTTCTATCCCAGTTGAAGACAACTTGAGACCTTTCTCTGGTTCAGTCAAATTGATACTAAGATTTATATTCCAGATAAAGAAGCTATGAAGCCCAAAAACCAACCGGATAATAGTCAATCAACAATGCAAGACACTGTGAAGCCTGGATCCTGACCAGATAATAGTTTAATCTCATCTCCCAAGTAAGTCGCTGTGAGGCCCTGAATACGACCAGATAGCAGTTAGCCTTATCATTTTCAGTAAATCAATGTGACGCCTGGATCCTGACAAGATAACAGTTCACTTCTGACTCTTCAATCAAAATATGACTCCCAAGTAGAGTAATGGATAACTGAAGCTCCTAGACTCTATTCCCCAAGATAGAGACCAACATTCCTTAGTGGATTCCTCCCTAACAACAGGAACAGGAATTCCCACAAAGAAATATCTCACGAAATCTTCATCGTTCTAGAGGGCATCTTTAAGCCCATCTCCGACGAATCCCCGTCATATCTTCTGGATGGCATCTTTAAGCCCATCTCTGAAAAGATTATGTCATGTTCTCCAAATGGAATCTATAATCCCATTCCCGATATTACCTACACAATCAAGTATCATTTCAGATGAGTGCAAATTTCTGGACACTCTAGTGTTCAATCATCTTCCACCTTCAGATCACGAAAGGCAGACCAGCCAATCTACATCCTCAGGCTTAAGAAGATTGAACAGGGGCAGCTGTTCTACCCAAAAATTTGCACTCCCATTTCACTCAAGACATTCCCATTGAAATCCCCAACCTGCCCTAGGATGACCAAGAATTGACCAGACAAATCCTCCTCATAAGACAATAAGCCTCAAACTAGGGTTTCCTTCCTCATCAAGATGGTTGAGTTCCAAGGGTCACAAATGGTCTCCATTGTCGTAATATGTATGCAATATCATATATTCCAAGTTTTGAGCCTTTCATAACAAGTTTTCTCAATCAACTCCTCAAATGCTTGAAAATCAACTATACTAGGTCAAAAGTCAACTGTGGCCCAAATACTGTCAAAATTCAAGATTTTTGGTCAAAATAAACATTTTGAAGTGATATCCATCATTTGATCAAGGGTTGATCATGATTCTTAAAGAAATGCTCCTAACTCATCAAAAGTCAAAAATGGCAAATTAGGGTTTCTATAGGAAAAGTCAACCAAATTTGACCAAGCATAACTTTCTCATACTTTATCATAAATTTTCCAACCAAGGCTCATTTTGAAGAGAATCAAATTCCCTACAAATTCTCTTCAGTCATCAAGGTCAAGAAATGCCCCAATCAAAATATACAAATTCATACATTATAGGTCATTTTAAAAAGTCAACAAAAACACCTTTTGGGTCAAAACTCCTTACATTAACATGGAAGATCCAATTGACATGACAACAAAAGGGTTGTTTATAGGACATCCTAAGCTTTCTAAAAAGTCCAAGAACACCCTCTTAGGGTAAAAAATGAGAGAGATATGCATTGCTAAAGTTGACCAATTTTTGGAAATGGGCATGAAGTCAACATTGATCAAAATTGATTTTTTTTCCAAATGGGCCCATGTTTTCTTGTTTGAAACTTGTTCCTAAGATGGCCCATGACCCCTGAGCTTATCCACTTATTATTTTATTATTTTTATTATTTGTTTTGATTTTTTATTCATTAAAATCAAAATAAATCATTTAAAATAATGGAATAAAGAAATAAAATCAAAGATTGGATTTTATGAGCACATTATGGATCCATGATTAGCTGGAAAATCATATAATTCGTACAAGGGCTAATTGGATTGGAAAAGATCATGATTTGGCCTACTTTAGAAACCAAGTATACAAGGCACAAATCAAATCTTTTCTCATCAATTTGCAAAGATTCAACTCAATTTTATTGACCTAATTTCTTCTACTATATATGCATAACAAACCCTGATGATAAAAACAAGGATTGGCCGTGTAAAATTAAGAGAGAAAAAATAAAAATTTTGACAAGAAAGTGGTGGTCGACTTTTTGTCCACAAGGAGGTTTCAAGCATTTTGAAGGTTGCAATCCATTCCTGGCAGCATTTGGAAGCTACCTGAGTCATTCCCACGCATCAAGACGTCCAGAATCATCCTCCACGACCTCACGGTTTGCACACTTGTTCTTGAATCTGATTTTGAATATGCATGCATGATAAATGAATTCTAACGACATATTCATGTTGGTATAATAATTTAGAACATGTTTTCATAATTAATTGTATGTTTTGATGTATGTTTAGTTGACTGCCATTGCTAGGGTTTGAAGCTTCGTTTTAGGGTTTCTTGTTTCAGGCAAAATCGGGGCTAAAGATGAATACCATTGTACTCACGAGATCAAACCCAGTTGGTCTGTATTCTTGGATTTCATTTTTATTGTGTGATTGTGATTTTTGAGATATGCAGGTTTATAGCTACAACATATGTTTATAGGTAAAAGTCTTGAACCTAAAACGATAGTCCCTTAGCGAATACGAATGCGTGTCAAAGCCTGGTTGGGTAGTTTGGACTTGGCGCGTGTTTTGTTACAGCCACTAACCATTATTCAATATATTATATTTTGTTTATTTATATTAACAAAAGACCAAGTGGCCTAGTGGCAAGCAGGAATGGTGTTAAAGAGTTGTGTGTGGGAGGTCAGGAGTTCGACCCCTGCCTCAAACATTTTCTATTTTCTCAATATTTCCTTGCAGATTCTATGTTATCATCACAAGCGTGCTCACTGTATACCTCCAGATCATCACCCTTGGATCAATCAGTGCTCAGATCTAACACTTCTAATGAAGCTCTACATGGTAGACAATCCTGGCAGAATCACACTGGATATCATGTTACTATGGGCCACAGAATGTTGGGCTTTGGTCAGAATTTCAGCATGCCACCCTCCATTTTGGCTCATACCCCCTCATGCCCATTTCTTTTCACCTTCTCTATTATTTTTTATTTTTTTATTCTAATTATTTCAAAACAAATAAATGTTTTTTTATTAAAATCAGAAAATCAAAAAATCAGAAAATCACAAAACATAGGATTTAGTCTTTATTTTTAATAAATTAATTCTTTGCAAATTGATTATTTTAATTAACTTTAATTTTTGTTTTATTAATTAAAATTAATAAGAAAAATTAGGTTTAAACTTCAAATCTTTTTTCATAAAATCCCAAAAAATATTTTTAACAATCAAATTAGATTTCGAGGGCTTTTTGAACTTTTATCTAGTTAATTCTCGTGCGTAATTACTTTTGCCATATGATTAATTTTTACTATTGATGTAACTGCACCTAGTTTGTAATAGCTTAATTAGGGTTTTTCAATTCCGCATTTTTACTTTTCAGTCATTAATTATGTAATTACACCAAAGCCTTGTAATAGTTAGGAAATTTATCTTTCCGCCATTTATTTTCCTGCATGATAAACTGCTTAGATGAATGTTTAATAGGGGCGCATGAAAGATAATGATTAATTGAACCTAGATAACCCTAATTGCGCAAGATAATTGAACAAAATCAAGCACACTTGCACCCTTAGGGTATACCTCACTTGGTTGCCTTTGAAAACAATGGTCATGTCCCTTGAGTGTAGGGATACTCTTAGAAAAGACTCTTAGTTTAAAATCATCATAAAGATCATAGTCCCTAAAATGTCCCTCGAGTTTCCTGCGAGAAATTATCTTATGATGATAGTCCCTTCCAAATGCTAAGGTATCCTTACATGTTTCCTTCAATGACCATAAACGTCCCTTTCGATAGACCCTCATACATCCAACGACTAGGGTTACCTACTCATTAATAGTAGGATAACACGGCCTAAAGGGTAGAAGGAAAAGAACAATATTTTTCGAGTAGGTAGATAACTGTTAGGTACTTGATCAAATAAATTTGCACACTACACTTTCAAATACTTTTCAAACAAAAGTTTTTAAAACACTTTATCACACTCTTGAGGACTGATACAAGAGTTACCATAAAGTAAATCGCCGCACTAAAGCATTATTCAAAGCTTTTCAAAACATACAAACACAAGCAATTTCAAAAATGAGCAAGTACCTAAGAGCCCATGGAAAACCATGGATGGAAAGGGTGCTAACACCTTGCCTTTCCATAATCTACCCCCCGTACTCAGAAATCTCGAAAAAAGGTTTTTTTCTGTTCTTTTCACCCTTTCCTTTGTTGGATAAAAGAAAAGTCGGTGGAGACTCTTGCTTACCGCGACATTTGCAAACACAAACGCAAACCACTATTAACAGTCGATTCTACCACCGTATCACAGAACTGGCGATTCTGCTGGGGAATCTATAATATGGGGTTTACCTTAGGGTCTAGATCATTTTAAATTGCTTTCCCTGTTTGTTTTGATTGCTTTATCTTTGAGGGCTTGTTGGGGTATTCTTGTAAAGATCCTACACCCGGATCTGGGGCACCTTATTAGGTAAGTAGAAATAAATCATGGAGGTTGTACGGTGTAGACCGATACAGACGAAGTGGTAGCTATGTTAGCGCGATGCTTTGGATTGTACAAATGTTCCTTAATTAAGTTAAGGATAACATTAGGCTTCCTCATAGTGTCACTAAGCTCTAACAGACCTTTAGAACCTTTAATTGACTCATCCTAGCCATTAGGAAGTAGTGAGATAACCGACTTTGGTTCCGACTGAAGATTGGTTGATACTCGATACTACACTCATTAAGGCTGGACTTTTAGGATATTTTGGCCACAATACTTCGGTGAGGAGCTGAAACAATTTCTGAAGGAAAGGTCAGTGCTATTGAGGCTCCTTAGAACCCGGTTAATATTTCTAAGAAAGGTTGAGCCAACTAAACTTCAAGAGGGTACTTACCTATGGAATCCATGTAAGCCTAAACCTAGGTCTGCTTGTGTGACTTGCTTGCTTTCTTTTCCTAACAATTTGAACTCATTGCAGGGCTTTGTTTGTATTCCTTGTAGGACCTTGTTTGTATAAATCCAATAAATTGGTTTCTTACCCTGCATTTTTGCTTAACGCATAGCACACACATCATAACATCATGCCACAACATTTACTTAACCATTTCAAGAATCTCAAGGGTTTGTGATGCAGGTTATGATGAACCAGACATCTAGCAAGGGGCAAGAGAATTTATTTTCCTTAGCTAATACCCTCAAACGATCCTGTGATCGGTGGATCTGGAACTGACTGTTTAACGCTGGATCGCAAAATGTCGCGGAAGCAAGAGTCGCCACCGTCTTTTATTTTCTCCAACATGGACAGGACAAAAGCACAGCAAAATTCCTTATGAGATAGTTTCTCGGTTCGGGAGGTAGATTTATAGAAAGGGGAGGTGTTAGCACCCTTTCTATCCATGGTTATCCATGGGCTCTTAGATACTTGCTCATTTTGTTTTCAAAAGTGTTTGCTTTTCAAATGTGAGTGGGTTTGAAAAAGTTTCCTTTAAAGATTTCAGATCGACTCTTGTATCTGTCCTCAAGAGTGTTTGAAAAATTGTTTTGAAAGCTTTTTTGAAAAGTGTCAGTGTGAAAAGTGTTTTGATTTGTTTTTGAATAGAGCAAGTATCCATGAGTCATCTACCTACCCTAAGGAATTAAGCTGTGTAAATGTCCTTAAGGTAGTGCCATCCCACTATTGAGAGGTAGGTAGCACCGTCGTTGGAGTTGTTCGGGTCAATTCATTTGTAGGGACAGTATGGTCACCAGAGCAACAGTAGGACACCTTAGAAGCTACCCTTATGCCATTGATCCTTTTTAATTCCGAGGCAACCGTTTCGAGGCAACTGGATCATGTCATGGACATAAGGACTTACTAAAACGTCCTATACTCGACGACCATGTTTCGAAGGCAAGGCAACAGTGAGACGTACCCTAAGAGTGGTGTGTGAATTTGTGTGTTGTTTTCATGTTAATATTTGTCTTTGATCATGCATTTGTGGTGATCTACGCATTGTTTTTAATTAGTCATTCATTCTTTCATGCAAGTTAGCAGTTTAAAAGTGCGGAAATTAAAGTGCGGAAAGTAAAATTCTACGCTATTACAAGGCGCGGGTCTATACATCGCCAAATTAACAAAGACCCGTTTTGAATAAAAAATGCGGAAAGTAAATAAATTCCTAATTACTATTACAAGGCTTGAGCAATTACATAATATTCACAAAGGAAAATAAAATAACATGCGAAACGAAATAAAAATTGAACGTTCGAGGGCGTTGGACCCTTTTGAAATTAAATTGAATGAAAGGTTAATGAATTATTTAATTAAAAGAAAAGAAATGTTTTTTATGTTTTTGGTATTTAATGGAAATAAAGAAAATTAATTAAAATTAGAAGTTAAATGAAACCCTATTTCTAAATTATTTTTAATTGTTAAAGAAAAATATTAAAGTTTAACCTAATTTACTAAATATTTAATGTACATGTTTATTTAAAAAATAAATTAATAATTAATAATAATGATAATAAGAAAAAATTATTTATTAAGAAAAGTGATAAAAAGTTAAAAAACCTAATTTCTACATATTTTAATTTATTGAGAAAAAGATTAAAGTTTTAAAACCTAATTTACTAAACTAATTATTAAAGTTTATTTACAAAATAACTTAATAGTGAAATAATAATAATTAAATATATTTTAGTTTCTGATTTTTTATCTTATGAAAATTAATTTATGAAATAAAAGAAAACAATTGAAAACAATTAAAAGAATAAAAAGGAAAATCAAATAAAAAAATAAAAATGTGCAAACCATGGGGGTATTCAGACCCAAAGGGAGGTTTTTTTGTGAGAAATCTGGCCCATTAGACAAAAAGCCTTGTTTGACTTTCTGGCATCACGTGCGTGTTCATTGACTCCTGAGTACCGTGGTCTGCATTCTTTGGCCATTGAATTGAGTTTCATGGCCATTTGTATTCTGGCTGTTGGCCATTTGTGTTCTGGCTTTTGCCCATTTGTGTTCTGGCCTCAACGTTCCTTAACCTTTTCAGGATGTCTGTCTCGCCATGTATTGGTGTCATGTGTAAGCTGTTCCGTTTTGGCCATTTGACTTTTGGCTTTTGGTCATTTGTGTTTTGGGCTCAACGTTCCTTAATGAACCTGCATGGCATCCTGTCTAAATCTGCAGTGTTGAATCTCATGAACACATTAAATAAATTACTATATATCATAAAATACAAATAAAGCCAATATATGAAGAAATTTAATGTTTAGACCAATATGACATGTATGAATGATTATACCCTTTTGATCATGGAGATCAATTCAACCTTACACTTACTGGAAAAGTGGTGACATGAATGCTTTTATGCCCTTTTGATCATAGAGATCAAGCCAGCCTTACCCTTACTAAAGAAGTAGTGAGATGTTGGTTTGTAATTGAGATGGCTTGTTTGTAGTGAGAGAGAGATTTGTAATAAGGATTTCAAGGTTTTAGGGTTCTTGAAAGAATTTGATATTCTGACAGTGTTGTGGCAAGCGTTTTTTTTTTCTCCTTTTTTTCTCCTCCCTCTCCTCTCTGGTTTGTGTGAAAAGAAGGTGATTATATAATGAAAATTAGGGTAAAGAAAATGGGTTTTGAATGTGCAATCGGGCCTCCAATGTTCACTTGAGTTCGTCACTTTCCAGGCTAAATCGCAGGGACTTAAGTGCAATTTTTGAAGTTGAAATGTGAAAACAAAATGTAGCTGACATCGATAACTAACTCCTGTCCGAAAATCGGCTCAATCGGATAAACGGTGAATTAGTTATGAATTTTTGAAGTTTCAGCTCAGACAAACTTATTTTGGGCTCCAGTGTCGACTCTGACACGTTCTTCAACAAAAAACTGGTATTGATCGGAGCATAATCCGGTCTCGACTTTTGAAGAAAAGTTGTAGATCTATGAGTCAGGGACCTTGTGTAAAAATATGAGCCCAATCCGATAAAAATTGACCGAGTTATGAATTTTCGAAGTTTCGGCCCAGATGAAATAATATTCAGCATTCAGGATTTTCGGTGCGTCACACACTCGGAGCAAAAAACGAAAGCCTTTTGAACACCGTTCGAACTTGATACCTCCTGTGAAAATGTAGCCAACTCAATTTGTGAAATTTTGGCGCCGGAACCAGCTCGATACGATGAAAATCGACCAAGTTATGATTTTCTGAACATGACGCAAATAAACTTCTGTCACAAATTTTCTGTATGAAAATACTTGATAAATCCACATTTTTGAAGACCTTCTGATCGAAATTGGCTTCCAGCCGTGAGAGATGAAAACGTAGATAATGTCAAGACGAAATTTTGGCCACCGGAACGGGTTTAAAACGAGTCACGATCTTCAAGTTATGAATTTTTTAGCGCGTAAAAACTGCACTTTCAGCACACTTTTTCACCATATTTTTTCAAGAAAACTCGCACATTCGGATACCTTCTTTAAAGAATTGTCTCTTGAGCCGAACCTGAATTTGAGAATACGTTATCAGAGATATCTTGGTGAAAGAACACCTGAATATGACGCGCCGGGTTGGACTTGTGAATTTTTCTTGAAATGTTTTGAGAAATATGGGAGGGCAAATTTTGGGGTACAACAGTTGCCCCTGTTCAATCTTCTTAAACCTGAGGATGTAGATTGGCTTGCGTGCCTTTCGTGATCCGAAGGTGGAAGATGATTGAACACTAGAGTGCCCAGAAATTTGCACTCGCATAGTAGAGTATCAGCAACGTGATGGCGGGAATGGGTTTACAGATGCCATTTGGAGAGATGACAGATAAGAGGATGGGCTTATAGATGCCATTTGGAGTTGTGACAGAGCCTTGTCGGGAATGGGCTTATAGATGCCATTTGGAGACTGTTGGTATGTGGATGGGCTTATAGATGCCATCTAGGTGTCGATCGCGTAAGAGATTCCTTAGCGAGAACTTACGTACCTGAGAAAAGAAAATAATTACCTGGCCTGTTACAGGAGTTGATCTTCAAACTCTTTGTGTAGATGTGCCCTGGCTGGATACAGGAATCGGATCTTCAAACTCTTCAGACGTGCCCTGGCAAGATACAGGAATCGAGTCCAGAGAATATAGTCGTCAACAGATACACCCTGGCGAGATACAGGAATCGGATCTTCGAACTCTTCAGACGTGCCCTGGCAAGATACAGGAATCGAGTCTGGTAATGTTAGTCGTCAACAGATACACCCTGGAAAGATACAGGAATCGGATCTTCGAACTCTTCAGACGTGCCCTGGCAAGATACAGGAATCGAGTCTGGTAATGTTAGGTTGGTGAGTTGTCTCTACTGACAAGTTATCCTCATGGACGAGTGGTCTTTAATGATGAGTGTCTATAACGACGAGTGTCTATAACGACGAGTGTCTATAACGACGAGTGTCTATAACGACGAGTGTCTATAACGACGAGTGTCTATAACGACGAGTGTCTATAACGACGAGTGTCTATAACGACGGGTGTCTTTAACCACGGGTGTCTATAACGACGAGTGTCTATAACGACGAGTGTCTATGACGACGAGTGTCTATAACGACGAGTGTCTATAACGACGAGTGTCTATAACGACGGGTGTCTTTAACCACGGGTGTCTATAACGACGAGTGTCTATAACGACGAGTGTCTATGACGACGAGTGTCTATAACGACGAGTGTCTATAACGACGAGTGTCTATAACGACGGGTGTCTATGACGACGAGTGTCTATAACGACGAGTGTCTATGACGACGAGTGTCTATAACGACGAGTGTCTATAACGACGAGTGTCTATAACGACGAGTGTCTATAACGACGAGTGTCTATAACGACGAGTGTCTATGACGACGAGTGTCTATAACGACGAGTGTCTATAACGACGAGTGTCTATAACGACGAGTTGGATCAGAGAAATCTTTAGGCATTGATTTAACTGGATTTGTATTCTTTGACTGGGTTGGTCTCTTTTGACTGTATTCGTCTACATAGCTGATCTTTTAACTGTATCCTTCCTGAAAGGTAAAGGTCAGTCATATGCAATGCATGATATGGATCAAGCAATAATATTTTTCAACACATGAGATTGTATGATATGATGCGTATATGCATGTATCATGATGTATAACAATGTGATGTTTATGAATGTATCCGCGTCTAGGAAAATAGATCCTTGACGGATGCCGGGAAGTCAAATCCTGGGCTGATGTTGAAGAGTGAGATTCTTCGTTTCCGTTGGGGATGATGATTGCAAGAATACCGGTCGGAGAAGATAACTCCGTTGGGGAATAAACTTGGCGAAGAGATTACTCTGCGGGGAATTACTCTGTGGGAAGAGATACTTCGCTGAGATTTGATGATAACTCCGCTGGGGATTTCGTTGTTGTGCTCTGTTGGAAATGAAGGTATCTTGGTCGCATTCTTCAGCTGAACTTACCTTGGCACTTCGGTGGACAGGGCAACCGGATCATTTAGACAACTCATTATTGCCCCAGTTTCTGTTGGAGAAGAAGGTACTTGTGAAGGTGTTTGATGACTGCCAATTGACAAATCTTCTTCTGGTAGGCAAGTGACGAGATGACAGGACATAGTCGTACGCTTTGATCCCTAACTTTTGCCTGGACCGCCCTTTCGGGTTTTCAGTCCACCGGGATACCTATTTTTGCCCAAGCCGCCTTTTCAGGTTTTCGACTTGCCGGGTATACAGATTTTTTTCATTTCATCCCTCATTTTTGCCCGAACCCTTTTGGTTCGCCGGGAAGCCCTTATTTTTGCCTAGGTGTGTCAACCTAGCGGGTCTTTGATTACGCGTAGTATTTTTTCCGACTATGTCCATGCTCTCAGGATGTAGGGAGGTTCCCCTGTTATTGTGTTGCCACGCTACCAGAAGATGTTTGGTCATGCAAGATTTGTTGCTGGGAATTCATGTCCAATGCCCCAAGTGGCTCAGGCGGAGGTTTGCCCCTGGCTGTTTGGCATCTTGAGAGATTCCTTGAATCTTGACTGGACTGCCCCAGATGATGGACAATGATCAGGCCATGCCCCTTGATTGGAAGTGTTTCTTCCACTGGAGGTGACTCTTTTGTTGAGAAGACATTCGTTCATCGGATATTCGTTGCGCAAAGTTCTCTGCTGTTCAAACAAATAATCATATGCAAACAATATTATCTTAAGAATGCAAAGCTTAAGTCTGTCTTGAAATTTTTGAAAATGCATTTTTCAATAAAAGCAAGTGAGTTTTTTTTTGTAAACTATGATGTCAACTCGTTATTTTACCGCAAGCCTTAAGGAGTCAGGATACCTTTGTAACAGTATGCTTTCGAACTAACCCATGCTTCAGCTAGGAATTTTAAGGGTTATAACGTAGCCTGGTTCACGGTTCAAAAAACAAAGGATAAAGGCTCAAATTTATTTGTACCCACCCGTTCTTCGTGATGTTCTTCAATCCTAAACTCAGCTAATCGTGCGTTAGACCTTGTTGAGTCTTTGCTTTGATATACCAGTGATGGTTCGAATACTGACGATTTATTTTGATTAGGAAGTCATTTCCTTTTGTTGAGGATTTGTTGGACCTCTTTCTTTTTGATTTCATTATCCCTGTTTTTTGCCTGAACTGTTTCTTTTGGAATTACAGTCAGCGGGATGCCCCAGTTTTGTAAGTCTCCTTCATAGGTTTTGACTTATTGGGCTTTAGTTTTTTTTTTTTTTTGGTAATGACTGCCTGTCTTTATGATTATCCGGAACCATCACTGTATTTTGTTTTGGAGGACTCTTTTTGGTGCCATTTGTTGTGCACTTGGATCAATTGAGAGAACTACCCTGCCCCAGGTTATGATTAAGGGTTTTAATTTTCGAAAAGAAAAACTCCTACTTCTTTGGCTCGAAGGGGTTGACGAGGGATTATCATCCTTATAACTCCAGTGTTTAGGAATTGAAATAATGCATGTACCTCATCAGTGGGGTCTGTTCAAAAGCATATTGTAAAGATCGTGGTATCGTTTTCGTCATCCTCCCTCAAGAGGTTTAGAATTGTTAACCGAGCGTTGAACATCACAAAAATATGAAAACAGTTTTAAGCATAGTAAACATAATTACTTCAAAACAGACACGTGTAATGCATTAATGAAATAACAAAGTTTGACATGAATAAAATGTTTGAACAATCAAAGAAAAATACAACTTGAACATTCGAAAGAACAAAAGACATTCTCGATGATTTGGTGTAGGATCAGTGTTCAAACTTGACCTCCTTGGCATCGATCAAATCCTGGATCTTGTTCTTCAAGGTCCAACAGTCGTCGGTGTCATGTCCAGGACTGTCAAAATGGTAGGCACATCTCACACCCGGGTTGTACTTGGAAGAGGAAGTATCAGGATTTTGAGGAGGATCCTTTAGTGTGATCAGTTTTGCCTTCAGCAATTGTTGTAATGCCTGAGACAAAGACATGTTGATGTCAGTATACTTCCTATCTTGATACTTTATCCTACGCCTATTGCTCTTTCTTTGTTGAACAGGCGCGGGATCAGAGATCTGGATTTCCCCTACATCATGACGACCCTTTTTACCATGTATAACATTGGACTCTTTCTTCCCACTGTGGGGCTTTTTCTGAGCATCAGTAGGTGCGGTTTCTTGAATCTTCCCCGACTTGATACCAGCTTCAATTCTTTCTCCAGTCAGAATGAGGTCTGTAAACCCTGCAGATGAATTACCAATGAGATGATTAAAGAACGGCCCGGATAGGGTCCCCAAGAACATGTCCACAAGTTCACGGTCGGTTAATGGTGGCTGCACCCTGTCAGCCAGGTCCCTCCACTTCTGCGCATATTCTTTAAAACCTTCTCCCGATCCTAGCGACATACACTGGAGTTGGGTACGTGTAGGAGCGAGGTCGGCATTATACTGATACTGCTTGTAAAAAGCAGTAGCCAATTCCTCCCAGTTACGAACCTTGGTTCCATCCAGCAGATAGAACCATTCGAGATGAGTCCCTGAAAGACTCTCCTGGAAGAAATGCATCCATAAGTTCTTGTCCATAGTATACGGCTGAATCTTCCGCACATAAGATCTGAGATGTAGCTTAGGGCAAGACGCACCGTCATACTTTGTGAAAGATGGTGCTTTAAACTTGTGTGGGATGACCACACCAGAAGATAGACCCAAGTCTCCAAAATCCAACCCAGGCACTTGTTGAATTTCCATGGCATTCAGGCGATCCTCTAACTGTTTGTACTTGTCTTCAGTTGGGGGGTACTGCTCCTCATTGAACTTCATCTCGTTGTCGGAGACCACTGAGCTAGGAACTTCTCTCTCATGGGGACTGTCTTTCCCAACAGACGGGGTAGTCAGCTCAACTTCATTTAATGATTCATTCCCAGCTTTGCGTCTCGGGTTGAACAGCACAGTCCTCTTCTTCTTCTTCTTCTTCAAAATCAGGGTCTTCAGATCTTGTTGCCCCTGGGCTAGACTCTTGATCAATTCTTGGAACTGGGCGTTCTGAGCCTAGAGGGCCTTGATGGATTGCTCAGTAGATGACTCAGGATTCATGACTATCGGCTGAAATAAACAGCGAAGAAGGTAAGCAACCTGTAAAAGGGATACCTGTAATGCAATGATATGTATGTATGCATGCAATGTTTTCAAGGATCTCGCGGGGTAAACAAGAAAATTGTTAGAGTTGGGATCCGATAGCTTGATTGAAGGAACTGCATGTTGTTGAGAGTCCTTCTTCAAGGGTCAAGGCTCACCATATCGAGTGGGTCATAGCCCCTGACAACCTTGTCTAGAGGAAAATAAATCCCCTTTGTCCCTTGCTGGATAATTGGTTCAGTATGACCTGCATCATAAGCCCTCGAGGTCCTTGAAATGGATTAGTCCTTGTGCAGGATGTATGCAATGGTATGATGGCATGCTATGCATGGAATGATGTAAGTAGGCCCTGTAATGAGTCCCAATTAAGGACTGTAAACAAAACATGCAAAGAACTCGAGTGTCAGATAACAAGTATGCAAGTAGTCAAGTTTGAAGGCACACAAGTCACACAAAAGAGCCCTTAGGGTTTAGGCCAGCATGGGGTCTAGGTATTACCCTCTTTCAGCTTTTTGGTTAAGACATGGCCTATCAGAAGTAACCGGGTTCTAGAGGATCCCAATATCACTAACTACCCTCAATCGGTCATAACTCCAGCATCACAATCTTTTCTTGCGGCCAGAACCATCACGAGAGTTTAGCCTCAATGGGTGTAGCATACTGCTACTGTTCTATTGGCCAAGTTGGGTCATTTAAGGTTCTAAGGTCGGCTGGTGCTTAATGACTCCTCAGAAGACCCATATTCTCCTCGTTGCGACACAAGGGATATCGGTACAGACCAAGGTGCCACACCAACGTAGCCACTGCTTCACCCATGTCGGTCTATGCCGGACAGGTCCCTCACAGCTTATGCTACCTAACAGGGTATCCCCAGATCCGGGTTAGGATCTATGTAACTCCAATGCAACCCACAATAATAAAGCAAACAAATCACAACAATTGAAAACACAAGTGATCTTAGTCCTAAGGTACACCTCACTTTCAATCTCCCCAGCAGAGTCTCCAGTTCTGTGATCGGTGGATCTGGAACTGACTGTTTAACGCTGGATCGCGAAATGTCGCGGAAGCAAGAGTCGCCACCGTCTTTTATTTTCTCCAACATGGACAGGACAAAAGCACAGCAAAATTCCTTATGAGATAGTTTCTCGGTTCGGGAGGTAGATTTATAGAAAGGGAAGGTGTTAGCACCCTTTCTATCCATGGTTATCCATGGGCTCTTAGATACTTGCTCATTGTGTTTTCAAAAGTGTTTGCTTTTCAAATGTGAGTGGGTTTGAAAAAGTTTCGTTTAAAGATTTCAGATCGACTCTTGTATCTGTCCTCAAGAGTGTTTGAAAAATTATTTTGAAAGCTTTTTTGAAAAGTGTCAGTGTGAAAAGAGTTTTGATTTGTTTTTGAATAGAGCAAGTATCCATGAGTCATCTACCTACCCTAAGGAATTAAGCTGTGTAAATGTCCTTAAGGTAGTGCCATCCCACTATTGAGAGGTAGGTAGCATCGTCGTTGGAGTTGTTCGGGTCAATTCATTTGTAGGGACAGTATGGTCACCAGAGCAACAGTAGGACACCTTAGAAGCTACCCTTATGCCATTGATCCTTTTTAATTCCAAGGCAACCGTTTCGAGGCAGCTGGATCATGTCATGGACATAAGGACTTACTAAAACGTCCTATACTCGACGACCATGTTTCGAAGGCAAGGCAACAGTGAGACGTACCCTAAGAGTGGTGTGTGAATTTGTATGTTGTTTTCATGTTAATATTTGTCTTTGATCATGCATTTGTGGTGATCTACGCATTGTTTTTAATTAGTCATTCATTCTTTCATGCAAGTTAGCAGTTTAAAAGTGCGGAAATTAAAGTGCGGAAAGTAAAATTCTACGCTATTACAAGACGCGGGTCTATACATCGCCAAATTAACAAAGACCCGTTTTGAATAAAAAATGCGGAAAGTAAATAAATTCCTAATTACTATTACAAGGCTTGAGCAATTACATAATATTCACAAAGGAAAATAAAATAACATGCGAAACGAAATAAAAATTGAACGTTCGAGGGCGTTGGACCCTTTTGAAATTAAATTGAATGAAAGGTTAATGAATTATTTAATTAAAAGAAAAGAAATGTTTTTTATGTTTTTGGTATTTAATGGAAATAAAGAAAATTAATTAAAATTAGAAGTTAAATGAAACCCTATTTCTAAATTATTTTTAATTGTTAAAGGAAAATATTAAAGTTTAACCTAATTTACTAAATATTTAATGTACATGTTTATTTACAAAATAAATTAGTAATTAATAATAATGATAATAAGAAAAAATTATTTATTAAGAAAAGTGATAAAAAGTTAAAAAACCTAATTTCTACATATTTTAATTTATTGAGAAAAAGATTAAAGTTTTAAAACCTAATTTACTAAACTAATTATTAAAGTTTATTTACAAAATAACTTAATAGTGAAATAATAATAATTAAATATATTTTAGTTTCTGATTTTTTATCTTATGAAAATTAATTTATGAAATAAAAGAAAACAATTGAAAACAATTAAAAGAATAAAAAGGAAAATCAAATAAAAAAATAAAAATGTGCAAACCATGGGGGGTATTCAGACCCAAAGGGAGGTTTTTTTGTGAGAAATCTGGCCCATTAGACAAAAAGTCTTGTTTGACTTTCTGTCATGACGTGCGTGTTCATTGACTCCTGAGTACCGTGGTCTGCATTCTTTGGCCATTGGATTGGGTTTCATGGCCATTTGTATTCTGGCTGTTGGTCATTTGTGTTCTGGCTTTTGGCCATTTGTGTTCTGGCCTCAACGTTCCTTAACCTTCTCAGGATGTCTGTCTCGCCATGTATTGGTGTCATGTGTAAGCTGTTCCGTTTTGGCCATTTGACTTTTGGCTTTTGGCCATTTGTGTTTTGGCCTCAACGTTCCTTAATGAACCTGCATGGCATCCTGTCTAAATCTGCAGTGTTGAATCTCATGAACACATTAAATAAATTACTATATATCATAAAATATAAATAAAGCCAATATATGAAGAAATTTAATGTTTAGACCAATATGACATGTATGAATGATTATACCCTTTTGATCATGGAGATCAATTCAACCTTACCCTTACTGGAAAAGTGGTGACATGAATGCTTTTATGCCCTTTTGATCATAGAGATCAAGCCAGTCTTACCCTTACTGAAGAAGTAGTGAGATGTTGGTTTGTAATTGAGATGACTTGTTTGTAGTGAGAGAGAGATTTGTAATAAGGATTTCAAGGTTTTAAGGTTCTTGAAAGAATTTCATATTCTGATAGTGTTGTGGCAAGCATTTTTTTTTCTCCTTTTTTTCTCCTCCCTCTCCTCTCTGGTTTGTGTGAAAAGAAGGTGATTATATAATGGAAATTAGGGTAAAGAAAATGGGCTTTGAATGTGCAATCGGGCCTCCAATGTTCACTTGAGTTCGTCACTTTCCAGGCTAAATCGCAGGGACTTAAGTGCAATTTTTGAAGTTGAAATGTGAAAACAAAATGTAGCTGACATCGATAACTAACTCCTGTCCGAAAATCGGCTCAATCGGATAAACGGTGAATTAGTTATGAATTTTTGAAGTTTCAGCTCAGACAAACTTATTTTGGGCTCCAGTGTCGACTCTGACACGTTCTTCAACAAAAAACTGGTATTGATCGGAGCATAATCCGGTCTCGACTTTTGAAGAAAAGTTGTAGATCTATGAGTCAGGGACCTTGTGTAAAAATATGAGCCCAATCTGATAAAAATTGACCGAGTTATGAATTTTCGAAGTTTCGGCCCAGATGAAATAATATTCAGCATTCAGGATTTTCGGCACGTCACACACTCGGAGCAAAAAACGAAAGCCTTTTGAACACCGTTCAAACTCGATACCTCCTGTGAAAATGTAGCCAACTCAATTTTTGAAATTTTGGCGCCGGAACCAGCTCGATACGATGAAAATCGACCAAGTTATGATTTTCTGAACATGACGCAAATAAACTTCTGTCACAAATTTTCTGTATGAAAATACTTGATAAATCCACATTTTTGAAGACCTTCTGATCGAAATTGGCTTCCAGCCGTGAGAGATGAAAACGTAGATAATGTCAAGACGGAATTTTGGCCACCGGAACGGGTTTAAAACGAGTCACGATCTTCAAGTTATGAATTTTTTAGCGCGTAAAAACTGCACTTTCAGCACACTTTTTCACCATATTTTTTCAAGAAAACTCGCACATTCGGATACCTTCTTTAAAGAATTGTCTCTTGAGCCGAACCTGAATATGAGAATACGTTATCAGAGATATCTTGGTGAAAGAACACCTGAATATGACGCGCCGGGTTGGACTTGTGAATTTTTCTTGAAATGTTTTGAGAAATATGGGAGGGCAAATTTTGGGGTACAACAAATCCAAATACAACAACTTGAGTCAGGGGTTATGACCCACTTGATCTGGTGAGCTTGCTTTCGTAGAAGGACACTAAACGATACAAAGTTCTTCAATCAAAGCCACAAAGTTCAACGCCTAACATTTTTCTTGTTTACCCCGCGAGATCTTTGAAAACATTTGCATATCATACATGTCATTGCATAATAGGTAGTCTCCAGTACATGTCTCATATGTTCTTGCTATTTATTTCAGCAATGGCACTCTAACAAGACAATGGAGATCTTCGAACTCAAGAGGCTAAAATCATGGAAATGGTCCAAAACCTATCCAAGAGGCAGGAAGAGTTGAAAGCACTCCTTGCTGGGGACCTGGCCAAGAAAAGTCCTGAGGACAATAAGTACGAGCGGTTGGAACAACTGCAAGCTAAGGTGGAAGCAATGAGAATCCAGATTCTAGGGGAGATGGCTCTCATCCAAGGCCTAGCCCGGGGACAAGAAGAGCTGAGAGTCATTATCAACAAACTTCTTCAAGACGGATACAACAGTCGGTTCTACCATCGTATCACAAAGATAAATAGAAAATTATACTTCTCTTTATGGTGGTACATTTGTAATGTCATATGGGAAAACTTCCGGAAATTCACGTACTACTTGCAACTTATCAATAGCATCCTGATTCTCAATGGGTAATGACGCCATTAATAAAAACACCAGAGCTTCATCTTGCATCAATTCCTTCAACTTTCTAGAAGATAAGAATCTTGCTTCCTCTTCCTCATCAAGAGTAGAAAAATGCACATGTTTCTTGTAATAGTTAATATGAACATAATTATATTCCAACCACTTCATACCCAAAATTACATCTAGACCACTCAGCGGTAGAAAACTAGATCAACAAAGAAATCTCTAATAGATAGAGAAAGGACACTTCAAGCATACTAGAGAAGTAGTCACCGATCCATTAGCTGGAATGTCGATAACCATTTCTCCATTCATAGAGGATAATTAGAGACCCAACTTTTTAGCATAATCAACAACAATAAAACAATGTGTAGAACCAGTATCAATAATAGTAATTAAATGAGTAATATTAATGAAGCAAATACCTTTAATAAAATGATATCCACTAGATGTCTGAGTTCTAGTGTCCATATCAAGTCCATAGTGTCCATATCGAGTTCAGAAAGTTATCTTTTGAATATCCTCACACTTTACTCGAATTTGGTGATATCCCGACCTTAAGTCAATCTTGCTAAACACGCATGCATCTACCAATTGATCCATCAAATCATCTATTCTCGAAAGTGGATACTTGTTTTTAATCATCACTTTGTTCAATTTCAGGTAGTCCATACATAGTCTCATACTACCTTCCTTCTTTTTCACCTGCAACACCAGAGCTCCCCAAGGTGATACACTTGGTCTAATAAATTTCTTTTCAAGCAATTCTTCTAGTTGTTTCTTCAATTCTGCTAATTCAAATGCTGATATTCGATAGGGTTCCATAGAAATAGGTTTGGTACCCGGAACAAGATCAATAGAAAATTATACTTCCCTTTCTTGCGGCACGTGTGTAATGTCATATGGGAAAAATTCCAGAAATTCACGCACTACTTGCAAGTTATCTATAGCATCCTGATTCTCAACGGGTAAAGACGCCATTAATAAAAACACCAGAGCTTCATCTTGCATCAATTCCTTCAACTGTCTAGCAGATAAGAATCTTTCTTCCTCTTCCTCATCAGGAGTTGAAAACCGCACATGTTTCTTCTAACAGTTAATATGAACATAATTATATTTCAACCAGTTCATACCCAAAATTACATCCAGACCACTCAGCGGTAGAAAACTAGATCAACAAAGAAGTCTCTGTCATAGATAGATAAAGGACACTTCAATAATACTAAAGAAGTAGTCACTGATCCCTTAGCTAGAATGTCTATAACCATCTCGCCATTCATAGAGGATAATTCGAGACCCAACTTTTTAGCATAATCAGCAGCAATAAAACAATGTTTAGAACCAGTATCAATAATGGTAATTAAAGGAGTAATATTAATGAAGAAAATACCTTTAATCAAATGGTCTCCACTAGATGTCTGAGTTCTAGTGTCCATATTAAGTTCATAGTGTCCATATCGAGTTCAGAAAGTTCTCTTTTGAATATCCTCACCCTTTACTCGAATTTGGTGATATCCCGACCTTAAGTCAATCTTGCTAAACACGCATGCATCTACCAATTGATCCATCAAATCATCTATTCTAGAAAGTGGATACTTGTTTTTGATCGTCACTTTGTTCAATTACAGGTAGTCCACACAGAGTCTCATACTACCATCCTTCTTTTTTGAAATTCTGGCTGCAGATACTCAATGTCACAGTGAATGTTATGACACCGTATCTGACTTTCTATAAGACAGTAAATAGAAAAACAGTAAATAACACAGTCAATTGTTTACCCAGTTCAGTGTGAAACAACACCTACTCTGGGGGCTACCAAGCCATGGAGGAAATCCACTATAAGAGATATTAATTCAGGAATAAACCAACCAGTTTATCTCCTTCACTTAAGACCTACCCAATGCAACTTCAATCTAAGTTCAACTTAAACCTGAGTTCCTACTCACTCCCCCTCAATCACAACAGTGATACTAAACAATTGACTAATGAAATAATGAAGACACTCTTCAGAACATACACTTGATTATGCTTCACAGCTTTTAATCAAGTAACACAAACACTCGTGCTTCAAAGCTTTGAGTGATATATAAACCTAACTTGACCTTGCTTCAAAGCTTTAGTCAATAGACACAAACACTCTTGCTTCAAAGCTTTGAGTGATACACAACCCTTACAATCAAAACCTATTCCAAGTCACTTATCGCAATGATACTTTCTTGGATTACAGTAGTTAAAACTATACAGCCCCAAGTTGTTCTTCTGTCTAAGAGTTAATTTCCAATCAGCTTTCCTGTTGAATATATATGCAGCTGTTTCTTCAGTTAGGGATTCCACGAAAAGCTAGGGTTAATTAGGGTTAACCTCAAGACTTGGTCACAA
The DNA here is from genome assembly GCA_948472305.1 of Vicia faba. Lineage (NCBI taxonomy): Eukaryota > Viridiplantae > Streptophyta > Magnoliopsida > Fabales > Fabaceae > Vicia > Vicia faba. The sequence goes on from OX451739.1 coordinate 975,022,121, forward strand.
GACTTTATCAACCAGATTAGGGTTGAGCTCAGTTAACCTAAAGTCCACGTGAGATTCTGTTCTGGAATGTATGAACCAAATTCCTGAAAAATCTCAGAATTAACCAAACTGCATAACTGTTAGATCAGTACAGGATGTCTTAACATTTGTTCTGACAACAAAAATCCTGTTTACTGATTTTGGTAGAAAGATAAATGTGATCATTGCAAAATGCTCAGATACACACTCATAAATAGCAGCTACTGTATGCCATTCTTTTTCTGCATAAAGTACCTAATAATCCAGAATGTTATGACATCAGTCATGACATTCACACACCTGGTTTTACCAAAAATACATGCCAATAACTAAACCCTTACAAACTCCCCCTTTGGCAAATTTTTGGCTAAAACCCTAAGCAATCAGAGAATAGAGAGCAGTAGAATGAATATGTCTGCAGAAAAAATAATGTCTACCAAGTAATTAACACAAAATATCTCCCCCTCTTTAGCCACAAATAGGCCAAAGATACATGTACTTATATGTTATATAGTCATCCAAAATGAGTAATAAAAACAAAACAAAAAAAACTGAAATCACTTGCAGCAACAGGTACCAGCAGCAAGCTTGACAACTCCACCAAACTTTAAGCTCTGTCATCTTCCGAGGAGGTACTTTCTTCAGCATTGAGCTGATCTTCAGCAGCATCCTCTTCCCTTCTTTGTCCATCAGTCTCCTTCTGTTCTAATAAGGCAATTAGGTTCTCAAGAGTCTTTTTCCTTGTCTCCAGCTCTTTGCAGGTTTCCTTCAGCACAGCTATAACATCAGATGTCTTGGACTGAGTTTTTACAGTTGATGTCTCAGTTGATGTCATGACAATGTCAGGAACATAAGATCCCTGGAATAGCTTATAGTGCAACCCAAGAGCAGGGGCTCTTTTGCATACAGTATCTCTTTCCACCAGAATGTCTGGATACTGAGCAAGGACAATACCACATAGGAGGGAGGGAAAGGCAATAGGGCCTTTAACAGCATAGCTTCCAGCATGTTTTAAAGTTTGATCAAAGATATACCTGCCATAGTCAAATTCAGTCCTGGTTCCAACAGCATAAATGAATCTTCCCAATCCTGTGGAGATGATTGATTTATGGTTGGTAGGAACCCAGTTGGCTGCACCAATCTTGTGCAGGATGGCAAATTTCATGCTTAGTTTGCTAGCATTCAGCTTTCCTTTTAAGGGCCAGCACTTGACTTGTCTTGCAGTGATGGTTTGGCAAACTTCATTGTCAGTAACCTCTAGTTCAGGGCAAGCCTCATCTGGTCTTCCAAGGAATTTGTTAATTTCAGAGGGAGAGAAATTAACCTTTCTTCCTCTCACATAGACACATTTAAAGTCAGTTGACCTTCCATCAGCACATTCATCAGACAAATTCACTATGAATTCCTTGACAAGATTTTCATAGCATTTGGTAAACTTTACCACAGTATTCATTAGTCCAGCAGCTTTGATTAGGTCCATGATCTCCTTACAATCCATGGCACCATTGTTCAGTTCTCTTTCCAAGGCTATTCTTTTCAAGCAAACATACTTCCATCTGTTGGCATTTTCAGGGTGGTGAAATGAAATGTTGTCAGTGGGGACTTCAGGAACTTTAGCCATTTTGCTGGAAGGGAGTTTCCTTCTGAGAGGAATGTCTTCAGCATCAATTTCAAATTCTGATTCCTCATCAGAATCAGAAGGTTCAGGCTCTTTCCTTTTCTTTACTATTGGTTGTCTCACAGGCTTTAAGAGACTCCCAGCATGTACTCGGGTTTTCACCTTCCCTTTGGACAGTCCAGTCTTCACAGTTTCTACACCAGTCTTGCCTTCAGACCTGGTTTTCTTGTGAGCAACATCAGTAGTCTTCTCTTTGGTCAAACATTTTGCAGTATCCTGCTTGCCTTTTCTGTTCATCATTCCCCTAGCTATGCTAGGGTTGATATTTGAAATTAGGTCATTGTGTGAGTAGTCTTCATCCACATCAATAACGGGGGGTTCAACCTCCTTCTCTGAAGGGTTCTGGAGATTATCAAGATTATCAGATGATTTCTGAATGTTGTCATTTGGTGTCTCAACATTCTCAGAGACATCTGGATTTATGTCAACATTTGGACTTGCTGATTCTTGATTTAAAGGAACAGAAATGTCGGGCACAGAGTGGTTCTCACTCAGAATTCTTGTAACAAGCCTGGCTATTGCTTGATGAACATAAGCTGAGCCTTCCCTATTTGGAACAGAAGGTGAAGGTTGAGAGGGATTACCGGATGAAGTAGCTTGAGACCTTCCCGCATGCCCTGTTCTTAGCTTTTTAACCTTAAAGGGGTTAGTTGCCATTACTTTAAGAGGAGTAATCTCTAGGACTTCAGAATCCATGCATGATGTGATTGCCCTAGAATCTCGATCAGAGGAAGCAGATGAAACAGTCGTCTTGGATGAGGATGATGTTTGAGACATTTTGATAGTCTTAGAAAACCAGTAGTAACGAGAGAGAAATCTTTGATTAAGAGAAGGGGATTTGTTGCAGAACCGAGAGAGGAAGGAGGTAAATGAGTGTCTATTCAACTTCTTAATAATTTTGAAAGAAATGGGAAAACATATGATTAACCCAATCAAAATAGACTTAACAAACAAAACTCCTTCAACCCTTGTTTTAAGCAAAATTAATTGCTACAATTCCTCATGTTGGCAAATTCCCAACTTGCCCCTCAAATTTTCAAATTGATTTACATCAAGAGCCTTGGTAAAAATGTCAGCCAGCTGTAGCTCAGTGGCAACATGTTCCAGTTTAATCGTCTTCTCCTCTACAAGGTCTCTGATAAAGTGATGTCTAATGTCAATATGCTTGGTCCTGCTATGCTGAATAGGGTTCTTGGAAATGTTGATTGTACTCAGATTGTCACAGTACAATGTCATAACATCTTGTGTGACATTATACTCAGTAAGCATCTGTTTCATCCAGATCATTTGAGAACAGCTATTACCAACTGCAATGTATTCAGCTTCAGCAGTAGAGAGAGACACACAATTCTGTTTCTTGCTGAACCAGGAGACCAGATTATTTCCTAAGAAGAAACATCCTCCAGAGGTGCTTTTTCTATCATCAGCACTTCCAGCCCAATCAGCATCACAATAACCAGTCAGAGTTGGTTCACAACCATGAGAGTACAACAAGCCATAGTTGTAAGTTCCACTTACATACTTCAAAATTCTCTTCACTTGGTTGATATGACTGACTTTAGGATCAGCTTGGTATCTTGCACAAACTCCAACTGCAAAAGCAATGTCAGGTCTGCTGGCTGTTAAGTACAGCAGACTTCCTATCATGCTTCTGTACAGGCTTTGGTCCACCTTAACCCCACTTGAATCTTTGGATAGCTTTAAATGAGTAGGTGCAGGAGTCCTTTTGTGACTGGCATTCTCCATACAAAACTTCTTGACAATGTTCTTTGCATACTTGCTTTGAGATAGAAAAATTGAGTCCTCCATCTGTGAGACTTGCAGTCCAAGAAAGTAGGTCAGTTCTCCCATGAGACTCATTTCGAATTTAGCCTGCATCTGGTCAGCAAAATGTTTAACCATTTGATCTAACATTCCCCCAAACACTATGTCATCAACATATATTTGAGCTACCATTAACTTCCCTCCTTCATTTTTGACAAAAAGGGTTTTTTCCAAGCCTCCTTTTCTGTATCCTTTGTCTGAGAGAAATTTTGTTAACCTGTCATACCATGCTCTAGGAGCTTGTTTCAGGCCATATAAAGCTTTCCTCAATTTGTAGACATGATCATGGTGGTTTGGATCCACAAAACCTTTAGGCTGTTCCATATAAACTTCCTCATTTAAGTACCCATTTAGGAATGCACTTTTTACATCCCTCTGAAATAACTTGAACTTCAGGAGACAAGCAATTCCCAATAGGAGTCTGATAGATTCCAGTCTAGCTACAGGGGCAAAGGTCTCATCAAAATCAACCCCTTCAACTTGAGTGTATCCTTGGGCAACAAGTCTTTCCTTATTCCTGGTGACAACTCCTTCAGCATCTGATTTGTTCTTGTATATCCATTTTGTGCCAATGATGTTTGTTCCCTCTGGTCTAGGAACTAACTCCCAAACTTCATGTTGCTTAAATTGGTTCAATTCATCTTGCATTGCACCAATCCAGTATTCATCAGTTAAAGCCTCCTTAACATTTCTTGGTTCAATTTTAGAGACAAAGCAAGAGTTTGAGATGATTTCTCTAGATCTTGTAATGACTCCACTGTTAGGATCTCCTATGATGAGTTCTTTAGGATGATCTTTCTGAATTCTGATGGAAGGGATTTTGTTAGCTTCCTTGGATTCAGAGTCTGCTACAGTGGTGTTAGGTAGGTCATTCTGTTGAGTTGGAGTCTCAAGGAATGTCTCAACATTACAAGGGACATCTGTTTCCTCATGATAATCATCAACTATGACATTTATAGATTCCATCATGACTTTGGTCCTTGAATTGAATACCCTATAAGCTCTGCTGTTGGTGGAGTATCCTAGAAATATTCCTTCATCACTTTTAGGGTCCAGCTTTCTCCTTTGTTCACGATCTGCCAGAATATAGCATTTGCTACCAAATACATGGAAGTACTTCACAGTTGGCTTTCTTCCTTTCCAGAGTTCATAAATGGTGGATGAGGTTCCCTTTCTCAAAGTGACTCTGTTATGGACATAACAGGCTGTATTCATAGCTTCATCCCAAAAATGAATAGGAAGTCTTTTGGCATGTATCATTGCTCTGGCAGATTCCTGTATGGTCCTATTTTTCCTTTCTACAACTCCATTTTGTTGAGGAGTTATAGGAGAAGAGAATCCATGACTAATTCCTTCTGAGGAACAGAACTCATTAAACTTACTGTTTTCAAATTCCTTGCCATGATCACTTCTGATTCTGACAATACATCCTTCTTTTTCTCTTTGAATTCTTTTGTGCAGTTCTTTAAAAACTTCAAATACATCAGATTTTTCCCTAATGAAGTTAATCCAGGTGAATCTGGAAAAATCATCCACAACAACATAGGCATATCTTTTTCCACCAAGACTTTCCACCTGCATTGGTCCCATCAGATCCATATGTAGAAGTTCTAGAACCTTAGAGGTGGTCAGATGTCTTGACTTTGGATGTGACATCCTAGTCTGCTTACCAACTTGACATTCACCACAAACTCTCCCTTCATCAATTTGCAGTCTTGGAATCCCTCTGACTGCCTCCATGGATATAATCCTTTTCATTCCTCTTAGATGAAGATGGCCAAGTTTTTGGTGCCACAGATTCACCTATTTTTCTTCTTTGGCAATAGAACACTCAGTGGAGTAATTGGTGTTCTCAGGTTCCCACAAGTAACAGTTGTCTTTAGATCTGACTCCTTTCATTACAACTTCTTGTTTTTCATTAGTTACAAGACATTCAGATTTTGAGAAGTTGACCTTGAATCCTAGATCACATAATTGACTGATACTAATGAGATTAGCAGTCAGGCCTTTTACCAATAGTACTTCATTTAGATTTGGAACTCCAGGGCAGTCCAAATTACCAACTCCTTTGATTTCTCCTCTAGCACCATCTCCAAAGGTCACATAACTTGTGGTGTCAGGTTTAACATTATTGAGAAGGTTCTTGATTCCAGTCATGTGCTTAGAACACCCACTGTCAAAGTACCAGTCTTCCTTTGCAGAGACTCTAAGGGAAGTGTGGGCTATCAGGGAAGTAGCCTTTTTCTTCCACTGTGGAGTATGTGGTACCTTGTTAGACTTAGGTTTGACACTTGGGTTCTGATTAGGGTATCCATACAATCTGAAGCAGAATGGCTTTATGTGACCAAACCTCCCACAATGATGACATCTCCATCTTTGGTACTTTTTCTTCATATTTCTTTGTTCCCGATGTTGAGTGCTATGTTGTGACATCTGCTTTGACATTTGTTTATCAGGCCTGATCTTCTTGTCTGCACCAGATTTATTTGCTGCCACAAATCCTAGACCAGACTTGTTTCCCACATTTTGTCCAACCTGAAGGATTTCTTCCAATTTGTCAGTTCCATTTGTCAGCATCTTGACAGATTTGGTCATCTAGTTCAGTTTTGAGTTCAGCATTTGAACTTCCCCTTCTAGATGACTTATAGTTTCAATGTCTGCCCTTTTTTTAGCCTCCAACTTTATTATGAGTTTTATTTATCTCTCATTTTGCAGACAGACTTCAGCACTTCTGATACATAATTTCTTGTAGGTATCAGCCAGTTCTTCAAATGTCACTTCCTCATCACTAGTGTCACTTTCAGAGGTACAAACACCAGTTAGTGCAGTAACTAGTTTGGTAGATTCTTCTTCAGAATTACTTTCTGAATCACAGTCAGACCAGGTAACAGACATTCCTTTCTTTTGTTTCTTAAGAAAGGTAAGGCATTCAGCTCGAATGTGCCCATATCCTTCACATCCATGGCATTGAATTCCTCTGCTTTGATTTCCCTTCTCTTCAGACTTTGGTCTTCTGCTGGAGTCATAAGATCTGTTAATGTCAGAAGGGATGTTCTTAACATTTGACCTTGACTTTGGATCCATTATCTTGATGAGTTTGTTGAATTGTCTTCCAAGCATGGCTATAGCTTCTGAAATATTTTCTTCTTCATCCTCCTTGTTTTCATCTTCAGTGTTGGACACAAGTGCTATGCTCTTGTTTTTCTTGTCAACATTGTCACTGATCCCCATCTCAAAAGTCTGAAGAGACCCAATGAGTTCATCCACCTTCAACTTGCTGATATCCTGGGCTTCCTCTATAGCAGTTACCTTCATTGCAAATCTTTTAGGCAAGGATCTGAGAATCTTTCTCACCAGTTTTTCCTCTGACATCTTTTCTCCCAATGATCCTGAGGTGTTGGCAATCTCCAAGATGTTCATGTGAAACTCATGAATGGTTTCATCTTCCATCATCCTTAGGTTCTCAAACTTGGTAGTCAGCATCTGAAGCCTTGACATTTTTACTTTGGATGTGCCCTCATGGGTAGTTTTGAGAGTGTCCCACACTTCCTTGGCCAGTTCACATTGATGTACTAGTCTGAATATGTTTCTATCAATTCCATTGAACAAGGCATTTAAAGCTTTGGAATTACCCAGGGCTAACTCATCTTCTTCTTTGCTCCATTCTTCCTCAGGCTTCAGACTGATTGTCCCATCTTTCTCAGTTATGGTGGGATGGTTCCATCCTTTGTCAGCAGCTCTCCAAGCCTTTTTGTCCAGTGATTTTAAGAAGGCAATCATATGAGGTTTCCAGTAGTCATAATTTGATCCATCCAGAATGGGTGGTCTGTTTCCAAAAACTCCTTCTTTGTCCATAGTGCCAGAAAGTGATATCCCTAGATCTCACCCAGTAAGACAGGCAGGGTGCCTGCTCTGATGCCAATTGAAATTCTGGCAGCAGATACTCAATGTCACAGTGAATGTTATGACACCGTATCTGACTTTCTATAAGACAGTAAATAGAAAAACAATAAATAATACAGTCAATTGTTTACCCAGTTCAGTGTGAAACCACACCTACTCTGGGGGCTACCAAGCCAGGGAGGAAATCCACTATAAGAGATATTAATTCAGGAATAAACCAACCAGTTTATCTCCTTCACTTAAGACCTACCCAATGCAACTTCAATCTAAGTTCAACTTAAACCTGAGTTCCTACTCACTCCCCCTCAATCACAGCAGTGATACTAAACAATTGACTAATGAAATAATGAAGACACTCTTCAGAACATACACTTGATTATGCTTCACAGCTTTTAATCAAGTAACACAAACACTCGTGCTTCAAAGCTTTGAGTGATACATAAACCTAACTTGACCTTGCTTCAAAGCTTTAGTCAATAGACACAAACACTCTTGCTTCAAAGCTTTGAGTGATACACAACCCTTACAATCAAAACCTATTCCAAGTCACTTATCGCAATGATACTTGCTTGGATTACAGTAGTTAAAACTATACAGCCCCAAGTTATTCTTCTGCCTAAGAGTTAATTTCCAATCATCTTTCCTGTTGAATATATATGCAGCTGTTTCTTCAGTTAGGGCTTCCACGAAAAGCTAGGGTTAATTAGGGTTAACCTCAAGACTTGGTCACAAGACTTTATCAACCAAATTAGGGTTGAGCTCAGTTAACCTAAAGTCCACGTGAGATTCTGTTCTGGAATGTATGAACCAAATTCCTGAAAAATCTCAGAATTAACCAAACTGCATAACTGTTAGATCAGTACAGGATGTCTTAACATTTGTTCTGACAACAGAAATCCTGTTTACTGATTTTGGTAGAAAGAGATAAATGTGATCGTTGCAAAATGCTCAGATACACACTCATAAATAGCAGCTACTGTATGCCATTCTTTTTCTGCATAAAGTACCTAATAATCCAGAATGTTATGACATCAGTCATGACATTCACACACCTGGTTTTACCAAAAATACATGCCAATAACTAAACCCTTACATTTTTCACCAGCAACACCAGAGCTCCCCAAGGTGATACACTTGATCTAATAAATTTATTTTCAAGAAATTCTTCCAGTTGTTTCTTCAATTCTGCTAATTCAAATACAGGCATTCGATAGGGTTCCATAGAAATAGGTTTGGTACCCGGAACAAGATCAATAGAAAATTATACTTCCCTTTCTGGAAGCACGTTTGTAATGTCATATGGGAAAACTTCTGGAAATTCACGCACTACTTGCAACTTATCTATAGCAGCCTGATTCTCAATGGGTAAGGACGCCATTAATAAACACACCAGAGCTTCATCTTGCATCAATTCCCTCAACTGTCTAGCAGATAAGAATCTTGCTTCCACTTCTTCATCAGGAGTAGAAAAACGCACATGTTTCTTGTAACAGTTAATATGAACATGATTATATTCCAACCAGTTCATACCCAAAATTACATCTAAACCACTCAACGATAGAAAACTAGATCAACAAAGAAGTCTCTGTCATAGATAGAGAAATGACACTTCAAGCGTACTAGAGAAGTAGTCCCTGATCCATTAGCTGGAATGTTGATAACCATTTCTCCATTCATAGAGGATAATTCGAGATCGAACTTTTTAGCATAATCAGCAGCAATAAAACAATGTTTAGAACCAGTATCAATAATAGTAATTAAAGGAGTACTATTAATGAAGCAAATACCTTTAATCAAGTGGTCTCAACTGGGTGTCTGAGTTCTAGCTAAAGAAAAAACATTCCCACCATTTTGAGCTTTCTTCAAATTTTGGCACTGAGTATTGATATGTCCTTCCTCACTAAAGTTGAAACATATCATTGCCTTGTGTCTACAGTCAGCTACCTCATGCCTTGCCCTACCACATCGAAAACACCTCATTCACTTCTCTAGTACATGCATTACTTCGGTGACCAAGCTTCCCATATCTGTAACACACGACGTCAGTAGGAGCACCTCCCCCACTGGTTTTTCTTCCATCATTAACCCTCTACATGCCTTTATCTTTTGGAGCATTATAAGGCTTCCCACGATTCTGTTGTTGTCTACCTCTTTTCTCAGTTACAACTTTGTAGTGAGTCTTACTGCCCTCCTCATAAATTCTACAGCTATTCACCAAATCGAAATCTTACGGATTCACTGATACCCAATTGGCTTCTTGATCTCAAAACGTTATCCATTCTCAAACTTGACGCACTTAGAAAATTCAGCTGTCTCCTCCGTGTAGTGAGGATAAAAGCTTTCCAGCTCCATGAATTTAGCCGCATAGTCAGTTACCGCTAAATCCCCTTGTTTTAGTTCCATATATTCAATCTCCTTCTTCCCATGGAAATCCTCTGGGTAATACTTCACCAAGAATTCCCTGTGAAACACAACCCAAGTAATAGCCTCACTTATTCCTTCCAGTCTCTGGAGAGTAGAAACCCTCCAGTCATCAGCCTCTCCTGCCAGCATATGCATACCAAAATGCACTTTATGTGCATCAGAATAGTCCATGACTTGAAAGATCCTTTCAATATTCTTTAGCCACTCATGCGCTCCTTCAAGATCATGATTCCCTTTGAACATAGGTGGGTGGTTCCTCTGGAAAGTTTCTAAAGCACGAGTTCCATCGTTTCTACCAGCATTAGGCTGATTTTGCATTTCCTGAGCCAAAGCCTACAATGCATTAGCAAGTGCATAATTTCATCTTCCATCCATTACTCCGCTTCACATCACAACATCAAACAACGGTTAGATAGAAAACATCGATAATATTCCACAATCACACTACACTAACGACTCAACAACTTGGCTGGACGAACCGACCTGCTCTGATACCAATTGTAACACCCAACTTTCCTACAATAACAATTACGTTAACATATATCAGAGTACATAAGTATGATGTCACATAATTCAAATATTCATAAAGTTTAAAGTCACTTTATTACTTCTTTATTTCAAACATACTCAATTCGTCAGCGGAATAATAAAATTAGTTCAATTCCATGTCATTATGGCTTTAACAACAAATAAAACTCCACAATTGTGTGATCCCACATAAGTAGAATGGAAGATATGTAAAAATTTAAATAATGCAAAACATAAAAAAGATTCTCAACTCCTGTGTTACGTATCAGAGTGACTCCTGGGACTCAACTAGGTAACACTCACTCCAAGTACTACTCGGCTACTTGATTATCTGTACTCATAGGGGAGCACATACACAACAACACAAAAGGGGTGAGAATTTCATTCAATAAATATAAATTGAATATCACATGATAAAGAGTAGTAATCATACAATTCACACATCACATAACACTTCGCAACATAACCCATCATTCACGTAATACAACACCAACTCAAAACAATACAATGCAATGAGACCGACATCAACTTAATGCATGTGGTACCATCAGGGCATAAGCCCTCATCACATATGCCAATTTGGGCAATAACATGGCATAATCTCTCATCACAATGCTATTACAGGCCAACAACAGGGCATGGTCCCTCATCACTATACAACATGCGACATCATATGGAACAACATAATTGTATAACCATAATGCATAAGCCTTTAACATTATTAAATATAGACCATCATCATACAACATAAATTCCATATAAAATCCCATATTTTAAACTTAATTTATTATTATTACTAGCCTTATTATGTCCACCTAAGCCTTACTAGTCATTACGGATCAAGAGAGTACACTCCACATGCGAAAACGGGAAGAAATCATGAAAACGAGAATTTTTGCACCTTCGCCCGCCCCTACATGTAATGCTTCTTGCATTACGTGTATTACCTGGCTGCCTACCCTGCCTTACATGTAAAGCTTCCTACATTACGAGTAATGCCTTCTGCCCTGCTCTGCTTTACGCGTAATGCTACCTACATTATGTGTAATGCCTTCTGTCCTGCCCTGCCTTACGCGTAATGCTCTTGCCTTACGTGTAATGCTGCCTGCATTACGCGTAACGATGTTTCCCTTACGTGTAACAGTGGTCTATGACCAAAAGAACTCTGTTTTCATGTCAAAACGATTTCCACTCGTTTTGAGCATTTTCAACCTCCAAAATTGGGTCCAAAACAGTATTCTTTCACATATTAATTTATGGATTTCATTCTACTTCATTATTCTACAATCCTACACCAATTTCTACATCAATTCCTCCAATTTTTGTCACATCCCTAAATCTATAATTTTTCAGATTTCGGATTTTTATGAACAACGGTAAAAACTGAATGTTGAGAAAACACTTAGAAGGGGGGGGGGGGGGGGGGGGTTGAAAAAGTTTTTCTTCTTTTCTAGGGAAATACTAATGGAAGGACACTGGTAATTTTATCCTGGTTCATTTGAAATTCAAAATACTCCAGTCCACCCGCCAAGGTGAATTCGCCTCTCTCAACGAGGACTTAATCCACTATAATCAAACTGATTACAAGCGCACATCCAAATTGGGGTGACTAACAATACAATGCACAAGCTAACTGCAAGTGACTAAAACCTCTAAGACTCAACTAGTCCTAGCCCTCTTGAGAAATCTGACCCAATTGGTCTCTCAAGGAACACTTACAAAATTGTCTCTTAATAGTAGTGAAAAAGATTTGCTTCTAAAAAGCTTTATCACAACTGTGATTTTTCACTAAGATTGTTGCCCAATACTTAAGAACTACCCATTATACAGTATTAGTTTACAAGTATGAAAATAATGAGTGTAAGTATATTTCACGTAAGTTAGTAACCTTTCTTTGATACAAAAGGTCTTCTATATATAACTTCCAGCTGACCGTTAATGCCTTGATGATGGTGCATGCATTTAATGAAGCGTGTTTGCAATGATGCGTGTAGCGAGTAGATTTGGTCTTTATGTTTACAATGCTAGTGCGTGTAGTATACTTGAGTGTGTTAGCCGTCTTAGCATTTAATAACCAACGGTACTGTTAGAGCTTGTCTCTGGAAGTTGAAGTGTTTGCTCGCACCATTGCTAATTTAGAGTTTACTAGATCTATTCTTCTATCAGATTATTCTTCAATATGTGATCATCTGAGTTTTCTTTAATCTTGCATTTATCAGATGTTGCTTTCAGCGTGCTTCTATCAGACCTTTTCTTCAGCTAGCTTCATTAGAAGTTTCTTAGGATTGCTCTTCGTCAGAGTTTGCTTTGGAGTGCTTCCTTCTGAGTTTGCTTTTTACCCGCGTAGAATGCTATTTCTTTCAAGGATGCGTAAGACAAAACTTCATATGATCTTAGAGAACATACAAGTCAGAGTATAAAATATATATCACAAAATTTATTTCTTTGTTATCATTAAAACGCTAAGATATGATTAGAACCAAACTTTGTTATAACAATCTCCCCCATTTTTGATGATGACAAAACAATTCAGATTTTGATTAAAAAGAAATTTTGTGCAAGTATGAGGATCTCCCCCTGAGATAGATAATCTCCCCCTGAGATTGATATTTCTTCTTCTGAAATAAGGAAAAATTAAAAAGCATAAGGGAAACTTCCTGAGATTTATTCTTCAGAGCTTTTAGACTTTTTCTTTCAGAGTTTCTTTAGCAATTCTTTTCCTGATGATGTTCAGAGCTTAGTCTTTCAGAGTTTCTTGAATTCCTGCATATCTCTTAAACAAAAAAAAAACTTTGTATTTCGTTAGAAATGTTTGAGACTTAGTCCCATAATTGTTTCATGGATCAGATCAAAATCTCATTTTCTCCCCCTTTTGTCATAATCAAAAAGTAAAAAATGTAAAGAAATCCAAAAATGTCATATATTGAAGATTCAAAAAGAAAACAGAGTTACAAAACAAAAACAACAAGAACAAAAATTTGGAAATAAAATCTATGAGTGACGAGAAACAAGGGAAAGCAGAAGATTCTTGATTTCATTTGAGGAATCCTCTTGTTTCTGCACCCAAGATCTGATTTCCTTGTTGGTTTCATATTGTTTATCCAAACGTCCGTGGATGGCCTCATTGTCCTTCTTCAATTCATTTAGAGTGTCCAACAACAGCGAGGGTGCCACAAAAGTTGAAGCAGCTTCAGATGAGACAACCTTAAAAGCAGAAGTAGCAGAGCCTGAGTGCACAACATTTGAGATAAAGGTACCAGGATGAATAAGCAGGGTAGGCACTTTCTCAGGGCTAGCTTTAGCGGAAGGTTGGTGATACAGAATCATGGCCAAAGGATGTGGTTCAGACTCAGCGTCATCTTCTGATTCATCTTATGATATCTCCATGGGGTCAGCAGGAGGTAATGGGGCACCATTAATCTGTAGTGGAGACCTCTGATCCCAGATGTTTATTACTTCTGTCAAGAAAGTATTCAGATACTTAGAGAACTTCTCAAGAACTTGAGCATAGCACAGTTCTTGCAAATTGAGGATTTCATCATTTATTTTGCTTCTGAACGCGTCCCACATAAAATCACACACTGCAGGATTAAGGCTGCTGGCACTGTCAGCTTTCAGCAGGTCAATCCATGTCTGCATTTCTGTTATGAATTTCTGGCAGCATACAGGAACTTCTGATTGATCAGATTTTGGAGTTGGTTTGGGAGAGGCCTTTTTGGTGGATTTCATTTGTAGATAACATAATGATTCAAGATCAACTACAGTTTTGAGAAAGTCAGAAGGGACAAAGGGTTTAGGAGGTTCTACTGATGATGGACTAGGGATTGGTTCTAGAGATAGAAGTGAAAAGGTTTCAGATGATTATGGGAATGGAATTTCTGGTGAGGAAGGTGGTGTGACATCAGGAGATATGATGATTTTGGTTTGAGGTGTTAAAGGAGGAGAAGGTGCTGGTGATAAATTCAGGGCAAAAATGTTTTCAGATGGTAGGATGAAGGATGGTGGTTGTGTAGCCAGAGGAACATTTATGACAGGTATTCTCCAAGAACCATCATACCGCTCAGAGGGTCTTGGTGATAAAGGTCTGATGGGGGATGTTGGTAGAGGGTTGTGAGTAGGATTATTTGGATTCTGATAGTGAGGAGCAGAAGGAGGTATTTGAGTTTGAGGTTGAGTTTGATGAGGTACTGCAGTAGTAAAATTATCTATGTCAGATAATACTTGGTCAATTTCAGGGTTGTTATCCAGAGGCTCAGATGATTGTGTTAGGTCTATGTCAACTTCTATATTTTATAGGGTTTGAGGTTCAGCAAATGTTTCCATGCGCACAAAATCATTAACAAAAATGATTTTAGTGGTTGTACCTATTGATTTCTTCTTCTTCTTTTAAGGTCTAGCAGAGGGGCCAACTTCAACATTCCTTTTCTTCTGGAGGACAACATCTGGTGGAGGGAGATTTCCTCCATGAAGCCAAGCAGGGTCAATGGGGATACCACTTTCTTTGCATGCTTCAATGAAGTGCAGAATGATCTCCAGATTTGAACAGGGGAAATCTTCAATAGAGATTCTCCTGCTGGTGACTGTTGCTGAGACGTATGGTGTAGGTTCTACCAGAAGTTTCTCGATCAACTTCCTCTTCAGTAGGTTCTTTTAGGACAGAGGTTTTCCACACGTAGGCTCCAACTCTCCAAGTAAGTTTGCATCTTTTGAGTGGGCTATCAGACCATTCTCAGTCAGAATGTCTGAAATTAGTCTTCCCAGAGGGATCCAATTTCTCTTTGATTTAGGGTTTCTGACCCTCTCAGCTTCCCTAGTTTCCTTCACATGTGTCCACATATGGTTGAACAGAAGGTATGGTAGATCAATCTTTACATTTGTTCCTAGACAGAACAGAAGGTACTGTTGATCAACATTAATGTAATCAGGAGAACTAGTTTCCTTTCGGTGATGTATGGAGCCATGGATGATTCTTGCCCATATTTTATAGTAGCTCTTCAAGTCTCTGACCTTGTTTGAAGCTTGCCCAGAAATAAATATTTCAGCATAGACTTTGGACATATCCGTTCGTCCACTAGAGATTCCAATAACGCCATGTCCTTCAAAACCTAGAAGCTTCCTGATGAGATTCTCAGTTATAGAAATCTCTTTGCCCATGACAAACGAGAGGATGACTTTTGGGGAAACAATAGCATGAATCCAGAATTCCTTAACTAGGTGAGGGAATACTGGTCCTACAAGACGATCAAAGAAGTTTTTCCAACCTTGGAACTCCACATCTGGGAGCAAGTCAAACCCATTTTCCTCCAGATTATCAAAATCTACCATAAGTTCAGCCACCACTTCCAAGCTGTCCACTGGAATCAGCGTCATTCTCTCAGGAGTAACATACCTTTCTGGTTGTTGAGCGCTATTTGAGGACAAAGGAATGCTTGAGGAAGGAGATGAAGATGAATCCATTTGAACGTTTAGGTTTTAGAATTTGAGAAGGGAGTTGAGAGAGTTTGCACAAAAACATAGAGGTGGTTTGAAGTTTGAGAAAGAAAGTAAAAAATAGAACATGGATTTTGCAAGGGTATTTATAGATAAAAAGAATCTTTAAAATAATGAATAGTTTAAGAATTTGAAACGATTTAGAAAACATAATAATTATAGACAATTAATGAGATTTGACATTTAAGGGGGTGCGTGATTTTTATCAAATCTGAATAGTTACCTAGGAACGGTGTCTCAATAGCAGTGCATGCATGCGTGACCTTTTAGAATTGAAACACGCGTTCAACTTCTGAGGGTAGCGTGAGATAGCTGGTTTAATATAATGAACTTCTGACCATTCTAGTAATGAAATTTTAGACACATTTCAGAACATGATGAATGGCTTCTGATGTAACTCCTCTTCTAATTTCTGAAGAGCAGTCAATCAGAACATTCATTTCAGAACATTCTGGAAACACGTATAGAAGAAAAAAAATTGTATTCAGGACGAAATTCCATGCTGATGTTTTTCAAAATGAATTTGAATCTATCTTCAGCAAGGGGTTTGGTAAAAATGTCAGCCCATTGATGGTCTGTGTCTACAAAATTAAAGTTTAAAATTCCCTTCTGAATGTAGTCCCTTATGAAATGATTTTTGATTTCTATATGTTTTACCTTACAATGTAAGATGGGATTTTTTGAGAGACAAATAGCAGAGGTATTATCACAGAAGATAGGAATCTTACTTTCATAAAGATGATAATCTTCCAACTGTCTCTTCATCCATATTATTTGAGTGCTACATCCAGCAGCATATATATATTCAGCTTCAGTGGTTGAAAGTGCAATAGTAGCTTGCATCTTGCTGTACCATGAGATGACGTTATCACCCAGAAACTGACAGCTTCCAGAGGTGCTTTTGCATTCTATTCTATCTCCAGCAAAGTCATCATCACAGTAACCTACTTGTTTAAAATCTTTGGATCTTCTATAACACAGTCCAAGGTTAGTAGTACCTTTCAGATACCTCAGAATTTGCTTAACAGTAGTTAAGTGAGATTCTCTAGGATCTGATTAGAATCTAGCACATAGACATACACTGAATAGAATATCTGGTCTAGATGCAGTCAGATAGATAAGATATCCAATCATACCTCTGTAGAGTTTATGATCTACCTTCTTACTTACCTTGTCTTTTCCCATAGTGCATGTGGGATGCATTAGGGTCTTTGCTTCTTTACTTTATGATAGATGGAATTTCTTCAGAAGTTCCTTGACATACTTTGTCTGATGTATGTAGGTACCTTATGGCGTTTGATTTTTTTGAATTCCCAGAAAGAATTTTAGTTCTCCCGTCATGCTCATCTCAAATTCAGCCTGCATAGATTCATCAAATTATCTTCCAATAGAGACATTATAAGTTCCAAAAATAATATCATCAACATATATTTGACAGATTAAAATGTCATTTTTAAATGTTTTTCTTAATAAGGTTGTGTCCACTTTGCCTCTGGTAAAATTATTTTCTAAAAGGAAACTACTCAGACGTTCATACCAAACTCTGGGAGTCTGTTTCAAACCGTACAAAGACTTTTTCAGTTTGAAAACATGTTCTGGAAATTTTGAGTCATCAAAACTCGGAGGTTGGTGGACATAAACTTCTTCTTTTATGTATCCATTTAAAAAGGTACTTTTAACATCCATTTGATATAATGAAATGTTGTGTTGAACAGCAAAAGAAATTAATAATCTAATTGATTCCAACCTGGAGATTGGGTCAAAGGTTTAATTATAATAAATTCCTTCTTGTTGACTATAACCCTGAGCCACAAGTCGTGCTTTGTTTCTGACAACCTCTCCTTGCTCATTCAGCTTGTTTCTGAAGACCCTTTTAGTTCCAATGATATTAAATCCTTTTGGTTTTGGAACAAGATCCCACACATCATTTCATGAAAATTGATTTAATTCCTCTTGCATAGATAAGATCCAATCATTATCCAGCAGAGCTTCATCTATTGAAGTTGGCTCAATTAGCGAGACCAATCCAAATAGTGATTCTTCATTGTTTCTGAAGGAGGATCTTATTTTGATGGGATCTTCTTTCTTTCCTATAATCACATTTTCTAGGTGTGCGGATGTGATTCTGGGGAATTTATTTTGTGAGGATTGTTCAGAAATTCTTAGATTTTTCAGAGCATTTTCAATAGGAGGATCTTCTGAGATGTCTTTTTCTTCTGACTCATCAGAGTTTGTAAGGTGGTCTTCTGTTCCTGCAGAATTTTCAATTTGCTTTGGCTTTTACTGGCCAAGCTTATCATCAAATCTGACTTTGATTGATTCTTCAACATCAGAGTTTATGTGTTGTATGCCCTATAGCCTTTTGAGTGTTCAGAATATCCAAGAAGAAAGCACTTTTGTGCCTTAGAATCAAACTTGTTCAGATTATCTTTAGTATTCAGAATATAGAAAGTGCATCCAAAAGGATGGAAATATGAAATGTTGGGTTTTCTATTTTTCCACAATTCATAAGGAGTCTTTTCAAGAATAGGTCTTATAGAGACTCTATTTTGAATGTAACACGATGTGTTCGCATCTTCTGCCCAAAAGTGTTTAGCCATATTAGTTTCATTGATCATGGTTCTGGCCATTTCTTGCAAGGTTGGGGAGTTCTAGGACAAGAGAAATCATGAGAAATGCCATTTTCTTTAAAAAACTTTTCAAAATAATGATTTTCAAATTCTACTCCATGATCACTTCTAACTTTTATGATTCTAAAATCCTTTTTCATTTTGAACCTAGATGCAGAAGTCAAAGAACACAGAATGTGACTCATCCTTGTGTTTTAAAAACTTAACCCATGTCCATCTGTTGTAGTCATCAACAATGACCAATCCATACTTCTTGCCTCTGATGGATGCAGTTTTAACTGGTCCAAACAGATCAATATGAAGAAGTTCCAATGGCCTAGAGGAAGAAACAACATTTTTTGATTTAAAAGAAGGTTTTTAAAATTTTCCTTTCTGACAAGCTTCGTACAGAGCTTCTGAGTTAAATTTCAAATTAGGGAGTCCTCTGACCAGATTGAGTTTATTAATTTGAGATATTCTTCTCATGCTAACATGTCCCAATATTCTGTGCCAGACCCATTGCTCGTCGCTAACAGGCATAAGGCATTTTACATTTTGAGTTTTAAGATCAGAAAGATTAATTTTATAGATGTTGTTCTTTCTCTTGCCAGTAAAAAGGATTATTCCGTCTTTTTGACTAACAGCTCTACAAGATTTTTGATTAAAGATAATATCATAACCGTTGTCACTTAATTGACTTATGGACAACAAGTTATGAGCTAATCCTTATACTAAAAGAACATTATTTATAGAGGGAAGGTTACCGTTTTCGATGGTTCCAGAACCAATAATCTTTCCTTTTTGATTTCCTCCAAATTTGACATCACCTCCAGATTTAAGTTCCAGACTTTGGAACATAGAATTTCTTCCTGTCATATAACGCGAGCATCCAGAGTCCAGGTACCATGACTGGTGTTTCAACTGAGCTATTAAGGACATCTGCAACATAGATTATTTTCTCCTTAGGTACCCATTTCTTTTTGGGTCCTTTTTGGTTAGAGTTTCTATAGTTCAGATTGAACTTTGATTTTGCATAGGAATTTTCAGAGTGAGAAGTGTATTTGATATCATGTGTGTGCCCAAAATTAAATTCCTGTGTAGTGGTTTATATGATATAACCATTTCCTCAACGGACTTAGGTTTATATATTTCTTTCCCTCTGGGAGCTTTATATCCAATACCTCTTCTATCATTTCCACCAACACCATAGATCATTGAAGCCGTTTTGCTTCTATCTATGCTTTTAGCGAGAAAAGATTGAAAACTGGAGTCATATTCTTTTAGAATATCTTTTGAACTTGAAGCAGAATCTGAAATAGAGTTCTTTTCAAATTTTTGAACATCTTCTTTGAGTTTAAAAATGTTTTCTTTAAGTTCATAGTTTTCTGTTTCAAGATTCTCAAGATCATATGCATGATTCTTTTTGAGTTTCTTGTATTTGATTTTGAGTTTACTGTAGTTTTCAAGCAGTTCAGATAGGCTTTCAGCAAGTTCAGTTCTAGAGAATTCAGAGAATACCTCTTTTGGTTCTGAGTCAGAGTCAGAGTCATCTGTTGTGGTAGCCATAAATGCTAGATTAGCGTGTTCATCTTCTGAGTCAGATTCAGCTTCAGATGATTCTGAATCATCCCAGGTGGCCCTCATGCCTTTATTTTTACCAAAAATTTTCTTGGGTCTTTCTCTTTGTATCTTGGGACAATCACTTCTGTAGTGTCCAGGTTCTTTGCATTCGTAGCAGACTACATCTCTTCTGCTTGACTTCTTATGTCCAGAAGATTCTGGTTTATCTTCTGACCTCTTGTTGTTCCTGAACTTCTTTTGTCTATGCTTCCACATCTTATTGATCCTTCTAGAGAGCAGAGATAACTCGTCTTCTTCTGATGCAGAATCTTCAGAGTTTCCTTCTTCTGCCTGAAAAGCATTAGTTTAAAATTTTTTAATAGATTTAAGGGCTAAAAACTTACCTATCTTATGAGGCTCATGTTCATCAAGTTCTATCTCGTGACTCCTTAAAGCACTGATAAGTTCTTCAAGGGAAACGTTATTCAGATCTTTTGATACTTTGAATGCAGTGACCATAGGTGCCCATCTTCTGGGTAAACTTTTAATGATTTTCTTCACAAGGTCTGCCTTGGTGTATCCTTTGTTCATAACTCTTAGGCCAGCAATCAGAGTTTGGAATCTCGAGAACATAAATTCAATAGACTCATTTTCTTCTATTTTGAATGCTTCATACTTCTGAACGAGAGCCAGAGCTTTTGTCTCCTTTACTTGAGTATTTCCTTCATGAGTCATCTTGAGGGATTCAAACATGTCATGTGTCGTGTCTCTGTTGGTGATTTTCTCATATTCATTTTTCGAAATAGCATTCAGAAAGATGTTTCTGGCTCTATGGTGATTCTTGAAATCTAGATTTTGTTGTTTATCCATGTTCCTTGTGTCAATTTTGTTTCCGTCTTTATCTTATGGATGAGTGTACCCGTCAAGGACCAAATCCCATAGATCAGCATCGTGACCTAGAAAGAAACTTTCTAGTCTATCCTTCCAGTATTCAAAGTCTTCTCCATCAAACACAGGAGGTTTGGTGCAATTGTTGTTGTTTTGTTCAGATGCCATAGTGTTTTCCTTCTCGATCTTTTTCTGACATTGTTAGGTGTTTGTACCCAGAACTAGAGCTCTAATGCCAATTGAAGGTTTAGAAAACACTTAGAAGGGGGGGGGGGGGGGTTAAATAAGTTTTTCTTCTTTTCTAGCACAATACTAATGGAAGGACACTGGTAATTTTATCCTGGTTCGTTTGAAACTCAAACTACTCCAGTCCACCCGCCAAGGTGATTTCGCCTCTCTCAACGAGGACTTAATCTAATATAATCAAACTGATTACAAGCGTACAACCAAACTGGTGTGACTAACAATACAATGCACAAGCTAACTGGAAGTGACTAAAACCTCTAAGACTCAACTAGTCCTAGCCCTCTTGAGAAATCTGACCCAACTGGTCTCTCAAGGAACACTTACAAAATTGTCTCTTAATAGTAGTGAAAAAGATTTGCTTCTAAAAAGCTTTATCACAACTGTGATTTTTCACTAAGATTGTTGCCCAATACTTAAGAACTACCCACTATACAGTATTAGTTTACAAGTATGAAAACAGTGAGTGTAAGTATATTTCACGTAAGTCAGTAACCTTTCTTTGATAGAAAAGGTCTTCTATATATAGCTTCCAATTGACCGTTAATGCCTTGATGATGGTGCATGCATTTAATGAAGCATGTTTGCAATGATACGTGTAGTGAGTGGATTTGGTCTTTATGTTTCCAATGCTAGTGCGCGTAGTATACTTGAGTGTGTTAGCCGTCTTAGCATTTAATAACCAACGGTACTGTCAGAGCTTGTCTCTGAGTTGAAGTGTTTGCTTGCAGCGTTTCTAATTCAGAGTTTACTAGATCTATTCTTCTATCAGATTATTCTTGAATATATGATCATCAGAGTTTGCTTTAATCTTACATTTATAAGATGTTTCTTTCAGCGTGCTTCTATCAGATCTTTGCTTCAGCTAGCTTCATCATAAGTTTCTTAGGATTGCTCTTCATCAGAGTTTGCTTTGGAGTGCTTCCTTCTGAGTTTGCTTTATACCTGCATAGAATGTTGTTTCTTTCAAGGATGCGTAAGACATAACTTCACCTGATCTTAGATAACATACAAGTCAGAGTATAAAATATATATCACAAAATTTATTTCTTTGTTATCATCAAAACTCTAAGATATGATTAGAACCAAACTTTTTCTAACAAAAACCAGCAGCAACAACATGTTTGTTGCATATATTGGAGCAAGAATTTCACACAGAAATCACATGGAATCATAGAATTCAAACCAAGAAGACATTCATAAATTCATTCATGAAAAACCTAAAAAGGGAAAAAGAACCCTCACTACCCTCTCATGTTAATATCACCAATTTAGTGAACCCATTCACCCCCTTTACCTTAATTTGCGGCTTTGATGCTTCAACAATTGAGAATTTTCCTTTGCCCTAGTTCTCTCTTCTCTTCTCTTCTCTGTTTCTACGTGACAATAGTTTTTCTCCCAATTGGTCTAACCATATTCTATTGTATTTTATTATTACTAACACTTAACTAATAATAATAATAATATTAATAATAATAATAATATTAATATTAATAATAATATTAATAACAATATTAATGATCTTAATAATAACTATAATATTAATAATAATATTACTATCCCTCAATTCCATTATCATCAGTATTTCCTTCAAAACTAAGTTTCACCATAAAATGGCAAAGCAATTCAAATTCAACAAACAATGACTAAGTATTTAAAGGGGGCGTTGCAGTCATCATCACGTATTTATTTATCCCACAGAAGGGAAAGGAAAACATCAAAGAAAACCTGAAGGGAGAAATCATGATCTTGTGATCGAGAGATCTGGTACGGGAGTCAATTACACAAGGGGAAGGTATTAGCACCCCTCACATCTGTTGTACTCCACGGGATCTACTCTTGTTGTTCTAATAAAAGGGTGTGTTCATATCTAAAGTTACGAGCTAAGGGAAAATACATGTATGAAAAGTGTATACACAAAGAAAAAGGTTTTATTAGTCGTGCTCGCCGCGGCTGCGAACCTTTAGTGCCTATGTACCACCCTCCGTGCAATAGGGGATCAGGGAACTCATAGTTCGCCTAGAAAATGTTGGTTGGTTTGCATTTTTTAAGAGGATAGTATTACATTCGCACTCCAACAGTTGACATAGTGTCACCCGACCTTTGGGGAATTTCACTTTGTTTTTCATGGAGAGGAAATAATACATCCTTTTATAGAAAAGGGTTTCAAAGAAAATCTAGAAGGAAGCCCGATGGCAAAAAAGTTTGAATTGGTTGGTGTTTTGGTGGGATGATAGAAAATGGATCCCACGGGAGGGACACACTATTTCTCCGCTTATTTTCAAAAGATTTTGTGATTTGAATCATAATAAAGTCCGTAAGTGGAAGAAGAGTAAGATTCAATCTGGACTGATTCGCTCTACCCCACAAGACTCAACTGCATACGATCCGCATCTTCAATTATTAAGTGTTTTGTGTTTTCTTAAGAAAAGAAGTTTTTGTTTTAATAATGTAAAAGGGGAAGAGAAAAAGTATAAGGGAGACTAACAATCCTAATGTTATCATGCGATGGTGGTCGTAAAGTTTGGATTCAAAAGGAAAACATCTACCTAAGTTAGCATTCTTGGTTTACAAACCTAATGTCTACCTTGAATAAAAAATAAAACAAGTGCACCTAAGGGAACATACAAAGGTGAAAGGAAATAATCAAAAACAAAGATGCTAAGAAGCATGAAACATGAGCTATATGTACATGAATCTAAGGTAGATTAGTCAAAACACCCTTCTTCCACTAGAAATGTTAATCTCAAATCGACTAATAACTCGAAGCATCGACGTTAACAAATGTGAGCTAAATATCACCGAAACAATGACAAGGTGTGGAGGATAATTATGATCCATTTCCACTTTAATTAACTCAAAGGACAAGAGGAGAATGATTCAAAGCATTAACGTACAATGCGAGCTAAGAATGACCAAGGGACTTGAAATGTGGGGGCCGATTGCGAGCCATTTCCACTTTTATTGACTCAATTGCAAGCACTGAGTAAAAAGGGAATGGGAATTTCCTTCTTTGAGGACTTTAAACAAAACAAAATTTCCTTCTTTGGGGACTTTAAACAAACAAGATTTTCCCCTGTTTGAGGTCTTTTGCAAACACACGGAATTTTCCCCTTTTTAAGGTGTTTTGCAAACAAAGATGTAAACAAACAAGTCCACAATGCCTACGGGGGTAGGTCTTCCATACGAGAATCTCTATTCCTACTTCTCATGGAAAGGAAATCAAAATACAACGAGGAATCAAATAGAATCAAAAAAATACCGAATGAACAAAAGTCCATCGTAAAGCATAACAAAGTGCAAGAAACTCAGAGATCTTCATGAATGCTTCACCAATAAAAGAAAAGAGTCAGAAAATGAATGCTCGAAATAAGGGTCGAAGCATCATCAATGTAAAAATAAATCACAAATAGAAGGTTCCTCAAGGATATCCAAATACCAAAAAATAAACTTGCATAAGACTCAAATCTCGACAAACAAAAGTGAATCACAAGTCTCATGTAATCAAATAATCATGAATTAATTAATCAACTAAGTGTAGATAGAAAACTTAGTCGAATAGCTCATTCAAAGCACCTTTGAAAACTTTCCCAAGTCCATAAAAATGAGTTAGTAATAACAAGGGAATATAACCGAAGTTAAATATTCACATTACAACTCAAATTAAAGTTAAATCATGAAGAAAAAAGTTTCAAAGAAGCATCAGAGCCATAAAACAAAACTCCGGGAAGCAACAATTTAGTTCATGAAGCACTAAATAAATCAAGTTAAAATCAACCAAACTCGACATCGATATTGTAGTGGTGAAAATCGGAGATCGGGCTATTAATTAACTCGACTCACAAAAGCAAGAGTCACCACCAAGCTTAATTATTTCCAAGGGAAAAGGGAAAAGGGAAAAGAGAGAAATAAAACCCTTAAATGTGCAATGTAAAAAGTAATGAAAATACAATGTGTTTTTTGAAAGAGATCGAAAGTTACGGGGTTGGTTATACAATGGGAAGATACTAGCACCCAATGCATCTGCGGTACTCCGCAAGAACCTTTTGAAATATCTATTTTCTGGTTAAAATTGTTTGTTTGCCTAAAATGGGTGTGAATGAGGTTTTGAAGATGCAATGACCTAAGTCAAAGTTTTTTATGAAAGAGGTGTCAGTTTGAAAATTAGAGACTAATGAAAAATAAAAGATGGGAAAAATAAAATAACAAACACACAGGAAGTAAGCATATGACAAAAATTCAACATATATGATCCCCTTCCCTTAGATTTTGAACAAGCAAGCAATAAGAAGATGAATATCAAAGCAATAGCGCTCAAAGATCCACAAGAAACAAGAAAAGAAACAAACAAATCAATGACAAATAAACAATAAGAAACTATATTGATGAAGCCAAGAAAATTAAGTAAAGAAATGTAACTAATCAAAATGACTAAAATTTTAACTAAATTATAACAAATATTAAAATCCACAAATAGTTACTAAATTAATTTTAAGGCTAAAATAATTAATTGAAATTATCTAATAAAAAATTACATGACTACTAAAAAAAAATTAATCTAACTTAATAAAACAATAAAGCTAAAAGAATTAATAAAACTAAACTAAATAAAACATGGGGTGTAAAGCAAAATATGGGGGTACAACAAGAAATTTGCAAAGGGGCTAAGAAATTGATTGGGTAAAAGCCCGAATGCTGCAAAAAACCAAATAAGAACACAAAATAAAATTAAAAAACAGTGTTAGGCCGGACTGGGTCGGGTCCAACCTAACTCAAAGTGAATAAGATTTGAAGAAATTATAGCGTCGTGAATCATAATTCCAAGTGGTCAAGAAACTTCTAATCCAGAAAATGTCCTATAAAGTTTCGATAAATTCCATATCATTCTAAAGACAAATTTTCTTTTGACCTCCAGAATTTGAACTTGTAAACATTGACCTTTTGGTTAATGTGCTTTGAATCAATCTACAAACTTGATCCTTCCTCACATTCCCAGGCACATTGATGGATATGCGAACCAATGATGATGAAATCTTGACTGTTCTTTGAGGAATTTTTGGAGAAGCTTGAGACCACTTATCAAACAAAGCGTGGAAATAAACACACGATTCCCTGAAAGTTCCCCGAAACAAGTTATCATACCTGAGACATCCGTGATCAAAATGAGCCTGAATGATGTTCGAGACTCCATACGTTGAGGTTAAAAGTTGTGCCTTGATGAGTCAGTCATCGAGAATCCACAATCAAACGTACTTATGGCTTGGGAGACTCAAAACCCTAATTAAGGCGTGACGCCTGATGCTCTTGATTCAGACCTATCTCTGCACTTGAAACAAAAGAAAACACGAACATACACCTTTGTATGCGATTAGAAGTTAGTGATATATAGGCTAAAAAATGTTCAAAACACATGACAATCTTTGCGTAGGAAATGCTCGAAGGCGAGAGGTTAAAACCGACCGTATTTCGTGACCTTGATTTTTTTGAATAAAAATGCAAATGAAGATGGGATCTTAGGTCAAAAATTGAGGTATGATAAATATTAAGCATTCATCCAATTAAAACCAAATATGAATTAAGCAACAATTAAATCACACTTTGTGTGCATTTTCCAATTCCAGATATCATTGTATCAACTCATGAAATAATCAAAAAGTAAAATCAAAATTAATAAAACTAAACATCAATATCCAACAAACATCAAGTGATAACCAAACATGCTTCGAGCAAAGATTAAATCAACATTTATAAGTATTTGCTAATTTCGGAAAGCATCATTCAATGCATCAATGTTCACCTAAAACCTATTAGATATCAACATTTTCATGTGCAAAATTCGAACACCAATACTTGGAACTTCAACTGGAATTCATAAATAAATTGCAAACATTATATAATACCGGTACAACGGTTCTCAAGCATCGAAACAAAAATTATTTACACGTCGATATCAATTAATCAACTCGAAATTAAGCATCAACACATGAAATTCCACAATTATCAACATTATCGTGTCGAAATCAATACTTATGCTTATGTTTCAACAACTAACAATAATTATCGCATCTATGTTCCTGAGATCCAAACAATTAAGAAATTAATCATCCAATTCCACAATTATCCATCATCAACATGAAAATTACTTTCCACAATTCAAAATTCAACTCTTGCTTAATCACATAATCACTTAATTCAAAATCACTTAAATCAATTAAAATCAAGAAATTACAAAAATCGACGCGAAGGAGGAGATCAGAGAAGTCGAACGAAGGAGGAAGATCGATCAAAGCTCACCATAGGGAGGCAAACGCGTGGCCGGAAAAGAGGGTGACCAGTTTGGTCACAGAAGGCCGGTAGGGCGAGAAGAGAAATCGGACGGAGGGAGTTAGGCCGGTCGCGTGGAGCTCAGTCAGAAGGGTGGATGCCCGGGTGGAGGAGGATGGCCAGAGAGCAATGGTCGGTCGGTCAAGGGGCTGGCCGGTTGAGAGAGAGAGAGAGAGAGAGAGAGAGAGAGAGAGAGAGAGAGAGAGAGAGAGAGAGAGAGAGAGAGAGAGAGAGAGAAACTTGATCTTTAAGTGTAATTTGTGAAATTTGAGCCAAAAGTCCTTTTTAATTTGAGTGAAAATGATATATAGTGGATTCCTTAAGCCTTGTTTGGCAATTGGAAATAAAATAATCAATTTTGGAGTCATAAATCACTTTCTTTTTTTGTTGGGCGGTTTTTTCATCATATTTCCATGTTCAATTTGAGAAGCGGGCCGTAAACTAAAATTTTCTATGCCTAATTCAAACCTGACTCTTGAAGCAAAGTTGTAGCTAACAAAATTTGTGATGTCGGGCCGCAAGAATCGTCCTAAAATGTTAAAAATTGAGAGAAGTATGATTTTTACAATATTGAAAAACAGTTGGCCAGAAATCCTGCTTTAGCATGCGAATTTCAATGTATTTTGCATTTTATGAGATCTTCTGAGGATGTCCATTCCCAACCACGCGAAGGGCCATGGGTATGAGAGGTATTTAATCTAATTGTGTGGCGCTAAATGCATGTCCCCGTGAAGTTGAAATTTATCGCACTTTTTGACATGTTCCTTTGCTTCGTTTTGCATGGTGGGCTAGTGGTATCTTGCTCGTAGGGATTTTTGGGCGAAGGATCTTCCTCTGGGATGCTGGGCGTTGATTCCATCGTGAATTTCATGCAATATGTGGGAAAATTTGGCTTCCTCGACACATTTGAGGAGAAGGATGGATAATCCCCTCCTGTATAGTTTGTTCTCAATCAACATGCAAGCGCAGGCTCAACACTTGACCGCGTTGGCTTCCTTTTGGTCGGAGGGTAACTCTCTGGTCATGAGGTAGTTATATACCGGGATCATTCAACAATCATGGTCTTCGATGGCGTTTACGTCGAGGGTTGCGGCCAAATTTTCTATGATCGAACGAGGGAGTATTTCATGGATAACAGGTTTGTTTCCTTCTTCCCTCTTTGTGCTTGGAAGTTTTGACAAGATATCCGCTCGCGAGTTATACTCGCGAGGAACGTTTTTTACTTGAACATAGTCTAACTTCTTTATTCTTTCACGGAATAGGGTCAAGTATTCAGAGAGATTGTCATTTTTGACTTGATATTGTCCTAGCACCTAAGAGGCGATGCGTTGTGAGTCGGTGATGATTTTCACCTCTTCGGGTCTTAGGTCCTTGGCCAAACACAGCCCTGCAAGGAAGGCCTCGTACTCTTCCTAATTAGGTGAGGTTGAGAAGGATAAGGTGAGGGAGACCTTAATCAGGTTTCCTTCCTTGTTTTCGAGGATGATTCCTGCCCCATTTCTCGTCGAGCTGGATGCTTCATCCACGAAAATGGTCAACTTATGTGCTTCACTCGTCGGAGAGGTCAGTGATGTCATTTCTGCTACAAAATCAGCTATTACTTGGGCTTTGAGGGTCTTTCTGATCTCGTATTTGATGTCAAATTCTGAAATTTCTAGCGACCATCTGAGCATTCTTCCCGCCATGTCCGGACAACTGAGAAGTTATTTCAGAGGCTGGTCTATTTGCACCACAATCGTGTGGGCCGGGAAATAATGTCTCAATCGTGTTGGTACCTAAGCTCTGGACCCTGTAAGGATTTACTATTGAAGTATATAGGTTTCTGTCCCTCATGGGTTTCCCGTATGAGGGTCGCGCTGACAGCCTCACACGCGACAACAAGATAAAGGTAGAGAGATTCCCATTATCTGGTCACGATAAGACTAAAGGTTGTGAAAGTGCTCGTTTGAGATTGAGGAGGGCTTGCTCGCACTCCTCGATCCACTCAAATGCTGCTTCCTTGTAGAGGAGTTTGAAAAGGGGGAATGCGTGTTGGGAAGATTTCACTGCGAAGCAGGATAACAAGGTGAGCATCCCGTTTAAGGACTTGATGGATTTTTTCGAGTTTGGCATCAGGAATTCTGAAAAGGCTCTTCATTTGTTGAGGTTCACTTTGATTCCTTATTCTATTAGATAGAAGCCAAGGAACTTTCCTGCTCGTACCCCGAAGGTGCACTTCTCTGAATTGAACTGCATCTTGCATTTCCTTGCCTGGTCGAAGACTCTTTTAAAGTGGAGAGTATGTTCAGATTCCTATTGGGATTTCAGGATCATATCGTCCTATTTTATTTATGATGGACACATGCCTTTCTAACCGAAGACACCTTATAATTAAAGGCTTGCTTCCCTAGTCAAAAATTGCTTGTCAACAAATTTCCCCCCAAAATGCCATGTTCGACAGAGATTATGTCGATGGGAGAATACTGGCGTTTTCTCTTCCAAGTTTTCGACTGCGTGTTTCACAAGAATGATGTCATGCGTAATCATGACTTCTTTCTTCAGAACAGTTTCCCATATCAAACAATCACCTCTCATGATTGCTCCTAGGTTTTAGGGCGTAGATTTTGAAACAAACCCCAGTAACATTTCCACTTCTCTAACTTATCATCATTAGATCAATGCCACATGTCGGTGATCCATGGGACTAATTTTCTTTATATCACCTCTTTGGGCCAACATTACTTATTTCCTTCTTTTGTTTTCACCTATGCTTCTTGTCTACAGACCCTTTTGTTTCATGCAAATTTTTACAACAAAACTAACATCTTCTTAGCACCTTGATTTCAATGGCTACTTCTGGTTCTTCTCATGTTGTCACTGTTAGAACATAATTTGGTTCTGCATCTTAGTAATAGTTTTGATTATAACAAATACATGATATATATAAAGAACAAATATGCTCTCCAATAATGTATTTAAATATGAAGAGAAGTTCTGATAAAAGTGCATAGAAGATGATGAGATAATTATGTTTTGAAAGCTCTGATTGGACGAAGCGTACAAAATCAGAAGCAAATCTATGTAACACACTCAATCGAAGAAGTTCTGATGTTATAACTTCTAAAGCACCAAAGCTGCAAACTAATCCGCGATACTCTAATAAGTGAAGTTCTGGAAGAACAAAGGAAGTCTCAACACACTCATCTATACTAAAGTTCTAAAGACGCAACACTGAAGCTCAAGCTATACTCTGATAAGTAAATATTCTAAAAGTGCAAAGAAGCTTCAACATGTCTGTCTCATCCAAGTTCTAATCATATGAATATCAAGAAACTCTGAGGATCTAAAGTCTCAACGATAATATTCTCATTCTGATAAGATTCCAAAGAAGCAAAGTTCTAATGCATTAAAATGAATTCATTACAAATTAAATAGTAACGTCTGGAACAAAACAAGATCGGTATTTTTGGAAAGTGCATTAACAACACTTTATCAACCTTCTAAATTCATCTTCTCATGCCTCATATGCCTCGCCTATATAAAGAAGACTATGAAGAAGAGTCAAATGACAACACTTGCGCATACAAAGATATATCTTCACTAGCTCTCTCTTGTGCTTTAATCTTGTGTATAAATCATAGTTGTGATACCGTTTTTTAGAAACACCATTGTACACACTTTTGATATATATTTCTAGTAATACCTTGAGAAAACAAGTTGTGTTTTAGTCTCAAGAAGACATTTATCGTATTCATTTTGTTTATGTAATCAAAGTTTTTTATTAGTGGATTAAGACCTCATTTGAGAGAAGCAAAATCACCTTGGCGGGTGGAATGGAGTAGTTTGAGTTCAAATGAACCAGGATAACCAAATGTGTCATATAACTTTTAATTTTTGAAAACCCCAATACAAACCCCCTTTTCTTAGGTTTTTCTATCCTTCAATTGGAATCAGAGAGTCTGGTTTTGGGTGCTAGCCCTTAATTGTGTCTTAAAAAGATCTTGGCAAGAAAAACACTATGGTGGGACCAAGTCAGATCATCAACAATGATAATTATGATGAGAAATACAAAATCAGCGGAAAACCTTCAATATTTAATGGTGAGAACTTTGATTTCTGAAAAGACAGAATCAGAAGTTTTTTTCTAGCTCATGATGTTGATCTCTGGGATATGGTAATTGATGGCTACATTCATCCAGTTGACGAAAGCGGTGAGAAGATCAACATAAATAAAATGACAGATCAACAAAAGAAATAATTCAAAAATCATCACAAGGCCAAAACAATCCTCTTGAGTGCTATCCCGTACACCGAGTATGGGAAGATTACAAACAGAGAATCGGCTAAAACATGTTTGAATCTCTGAGAATGACGCATAAAGGCAAAATGAAAGTCAAAGAGACCAAAGCTCTTGCACTTATTCAGAGGTACGAGGCCTTCAAAATAGAATAAGATGCAACAATTGAGACAATGTTCTCAAGGTTCTGAATTCTGAATGTTTGGTTAGAAGTTCTAGATAAAGGGTACTCAACAGCAAATCATGTAAAGAAAATCATCAGAAGCTTATCCAAGAAATCGAGCCCCATGGTCACAACCTTAAAACTAGTCAAATATCTAAATAAAATATCTCTTGAAGAACTTATCGTCTCTTTGAGAAGTCATGAGATAGAACTAGAAGAAGATGAGCCCCAGAAGAAAGGTAAGTCTCTTGCTCTTAAATCTATTAAAAAATAAATTGAAGATTTTCAGGCAAAAGAAGAAAACTTTGGTGGATAAACCTCGTCAGAAGAAGACAAACTACATCTTCTCTCCAAAAGACTCCATCAGTATAGAAGCACGGACACAGGGAATTCAGAAACCCCAAAAGAACGGGTAAGCACTCTAAATCTTCCTCCGGACACATAAAGTCTAACAGCAAAGATGTCGTCTGCTACGAATGTAAAGAGCCAGGTCACTACAAAGGAGACTGCCCCAAGCTTCAGAAAGAAAAGCTTAATAAGAATCTCTTCAAAGAAAAGAAGAAAAGTCTTATGGCAACATGGGATGATTAAGAATCTTTTGAAGAAGAATCAACATCAGAAGATGAATGTGCCAATATCGGTTTAATGGCCAACATATCAGATGACACTAGTTCATCTAAATCAGAATTAGACTCAAAAGCAGAAGAGGTAATCTCTAACTTTTCTAGATCTCAATTAGAAGATAGTCTGTCTAAAAGTCTTGAAAGATATTAGTAACTTCGAGTCAAAAACAAGAACCTGAAACACGGTCTAGTATCCAACTCTAAAGAAACTAGGAAACTAAAATCAGAAAATTCAGAGCTAAAAGAAACAATCTCTAAACTTAAAAATGAAAACTTTGTTACTAAAAACGAGTTACAAAAAGCTCAAAAAGAATCTGTCTCCGAAGTCTTAACTAGTTATGATAACATCATAAAAGAATATGATCACAGCTTTCAAAAATTTCTAGCTAGAAACATTGATAGAAGCAAGATGGCCTCTATGATCTATGGAGTTAGCAGAAATGGCAGAAAAGGTATAGGATATGTGAAACCAAAAGGGAAAGAACCATACCAACCAAAACAAGTTGATAACATGGTAATACAATACACACCCCTTAATTCACATTTCACATATGGACATACATATGACATAAAATACACAAGTGATTCTCATTCTAGGAAATCTTATAAACAAAAATTAAATCAGAATTCTAGAAAGTCTAACAAACAAGGACCCAAAAAGATATGGGTACCAAAGGATAAAATCATTTATGTTGCAGATGTCTTTAACAACAAGGTTGAAACACCAGTCTTGGCACTTGGACTCTGGAGGCTCTCAACACACGACAAGAAGAAAGCATACATTCCAAAGTCTGGAAATTAAAACTGGAGGATTCAAAGGTTTTAGGGGAAATCCGAAAGAAAAAATTGTTGGCTCTAGAACCATTTGCAACGATCATCTGAACAAGTTTGATTCTAAAGAAAAACTGTTTCATGTTAGAATACTCTGAAAGTTCAAAAGGTTAAAGAGTATATAACAAAGAAACACGGATTGTAGAAGAATCTATTAGTGTCATATTTGATGATAAGCTTGGCTCTCAAAAGAAAAAGCAGGGTAAATCTTTTGCAGATATAGAAGTTCAAATTACAGGTACTGAAGATAGATCTTCAGAAAATAAAGGTTCAGGACTTCAGCCAAATACAGAAGTAGATATCACAAATATTATAGTAGCTTCTGAAGAATCCATCCAGAAAAGACAATCCAGATGCAGCTTAGCACATCTTCAAAACATGATTCTAGGAAAGAAAGATGATCCAATCAGAACAAAATCTACATTCAGAATTACTGAAGAATCTCTTATGGGATTAGTATCTCTGATCAAGCCAACTTTCATAGACGAAGCACCTCTAGACAGTGATTGGATCCTTTCAATATAGGAAGAACTAAATAAATTTACCAAAAACGATGTGTAGGATGTAGTCCCTACACCAAAAGGCTTCAACATCATTGGAACCAAATGGGTCTTCAGAAACAAACTAAGTGAACAAGGAGAAGTTGCCAGAAACAAAGCACGACTGGTTGCATAAGGTTATAGTCAGTGAAAAGGGATAGACTATACAGAGACCTTTACTCCAGTCTCCAGGTTAGAATCTATCAGACTCTTAATTTCATTTGTTGTAAATAATGACATCATTCTTTATCAGATGAATGTCAAAAGTGCTTTTTTTAAATGGTTACATTGATGAAGAAGTTTATGTGCACCAACCCCTTGGTTTTGAAATACAAAACATCTAGAGTATGCTTATAAAATTAAAAAACCGTTATATGGTCTGAAATAAGCTCCCAGAGCTTGGTATGAAAGACTAAGTAATTTTATGTTAGAAAATGAGTTTACCAGAGGAAAGGTGGACACAACTTTATTCTATAAACCATTTAAAAAATGACATTTTGGTTTGTCAAATTTATGTAGATGATATAATTTTTGGATATACTAAAGCCTCCTTGGGGAAAGAATTTGCTAAGATTATGCAGGAAGAATTTGAAATGAGCTTGATGGGGGAACTCAAGTTCTTTTTGGGAATTCAAATAAATCAAAATCTAGAAGGAACCTACATACATAAAAGAAAGTATGTGAAAGAACTTCTGATGAAGTTTGATTTACCGAAAAGTAAGAAATCCAAAACTCCTATGCATCATACATGCATTCTGGAAAAGGGAAGAGGTAAGTAAGAAAGTAGAACAGAAGCTCTACAGAGGTATGATTGGTTCTCTCTTATATTTAACAACTCCAAGACCTGATATTCTATATAGCATTTGTCTTTGTGCCTGATTCAATTAGATCCTAGAGAATCTCACTTAACAGCAGTTAAGTGAATTTTCAAGTATTTGAAGGTACTACTAATATTGGTCTTTGTTATAGAAAATCCAAATAATATAAATTACTAGGGTACAGTGACATTGACTTTGCTGAAGATAGAACAGAAATAAAAAGTACTTCTGGAAGCTGCTAGTGTTTGGGAGATAACTTAATCTCACGGTCTAGCAAAAGACAATCCACTATTGCACTATCAACTGTTGAGGCTGAATATATAGTTGCAACTGGATGCAGTACTCAGATGCTCTAGAAGAGAATTCAGCTTGAAGATTTTAACATTTATGAGAGTAACATTCCTAACCTCTGTGATAATATTTTTTCTATATGTCTTTCTATAAATCCTATTTTACATTCTAGGGCTAAACATATAGAAATTAAACACCATTTCATTAGGGAGTATATTCAGAAGGGAATTCTTTGTTTAAAATTTATAGACACAGGCCATCAATGGGCTGATGTTTTCACTAAACCCCTTTCTGAAGATAGATTTAATTTCATTCTGAAACACCTCAGTATGGAATTATGCCCAGAATAAAAGTGTAGTTTTTATATATTTAATCCTTAGAGCTTTTTACTTTACTTTTGTAAACATCTGAACAATAGTTCTTCAGAAGTGAGAAGGAAAGTTGTGTCAGAAACTATGGAGAAGATCTGAACATTTTCCAAAAATGTTTCATTTCTAAGACATAAGTAAGCAGTTCACTATATCAACATCTGCCAACTCTAAATTCAAAGTCACTCTCTAAGGCTGAACACGTGTTCAAAATCTAAAGGCCTGAAACGGTTGAGTTGATGCATTGAGGTGTGAGTCAAATCGATAACTGTTCAAAATTTCCACGCCATCCCACTTTTTCAGAAATCATTAATGAAATTAATCATTTTGTTTATTTTATTAATTAAAATTAAAATTCTTGTTTTTTTTTCGTTGGATATTTTTACCTCACTTTCTCACAAACACACTCATACCTTCACTCTCACTCACCCTATTCTCTTTGTATTTGCTCCTCTCTCAAAACCCTAAGTCTGTGAACAATGACTTCTTTTCAACAACTATCTCAAGATTCTCAAATCAATATTCCTGATTCTTCCTCTTCTACAAACAAAGATAGGTATGTTGAACCTTCAAGAACTTTTCTCACTCTTGTTGATTCCCTGGAAGTTCTCTATGAAGCCATAGTAGATTTTTAAAGTATGAAAGAAAATGGGTACGACCTAACACCTGATGTTGACTTTCAAGGGTGGAAAAAATAATTTGATCATCTAATCGCTCAATTTTCCCCTAAATTAGTTAAAGAATTTTGGATTCATGATACTGCTTCAAATCACCAAGTAATGTCTTATGTAATGGGAAAGAAAATCTCCATCACCGAGGTTCTCATTGGAAAGCTTATTGGTCACGAAGGAAGCAGTATAAGAGAAATCAAATAATCAGATCAAACATCTATTGGAAGCCTTGTTCACACGACTTCCACCTCCTTCACAACATTAGTTATGATATTTTGTTTGTTTCTGCTATGTTTGTTTCTTGTTTAAAAAAGATTGTTTATTTGTTTCTACCTGTATTGATTTACTTTGAATGGATATTCCATTTTGTTATCTTTACGTGTTTTTATTGCTTTTTGATTTGTGACAAAAAGGGGGAGAACATAAGATATTTTGAATATAACAGTGTCGAGACTTAGTATCAAACATTTTGATCATCATAACCTTTGTTTCATCTTTTGAAAGCAAACATGAAAAGTCTCTTAAAAGTAACTTCTGTCAAATGGACTTATCAGAACTTCTGTCACAAGCTCTGATCAAAACATCTTCAAGGAAGTATCTATTTTTATTTATCTGAGTATTCAACTTAGGGGAGACTCTAAATCTTTATGTTCTTACGAAATATATCAAAATATATAACTTTTTTTCATCATCAAAAACGGGGAGATTGTTAGAACATAGTTTGGCTCTACATCTTAGTAATAGTTTTGATGATAACAAATACATGATATATATATATATATATATATATATATATATATATATATATATATATATATATATATATATATATATATATATATATATATATATATATATATATATATATATATATATATATATATATATATATATATATATATATATATATATATATATATATATATATACAAAGAACAAATATGCTCTCTAATAATGTATTTAAATATGAATATAATTCATGATAAAAGTGCATGTAAGATGATGAGATAATTATGTTTTGAAAGTTCTGATTAGACAAAGCGTAGACTCAGAAGTAAATCTGTGTAACACGCTCAATTGAAAAAGTTCTAATGTTATAACTTCTGAAGCACTAAAGCTGCAAAATAAACTATGATACTCTGATAAGTGAAGTTCTGGAAGAACAAAGGAAGTCTCAATGAAATCATCTATACTAAAGTTTTAAATACTCAACACTTAAGCTCAAGTTATACTCTGATAAGTAAATATTCTATAAGTGCAAAGAAACTTCGACATGTTTGTCTCATTCAAGTTCTAATCATATAAATACTAAGAAACTCTAAGGATCTAAAGTCTCAATTATAATATTCTCATTCTGATAAGAGTATAAAAAAAAATTTTGATGTGTTAAAATTCATTCATTATAAATCAAAGAGTAACGGCTGGAACAAGACAAGATCTGTATTTTTGGAAAGTGCATTAACAACACTTTATCAACCTTCCAAATTCATCTTCTCATATCTCATATGCATATCCTATATAAAGAAGAATCAAATGAAAACACTTTTGCATACAAAGATATATTATCACTAGTTCTCTCTTGTGCTTTAATTTTATGTATAAATCACTATTGTGATATACTTTTTTAGAAACACCATCGTACACATTTTTTATATATATTTTGTAATACCTTGAGAAACCAAGTTGCAATTTATTCTTAAGAAGAAATTGACGGTATTCATTGTGTTTGTGTAATCAAGTTTTTGATTAATGGATTAAGACCTCGTTTGAGAGAGGTAAAATCGCCTTGGCGGGTGGACTGCAGTAGTTTGAGTTCAAATGAACCAGAATAACCAAACATGTCATATAGCTTTTAATTTTTGAAAACCCCAATTCAAACCCCCATTTCTTGTGTTTTTCTATACTTCAGTTAGTGGTACAAACCCCATGGCCTTCGCCCCCTCAAATGATGCCAACCTGCCAGTCATTCCGCAACCAACATCTATTCATGCACACACCATTGAAACTTGGCAAAAACAAATTCTTATTCCATTTGCATTCTCGGAGCAACTTTATACCTTTCATGGTCCGTATCTAAACCCAAAAAATAATCCCCAGAAAGTTCATGAATTCTTTCCCTGTTATACTCCTTCGAAACCCCTCGCGTTTACCCAAGATTTTACGCCTGACGTAAAATTTATGGATTCTTTTACCAGGCCCTTTTGTTCTACTTCCACTTCTGGAAACTTGGCTTATTTGGCCTGGCCCGATAGGGTCCAAGGTAAGAAAAAATCTTTCTGTGAAGCGTCTGGCATTTTTGACGTGACTCAACTATCGAGGAATGCTCACAAAATTAATTAGTTCATGATTACAACGTCATTATTCTTTTGGGAAGGTTAGACCAACACCTTTCACCTTACTTGTGGAATATTAACGCCCACCCTCTTCGACGTAGCAGCTATTACTGTCTTGTCTCCCTTGGGTGAAGTTTTTGATCCTACTCTATCGATAGAGCTCACATTTCGCTTTGATAGACCCAACATCACACACTATATTGAAGACCACAAAGATACTGAAAGTGAAGATGTTTTTGATGAAGAACATATTTCTTTCCTCACACTTTGGCTCTCCTATTACTTATTTTTCCTTGGGTCTCTATAGGTAGCAAAAGGTTTTATCCCTCTGGCAATTCAACTCCACAAGGGTTGACAGATTTCTTTGGGAAAACTCTTGCTGGAATATCTTTATCATACCCTTGGTGTTGCTTCTTCCAGGCTCAAAAATATTTCTGAGAATCCCAAGGGACCAGCTCTCTCAGGGCCATTTTGGATTTTGCAACCGTGGTTGAATGCTACCTTCGAGCATTGACCGACTTCTCCTTTGTTAGAAGCAATTGAACACTCTTTGGCCACCAGATCTGTTGAGGGGTTGAGGTTGTCGCTGCTTACTCCTCAAGAAGCTTCAACCAGGTATGTCTTTATGAAGCATGTTAACTTATTCATAGAGACCTCTTCTTTTTGTCGAGGCTATGGCTCCATTCACGAGAAGAACTATTGGCCCTACAAGGTTTAAGGATCCCTTTCCTGGGGTTAGCCCTAAAGCGGTTTCTAAATCAAATGTTGTATGGAGGCCATTTTTGACTCCCACATTCTTTTCTTCTCGAATTAATATTGGATCCAAAGGCTATGGCTTTATGACATACCAGAAACTCTCCCATCATCATGATTTCCTTTGGTTTGGACGACAATTGGATGAGGGAGAATATCTGGAATGTCTCAATAATGTCAAAAACTCTCCACACCTTTAACTTCCTGTATTCAAGTTCAAATCTTCCTTTTTCCATACCAAAGAATTCAACCATTGGTGGTCCTACTACCAAACATAATATTTTTCTGCTACTACCTTCTTTAAGAAATTAATGGATGCTTTTGAAGCCTGGGAAACCAGTCGACCCCCTGTCGATCCCGTTCAAGAGGTCCTATATGTTGACTAACGACAAAACTGTGCCGTCGTTAACGAGGCACAAACTACCAAGGTATCCATGCTTTCTTTCAATTTTTTATCATCTCCATAGGTTCTCTGTGATTTCATTTTATCGTTTTCAGGGGCGAAAACATTCTTCGACCGCCAAAAGTGTTGTCGCCGCCCCCTCTAAGAAAACTAAAGTTTTGACCGCCCAAGTACATATACATATTCTTCCATCATATGTTTCTTCCATACTGTTGTAGATTCGCATTTCAATCCTCTCATGTTTTACTAGATCTCTGAAAGGAGGCCACAACCCTCCATTGATCTAGACGACTCTAACCATAATGATGCTTCCCATATTTTTTCTTCATTCAAAGCCCTGACTCCTGTCAAGCCCAAAGGGCCTAAGAAACTCAAGATAATCATGCTCAAAACCACCACCTCAAAACCTAGAACTGCTGGTACTGATTCTTCGCCTCCTCCCAATCATGATTAAGAGGAAACTTCACCACCCTGACAACCAACTCCCACAATTCTTCTTCAGGAAAAACAAGATGTCCAACAGAAGAAGAGGTATTTATTTCTTTCACCATATCCTCTTAGGAAATAAAATATTTACAAACTTAAATCTATCGACCTATCATACTTAAAGTACGAGACTCATCTATGTCATCACGTATCAAACACAACACCTACTATATCATCTCAGCGGGATCTCTCAACCAACCTTAACAACACCGAGGTCAACCGTGCTACTCGCATTAACGATCTCTCAATCAAAATAACCAACACAAAGACATTAATCATAGACACCCAAGTGAGTAACAACGCTAAATCTATCTCTAAAATTTAGACACTATTAGATAATCATCCTAGATAAGGAATCGAGCAGTATATGTCTATAACAACCTCAACCTCCAAGCAAAGAAAAAAAATCAAGGACAACAATCGACAAAGATTTGTAAAGCAAGCCTTATACAATGCCAAGGGCGACAAATATACATGAGTTCAAAGAAAATACATATACAAACCCAACCAATAGAGAATGCACAAATAAAAAGAGAAATGGACCGTAAATCTATCGGTTTATCAGTGTCGATCAAAGAGAAATCCATCCCAGATCATCCGTATGCAAGCTCCATAGTTGTAATCTAAGCCAATCTACCCAAAAATGAGGTTAATGGAATTTCGGAACAAAAACATCCCAAAGACCATAACATAAAATGAACTGAAATGAAGTTATAAAACAAATCTTTGCAGACCATGCTTAGCGAGCTTACCGCGCTTAATAGTCTGCATGATATTTACACATTAAACCAACCTAAACCACGCTAAGTGCGCTATTCGCGCTAAGCGGGCTCCAAAACTAAGCTTCTTCCAAAATGTCAAAATGCAAGCAACGCGCTACAAAATGCATTGAGCGCATTTGCGCTTAGTAGCCTTTGCGCGCTAAGCATGCTCTACTGGGAAAAAATTCTCAAAATTGGTCTTTTATTCTGAAAATGTGCATCCAGAGTCGTGCCTTCGACACCTTATTCCTCGATGCTCCAAAATGCAACAAATACCTACAAAATGGATGGAAAAACATCAAACGGTACATTATGTACACAAAAACACAAATAAACACAAACTAAATATATTTACACAAAAGTCGGGTTTATTCAATCGATATTAACAACAAAGAGTCGATAAGTGCAACAAATAGTATATACAAACATAGCTAGAATTTGAACTTATCAGACTCTCCCAACTTGAACTTGTTTATCCTTAAACAAGACCAAGAAACTCAAAAAACCAAAAGTAATCAACCAAAGAATCATGAAACAACAAGTTTTGAAAATGGAAAAAAAATGAAATGGTTCATATGAAAAACATTACACAGTAAGTAACTACTTACCACTAAACTACGAAGATAACATAAACACGAAACAAATGCTAAATACAAAGAACATGTGAAACATTCTAAAACAACACTAGTTCATAAATGAATCACACCTAGCAAAAACAATCATCTATAGATGTAAAACACACAAAATAAGGTATTTTCACTCATCCACAATCTTGCAAACAAAAGACTAAATTATGCCGTCATCCAAAAATTCACATTGAACATACAAAGGCAAGAATCTCAAGAGCTTTTCAAGGTTGTAATGTGGCTTAGTTAACAAACAAGGGATAAGTCCTAAAACTAATTGAAACAAAAACATGCCTAAACCTAAGGTAGTGATCAAGTCACAAAGTTTCAAGCAATCAAATATCTCAAACCAATCACAATACTTATTCGCATAATTATTCAAACTCTTTTTGTTTTTGTTTTTCAAAACTTTTCTCTTCTTTATTTCTTTTTATTTTCTTTCTTTTTCACCTTTTTTCTTTATTTTTCTTTATTTTTTCACAACTTCATAGCAATCACAACATAAGCACATAAACATTTCTCTCCCCAGCTTGAATTCAACCATATCATAATGTGAATACTCCTTACTTTCTAAGGCATGGCAAAAATTCAAACTACAAATCATAGTTGAGGGTTCAAGAAAACCAAGAATCAATATCCATACAAAAAGATGAACCAAACACTCATAGACAAGAATTAAGCAAAAATAGCATGGATATCGATAAAAATGGTCAAAAGGGGATACTAATGATCACACACTCACAAGGTGAATTGACTATTTGGCTAGGGTAGTTGTGCTCAAAATCAAATTAAAAATGCCTTGATCATGTTCATGCTTTCATATAATCAACACAAATAAAAGATTAAACATAATGAAATCCAGTTAAAACAAGAGTCGTGGTCTGCAGCATATGTGAACAATGGAAAGCTACCTCACAAAAAGGGTAGGAACTAAAGTGATTAACACATGAACAAGTGTACAAAAGAATGATTGGTATAAAAAATTGTAAAAAGCCTAAGTATAATGAATATGCTAAAGTATAGAAAGCGATAAACACATACCTTGAACGTGTAAAAAACTTTAACAAAATCATTACCATGCACTCACAAGTTAAAACACTCAAACTTGGAAAATCACCAAAAATAACTTCAAGCTATCGAACCAAAATTGAGTCCAAACTACAACAAAAGAATTAATTATACTAATATTATTTACTATTTAAAGCCTAGGTGGAATTGGGAAAAAGTAAAGCAAATGAAAATAAAATAATTCAGTGCCACAACACAGTAGAGCATGCTAAGCGGCATAGAGCGCGCTAAACGCGCTACACTAGTTGCAGAAAAACAGGGCAACTGGTGAAACTTCTATGAAAACTCCACTTACACCTACAAAATATCATTTCACCTATAAATAGTATTTACAACACATACAAACTTCCACAAGCTAAACTAAACACGACAAGTTTACGGAAAACTCAAAATTGCATAATAAAACAAACGGGTGAAAGTGAATTAACAAGTAGAAAAGTGAAGATTTGAGAGTTGTAAAACATGTCCAATTTCAACTTGTTAAAACGCAAGTCAACACATACATAACCGAATACAAACAAACCATGCTTGTTTTACGTCGTAAGCTCGACACCTTATTGTACGAGCTAGTAACCTCCTCTCATCATGCCATTGTATTTTCACACTGCACAAACCTAAAGACAGCATCCTAACAACCATGCAACAAATGTTACGAAATCAAGAAAATTGACAACAACACATGAAAACAAAGAAAAACACATATATGCACAAATATGGAAAGTAAACACAAAACACATACAAGTAAAATAGACAAGTTTATGTACATATTCTATACAACATATACTTTAATTATAAAACTCAAAAACAAAGAAAACATCGCAATGTAAAACAATAAATACCAATCCCCAACAATGGCGCCATTTTCTTGGAGTGGTAAAGTGGCAAGAAAAAAGTAAGTATAGATTTACCGGGTGATATTTAGGTTTCATTGTATCGTGTCCATAAAGATTGGTGTATTGAAATGTCGTTCGAAAAATCTCTTGTTAATGTGTTTGGGTTTAAATGAGTTGAAAGTAAATGCGGGAATTAAAAGTTATCCACGGGAAAAGAATTCATTCTCAGGAAAAAATACTTATCAAGCATGCTTAATAACCCACCCTTGACAAACTTAAACATATCGACTTGTCATACTCAACCTATGAGACTCATCCATGTCATTACGTATCAAACAAAACACCCACTATATCATCTTAGCGATGATCTCCCAACCAACATTAACAACATAGGTCAACAGTGTAACTCACGTTAACAATCTCTCAGTCAACACAACCAACACAAAGGTATTAATCACAGACACCCAAGTGAATAACAGTGCTAAATCTATCTCTAAAATTCAGAAAATATAATATAATCATCCTAGATAAGAATTCGAGTAATATATGTCTATAATAACCCAAATCCCTAAGCACATAGCA
The DNA here is from genome assembly GCA_948472305.1 of Vicia faba. Lineage (NCBI taxonomy): Eukaryota > Viridiplantae > Streptophyta > Magnoliopsida > Fabales > Fabaceae > Vicia > Vicia faba. The sequence goes on from OX451739.1 coordinate 975,066,035, forward strand.
AAAATCCAAGACAAAAATCGACAACGATTTGTAAAGTAAGCTTTATACAATGCCAAGGGCGACAAATATACATGAGTTCAAAGAAAATACATATACAAACCCAACCAATAGAGAATACACAAAGAAAATAGAAATGAATTGTAAATCTATCGATTTGTCAGCGCCAATCAAAGAGCGATCCACCTCGAATCATCTGTATGCAAGCTCCATAGTTCTTATCTAAGCTAATCTACCTAAAACTGAGGTTGATGGAATTTGGGAACAAAAACACCCCAAAGACCATAACATAAAATGAATTGAAAATGAAGTTATAAAACAAATCTCAGCATATCGGGCTTAGTGGGCTCACCGTGCTAAGCGGGCTGCATGATATTTACACATTAAACCAACCTAAATTGCGCTAAGTGGGCTCCAAAACTAAGCTTCTTCCAAAATTCAAATGGCAAGATGGTTGTTCCAACAGCTAAGTCGACCTGAATGGCCCCAAGTATACCACTAGTTTTCCCTTCATAGTTTGATAAAATAATGTTGTGAGGTCGAAGATCTGACCCGTACTTCCCTATTTTCTTAAATAGAGCATGTGGCATTAAGTTTATAGTTTCTCCACTATCGACAAACACTTTGTTCACCGGCATGCCATCTACCTTTTCCCTTATAAACAAAGGCTTAAGATGATACAACATCTCTGCGCTTGGTTTCTCAAACACATCCTTTTGTTCTTTGACAACGCCATTATTCATCACATAGTACACATAGGCTTTTCATTAGTTGCTTCATCGGGGGTGAAATCTTCTTCATTTTCTGATACCTCTAACACTCTGTCATATTCTATAGGAAGAATAGACACAATTCTATAATTACTGATGAAGTATTCATCATAACCATCATCCACCATGTCATCTTCTGATGAAGGTTTATAATCAGGCTCTTTCTCTCCTTCACCCTCAGATGTAGGAGTATACTCAGGTGCGGGAGTTTTCCTATCATCTCTTTATCACCCAAATGAGCTACCCTTATAGACAACCTTTGATTAGAAGTGATCTTATCCTTTTCAGTCAACCATGACCTTGGATAGAATCCTTTCTAAAATGGATATTCACCAAGTTTTTCAACCTCCACTAGTTGCGTGCTTTCGACGCGCCAAGAAGCTTTGACAGGTTTCGTCTAGGAAGTCGAAGCCTCCTTTGCATCTTTTGTATACCTCTGATAACGCCTCCAGTGTGTCCTTGTCATTGGATTTTCCCCTTATAATTAGGAGAAACTTGATAACCCTTCGAATCAGCCTTATTTTCTTGGGCCTCCGCTTCATGTTCAATCACCTTTCACTTCGGCCTTTTCCCCCCTTTTGGCTCACCGGTTCCACCCATTTTTCTTGTGGGGTGTCCGACGGAGGGCGAAAGGTTTTTGGACGAGGCTGTTGGACTAATCTTTTTTACTATTTGTTACAGCGAGGGATTCCTTCTTTGTCGAAGACAAACCTTATAACTGAAGGCTTTACTTTCTTAAGAGCCTCTTTTTTAACAGCTTCATACTTCTCAACTGCTTCTTCATCATACACAATGTTAAATCTTGGATATAATTTGGCCTTCAACCCTCTCACTTAGCATTTATCCTGAAAGTCAGCCAAACTCTCTTCAGGTTGAGGATACACTGCCTGCAATCCCTCTTCCATCTTCATGTAGAAACTATCATTAGTTCCAACCATTATAACTTCTATGTCACCAATCATTATGACTTTTCTGTCGAGGCCCTCAGTAGCTTTGACCATCATACAATCCAGAGGCTCTGAGTATAAAGCCTCCTCCACCTTTAAATGATCTGTGTCGACTTGCACTTTTGGATTTTCTCCAAATTGAAGCCTACCTTCTTTCAAAGCTTTTTGCACCAAATCCCTGAAGAAAACACATTGAGAAGTTTTATGATCAAGAAAATTATGAAATTTGCAAAATCCCTTTTTCTTCTTTTGTTCAAGTGGGGGATTCTTCAGGCCACGATGGACCACAATTTGACCATCAGTTAATAACAAATCAAATATTTCATCAAATTTGGTTATGTCAAAAGTATAGGTCTTGGTGACGGCTTTGCCATTATTTTCAGTTTCGACAGGGTTTTTCCCGTTCGAAGGTTTCAACAGTTTACACGCGAAAGGAGGTCCATGCTAGAGTTCAGCCACATTAACCTCTGCCTCTTATCCTAACTCGTCTTCATCAGAAGAATACTCATCAGTTGCTACATAAGAAATTTTTCCTTGTTTGTTGTATTTGTTTGGCTTGGGTTTTTCAGCTTTCAACTGTTCTATCAGTCGAACTTTGATAGCTAACTGAGCCATGTCTTTCAAGGACTGAGTATCTAGCAATTTCTTTCTGATGGAATACTCTAACCCATTTGTATCCATTTCTACCAACTCGTGTTTAGGGACTTGTGTAAAGCATCGCACTTTAAAAAGTTTAAACCTGTTAAAAGGCATGTGTTTGTTTAAGGAAGGAGAAATCAACATTCTTGTTGATAGAAAAAGAGATGCGGAGTTGTCACGAGCTTCCTTGCCAACGATTGAGGTAGTTTCTGATACAGAGAATGAGATTATTATTTATAAAGGAAGAGTTGAAGAAGATGAAGTGAGTGTCATAGTGCCACACTTTGATATTTCCATACATATGGAAATTGCATATCGTAGTAGGCCTGCTTTAATACCTCTTGTTATCTGTCTACCAGGGAATGTTCCTTATGAATCCGATAAAGTTATGTCATACAAATATTAAGCTACCATACTGAAGATGGCCAGGAAGTTCCAATTAAACCTTTTTCAACTGTTGAAAATATTATTGAAGCCAGTCGGGTGACCCGTAGTGGTCGGGTGTTTGCACCGTTAGTTCAGAAGTTTATTGATCTTGGAAAACAACCTGTTGAAACTAATGATGAGCCTAAAAATGAAGAAGGCTAGACTAGTGGTTCTACTTTGGAAAAAGACAGGATGGCCTATTGAAAATCATAAAGATGAGTGACTATAACATTGTTGATCAACTGTTGCAAACTCGGTTAAAGATTTCCATCTTGGCCTTGCTAATGAACACTTCTGCTCATAAGAGTTCTCTTATGAGAGTTCTGGATCAGGCTTTTGTGGAGCACTATGTAACTATTGATCAGTTAACTAGTGTTGTGTGGAACATTATGGCCGGTAACAATCTCAGCTTATGTGACGATGAATTGCCAGATGAGGGAAGAAATCACAACTTGGCGCTGCATATTTTTGTGAACTGCAAGAAGGATGCCTTATCTAATATACTAAATGATAATGGGTCTACATTTGATATCATGCCAAAGTGCATTCTATACAAGCTCACTTACCGGGGAAATCCCATATGTTACAGTGGTATCATAGTGAAAGCTTTTGATGGATCTCAGAAGTCTCTTATTGGGGAAATAGATTTACTTGTGTGGATAGGGCCCCACATGTTCCAGATCACTTTTCAAGTTATGGATATATTTCTAGCTGTAATACAGTGGGAGAACTGACTCTTTGGGTTTTTCATTTTATCGCAAATGTTGCGGATAGCAAGAATCACCACTGATTTTTCTTTTATCCAATAAAGGAAAGGGTGAAAAGAATAGGAAAGACCTTTGAGAATTTTCTGAGTAAGGGGGGTAGGTTATGAAAAGGGAAGGTGTTAGCACCCTTTTCACCCGTAGTTACCTATGGGCTCTTAATCGCTAGCCCAAATTTGAAATGCTTTGTGTTTGTGTATGTTTGCAAATATTTTGAAAATGCCTAAGTACGACAATTTTGTAATGATTCTTGTATCTTTGAGAATGTATAAAAATGTATGTTTTGAAAAATATTTATTGAAAGAAAAAGTGTTTTGGAAAATTCCAAAGGCAATTTGCTTTATAATAACCCATGCATCAGTCCTCAAGAGTGTTTATGAAGCATTTTGAAAGTAGTTGTTTTTGAAAGTGTGAGGTGTGAAAATTGTTTTAGTTTGTGAGCAAGCGATTATGAGCGATCTACCTACTCAATGGTCTTTGTTCTTTTACTCCTCCTTTAGATAGTGTTATCCTACTATTAGTTAGTAGGAAGCCTTATCATTGTATGTGAGGGACAAGCGCGGGTCATCATACAATTATAGAAGGCAACTTGTATAACGCCTTAGTAATTTGTTGAAAGGGACTAAGATCGGTTACCGAAGGCAGCATCAAAGGGTCGTTGAGGGAATACGATCGTTTAACCGAGGGTCTTTGCTAAAGCATTCCACTTTCGAGGGACATGACTGCTTTTTATCCGAGGCAACAAGTGAGGGTCACCCTAGAGGTGTGTGTGTGCGAAGTGTTTTAATTACAGTTTTTTTTGTCTTGAAATTAGGGTTTTACTATTGGTTGATTTTAATCTTGTCATACAAACCCTAATTACTAACAGTAATAAGGAAAACAGTCAATTTTAGAAATTAAATTCCCTACGCCATTACAACGCTTCAGGAATGGGGGTACAAATTTATGAATAGGGATAAAAATCAGTCAACCCTAATTAAAACTATTATAGACCATTGAGCAGTTACAATAATTATATAAACGCGAAAAATAAGCAAACGCACGGAGATGATGAAGAGAAAAGATGTCAAAACCCTAAAACATTTTCTAAGTGTTTTAGAAAAAAAAGTATTTTTGGTGTTTTTGTTTAGAAAAAATAATTTATAGTGTGAAATAACAGTAAAAGCCTAATTTTAATTATTTTGCAAATGAATTAATAAAATCAAACAAAGTGATTAAATTAATTTTTATTTATGTAAATTAAATTAATTAACTAAAAACCTAAATATAATTTTTTTGTGATTTTATTTTTTTTTTTATTAAATAAAAATAATTTAGAAAAAAAAATTAGTTAAAACAAAAAAAGGAAATAAAAATGGGTATGTGTTTGTAAAAGAAAATTGTGGGGTGCTAGAAACCAAAAATGTTAAGCCCAAAACAAAACAGCCCAGGCGCATGTTTAAGATCTAGTGGGGATAATTCTTTGGGATGCACCATGGGCCTGACTCTCCAGTAGCATTAGATATGGATTGGTTGAGATCAAGTGGTTGAGGGTAGAAGATGCATGGTATGCGCGCTGGACATGTTCACACTGAATCTAAAATAAACAAATATGTGAAAAATAAAAGGGTACCGCTGGGGCTCGAACTCAGTTCCCTATAGTAATGCGCACGCTTAGATTACCACTGGGGTGGCTGTTTCATCCAGTTATGAAACACCCTACAGTAAATATATTATAAATCAAGTTTTGAAAATTTCTATCTTCTTCTTCTTCCCTGCACGCGAACAGACCAACAACAACACCATTTTTGAATCTGTAAAACTCTCATTTCTCAACCATTTTAAAAAGTGTGAACACCAAGCTTGCTTGAAATTTGAACACGAATTCAACCATGCCACTTATTTTAACTAAAACTCAAAGAATAAAAAGAATTTTACTCAGTACCAAAAATGAACCCTAACTGGTTAAAGCTTTGATTCTTACTCCACAAGCAAAGTTAATGAAAACTAATGATATGGTTAGCTTTAGAGGCATGATATCTACATTTTCTCTTTAGAAAGTAAATGCAAATGATGCTTGTATCAAGATATCACAGTTTAGAAAACTTACCTCTTGAAGTGAAAACTCAAAACGCGTATGGATGCTTCCAGGTGCAAAAAAATAATGCCTAAAGCTTCTTTGGACCTTGGTGAATGTATTGCAATCCTTACTTTTCTTCGAGAGTGGCTGGAATGCTCTGTCCAAGTCAAGTTGCAAAGATGGAAATTAGAAATGGTGAATGATGATAATGGAGTTACATAAGCTAAATGATGGCTTGGATAGCTTATATAGGATGTATATGGAGTGTTTGGTTTGTAAAGGACTTGAGAGCTTTTGCAAATTCGAAAGTTTGTGACTTTGTGCAAAAATAAGCTTTGTGAGGTAGTGACTTTGAGCATTGAGGTCCCCCTAAATTTAGAAGCAAGGCCTTCTTTTATAGGCAAGATTTTTGGATTTCTAGAGAAGGAATCAATTCAAATGGAGTTCTAAAACAAAAGTTGGTTTAGTTGTATTATAAGTGAAGGTACACGACAGTTATGGTTCCAATGTAAGCATGGCCTGATTTTAGGGGTGCTTTACAGGTTGTAGATGGTTGCTTCTTGATGGTGAGATGTTTTGAAGTCAGAAGCAACAATGTATGGGCTCAAGAAGAGTTGACATTGTATAAAGCATGCTTTACTAGAATGGAAGTGTAACCTTTCTCCTTTAAATGGCAAAATGGATTGGATAAAGCTTTAATCACTTGGATCATGGATCAAGAGTGTGTGTAATCTTATGATTATTGATATATTTACAAGTTTACAGGCCTGCAAAGGGAGATTACAAGGCATAGCTATGAGATTTGATTATGAGCTCATCACAAAAATGATCTATAATTCAAGTTTGACATGCCATCTCCATCTCTTCGAAACTTCTAGCTCATGCATGATAAATTTGTGTTCTTGGACATTTTGGGAAGCTTGAAACATTGTTTGCAACTTTCATGATGACAACTTTGGCTATATCAAATAGGAACTTGGTGAAAATTGGCCAAGAAGTTGGGATAAAAAACTGATCAAAACTTGTTGAAAATTTTTCTAAGTGTCGGATAAAAAATATCATAACTTCATGGGCTTATATCTCTTAAATTAAGCACTTTTTGAGGACCATCCCACATTAACAAAGTTGTAGAATTCATCAATCCCTACAACTTTCATGTTGAAGGTTTTCTTTTAATCAACTTGGATCTTAGTGAAAAATGGCCATGAAGTAGTGATTTTGTTAAGAACAAAAACACTTAAAAATTTTCGAAGTGTTAGAGAATTTTAAAACATTTGACTATTGCTGACTTTTTTTATTCTTGATTATCAAGTTTGATATTTTTGAATGTTTTGATGATTTTTAATTTTTGAATTCCAATGTTGATCAAAACGTCAAAGTTTGACTTTTGTGTGACTGTTGACTTTTCATCAATTGATTCAATTCTTCAACTATCAGTCACTTGTATCTTTGGAAATGTCTTGAGCCATGTAATTATGTAAAGATTTTGTATTTTATCCCTTGAGATCATGCTTTAAGAAATTAGGTCATACACTAGGCCAAAAGTCAATGATCAGTCATCTTCAATCAAAACCCTAATTTGACAATTTTTTGACCTTTGAGGATTTGAGGGTTTTCCTTGAGGAATCATGATCAACCCTTGATTAAATGATGAATGTCACCTCAAAATGTTGATGTTGACAAAAATTCTTGAAGTTTGACTGTATGTTGACCATAGTTGACTTTTTACCCAATATAGTTGATTTTCATTATTCCGAACCATTGATTGAGAAGTTATGTGATGTAAGACTTGAAACTTCACATAAGCATTATTGAGGACCTAAGATGAACCATGAAAGTCATTTGAGACATTTGAAACCCAATCTTCCTTGTGAAGCACAAAACCCTAGTTGAAGACCCTTGCTTAGGAGGAGATTTGACCAGTTAACTCTTGAGTATCTTTGAGTATTCAAATCCTCATGAGAATAACTTGAAGAAAATGGGAGGGAAAATTTTGGGGTACAACAGCTGCCCCTGTTCAATCTTCTTAAACCCGAAGAGTTAGATTGGTATGTCCGCCATTCGTGACTTGAAGGTTGAATATGATTGAACACTTAAGTGCCCAGAAATTTGCACTCGCATGTGCCCGAAGTAATGTTGTTGGTTGATTATACCGAGAATGGGCTTAAAGATTCCATTTAGAGAAGTGATGAAAAGTCGTCAGAGATGGGCTCATAGATGCCATCCAAAGTAACTGTTGATAAAACTTAGACTACATCTATGCTCGACTTTGACTGGAAGAAGTATCAGAATAAATCTACGCTTGATTTAATCTGAGCCAGAAAATGTCTATGCTAGTCTGTAATTGGAAGAAGTATCAAAATATATCGATGGTTGGTTTAATTTGAGCCAGAAAATGTCTACTGGAAGAAGTATCAGAATAAATCTAACGCTTGATTTAATTTGAGCCAGAAGATGTCTACGTCCGTCTTTAATTAGGATAAGCATCAGAATAAATTTATGGTCTATTTAATTTGAGCCAGAAGATGTCTACTGGAAGAAGTATCAGAATAAATCTATGGTCGATTTAATCTGAGCCAGAAGATGTCTATTGGAAGAAGTATCAGAATAAATCTAACGCTTGATTTAATCTGAGCCAGAAGATGTCTGCGTCCGTCTTTAACTGGGAGACGTATCAGAATAAATCTATGGTCGATTTAATCTGAGCCAGAAGATGTCTATTGGAAGAAGTATCCGAATAAATATATGGTTGATTTAAAACATACCAGGAGATGTTTGTACCTCTCTTTAATTGGGAGAAGTATCAGAATAAATCTACGCTTGATTTAATCTGAGCCAGAAAATGTCTACTGGAAGAAGTATAAGAATAAATCTATGGTCGATTTAATCTGAGCCATAAGATGTCTACTGGAAGAAGTATTAGAATAAATATATTGTCAATTTAATCTGAGCTAGAATACGTCTACTGGAATAAGTATCAGAATAAATCTATGGTCGATTTAATTTGAGCCAGAAGATGTTTGCGTCCGTCTTTTACTGGGAGAAGTGTCAGAAATAATATATGATTGATTTAATCTGAGCCAGAAAATGTCTACTGGAAGAAGTATTAGAATAAATTTATGGTAGATTTAATTTGAACTAGAAGATGTTTGTGTCACCCTTTAACTGGGAGAAGTATCAGAATAAATCTATGATTGATTTAATCTGAGCCAGAAAATGTCTACTTGAAGATGTATTAGAATAAATCTACGCTTGATTTTATCTGAGCCAGAAGATGTCTGCGTTCATCTTTAACTGGGAGAAGTATCATAATAAGTATATGGTTGATTTAACCTAAGCCAGAAAAGGTCTATTGGAAGAAGTATCAGAATAAATCTATGGTCTATTTAATCTGATCCGGAAGAATTCTTTTTGAGAATGATCCTCTGAGGAAATTGCTGAAATAGCCATTTGCTGAAGTAGTTGAGGATCTTTGTCTGTTGATTGATCTTCCCTGAAAAGGTAAAGAGTTAGCTGTATGCGATGTCATGATGTATGAAATGCATTGCGTAATGATGTTCTCAAAATAAATGAGACTATGTTATGTGCGTTCTGTATGCATATGCTATTACATTTGTAATTGATGTGTGAATGTGAAATTTTATGGAAGTGTATTTGTAAAATCGTCCTGTATTTTTTCCTGGGAAAATAAATCCGTAAATGTTGTTGGGGACAAAGAACATGTTAATCTTCAACCTTGTCTAGAATGCTTCCACTGTGGATTCCTGCTTGCTGTTTGAGGAAATTCTGTTGGGGAATGTTGAGTTCTATTTGGGGAGAAGAGTTCAGGAACATTAGTCATTCATCGCTCTACTGGAGAGTTTTAATTCTTATATACCCTGAATAGGGATAAAAGAGGTGGAAAACCTTCTGACTCGTCTGGGGAGTTTAATTCTTATATACCCTTATTGGGGATAAAAGAGATGGATAACCTTCCGACTCGTCTGGGAAGAATAAAGCTGACTGATATATGGTCTGGTTCCAAGTTTCGTATCAATTCTTTGGGGATAGTGGTGATTTCACTAGGGAGAGGAATTTTGCTGGTGATTCGTAGCCATCTGAGGAATAGACTCAAGCTGGGGAGACTATAATCTATTGGGGAAATAAACCTTGTTGACGAAGAAATAATCTACTGAGGAAACAAGCTCTGCTGGAGAGGAGAAACCTGCAGGGGGTTTTACAGTTTAAGAGGAATAAGCTCAGTTGGGGAAGAGAACTTTCATGAATTGTACTGATTAGAACTCCATAGGTTGGTGATATAGCCGGGAAGGAGATCAAACTCTTTTACCAAATGGGGAAATTGTAGGGAATGTATCTTCACTAAAGATGCATTTGTGAAGATTACTCTATAGGGATAATCTCATAGAAATGGCTCTGTGGGGATTTGTGGACAGTTTGAACGTCATCCCAACTCCTAGATTCTTGAGTAAATGCTTATTCCTGTTCTTAAGTATATATTTGTTAACATTTAATTGTATTCATATGCATATGTTCATTCCATTTTAGTCATTGAACGTTTTTGCAAACAAAACAGAAAAATTAAAAAACAAAAAGTTTGAATTTTAAGGTGTATCTCCATTGATAGTTTGGCTATAAATAGGCGATTTTTTACAAAGAGTCATAAATCCTAGTAATAGGAAATTTTCATGAAACCAAAAGAGTACAAATTGAAAAAAAACATATAGCTATGTGGAAATGATCTCGTTGGGTTCCAACTCCGCTATTGCCCCTATGTCTTCGAACATCTCATCTCTTGCTGTCGGAAGAAGCTGATTTAACTTATTTGTACCACTTGAACTTTTGACTTTAGTAATAAATCTTGAAGTAAGTGATTCAATGGGACATAGTCGTATTCTTTTAATCCCTAACTTTTTCCTGGACCACCCTTTCGGGTGTTTAATCCACTGGGATGCCCTTTCTTGCCCGAGCCGCCTTTTCAGGTTTTCGACTTGCTAGGTGTACAATTTTTTTATATATATCCCTAATTTTTGCCCAAACCCTTTTGGTTCTCCAGTATGCCCTTATTTTTTTCTAGGTCTGTCAACCTAGCGGTTCGTTTTCATGCGTAGTATCTTTTATCTATGTCCACATTCACAGGGTGCAGGGAATCTTCACCGTCCATGGTGGTTAGTATCATAGCACCGCCCAAAAATATTTTCTTAACAACAACCCTTCTTAGGTAGGAGTCCATTTTCCCCTGGGATCACCTTGCGGTAAAATGATGTGTTTTATTACCAAGTCACTAGCTTGATATACCTGGTGCTTGATTTTATTGTTGAATGTCTTGATCATACGCTTCTGATACATCCGACCATGATAAACAACAGCAAGTCTTTTCTCGTCAATTAGATTCAACTAGTCTAGCCTAGTTTGAATCCAATCTTCTTCATCTAAGTCTACATCTTTCATAATCCTCAGAGAAGGAATCTGAACTTCGACAGGTAGGATGGCATTCATACCGTAGACCATAGAGAATGGGGTTGCCCCAGTTGATGTTCGTGCTGAAGTGCGATAGCCATGAAGAGAAAAAGGTAACATCTCGTGCCAGTCTTTCTAAGTCACAAAAATCTTATGTATGATCTTCTTAATATTCTTGTTGGCGGCTTCCACTATGCCATTTATTTTTGGTCGATACAGAGAAGAGTTGTGGTGCTTGATCTTGAACTGCATTCAGAGTTCAGTGATCATAGTGTTGTTAAGGTTGGTACCATTGTCCATGATGATTTTCTCGGGGATGTCACACTGATAGATGAGGCTATGCTTAATGAGTCGAGCTACCACATTCTTGGTAACAGAGGCGAACGAGGTTGCTTCAACCTATTTTGTGAAGTAGCCAATTACGACGAGAATGAAGCAATTTTCGTTAGAAGCAGTAGGCTTGATTTATCTGATCATATCAATGCCCCATATTGCAAATGGTCAGGGAGCAGTCATCACATTCAAAGGTACTGGAGGCACAAGAACTTTATCAGCATAAATCTGGCACTAATGACAAGTTCTCGAGTGGTGGTGACAGTCGGTTTCCATAGTCGACCAATAATAACCTGCTCTCAAAATCTTTTTAGTCATAGTATGCCTGCAGGAGTGAGTACCAAAGATCCCTTCATGCATATCCTCCATAGTTTTCTTTGTTTCCTTCTTGTCCATACAACAAAGTAGAGTCGGATCATGATTACGCTTGTACAAAATTCCATTTCTGAAGAAGATCTTAGCCGAGAATCTCCATAGGAATTTCTTGTCAATGATCGATGTCCCCTCCGGGTATTCTTGAGCTTCAAGGTATCTTTTCACTTCATGAAACCAAGGTTTTTCTTCTACTCTATCAGTGTCAACTTCGTAGCAATGTGTCGGTTCGTCGAATCTTTCAATGGTAATTATGGGAGCCTCATTGCCCCATCTAACCTTGAACATGGATGACATGGTATCTAATCCGTCCACGAACTGATTTTCTTCTCTTGGGATATGCTCAAAAGTAATCTCTTCGAAGTATTGAATCAAGGTTAGCACATGTTCTCGGTAAGGGATAAGATTCAGATGCTTTGTATCCCATTTTCCCTTGACCTATATATGCTCAAGAACTTGATTCTCAGGTCAATAGATGCTTTAATTCCCAGAATATACGCTTCATATTCAACCATATTATTGGTGCAGTCAAAGCAAAGTCTGGCAGTGAATGGCGTATGAAAACCATGAGGAGAGATAATTACAACACCGATTCCATTTCCAAGTGCATTATAATCTCAATCGAAAACCATAGTCCATCGGAATCTTAGCTCAGGTCCTTCATACGGTCTAGGTTTTTCACAATATGTAATTAGCATGATGTTCTCATTCGGGAATTCGAAGTTCATAGACTGGTAGTCGCCTACAACTTGATGTTCCAAATGATCTGCAAGTACACTTCCTTTGATTGCCTTTTGAGTGGTGTATTTAATTTTGTATTCTGTTAGGATCATTTTCCATCGGGCTATTCTTTCAGAGAGGGTCGGCTTCTCGAATATGTATTTGATAAGATCCATTTTAGAAATAAATAAAGTAGTATGGGTCAATATATATTGTCTTAGTCAGTGAGCAGCCCATGCCAAAGTGCAGCAAGTTTTCTCGAGCAGAGAATATCTTGTTTCACAATCGGTAAACTTTTTGCTCAGGTAGTATATTGCATGCTCTTTTCGACCAGACTCATCATGCTGCCCTAGTACACACCCCATTGAGTTCTATAAAACTGTGAGGTATATGATTAGAGGTCTTATTTCAACTGGAAGCGTCAAAATTGGAATTTCTTGTAAGTACTCCTTGATTTTATCAAAGTCTATTTGATAGCTTTTGTTCCACTTTACTACTTGATCTTTCTTTAGTAGCTTGAAGATTGGCTCATAGGTAGCAGTCAAATGAGAAATAAATCGGGCAATGTAATTTAAGTCGACCTAATAAACCTTTGACTTTCTTCTCAGTGCGGGGAGTCGGCATTTCTTGAATAGCTTTAACTTTTGCGGGATCAACTTCAATACCTTTACCACTGACGACGAAACCTAGGTATTTTTTAGACCTCACCCCAAAAGTGCATTTGTTCGGATTTAGCCTTAGTTTTTACTTCTTTACCCTTTCAAATAACTTATGCAGATGATCAAGATGTTCTTCTTCAGTTTGTGACCTTACTATCATGTCGTCGATGTAGACTTTTATCTCATGATGAATCATGTCGGGAAATAAAGGTACCATGGCATGCTGATAAGTAGCCTCGACGTTCTTTAACCCAAAAGGCATGAATTTGTAACAGAAAGTTCCCCCCACTGTGTGATGAAGGTATTTTTCTCCATGTCTTCAGGCACCATCTTGATCTTATTATACCCTGAGAAACCATCCATGAAGGAAAATACCTTATGCTGAGCAGTGATGTCGACCAGAACATCAATATATGGAAGTGAGAAGTCATCTTTGGGGCTCTCCCTGCTCAGATCCCTGTAATTTACACACATACATATTTTGCCATCTTTCTTTGGTACCGGAACAAAATTAGCAACCCATTGAGGGTATGACGTCACTGCTAAGAAACCTGCATTAAATTGCTTCATAACCCCGACCTTGATCTTCTTTGACATCTCAGGACGCATGTAACGAACCTTCTACTTAATCGGAGAACAACCCTCTTTCATTAACAGGAAGTGAACCACAATATAAATATCGAGCTCTGGCATGTCTTCGCATGACCAAGCAAATATCTCAACATAGTCGTGTAACATTTGAATCATTTTGTTCTTGACAATGCCCTCTAAGTTGGCGCCAATCTTGACTTCTTTTCTGTCTGTCTTGGTACCCAAATTTACAACTTTGACCGGCTCTTCATGTGGTTGGATAGCTTTTTCTTCATGTATTAAGAGTCTGGAAAGTTCTCCAGGTATTTTGCAATCTTCCTCACCTTCATCCTCGGCTTGGTGGATCGTATTTTTAAAGTCATAAGCGGCAATAGCATAATCATTGTCAATGAGATCCAGAGTGGATGGGGATCTGAATTGTAGTGCGACTGTGTGTGTAAGAACACATTGTAATTTGAAAATGCAATAAAGTAAAATAAAAACATAGAGCACAAAATTTGAATGGAAAATGTCTAATGTTTTCATTAAATGAAAATCTGACATATGAAATGACAACCCTTAACAAATGGACCATTGTACCCTGAGCAAGACACAAGGTTTAAAGTCATTATTTTAAAAGAAATTAAATAACCAAAATTATTAAAGCAATAAATAGAAATAGCTATAACTCCTGACTAAAGGAGATAAATATGATGTCTTTCGTCTTCTAGTTGCTAAGCTCGTTGCCAGTGGTAGGAAAAATTCAGTTACTGAGATCACAATCACTGTCAACAGCTTCTAAAGAATTGACTCCATTGTTGCTGATACGGAATGGAGGTCTTCCAGCACGAGCGCGACGAACATCCCTCTGACCCTCTGTAGTAAAGCCCAAACCAAACTTATCATATTTGTAGGGGATATCAGGAAGTTGACCCCAAATTGTGCAACCACATTCTTCTATAGTAGCTTTGGCATCTTTCAAAGAAGCCATCTTGTGCAGAACCCTAGTAGTCTTTGGAATGGAAGAAACATCTTTAATAGCAGTAAAGGAAATCACTTCAAAGGTTTGACATGGAGTCTTGATAAATTCTCCATCAATCTCCATGTACTAGAATGAATTCAGGTGGATGACCATGTACTCCTCCTCTCAGCAGACAGTAACAATCTTCCCTTTCACATGATACTTTAATTTATGGTGCAAGGTGGAGGTAACAGTGTCTACCCCATGGATCCAGGGGCGTCCTAGTAGACAAGAATAAGCTGGCCAAATGTCCATTACGTAGAAGGTGGATTCAAAAATCTATAAACCCACTTTGATAGGAAGAGCCACTTCTCCATGCACCACTCTTTGGGACCCGTCAAAGGCTCGAACTATAATGTCACTGGGTTTCAGAACAACCCCTTCGCAATCCAGTCTGTCAAGAGCGCCATTTGGCAGAACATTCAGAGAAGGGCCATTATCAACTAACACATGAGCCAACGTAGGGCCCCTACATTCAATGGAGACATACAAGTCCCTATTATGATTTCTCCCCTCCAGAGTCAGGTCAGCATCAGAGAAGCCTAATCCATTATTAGTTGTTAAGATAGCCACATAACTTCAAAATTTATCAGCCGAAATCTATTGCCGCACATGAGCAGTCTTCAAGAATTTTATTAAAGCATGCACATGGGCTTCAGAACACAATAGTAAAGATAGCATGGAGATTTTGGACGGGGTCTACCCCAGCTGTTCAACAATTTTCTAATTGCTTATACGAATGATCTTCAAAACCTCTTCCAACTCTTGTCCAGAGGTATCCTTGATTGTAGCTTCTTTTGGTGTCTCTATCTGCGTAGGCTCTATCATTGGCTCTTTACCTTGGGCCTCGACAGTTTTCTTGGTAACTGTGACTTGAACAAGTGGAGAGATTTCCAGGGAGAAAATATTTCCACTTCTATTAATTTTGTTGGTCCCTGCAATATGTCGATGTTGGGATCGACCTCTTCATTATCTTCATCGGACAACTCTTGTTGAATTCCGTGGTAATAGACGTCAGACCCATAATTCCATGGAATAGCCTTCTCTGAAGAATATGGGATGGGCCCAGGGGTTGTAATGATTAAAGGAGCAGTTTTTGGATTGGCAGTAATCCTTACAGGACCCTTGGAAGTGATTCTGAAAGGAGTACCAGATATGATAGACAAATCTCGGTACAAGTTCTCAGCACACAAAACATTCTCAATCAAAATTACATGTTCATCAATCAGGCGTTGAATGCCTTCCTTCAGTAACTTGCATCCATTGGGTTGGACTGCGCATAAGTAACATCTTTTAATATAGCCCAAAAATAAACTTGCTTGTAGCAAATTATTCTTGACTATTGAGAGAGGAGTAACCACATCACTTACGGAGGTACCCCAAAATTTTCCCTCCCATTTTAGTCAACAAATGTCAATGGAGGTCCCCAAGTTGCTCAAGGAAGTCCAAGAGTTGACCAGACAAACTCTCTCCTAAGGCAGTATACCTCAAATTAGGGTTTCCACTTTCATCAAGATGTGTGAACAACAAAGGGCTCAAATTCTTTCCAAGGTTTTAATATGTTCTCAAGAACCTACATGTCAAGTTTCATGCCTTGCACAAGAAGTTTTCTAAGTCAACTGCTCAGATGCTTGAGAATCGACGGTATTAGGTCAAAAGTCAATTGTGACCCACATACAGTCAAAATTCAAGATTTTTGGTCAACATCAACATTTTGAAGTTAATTTCATCATTTGATCAAGGGTTGACCATGATTCCCCAAGGAATGCTCCAAATTCATCAAAACCCAAAAGTTGCTAAATTAGGGTTTTGTAGGAAAAGTCAACCCAACTTTGACCAAGCATAAATTCTTCATACTTTATCAGAAATTTTCCATCCAAAGCTCATTTTGAATAGGATGAAATTCCATACAACTCATCTTCATCCCACAAGTTCAAAATATGCACTCATCAAAAGATATGAATTTCTACATTATGGGTCCTTTTGAAAAGTCAACAAAAACACCTTTTGGGTCAAAGCTTCATACATGAACATGGAAGATCCAATTGAGATGAAACCAAAATGTTTGTTTAGAGGACATCCTAATATTTCTAAAAATTCAAAGAACACCCTCCTAGGGTCAAAATTGAAGGAGTTGTGCATTGTCAAAAGTTGGCAATTTTTGGAAAATTGTCAAAAGTCAACATTGATCAAATTTGCATTTTTTCCAAAGGGGCCCGTGTTTTCTTGTTTGAAACATGTTTATAATAGGATCCACGACCCCTGATATTTTACACCTATTATTTTATTATTTTTATCATTTATTTAGATTTTTTATTCATTTAAACCAAAATAAATCAAATTAAATGGTAAAATAATAAAAGCAAATCAAATATTGGGATTTTTGTGCACATTATGACTCCATATACATATAGCATGGCATGTAATTCGTGCAAGGATGATTTAGATTGAAAAAAGTCATGATTGGAGGTATTTTGGAAAGAAATCATACAAGGCCAAAATCAAATCAAATCTTCATAATTCCTCAAGATACCATGAGATTTCTTCCATTATTTTTTACCTAAATTCCTCCTCTATATAAACAAAACACCCTCATACACTAGGGAGCACGAAATTGGCTGCCCAAGAACGCTCTCTAAAAACCTCAAATTCTGTCAAAACTAGTGCAAAGTCAAAATCGAAGATCCAACCACTTTCAGTGTAAGCCATCAATTACAAATCATTCCTGAGGTATCTAAGGGTAAGAATAGGCCGAAAGTCATGGCCATTAATGCTTGAAACAAGCATACTCATCTTCTCTGATTTTCTTTTCTTTCAAACATTCATATAATTAATGTCATGCATTGCTCATGTTTATTAACTGTCCAAATGAGTTCTTGTTGTTACGTAGAACAGGTTTGAATCACAAACAATAGCTTGGCTTGGTGGATGAGGTGCCTAACTATGACCCAAGGGGCATGGGTTCATCACCCACCCCATGCATTCTTCACTTTTTTGACTATTTTCTTTTCTAACCCTTTTCATTTATTTACTTTTCACTTGATTTGTTTTCTATCATTAATTTAATTAACATATAAAATCACAAAAAAATCATTAAATATTAGTTTTAGGCTTTTAATTAATTAAAATAATTTTTGACATAAAAGTTGTTTTGATTTAATCAATATTGATTTTATTTCATAATTAACCTGTAAATTAATCAGAGTTAGGTTTTTAATTATTAATTCACACTGTTATTATTTTTCTAACAATTTACTGCAGATTTAGTATATCACCATTCCATGCGTCCATCATACGCTCACAAATCCTACCCTTTGGATCATCCCTTGGTCCAGATCCAGCATCCAACCACAGAAGCCCATGGTGCACTCTCTGAAGCTAATCCACATGGGATCACACGCAAGGAACATGGGCCAACCAATTTGGGCCTAACAATTTGGCAATGCACCCCCCAGTCTGCATTCTACCACACAGGCCCAATCTTTTCCTTTTTTTATTTTATTTCAATTCTTTTTATTTTTTAATTTATTTATTTTATTTATTTTCCAAAAATCATTTTTAATCAAAACATAAAAATCAGAAAATCACAAACAATGTTAGGTTTAATCTTTTTTTTCATAAAATATTTAATTGCATTAATTAGTTTAATTAGGTTAACTTAAATCTTTTTTTCATAATTAAAATCAAATAGAAATTAGGTTTAATTCTTAATTTTAATTCCTTCTCAAAATAAAAACACAAAAATAAGTTAATTGTTTTTTTTCTTTCATTAATTTGATGATTTTTCATAATTAAAACTTAATTAGTGATTAGGATATTTTGCAATTTATTCTTTATTTCCTTAAATAAAAATGACAAAAAAATGATTTTTTTTCTTTAATTAAATTCAATTTGGTTGTCAAGGGTCAAAACCCTAATTTCTCGCATTTACGTTTGTCGTACGTACTTTTCATTATATTTTTGTAATTGCTTTGAGGTTGTAATAGTCTTTTAAACTAGGGTTTTATTTACTGTTTAATTTCCCCCCAAGTTTTGGTTATGTAATCCCCATTCCCCGAAGCCTTGTAATAATTAGATTTACTTTTCCGCTTTTAATTTCCACAACTATCAAACTGCTAGATGTATGCCTAGGATTGTATGCGAAAGACAATTTGCATGAAAAATTAAAACAATTAGAAAACCCTAATGTGCAAAGATAACATTAACTAAAAAAGCACAGTTGCACATGCTCACTCCTAGGGTTTGTCTCACTTGGTTGCCTCGGAAATAATGGTCGTGTCCCTCGAACGTAGGGATATCTTAGCAAAAGACCCTCAATCTAAAAGTCATCATAAAGATCATAGTCCCTCAATGTCCCTCGAGTTGCCTACGAGAAATGATCTTGTCCCTTGATGTTGCCTACGAATATATGATGATAGTCCCTTCGAACTGCTAAGGTATCCTTACATGTTGCCTTCAATGACCATATCGTCCATTTTGATAGTCCCTTACAACTCCAACGACGGTGCTACATACTCCTTAATAGTGGGATAGCATTGTCTAAAGGAAATAGAACAAAAACGATCTTTTTTCTAGTAGGTAGATGCTAGTAGGTACTTTCTCAATAAAAACTTTTCACACCAACAGCTTTTAAAACAAATTTTCAAAAAAAAACTTCGTCACATCCTTGAGGACTGATACAAGGGTTATCACGAAGTAAAAACATTTTCAAGACAAACACACACAAGCAATTTGAAAAAATGAGCAAGTACCTAAGAGCCCGTAAATAACTACAGATAGAAAGGGTGCTAACACCTTCCCTTTCTAAAATCTACCCCCCGTAGTCAGAATATCTTGAAAAAAGGTTTTTTTTGTTCTTTTTCCTTTTCCATGATTCGATGAAATAAAAGTCGGTGGCGACTCTTGCTTACCGCGACATTTTGCAAACAAAAAACGCAAAATGCAAACCAGTATTAAACAGTCGATTCTGCCACCGTATCACAGAACTGGAGACTCTGCTGGGGATAAAAATAAAGTGGGGTTTACCTTAGGATCTAGGACATTAAATTGCTTCTCTTGATTGTTTTAATTGCTTTACTTTTGAGGGTTTTGTTTGGGGTTACTATAGATCCTACACCCGATCTGGGGGCACTCATTAGGTAAACAACAATAGATCGTGGAGACTGTACGACATAGACCGATATGGTTTAAGCGATGGTTGTGTTAGTGTGGCACTTTGGTTGGTACCAGTATCCTTCGTGGGGAAACGAGGAGAATATGGGGCCGCCGCGTGGTGTCATAAAGCACTAACGGACCTTAGAACCTTAGTTGAACAACTTGGCCATTAGAAAGTAGTGAGATAGTCGGCCTCGGTGTAGAGCTGAGAATTGGTTGATACTCGATGCTACACTCATTGAGACCAGGCTTTCAGGATATTTTGGCCGCAAGAAAAGATTGAGAGCTGAAATAATACGCGATAAAGGATGGTCAGTGATATTGAGAATCTCTAGAACTCCGTTACTTTTTAGGACAAGTTTGAACCAACTAAACTTCAAGAGGGTACTACCTTAAACTCAAGCAAGCCTTAAACCTAAGGACTTAGTGTGATTTGTTTGTGCTTGTTATACCTGTGATTTCTCAACATAATCATGACATCATGACATCATAAACATGGCATATCATACTAACCATTTCAAGGATCTCAAGGGTCTGTGATGTAGGTCATGGCGAACCAGACGTCTAGCAAGGGGCAAGGGGATTTATTTTCCTCTAGCCGATGTTGTCAAAGGATCTTGAGTCAGGGGATATGACCCACTCGATATGGTGAGCTTGACTCTTGAAGAAGGACTCTCAACGACACAAAGTTTCTTCAATCAAACAGCAATCAAATTCTAACAGTTTCTTGTTTACCCTGCGAGATCCTTGAAAACATTGCATGCATATCATGCACATCATTACAGGTACCATTACAGGTTTCTCATCTTCTTCGTTGTTTATTTCAGCAAAAATGTCTTCCAAGCAAAGCATCAATGACCTTCAGGCACAAAACGCCCAGTTCCAGCAAATGTTCATAAATTTGGCAAAAGGGCAGGAGGATCTGAAAACCCTCATCCTGAAAGAGAAAAAGAAAAAGAAGAAGGCTTCCGGTATTCTGAATATAGGCAGAAGGTTTAGAGGGTCGTTGAAGCAACAAGTCGATTTGACCTCTTCATCTAAGGAAAGGGAGAATCAAGAAGAAGAAACAAGGGAGAAAGATCCTAGTCCTGAAGTTTCTGACAATGATACCGACTACAATGATGAGCAGTATCCTCCCACTGAGGATAAATACAAGCAGTTGGAAGATCAGTTGAATGCTATGGAGGTCTAGAGGATACCTGAGTTGGATTTCAAAGAATTGGGATTGGTGTCGGGAGTGGTCATCTCGCAAAAGTTCAAAGCTCCAATTTTTGTAAAGTATGATGGGGTGTCCTGCCCAAAACTCCATCTCCGTTCTTATTTCAGGAAGATTTAGCCTCACACCGTTGATAGGAACTTGTGAGTCCATTTCTTTCAGGACAATCTGTCCGGGACTCAGCTTGAATGGTTCTATCAACTAGAGGGAACCAATGTCCGTAACTGGGAAGATCTGGCTACTGCTTTTTACAAGCAGTATCAATATAATGCTGACCTTGCCCCTACCCGTACTCAACTCCAGAGTATGTCCATGGGCGCAAGCGAAGGTTTCAAGGACTATGCGCATAAATGGAGAGATCTAGAAGGGAGAGTCCAACCCCGTTTGTCTGATAGGGAGTTGGTGGATATGTTCCTTGGTACGTTGTCTGGTCCTTTCTTCAATCACTTGATTGGTAGCTCCTCGGCTGGTTTCACCGAGCTGATATTGACTGGAGAAAGAGTAGAAGCTGGGATCCGGAGTGGCAAGATCCAGAAAAATACCTCTTTGAGTACGGAGAAGAAATCATTTGGTGGCAAGAGGGAAGCCAATGATGTGCACGGCCAGAAGGGGCGTAGAAAGGCAGACTACCACCAATCTGTGGGGGCACTGTTGATCTTTAATTCGGTACACGCACAACAACCACAACAACGAAACAATCAGCCAAGGGTGGAAAGACCTCAAAGGCAGTTCACCCAAATTAACATACCACTGTCACAAGAATTTTAGCACATGTTGAAGATGAAGCTGATTACGGTGATAAATCCTCATCCGAACCCGAAGACTTCCTCTCCTAACTACAATGCGGAGGCAAGGTGTGCTTATCATTCTGATAGCCCGGGGCACGATACTAACAATTATTGGGCGCTGAAATACAAGATTCAGAATATGATTAATGCCAATGAAATCGAATTCGACCCTCCTGAGACTCCCAACATGATCACTGCTCCCTTTCCAAAACATGGCTAGGATTGAAAGCATTTTTGTTCATTTAAATTCTGAAGTTGTATTTTCTTTGCTTATTCAAACAATTATTGTCATGTCAAACTCTATTATTTCATTAATGCATTACACATGTCTGTCTTGAATTAATTTTTTTTCATTATGCTTAAATTTCTTTATATTTCCTTTTCGTGATATTCAACTCTAGACTAAAAAACTATAAGCCTTTAGAGGGAGGATGACGAAAACAATACCACAATCTCTACAATATGCTTTTGTACAGACCTTGTTGACGATGTACAGGCGTTGTTTCAAATCCTAAATAGTGGAGTTATAAGGAAGATAATCCCTAGTCAACCCCTTCAAGCCAAAGAAGTAGGAGTTTTTCTTTTCACACATATTAAAACCCTTAATCATAACTTGGGGCAGGGTAGTTTTCTCAATTAATTCAGAAGCGCATTCAGTCACAATCTGCCGCTTCGTACACAATGAGTGGAATCAAAGACGTCCTTCCGAAACAAAAGACGGTGATGGTTCCCTATTATCATCAAGACAGGCAGTCATCATCTCTCGAAATAAAATCCCATCAGGTCAAAACCTATGAAGGAGACTTAAGAAAAAAACTGGGGCATCCCGCTGACTGTAATCACAAAAAGAAACAGTTCAGGAAAAATACAGGGATAATAAAATCAAAAAGAAAGAGGTCCTACAAATCCTCAACAAAAAAGAAATGACTGCCTATTCAAAATAAATTGTCAGTATCTGAACCATCACTGGAATATCAGAGCAAAGACTCAAATGGGATCTAAATGCACAATTAGCTGAGTTTAGGATCGAAGAACATCACGAAGAACGGGTGGGTACAAATAAAATTTGAGCCTTTATCCTTTGTTTCTTAAACCGTGAACCAGGCCACGTTATAACCCTTAAAAGTCCTAGCTGAAGAATGGGTTAGTTCGAAAGCATACTGTTACAAAAGGTATCCTGACTCCTGAAGGTCCGTTACAAATCTTGAGTTGATATCACAGCTTTGCAAAATTCTATTTTTTCTATAAAAAAACTGCATTTTCAAAACTTCAAGACAGACGTAAGCTTTGCATTCTTAAAATAACATTGTTTGCATATGACTATTTGTTCAGCAGCAGAGAAATTTGCATGACGAATATCTAGTGAACAAAAACCTTCTCAATAAAAAGGATCACCTCAAGTGGAAAAACACTTCCAACCAAGGGGCACGACATGATCATTGCCCATCATCTGGGGCAGTAAAATCAAGATTCAAGGAATCTCTCAAAGATGCCAAATAGCCAGGGGCAGATCTCCATCTGAATCACTTGGGGGCATTGGGCATGAATTTCAGTAACGAATCCTCTACGATCAAACAAGCATCTTATGGTATTGTTGCAACACAACACTACCGACAGTGACAAATCCCTACACCCTGAGAGCGTGGACATAGTCAGAAAATACTGCGCATGAACAAAGACCCGCTAGGCTGATTGTCCTAGGAAAAAATAAGGGCATCCCAGCGAACCAAAAGTGTTCGGGAAAAAACTAGGGACAAAAACAAAAAAGATATGTACACCTGGCAAGTCAAAAACCTGAAAAGGCGGCTTGGGCAAAAAAGGGTATCCCAGTGGACTGAAAATCTAAAAAGACAGTCTAGGAAAAAGTTAGGGATTAAAGCGTACGACTATGTCCCGTTATCTTATCACTTGCCTATTAGTAGAAGACTTATCATTCCGATCGACAATTACCAAGCACCTCATATGTTGGGATAACACTCAACCAACAAGGCCTCCGCATGCACTTTCTCCAGCAGATATAGGGGTAGAAAAGTTCTGATGCAAAGTCATTGTCGTATCCTCAGCATACGACCCTGTGACATCTACACTCCCCAAAAAGTAGAGGCAACTAAATCTTTGACATCGGCTTCCCCAAATAGGAGCTACGTTCCCCAGAAAAGTTCCTTCAGAGAATCGACATCTATATTCCCCGACCGAATTTCATAATCGCAAGCGGTTCGTAAAGTTGTCTCCCAAGCAGAGTTTATTTCTATGAATACAGAATCTCAATCCCTAACAAAGTTTATTCCTCCGGCTACGGAAGTTTATCCCCCCAGTGTAGTTTATCTCTCTGAATCGGCAAGATCTTCTAGCAAAGAATCTCCTCTCTCAAACAGAGTTATTCCCCTGCAGAGTTGTTCTCAAGAAGAGTCTCTCCTCGGCAGAATATTCGTAAACAAGGGGCAAATGCCCAACATAGTCATCTCTGATTCACCATCCCCAGCGGAAGTAGAACAACCACTTTTTCTATGACGGTCAGGAACTCAATTTCCATTACTCTCCAGCAGCGGTCAAGGATTTATTTTCCCACTCAGATATGTCACAATAGCATTTCATGTTCATATATCATGACGTCGCATACACATTGCATACAACATAGTCTCATTTATTTTGAGAACATTATCATACAATGCATTTCATGCATCATATACGATTAATCATGTACCTTTTCAGGAAAGATGGTTATCATAAATAACTTCCAGCAAGTTCAAGATGAGCTCCTGAAACTAGACAGAGTAATTATCTGCGCGATTAAATGCAGCTTTACGCGGGTTCGTAACGAAGCAATCTTACACGGGTTTCTCCTAAATGAGCTTCACACGGGTTTATCCTGAAAAATCTTACACGGGTCCTTTCTCATACATTTCCTTCTGAAGTTTCACACGAACTTATCACAAAGTAACCTTACCCAGGTTCCTCCTGAAGTTTTACACAAACTTATCACAAAGTAACCTTACCCAGGTTCCTTCTGAAGTTTTACACGAACTTATCACAAGGTAACCTTACCCAGGTTCCTCCTGAAGTTTTACACAAACTTATCTTAAAGTAACCTTACCCCTGTTCATTCTGAAGTTTTACACGAACTTATCACAAAGTAACCTTACCCAGGTTCCTCTTGAAGTTTTACATAGACTTAGCCCAAAGTAACCTTACCCAGGTTCCTGCCAAAGTTTTACACGGACTTATCCTGAAGTAACCCTACCTAGGTTCCTCCTAAAGCCCTACACAGACTCCTCACAAAGAAACCTTACCCAGGTTCCTTCTCAGTTCAGATGCAGTTTTACCCAAACTCCTCACAAAGCAACCTTACCCAGGTTCCTTCTCGGTTAAGATGCAGTTTTACCTAAACTCCTCACGAAACAACCTTACCCAGGTTCCTTCCCATAAGCCCTACTATCTAGGTTCCTTCTCATAACCTTACCATCCAGGTTTCTTTTCTCTTATCTCCAGACGATAGTCTACAACACTGTAAGACCTGGACCTGATCAAATATGATCGGTTTCACCTTTCCCCAGTAGGTCATGATGCATCCTATACACTGACCAAGATATGCAGTTCACCTCCAGAGTTAATTCCCTAGTAGAGTAACGGACAACTGGATCTCCTAAAATTCTATTTCTCCCAAGACAGATACCAACATTCCTCAATTGATTCCTCCTTAATGACAGGAGCAGGGATTCTCATCAAAGGAATATCTCAGGAAGTCCACATCATCTAGATGGCATCTTTAAGCCCATCTCTGACGATTATCCGTCACATCCAGGATGGCATCTTTAAGCCCATCTCCGACAATCTTCTATCATCAACCTCCAAATGGAATCTGTGAGCCCATTCCCGATATCACAAATCAAGGGCCACTTCATGCGAGTGAAAATTTATGGGCACTCTAATGTTCAATCATCTTCCACCTTCAGATCACGAAAGGCAGAACAGCCAATCTACATCCTCAGGTTTAAGAAGATTGAACAGGGGCAGCTGTTGTACCCCAAAATTTTCCCTCCCATTTTACTCAACAAATGTCAATGGAGGTCCCCAAGTTGCTCAAGGAAGTCCAAGAGTTGACCAGACAAACTCTATCCTAAG
This sequence comes from Vicia faba, assembly GCA_948472305.1. Taxonomy (NCBI): domain Eukaryota; kingdom Viridiplantae; phylum Streptophyta; class Magnoliopsida; order Fabales; family Fabaceae; genus Vicia; species Vicia faba. Next base: position 975,092,049 of record OX451739.1, read on the forward strand.
GCAGTATATCTCAAATTAGGGTTTCCACTTTCATCAAGATGTGTGAACCAAAAAGGGCTCAAATGCTTTCCAAGGTTTTGATATGTTCTCAAGACCCTACATGTCAAGTTTCATGCTTTGCACAAGAAGTTTGCTTAATCAACTGCTCAGATGCTTGAGAATCGACGGTATTAGGTCAAAAGTCAACTGTGACCCACATACAGTCAAAATTCAATATTTTTGGTCAACATCAACATTTTGAAGTGAATTTCATCATTTGATCAAGGGTTTACCATGATTCCCCAAGGAATGCTCCAAATTCATCAAAACCTAAAAGTTGCTAAATTAGGGTTTTGTAGGAAAAGTCATCCCAACTTTGACCAAGCATAACTTCTTCATACTTTATCACAAATTTTCCATCCAAATCTCATTTTGAATAGGATGAAATTCCCTACAACTCATCTTCATCCCACAAGTTCAAAATATGCACTCATCAGAAGATATGAATTTCTACATTATGGGTCCTTTTGAAAAGTCAACAAAAACACCTTTTGGGTCAAAGCTGCATACATGAACATGGAAGATCCAATTGAGATGAAACCAAAAGGTTTGTTTAGAGGATATACTAATATTTCTAAAAAGTCAAATAACACCCTCCTAGGATCAAAATTGAGGGAGTTGTGCATTATCAAAAGTTGGCAATTTTTGGAAAATTGTCAAAAGTCAACATTGATCAAATTTGCATTATTTTCCAAAGGGGCCCATGTTTTCTTGTTTGAAACATGTTTATAATAGGATCCACGACCCCTGAGCTTTTACAAATATTATTTTATTATTTTTATTATTTATTTTGATTTTTTATTCATTTAAACCAAAATAAATCAAATTAAATGGTAAAATAATATAAGCAAATCAAATATTGGGATTTTTGTGCACATTATGAGTCCATATACATATAGCATGGCATGTAATTCCTGCAAGGATTATTTAGATTGAAAAAGTCATGATTGGAGCTATTTTGGAAAGAAATCATACAAGGCCAAAATCAAATCAAATCTTCATAATTCCTCAAGATACCATGAGATTTCTTCCATTATTTTTGACATAAATTCCTCCTCTATATAAACACAACACCCTCATACACTAGTGTGACCGGTGGAAATAGAACTGACTGTTTTTTAAGCTGGTTCGCGAAATGTCACGGTAAGCAAGAGTCGCCACCGTCTTTTATGTTCTCCAACATGGAAAGGACAAAAGCACAACAAAATTCCTTATTCGAGATGTCTCTCGGTTCGGGAGGTAGATTTATAGAAAGGGAAGGTATTAGCACCCTTTCTATCCATGGTTATCCATGGGCTCTTAGGTACTTGCTCTTATGTTTTCAAAAGATGTTTGCTTTTCAAATGTGTGCGTGGGTTTGAAAAAGTTTCGTTTGAAAAATTTCTAAGTAACTCTTGTATCTGTCCTCAAGAGTGTATGAAAAATTTGTTTGAAAACTTTTAGAAAGTGTGAAGTGTGAAAAGTATTTTTTGTTTGTTTTGAGAAAGAGCAAGTACCCATGAGAATCTACCTACTCTAAAGAATTAGGCTGTATAAAAGTCCTTTAGACAGTGCTATCCCACTATTGAGGAGTAGGAAGCATCGTCGTTGGAGGTGTTCGGGTCAATTCGATTATCGGGACAGTGTGGTCACCGAAGCAATGGTAGGACATCTTAGAAGTAACCCTAGTGTCCTGGATCCTTTGTATCTGAGGCAACCGTTTCGAGGCAACTGGATCTTTTGAACAGAAGGGCGACCTCTAAGACACCCTATACTTGATGACCACGTTTCGAGGAAACGAGTGAAGCGTACCCTAGGAGTGGCATGTGCATTGTGTGTTGTTTTTCAGTTAATTGTCTTTGTACATGTTATTTGTGAGCTACGGATTGGTTTTATTTACATACATTCTTTCATGCATTTAACAGTTAGGGGTGCGGAAAGTGAATTGCAGAAGGATAAATTCTACGCTATTACAAGGCGCGGGTCTATACATCGCCAAAAATACAAAGGCCCGTTTTGATAAAGTGCGGAAAGTAAAGAAAACAATAAACCTAATTACTATTACATTCTTGAAGCAGTTACATAATAATCAAAATAAAATAAAAGCGCGCGAATAAACATTAATCGGGAATGCCTAAGGGTTTTGTACCCACCCGTTCTTCGTGATGTTCTTCAAACCTAAACTCAGCTGATCGTGCGTTAGACCTTGTTTGAGTCTTTGCTTTGATATACCAGTGATGGTTCGGATGTTGACATTTTATTTTGAATAGGCAGTCATTTCCTTGTTGAGGGTTTGTAGGTCCTCTTTTCTTTTTGATTTCGTTATCCCTGTTTTTTGCCTGAACTGTTTCTTTTGTGATTACAGTTAGCGGGATGCCCCAGTTTTGTAAGTCCCCTTCATAGGTTTCGACTTAATGGGCTTTTATTTTGGAAGATAATGACTGCCTGTCGTTATGATTATTCGGAACCATCCCTGTATTTTGTTTTGTGAGGACCTCTTTGGTGCTATTCGTTGTGCACTTGGATCAACTAAGAGAACTACCCTGCCCCAGATTATGATTAAGGGTTTTAATTTTCGAAAAGAAAAACTCCTACTTCTTTGGCTCGAAGGGGTTGACGAGGGACTATCTTCCTTATAACTCCAGTGTTTAGGAATTGAAACAATGCTTGTACCTCATCAGCGGGGTCTGTTCAAAAGCATACTGTAGATTATGGTATCGTTTTTGTCATCCTCCCTCAAGAGGCTTAGAATTATTAATTGAGAGTTGACATCAAAAAATGAAAGCAGTTTGAATATAGCGAATGAGAATATATTGATTCAAAACAGACATATGCGATGCATTGATAAAGTAAAAGAGTTTGACATGAACAAATGTTTGAACAATCAGAGAAAAATACAACTTGAACATTCGAATGAACAAAAGCTTCTTAGTTTGCACCAGTCATTTCAGATGGAAGATTCTCAGCAGAAGATTTTTATTTTCCCTCCCGGCATGAACTCCAGCACCCTTCCGTCGATCAAGTCTTGGATCTTGTTCCTCAGGCTCCAACAGTCGTCAGTGTCATGTCCAGGACTGTCAGAATGGTAGGCACACCTTTCATCAGGATTGTACTTTAGGGAGGTTATGTTGAGCTTCTTGGGAGGATCCTTTAAAGCAATCAGCTTGACCTCTAACAAGCGTTTCAGTATTAGTGAGGATGGCACACCAGTCTCCGAGAAATGTCTTCCAGACGTATTTTTCTTACGCCAATTACCCTGTTGACGCTGGTGAGGTTGATGCTGGGCTTGTGACCCCGAAGCAAACTGAGGAGCTTTTCCCTTGTCTTCTTTCCCCACAGGTGGTTGAATGATGGCTTGCTCTTCAACCTTAGATGTTTGCCCCAGTTGGTTATCCCGAAGCAGTTGGTTGACGAGAACCCTGAGCTCTCCTTGTCTTTGAGATAAGTCTTGGATAAGAGCCATTTGCCCCAGCATCTGGGTTCTCATTACATCCACCTCAGCTTGCAGATATTTCAGCCGTTCGTCCTTGTCGTCTTCGGGACTCTTCCTGACCAAATTCCCCATGAGGAGTGTTCTCAGCTCTTCCTGCCCCTTGGATAGATTTAGGAGGATCTCCCCGAACCGAGTCTCTTGAGCATGAAGATCCTGGTTGTTTTGTTGGGAAGCCATTGCTGAAATAAACAGCAAAGATGGTAAGTGACCTGTCAAAGGAGTACCTGTAATGTCGTGATATGTATGTATGCATGCAATATTTTCAAGGATCTCGCGGGGTAAACAAGAAAATTGTTAGAATTTGAATTTTGTAGCTTGATGGAAGGGACTTCATGTTGATGAGAGTCCTTCTTCAAGAGTCAAGGCTCACCATATCGAGTGGGTCATAGCCCCTGACTCGAGTCATTAACCTTGGCTAGAGGAAAATAAATCCCCTTTACCCCTTGCTGGACATTTGATTCATCATGACCTGCATCACAAAACCCTTGAGGTCCTTGAAATGGATTAGTCCTTATGTAGGATGCATGTAATGGTATGATGGTATGATGTTATGCTATGCGTGGAGTAATGTAGGTAAACCCTATTATGAGTCCAGATTAAGGACTGTAAACAAAACCTGCAAGAAACTCAAGTGTTAGATAACAAGTATGCAAGTAGTCAAGTTTGAAGGCACACAAGTCACACAAAGAGCCCTTAGAGTTTAGGCCATCATGAAGTTTGGGATACTACCCTCTTGAAGTTCGTGGGCTCAAAACCTGTCCAATCAAAAGTAACCGGGTTCTAAGGAGCTCAATATCATAGGATTGTTTTCTATGTTCATTGTTTTGATTTAGCCACTGAACTGGCGATCAAAATATTCCAAGAAAACAACCCTCAATGAGTGTAGTATCGAGTATCAACCAACTTCGGACTGCACCAAAATCAGTCATCTCACTAGCCCTAAAGAGGCCAGGATGGTCAAGTAAGGTTCCTAAGGTCAGTTGATGCTTCACGATACCACGCGGCGGCCCCGTACTCTCCTTGACTTGACTCAAGGGTTACCGGTACTCACCAAAGTGCCACATCAATGTAGCAAACTGCTTCAACCGTGTCGGTATACCCCGCACAGTTCCCTCACAGTTTATTGCTACTTTCTAAGAAGGTACCCCCAGATCTGGGTTAGGATCTATGAAACTCCCAAAACAGGCCCACAATATTAAAGCAAACAGATCAAGCAATTGAAAACATGATGATGAACTATTCCTAAGGTACACCCCACTTATATATCCCCAGCAGAGTCGCCAGTTCTGTGACCGGTGGAAATAGAACTGACTATTTTTTAAGCTGGTTCGCGAAATGTCGCGGTAAGCAAGAGTCGCCACCGTCTTTTATGTTCTCCAACATGGAAAGGACAAAAGCACAGCAAAATTCCTTATTCGAGATGTCTCTCGGTTCGGGAGGTAGATTTATAGAAAGGGAAGGTATTAGCACCCTTTCTATCCATGGTTATCCATTGGCTCTTAGGTACTTGCTCTTATGTTTTCAAAAGATGTTTGCTTTTCAAATGTGTGTGTGGGTTTGAAAAAGTTTCGTTTGAAAAATTTCTAAGTAACTCTTGTATCTGTCCTCAAGAGTGTATGAAAAATTTGTTTGAAAACTTTTAGAAAGTGTGAAGTGTGAAAAGTATTTTTTGTTTGTTTTGAGAAAGAGCAAGTACCCATGAGAATCTACCTACTCTAAAGAATTAGGCTGTATAAAAGTCCTTTAGATAGTGCTATCCCATTATTGAGGAGTAGGAAGCATCGTTGTTGGATGTGTTCGGGTCAATTCGATTATCGGGACAGTGTGGTCACCGAAGCAATGGTAGGACATCTTAGAAGTAACCCTAGTGTCCTGGATCCTTTGTATCTGAGGCAACCGTTTCGAGGCAACTGGATCTTTTGGACAAAAGGGCGACCTCTAAGACACCCTATACTTGATGACCACGTTTCGAGGCAACGAGTGAAGCGTACCCTAGGAGTGGCATGTACATTGTGTGTTGTTTTTCAGTTAATTGTCTTTGTACATGTTACTTGTGAGCTACGGATTGGTTTTATTTACATACATTCTTTCATGCATTTAACAGTTAGGGGTGCGGAAAGTAAATTGCGGAAGGATAAATTCTACGCTATTACAAGGCGCGGGTCTATACATCGCCAAAAATACAAAGGCTCGTTTTGATAAAGTGCGGAAAGTAAAGAAAACAATAAACCTAATTACTATTACATTCTTGAAGCAGTTACATAATAATCAAAATAAAATAAAAGCGCGCGAATAAACATTAATCGGGAATGCCTAAGGGTTTTGACCCTTTTAAGAAAAGAAATGATTTTTTTTGTCTTTTTTGATTTAAATGCAATTAATTAAATAAAGCCTAATTACTAATTAATTAATTTATTAAAATAAAATATTTTTGTGTTTTTATGTTTTTTTAATGAAATAAAATAAAAGAATTAAAATTCTAAGTTAACCTAATTCTAAATTATTTTTATTGATTGTAAAGAAAAAGAAATTAAAGTTGACCTAATTAAACTATTTTATTTGTTAATATTTATTTACAAAAATAAAATGAAATTAATAATAATAATAATATTAGCTCTTTTTTTGGTTTTTTATAAAAAAAATATTAATTGGTTAATTGTTAATAAAAGGGAAAAGAATAAAATAAGACAAATAGAATATAAGAAATGAAAATTGCAAACCCAAGGGGGTTTTGGGCCAGAATGGAGGGTGTGTATGGAATTTGTGAGGCCCATTCAGAAGCCAGCTTGGGTTGACTTTCTGGATTGAGTGCGCGTGTGTTGACTCCTGAGCATGGTGCTCTTCACTTCTTGGCCCTTGGATTTGCACTGATGGACACTTGGCAAGCTGGGATGTGAGGTCTATGGTGGAAGCTGTTTGAGGGCCTGCACGTGATTACCTGGGAAAAAATTGAAACAAGGAAATTGGGGGACCTGGGAATCGAACCCAGGTCTCAGCGCTTGCAAGACACGTCTCCAACCAACTGAACCATGATGCGCGTTTGTAATATGAATGGATAATAAATATTATAAAAAAACAAGCATTATAATGTAAAACGCGCGCAAAGTTCAAACCCTCCAACCACATGTTGCCACGCCATCTCCTTCTTCGTTTCACCTGTAAAATAAAAACAAGATAGCGGGGGTTTTAAACCCCCACAAACCACAAATGCAGAAAATAGCGATTAGCAGCATACGCCATATAAATTGAGCGCGAGGGTCTCATTCAATTCGTCTTGTCCTTCTAAGTTCAACCATGGGTGTCATGAAGGCTAATTTTTCTGTATGTGAAAAACCCCAATTCAAAACCTTAAGAACCCTAAAACGTGTTAATGGCAAGTCATGATTCAGCGCGTGATAATGCAATTAAACCATGCCAAAAGCTTCAGGAGGTCCCTATTAACATAAATCAACCAAGAAAATGGATTATAAACGCATGAATTATGATATGCAATTTTGGAAAATAATGCAAACCGAGTGACTTGGTGTGGACGATTCTGATGGTGTTAGGGCTTGTTCTTGAGTGCAATAGGTTCCTGGAGACTCAGGCAAGGTGTGTGAATCAAAAAGAGGCTTTGAATTGCGCTGCAAATAAGAATTCAGTTTCACACTTTTCTTTGGAATTTTTGAAATTGGTTTTGCTGTTTTTGGTGTTTTCTAGGTCGTGTAAATGGTATGGGAGGCTTGCATATATGTCCTTGAATGAGAATCAATCAAAATTATGAGCTCTTAATTCTTGCAATGAAGTTTTGAGATTTCCATAACCACCATTTAAAGAACTTGCCATTTTTGTTCAATTTTGAATTTCATGCTTGAAATGGACCTTTACACGAATTTGGTATGTTCCTTATGATGCATCAAGGTCATTCAAACCACAAAATATCCCTTAATTAAGTTTTTGATTTTTATTTGAATTTTAAAGATTTAAAATGAATTAAATCAAATAAAATTAAATAAAAATAGAAAAATTAATTTTTAATCTTGAAATAAATCATGGGACACGTGGGTGGCATGACAAGGATGAATCAAGTGGAAAAAGTGGGCCCTTTTGTCAAAAATTGAAGTTTCAAGGATAGTTGACTTTGGCCATTTCACAAAATTTCCCAACTTCTCCAATGCATATCTTGCTCAATTTTGATCATATGGACATGTTCTTGGACATTTTGGAAAGGTCTTAAAGTCCTCTAACCAATGCCTTTGGTCCCATGTCATTTTGATTTACCAATCTCAAGTTATGGTCTTTGACTTAAAGTGCCTTTTTGTTAACTTTTGAAAATGACCTATAATGTTGAAATTGATAACTTTTTGTGAGAGCATTTCTTGGACTTGGAATGTGAAGATGAGTTGTAGGAAATGTCATCCCCTTCAAAATGAGCATTGGATGGGATTTTTCTGATGAACCATGAAAAAGTTATGCCTTGGTCAAGTTACAGTTGACTTTTCAGCTGTCCAAAAATGGAAACTTTTGCATCTTGATGATTTTTTGAGCCATTCTTGTGGAATCATGATCAAGACTTGATCAAATGATGATTGTGGCTTCAAAATAAGATGTTGACCAAAATTTTTGACTTTTGACTGTAAAATGAACATTTTGCCCCTACCGTTGATTGTGAAGCAATTAGGGCTTTTGACTGTGCAACTTGATGTTGTGAGTCTTGAAACTTGACATGTAGATGTTTGGCAATGTGTATATGCATATGAGGCTTGATTGAGCCCTTGAAAACGTCAACTTCCTTGCAAGAACCAAAACCCTAATTTGATTGGCTTAGGAGGATGGTTGACTGTGTAGCCCTGGAGTAGTCTTGAGCAAATTTAGATGATGCTTGTCAAAACTTTGAAGAATATGGAGCAAGAAATTGGCTTCCCAAGAACGCTCTCTAAAAACCTTAAATTCTGTCAAAACTAGTACAAAGTCAAAACCGAAGATCCAGCCACTTTCAGTGTAAGCCATCAATTACAAATCATTCCTGACGTATCTAAGGGTAAGAATAGGTCGAAAGTCATGGCCATTGATGCTTGAAACAAGCATACTCATCTTCTCCGATTTGCTTTTCTTTCAAACATTCATATAATTAATTTCATGCATTGCTAATGTTTATTAACTGTCTAAATGAGTTCTTGTTGTTACGTATAACAGGTTTGAATCACAAACAATAGCTTGGCTTGGTGGATGAGGCGCCTAACTGTGACCCAAGGGGCATGGGTTCACCACCCACCCCATGCATTCTTCACTTTTTTGACTATTTTCTTTTATAACCCTTTTCATTTATTTACTTTTCACTTGATTTGTTTTCTATCATTAATTTAATTAACATATAAAATCACAAAAAAATCATTAAATATTTAGGCTTTTAATTAATTAAAATAATTTTTGACATAAAAGTTGTTTTGATTTAATCAATATTGATTTTATTTCATAATTAACCTGTAAATTAATCAAAGTTAGGTTTTTAATTATTAATTCACACTTTTATTATTTTCCTAAAAATTTACTGCAGATTCAGTACATCACCATTCCATGTGTCCATCATACGCTCACAAATCCTACCCTTTGGATCATCCCTTGGTCCAGATCCAGCGTCCAACCACAGCAGCCCATGGTGCACTCTCTGAAGCTAATCTACATGGGATCACACGCAAGGAACATGGGCCAACCAATTTGGGCCTAACAATTTGGCAAAGCACCCCTAGTCTGCATTCTACCACACAGGCCCAATCTTTTCCTTTTTTTATTTTATTTCAATTCTTTTTATTGTTTTAATTTATTTATTTTATTTATTTTCCAAAAATCATTTTTAATCAAAACATAAAAATCAGAAAATCACAAACAATATTAGGGTTAGTCTTTTTTTTCATAAAATATTTAATTGCATTAATTAGTTTAATTAGGTTAACTTAAATCTTTTTTTCATAATTAGAATCAAATAGAAATTAGGTTTAATTCTTAATTTTAATTCCTTCTCAAAATAAAAATACAAAAATAGGTTAATTGTTTTTTTTCTTTCATTAATTTAATGATTTTTCATAATTAAAACTTAATTAGTGATTAGGATATTTTACAATTTATTCTTTATTTCCTTAAATAAAAATGACAAAAAAATGATTTTTTTTCTTTAATTAAATTCAATTTGGTTGTCAAGGGTCAAAACCCTAATTTCTCGCATTTACGTTTGTCGTACGTACTTTTCATTATATTTTTGTAATTGCTCCGAGGTTGTAATAGTCTTTTAAACTAGGGTTTTATTTACTGTTTAATTTTCCCCCAAGTTTTGGTTATGTAATCCCCATTCCCCAAAGCCTTGTAATAATTAGATTTACTTTTCCGCTTTTAATTTCCACAACTATCAAACTGCTAGATGTATGCCTAGGATTGTATGCGAAAGACAATTTGCATGAAAAATTAAAACAGTTAGAAAACCCCAATGTGCAAAGATGACATTAACTGAAAAAGCACACTTGCACATGCTGACTCCTAGGGTTTGCCTCACTTGGTTGCCTCAGAAATAATGGTCGTGTCCCTCGAACGTAGGGATATCTTATCAAAACACCCTCAATCTAAAAGTCATCATAAAGATCATAGTCCCTCAATGTCCCTCGAGTTGCTTACAAGAAATGATCTTGTCCCTCGATGTTGCCTATGAATATATGATGACAGTCCCTTTGAACTGCTAAGGTATCCTTACATGTTGCCTTCAATGACCATTTCGTCCCTTTTGATAGTCCCTTACAACTCCAACGATGGTGCTATGTACTCCTTAATAGTGGGATAACACTGTCTAAAGGAAATAGAACAAAACTATATTTTTTTCGAGTAGGTAGATGCTAGTAGGTACTTGCTCAATAAAAACTTTTCACACCAACACCTTTCAAAACAAACTTCGTCACATCCTTGAGGACTGATACAAGGGTTATCACGAAGTAAAAAATTTTCAAGACAAACACACACAAGCAATTTAAAAAAATGAGCAAGTACCTAAGAGCCCGTAGATAACTACGGATAGAAAGGGTGCTAACACCTTCCCTTTCTATAATCTACCCCCCGTACTCAGAATATCTCGAAAAAAGGTTTTTTCTGTTCTTTTTCCTTTTCCATGATTGGGTGAAATAAAAGTCGGTGGCGACTCTTGCTTACCGCAACATTTTGTGAACAAAAAACGCAAAACGCAAACCAGTATTAAACAGTCGGTTTTGCCACCGTATCACAGAGTCTCAGGAGGGTCGAACTCAATTTCCTTATTATCAATCATGTCTTGAATTTTGTTTTTCAGGGGCCAACAATTGTTGGTATCATGCCCAGGACTGTTTGAATGATAGGCACACCTCGCATTTGGATTGTACTTTGGAGAGGATGTGTTGGGATTAGGAGGAGGATCCCAGATTGTTATGAGGCCAGCCTTTAACAAATGTTGCAATACTTGAGCCAATGGCATACTAGTGAACTACCTCCTCAGAACATCTGACCTACGCTGGTTGCCCTGTTGTTGTTGTTAAACAGGCACCATATTAGAGATCAACATTGCTCCCACATACTGATGGCAATCATTCTTACTATGACTTTTATGTCCATATACAACGTTGGTTTCTTTCTTACTACTGAACAGTTTCTTCACAGCACTAGAAGTTGCAGCCATTGGAATCTTCCCACTCTTAATACCACTTTCAACTCTTTCTCCTGTTAGAATTAGCTCAGTAAACCCTAATGAAGAACTCCCAATCAGCAGATTAAAGAATGGACCCATCAGAATGCCCATGAACATACCCACTAATTCCCAATCAGTGAAAGGAGGTTTCACCCTTCCAGCTAGGTCCCTCCATTTTTGTGCATACTCCTTGAACCCTTTATTTGAGCCCATGGACATGTTTTGCAACTGCATACGAGTTGGCGCCAGGTAAGCATTATATTGATACTTCTTGTAAAAATAATCATCCAAGTCTTCTCATGTGTGAATGTTGGTTCCTTCCAGCTGGTAGAACCATTCAAGTTGAGTAGCGGACAAACTTTCTTGAAAGAAATAGACCCACAATTTCCGGTTAGCAGTATGAGGTTTGATCTTTCCAACATACGACCTCAAATGGAGTTTGGGACAAGAGACCCCATAATATTTAGAAAAGATAGGGACCTTGAATTTGTGAGGGATGACCACCCCCGGGATCAGATCTAGATCTCCAAAATCTAATCGAGACAGGTCTTCCATAGCTTTAAGTCGGTCTTCCAACTGCTTATATTTGTCATCTGCAGGAGGATATTGTTCGTCGGAGTAGTCTTCATCCTCAGAAACCTTATTATTTCTATATTCACCCCTGACACTTCTTCCATCTTCCTCTTAGTTGTCATCTTCCTCAGAGGAAACATCATTCACTCGAACTGGTTGAGCAGGACCTTTGAATCTTCTCCCCATGTTAAGGATAACAGCCCGCTTTTTAGTCTTCTTTTTCATGGTGAGGAGCGTCATCATTTTTTGTTGCCCTTTAGCCAGATTCAGGAGAGTCTCTTGAAATTGTGCATGCTGAGTTTGGAGATCTTTGACATTTTGTTCGAGATCCATCTTATACTCTAATAAATAGTAAATAGATTAGGAAACATGTATTGGAAAACTTGCTTATTAAATGATGCATGATATGTGGATGTAATGTTTTCAAGGACCTTAGGAGATTTAAATTTTCTAACCGAGAGGAAACTAAAACAAAGATTTTTATTAGTAAGTTCAAGATTACAATTTCCTCTTAGGCTTACAATTAAAAGCAAAAGGTTCTCAAAGAGATGACAATATGAACTTCTAAAACATAAGACTCAAGTCTCCCGCAGACGCTTACTCTTCATGTCGATGTATGCATTAAGACTTCACTCTTCATGAAGTTGCTTTGTAAGCTCCAACACTTTCTTTTCACTTGCATATAATTGAGCTTCAAAGGTTTCCCATTCTTCCTTTAGTTGAATCAAGGACTTCTGCAATTCTTCGAGGTCAGTAGGCATATCTAGATGCAGAATCGTATAAGGAATATCATCCTCAGCAACAGGCTCCATAATTACTGGTAAGATAGTGGGATATGGCATCATAAGGTTTTGAGCACGAGCTCGTACCCATTTGAGATAGGGCTCCAAAGGGATAGAATTATTTTGTCCTAAAGTTTTTCTATCAACCTTGTTTACCATGCCTCAAGCACATATAAACTTTTGACGATAACCTTGAGGATCATTTTCATAGTCGAACATAATACCCTGGATAAGTGCGTCATAAGGACAATCTCTTCAAGAATAACAAAATTGGCTTAAAGCTAGAGAAGGGTTGTAGGTAATGCTTCCCCTAATCCCAAGGAGTGGAACATTAAGGAATTCCCCGCATCGATTAATGATAGTAACATCTTCTAAATATCAGGAACACCAATAAATATCTAAATGAGAGAGCGAAATCATCCTTTGAGACCACCTCAAACCTTGGTCTAGATTAGGGAATAGAACCAAACCATAGATCAACAAAGCCAAGATTTCTTCGAAAGCTTGAAAACCCATAGCATCCAGAAACAGTCGAGCCTTCTATAACATAAATTTAGCAAGAAAACCCTTGACTCCACTCCTTATTTCCCAATTTGATACAACTTCGGACCGCTTCAGATGTAAGGCTGCTGCAATTTCTTCAGGTTGTGGATCTTTCTCTAAACTGGTGAAAGGTATTTAATTGAGAACATGTACTCCCAGTAATTGAGAAAACTCCTCCATTGTGGGTACCAAATGATAATAAGGAAAGGTGAAGCAGTGATGTGCAGGGTCAAAGAACTGGAATAGAACACTCATCATGTCTTCTTCAAAACCCGAGGTAACGAAACTGAGCAGTTGACCATGCCTTTTGATGAATGGAGAACTTTTGGGAACCCTTGAGACTAACTCCCTAAGTTGAGAAGGTATCCTCACAAAACTGATCTAGATATTATTTCTACGACCGGAGGCCATAACCTACAAAATAGAACAAAGATAAATCCTCGTGTCCTTGAAATGGTTAGTGAAATTGACATGTGTAATGATATCATGATGTCATGTTCTAATAATTAATCATACACAAACAAAACACACAAGGCCTTAGGTTTAAACTTGCATGGAGTTTGTAGGTAACTATCATCTTGAAGTTTTTTTTGGCTCAAATTGTCCTAAAAGAAGTAACCGGGTTCTAAGAGCCTCAATATCACTGATCTTTCTCTCAGACATTGCTTCAACACAAGCATCTGATTTACTACTAAAATATCCTGAGTGTCCAATCTCAATTAGTGTAGTATAGAGTATCAACCAACTTCAGTCTGCACCAAAGCCGACCATCTCACTATTTTCTAATGCCTAAGTTGTGTAAACTAAGGTTTTATGCTCAGTTAGTGCTTTATGACACCACGCGGCAGCCTAACATTCTCCTTGACTGACTCAAGGGACACCGACACCAACCAATGTGTCGCACTAACGTATCCATTATTTCATCCATATCAGTCTATGTTGTACAGTTTTCATGATCTATTGCTACTTACCTAAAATTCCCCCAGATCCGGGTATAGGATCTATACAAGAAATAAACCCAAGCATATCCCGAAATATAAAGAAAACAAGGTAAACAACTAAAGTAATAAAGTTGATCTAGCTCTGTAACCCCACTTTTAGTTTAAATTCCCCAGCAGATTCGCCAATTCTGTAATACGGTGGGAGAACTGAATTTTTGGGTTTTGCGTTTTATTGCAAATGTTACGGATAGCAGGAGTCGCCACCGAATTTTCTTTTATCCAATAAAGGAAAGGGTGAAAAGAACAGAAAATACCTTTGAGAATTTTATGAGTAAGAGGGGTAGGTTATGAAAAGGGAAGGTGTTAGCACCCTTTTCATCTGTAGTTATCTAGGGGCTCTTAATCGCTATCTCACTTTTGAAATGCTTTGTGTTTGTGTATGTTTGCAAATATTTAAAAAATGCCTAAGTACGATAATTTTGTAATGATTCTCGTATTGTTGAGAATGTATACAAAAATTTTGTTTTGAAAAATATTTATTGAAAGAAAAAGTGTTTTAAAAAATTCCAAAGGCAATTTGCTTTATAATGACCCTTTTATCAGTCCTCAATAGTGTTTATGAAGCATTTTGAAAGTGTGAGGTGTGAAAATTGTTTTAGTTTGTGAGCAAGAGATTACGAGTGATCTACCTACTCAATGGTATTTGTTATTTCCCTCCTCCTTTATATAGTGTTATCCTACTTTTAGTTAGTGGGAAGCCCTATCATTGGATTTAAGGGACAGGCGCGGGTCATCGTACAGTCATAGAAGGCAACTTGTAGGACGCCTTAGATATTTGTCGTAAGGGACTAAGATCGTTTTCCGAAGGCAGCATCGAAGGGTCATCGAGGGACTACGATCTTTTAACTGAGGATCTTTGCTAAAGCCTTCCATGTTCGAGGGACATGAATGCTTTTTATCTGAGGCAACAAGTAAGGGTCACCCTAGATGTGCGCGCGTGTGTGTGTGTGTGTGTGTATGTGTGTGAAATGTTTTTATTTTAGTTATTTTTGTCTTGAAATTAGGGTTTTTCTATTGGTTGATTTTAATCTTGTCATACAAACCCTAATTACTAACAGTAATAAGGAAAATAGTAAATTATAGAAATTAAATGTCCTACGCTATTAGAACGCTTCGGGAATGCTGGTACAAATTTATGAATGGGGATGAAAAGTAGTAAACCCTAATTAAAACTATTACAGACCATTGAGAAGTTACAATAATTATATAAACATGAAAAATAAGTAAACGCGCAGAGATGGTGAAGAGAAAAGATGTCAAAACCCTAAACCATTTTCTAGTGTTTTAGAAAAAAAGTATTTTTGGTGTTTTTGTTTAGAAAAAAATAATTTATAGTGTGAAATAATAGTAGAAGCCTAATTTTAATTAATTTACAAATGAATTAATAAAATAAAACAAAGTGATTAAATTATTTTTTACTTATGAAAATTAAATTAATTAATTAAAATCCTAAATCTAAATTTTTGTGATTTTATCATTTTTTTCTGATTAAATAAAAATAATTTAGAAAAGAAAATGTTAGTTAAAACAAAAAAAAGGAAATAAAAACGGGCTTCTGTTTGTAAAATAAAATTGGGGGTGTTAGAAAGAAAAAATGTTAAGCCCAAAACAAAAGATCTTAGGCGCCTGTTTGAGATCTAGTGGAGACAGTTCTTTGGGATGCACCATGGGCGTCACTCTGCAGTACCATCAGATCTGGATTGGTTGAGATCAAGTGGTTAAGGGCTGAAGATGCATGCTATGCACGCTGGAACTTTCACACTGAATCTGTAAGAAATGAATATGTGAAAAATAAAAGGGTATCGCTGGGGCTCGAACCCAAGTCCCTATAGTAACGCGCGCGCTCAGTTTACCACTAGGGTGGCTGTTTCATCCAATCATGAAACGCCCCCTAGTAAATATATTATAAATCAAGTTTTGAAATTTGTGATCTTCTTCTTCTTCTTCAATGCATGTGAACATACCAACAACAACACCATTTTTGAATCTTTAAAACTCTCATTTCTCAACCTTTTTAAAAAATGTGAACACCAAACTTGCTTGAAATATGAACATGAATTCAACCATGCCACTTATTTTAACTA
The DNA here is from genome assembly GCA_948472305.1 of Vicia faba. NCBI lineage: Eukaryota > Viridiplantae > Streptophyta > Magnoliopsida > Fabales > Fabaceae > Vicia > Vicia faba. Next base: position 975,108,221 of record OX451739.1, read on the forward strand.
AAAATCAAAGAATAAAAAGAACTTTACTCAGTACCAAAAATGAACCCTAACTGGTCAGAGCTTCGATTCTTACTCCACAAGCAAAATAAATGAAAACTAACGATATGGTTAGCTTTAGAGGCGTGATATCTAAATTTTCTATTTAGAAAGTAAATGCAAATGATGCTTGTATCAAGATATCACAGTTTAGAAAACTTACCTCTTGAAGTGAAAACTCAGAATGCGTATGGATCCTTCCAGGTGCAAAAATATGATTCCAAAAGCTTCCTTAGACCTTGGTGAATGTATTGCAATCCTTACTTTGCTTTGAGAGTGGCTGGAATGCTCTGTTCAAGTCAAGTTGCAAAGATGGAAATTGGAAATGGTGAATGATGATAATGGAGTTACATAAGCTAAATGATGGCTTGAATATATTCTATAGGATGTATATGAAGTGTTATGATGGTTGGTTTGTAAAGGACTTGAGAGCTTTTCAAAATTCACAAGTTTGTGACTTTGTGCAAAAATTAAGCTTTTTGAGGTGGTGACTTTAAGAATTGAGGTCCCCCTGAATTCAAAAGCAATGCCTTCTATTTATAGGCAAGATTTCTGGATTGTTAGAGAAGGAATCAGTTCAAATGGAGTTCTTAAATAAAAGTTGGTTTAGTTGGATTGTAAGTGAAGGTACATGAGAGTTGTGGTTCCAATGTGAGCATGGCCTGATTTTAGGGGTGCTTTGCAGGTTGTAGACAGTTGCTTCTTGGTGCTTAGATGTTTTAAAGTCAGAAACAATAATGTATAGGCTCAAGGAGAGTTGACATTGTATAAAGCATGTGTTGTACCCCAAAATTTTCCCTCTCATTTCCAAGGAATCACCCTGGATCGTCAAATTTTCTCTCATCCAATTCCAGGCTTTGAATTATCAAACTTTTCTAAGAAGACCATTCATAAGGGCAAAATGGTCATTTGCGCACTGAGAAGTCCAACCTTGACTTTTGGATCAAAATCAAATCAAAAAAATCATATTTCATCAAGATATGTTGGAATATGAAGTTTGCTTCATCAAGAGTTTCAAAAGTCAAATTTTACTTGGAAGAATCAAATCCTAAAGACTTAGAAATTTTTCTAAGTATTTAAGAAATATGACAATTTCAGAACTTCTGAGCCAGTGTTTACAGTCAACAAATTCTGGATGTTCTCAAGACAGAGTTTAGTCAAAACTTCTGAGCCAATGTTCATAACGGTCCAGTCAGAGTTTGCAGAGGTTAAGTCAAAGAAGGTAACAGAGCGTGTTGTAAGTATACTGGATGTTCTGAAGGATCCCTCAGAACATGCTGAAGTCAGAAGATAAGAGGATCAGAAGATGAGATGCTACGCTGAAGCAGAACTTATAATCCAGAGTCAAGCAAGGATCCAGAGTTTCATATGGGAACTCATTTAATGCTCACAACCGCCTCTGAGTTTGTATTCAAGGGATTTTCCCCACGTGTACCCCTACTGTCTTGGGAAGACACATTTTTGTGCAAAAGTATGCTAGACCCACACGCTGTCTCTGCTTTTCATTAATTCACGCTGCCAAATCCAGCTGAGGCGCTGTTAACCATCCAACTTGAATGCATTGAACTCCCACTTGTTAAGCTTACTTCAAGGGTAAGTCAACATCTAGCATGATGTTGGTGCCACTTGACCGCCCCAACTGCAAAAATTTGCCTATAAATAGAACACCATTTGCACACTGAAATCCCTCTCTCCCTTTTGACCATAAAAATTTGTGAAAGAGACGAGAAAATTGAGAACTAGCTTTGAACCACTGCAAAATTTCCAAGAACCCAGGAAACTATAAACACAAAATACCAAAATCTTAGCATTGATTCCTTATATTCAAAATCCATTCTTCTTCAAGTGTTTTTGAGTAAATCCATCCACGTAGATGCTTATTCATACATTAGAAGATACCTTAACTTCTGTATTCCTATTTCCATACACTCTCCATTCACTTTCACCACAAAGGAGTCAGAATATCACCCCTTAGCTGTCCCAGAAGTTGTAAACTTTCATCCTGCTGAGTACGTGAAGAAGCTACTCAGAACATCACCAGAATTCAAGAACAACCTCCAGTTTACAGAATTCTTTCAAGTTGCAGGGTAAGTTCTGCCGACCCTCATCATAACTGATTAAGCATTGTCAAACTTTGCATATTCAGCACAATGTAGATATTCTGATTCTGAGGATGTACATATTCTGAAATTCATGCATCTGCTTGCCTAAGTAAAAGAAATCCCAGTTCAGAGTTTCATAAAGAAAATAGGACTCAGAATTAGAACTAACAAATACATGTTGCTTCTGATTCATGCTTCTGATATTTCATGAAATTTGTCATAACTGTTATACATGCAACTTTTGTTCTGTAAATGACTAAGTTGCAGACGTTCTGACTGGCATAGAGAGAGGCAAAGTTCTGACAGTTGCGTCAGAACTTCTGAAGAACTTCTGAGTTCTCAGAAGATCCAGAACTTCTAAACTTTCATATTTTTGCTAACATGTTTCTGTTTGTGCAGCCAAGTCAGGGTCAGAACTTCTGACCTCTTTTATTTTTAAGCACTTTTGCGCTGATTATGTTTTCCTTGCTTCTTTTTTTTTATTTATTATTTTGCCATCATATTATATTTCATTTTTAATCAAAAACACCAAAAATATTTCACATTTTTGCATGGTATATTTTCTTTTAATATAAAAGGACAAAAATATTTTCTTAAGCAAAAGTTATTTTCTTTTTAAACAGATAAACATTTTACATTCCCTGTCCATTCTCATCTATTTCAATATGGTTGTAATAAGTAACCTAGAATTTTAACTTGCAATCCCCATTCATAAATATGTACCCCCACCCCTTAAATATTCTAATAGCGTAGGATTTTACATTTCTGCATTGTTATTGCTTTCAATATATGCTAGTAATTAGGGTATGTATGAAAAGAAATGAAAATTGACAAATAGATCACCCTAATCAAAGACAAATTATGCATGCAATAAAAAACACTCGCACATTTACACCCTTAGGGTAATTCCACTTGTTGCCTTACAAAAATGGCCATGTTATGCATGTGGGATGTCTTAGCACAAACGAATCGGAAAAAAGATCATAGTCCCTCGATGATGCTATCAAAGTTGCCTTTCAAAATGATCTTAGTCCCTAAATAAAAAGTGCTAAGTCATCTCGCAACATTGCTATCATGGTCATATGATGACCCAACACTCGTCCCTTCGCATCCAATGATGGGGCTTCTTACCAAAACAATGGTAAGGTAGCAACATCTAAAGGAGGACGAAAAGCACATCTAAGACCTTTTGAGTAGGTAGAATACTTTTAGTTACTTGCTCAATTTCAAAACAAACATCCTTTCTATTTCAAAACAATCACATACACTTTCCAAACATTTTCCAAACCTTGAAATATTTTCAAAAGCTCAACACTTTGCATTCATTCTTACGAACGGGAATCATTGAAAAGTTTGCCTAAGCGATGTCACCTTTTCAAAATACTTTCAAAACCACACAAAAACACAATTTTCAAACAAAAGCAAGTGATCTAACAAGTAACTAAGAGCCCATGGAAAACCATGGATGGAAAGGGTGCTAATACCTTCCCTTTTCATAATCTACCCCCCGAACTCAAAAACATATCTAAAAGGTCTTTCTTGTGCTTTTTCACCTTTCCTTATTGGATAAAAGAAAAGTCGGTGGCGACTCTTGCTAAACTGCAACATTTGCAAACACAAAACGCAAAACCCCAAGTCAGTTCTCCCACCGTATCACAGGACTGGCGACTCTGCTGGGGAAAGAAATCTCTAAAAGTGGGGTTACCTTAGGGTTAGATCACATTTACTTGCTTACATTACTTAATTTGTTTTGCTTTATATTTTGGTTCCTTGTTTTGTTTTGTTTTAAATCCTACACCCGGATTTGGGGACACCTTTTAGGTAAGTAGCAATAAACTATGAGGGAGATGTGCAGAGTATACCGACACGGTTGAAGCAGTAGCTACGTTGATGTGGCATTATGGTTGGTACCGGTAACCCTTGAGTCAGTCAAGGAGAGTACGGGGCCTCCGTGTGGTGTCGTAAAGCATCAACTGACCTTAGAATCTTACTTGACCAACTTGGCCATTAGGAGGTAGTGAGATGACCGGCTTTGGTACAGTCTGGAGTTGGTTAATACTCGATGCTACACTCATTGAGGTTTGACTCTTGAGTTTTGCTTGGTTGCGAGTTAATCGCTTATTGAACGAAACTTGGGGAAAATATCAGTGATATTAAGATCCCTTAGAACCCGGTTAGTATTGAATAGGACAGGTTGAGCCAACTAAACTTCAAGAGGGTACTTACCTGAAACCCCATGCAAGCTTAAACTGAGGACTTGTTTGCTTTGTATATACACTTGTACATAAACATCATAAACATCATAAACATCATAAGCATCATAAATATCACTAACCATTTCAAGGATGTTTTGGGTTTATCTTTGTTCTGTTTTGTAGGACATGGCCCTCGCTCGTAGGAGCACTATCCAAGTCAGTCTTGCGAGGATACCTCCACAACTCAAGGATTTAGTATCAAGGGTCCCTGAAGATTCTCCGTTCACCAAAAGACATGGTCGACTCCTTAGTCTGGTTACCTCAAGTATTGAAGAGGATATGGTAAAGGTGCTTGTCCAATTCTTCGACCCTTTGCATCATTGTTTCACTTTTCCCGATTACCAACTTGTGCCCACTTTAGAAGAATTTTCTCAACTCATAGGGATCCCTATTCTTGATCAGTTACCTTTCAACGGTATTGAAAGAGACCCTAAACCTGAGGAAATTACTCAAGCTCTACATTTGCAACCATCCGACATAGTAGCAAATTGGGTAACAAGGAGTGGTGTTAAAGGGTTACTAGCAAAGTTTTTGTTGGAGAAGGCTCAAGAGTGTTGGAATACTTTGGATCTACAAGCCTTCGAGGAAATTTTGGATCTTCTCATCTATGGATTGGTACTATTTCCCAATCCTGACCAATTTATAGATTTAAATGCGATCAAAGTTTTTATATCTCGCAATGTGGTGCCTACATTGCTTGGAGACATCTTGCATTTTCTTCACTCTCGCACTTTGAAGAAAAGGGGGACTTTGATGTGTTGCACTCCTCTGTTGGCTAGGTGGTTTATTTCGCACCTACCTCGATCCATGGTAAAGAATGAACAAGGTATGAGATGGTCTAGAAGATTGATGTCACTTTTACATGCTGATATCTGTTGGTATTATCGCTCTTTGGAAGACATTACCATCATTGACCGTTGTGGATAATTCCCTAATGTCCCTCTGCTTGGCATTAGGGGAGGCATTACTTACAACCCTTGTTTAGCTTTGCGACAATTTGGATACGCTAGAAGAGATGTCCCTCATGAGGTACTCATCCAAGGAATTGCATTTGACTACGAAAGCGATACCCAGGGTTACCATCAAAGATTTATACGAGCTTGGGGTATGGTTAACAAAGTTGATAGCAAGACATTAGAGCGTAAGAATTCCATTCCTTTGGAGCCCTATCTTAAATGGGCGAGGGCTCGCGCTCAAAGTCTCAAGATGCCTTATGAAGCCGTATTACCTGTTATTGTGGAACCAATAGTCGAGGGAGACATTCCACATACTATCCTTTATCCTGATATACATACTTCCCTTGAAGATTTGCAAAAAGCTTGGGTTCAGTTACGAGGAGAGCGAGACACCTTTGAAGCTAAGTTCTATGAGAGCGAGAAGAAGATATTGGAGCTTACAAGGGAACTTCGTGAAGAAAGGAGCTTAAACACCTACATTTCCCCAAAGAATATGCGTACAACTTTTCTGTCTTAGGAGTTTAATTTATATTTCTGTTATTGTAAGCCCAAGAGGCGTGTTTGTATTCAAATCAGAACTCTTTAAATGCAAGTTAACATTTGTTCACTCTTTGTCTATACAAATTTAAATTCCTTAAATCCTTGAAAACATTTGCATATTGCATATTCATGCATCATGACATGACAGGTGTCCGCATAACAGGATTCCTTATCTCTCCGCTGTTTATTTCAGCAAGGATGGATCTAGAGAAAACCGTGACGAAACTTCAAGCACAAAACTCTGAATTTCAGGAAGCTTTACTCGCCCTGGCCAAGGGGCAGCAGGATATGATGGCCTTGTTGGCCGCTAAGAAAAAGCCAAAGAAGAAAGCTCTACTCAACATGGGTAAAAGGTTCAAAGAGACAATCCGTCAAATTCCAATAGAGGAAGATTCATCCGAAGAGGACGAGAACCAAATTGGTGAAGTCAAGAGTACTCAGGACGACTGTATAAATGACCAAGAATCTTATGATGATTATTTCAATGAACAATATCCACCCGCAAACATCAAATACAAGCAGCTAGAAGACAGATTGAAAGCAGTTGAAATCCAAGCCATTCCCGGTTTAAATTTTGACGATTTGGGCTTAATCTCTGGGGTAGTCATTCCCCACAAGTTCAAAATACCAACCTTTACAAAATACGATGGGGTTTCTTTCCCAAAGCTCCATTTGAAGTCCTATGTGCGCAAGATACAATCGCACACTGCTAATAAAAAACTCTGGATTCACTTCTTCCAAGAGAGTCTGGCTGGAACACAACTTGAATGGTTTTATCATTTGGATGGCTCTCGCACAATACTTGGGAGGGTCTAGCTATTGCCTTCTACCATCAATATCAGTACAATGCCGACTTGGCGCCGACGAGGGTCCAATTGCAAGGTATGACTATGGGGAAGGATGAGGGATTTAAGGAGTATGCGCAGAAGTGAAGAGACCTTGCTAGTAGGGTCCAACCTCCCTTGACTGATAGGGAATACATTGACATGTTCACGAGCACATTATCTGGTCCTTTCTTTAATCTGTTGGTTGGCTTCTCTTCTTCTGGTTTCACCGAATTAATCCTAACCGGTGAGAGAGTATAAAGTGGCATTAAGAGTGGAAAGATCTCTGTGTCATCTACTTCCACTCCCAATCCTGTCAAGAAACCTTTTGCAACGAAGAAAGAAGTTAATGTTGTGTATAGAGCAAAGGCCCATACCAAAATGAATAATCATTTGTCTATCAATGCTGTCTGAATCTCCAATCCGACTGCTACTCAAAGACCATCTACCAATCATCAACGGGTTGAAGCTCCAAGAAGACAATTCACAAGGTTAGGCATGTCATTATCTCAAGCCCTTCAACATCTTCTCCAGGCCAATTTAGTGACATTGCGGGATCTTCCTGCCAACCCTGACACCTCGTCACCGAGATATAATCCAAATGCAAAGTGTGCTTATCATTCAAACAGCCCCGGGCATGAGACTGATCATTGCTGGGCTTTGAAGAACAAAATCCAGGATTTAATTGACAACAAGACTATTGAATTTGATCCTCCTCCAACGCCAAATGTAATTACCGCTCCAATGCCGAAGCACGGAAAAGGTGTTAATGTCGTCGAATATAAAACTTTCATTTCCTCTGTTAAAGAGTTAACTACTCCATTGAATATAATCAAGAGCAATCTGTTGAAAGCTGGGACTTTCCCTGGCTGTGAAAAAGACTGTGTGGGCTGAATGAGACAATCTGATGGGTGTGAAAAACTAAAGAAAGGTATACAACGCCTAATGGATAGCCGCGGAATTCTATTCGAAAAGAATCCTGCCATCAAAAATTCAATCGACAAAGCTGAAGATTTGGCCATCATAACAATTTCAAACAAACTTCTTAGGATCTCATCCAAAGGTCCTATAAGGATTTCGAACGAACCAATCATTGCTCCTCTCATAATCACTGCTTCCGGACCCGTTCCATACACTTCTGATAAAGCGGTACCATGGAATTATGGTGTCGAGGTTTATTACCATGTGGTAAAACAAGATTCTTGGATTGATGATAATGAAGATGGTGTTACTAATATTACTGGTTCCAGTAAAGTCACAAGAACAGGAAGAGTCTTTTCCCCTGATATCTCACCACCAACCACTACCACAGTTCCAATCCGCATAACCAACGGCAATGCTGGTGCCAGTACTAAAGGAAAAGAGAAAGAAGGTGAGCCTGCTAGGGAAGAGGCACCTGCTAAAAAGACTGTTATGAAAGAACCATCCACTCAAGAAATGGAAGAGATCTTGAAGATCATCAAGAAAAGCGACTTCAAAATAGTAGAGAAGTTGGGGCAAACCCCTTCTAAAATATCAATGTTGTCCCTATTGCTATGTTACGACGCCCATGCACAAGCTTTGATTAAGTTCTTGAAAAAGGCTCACGTACCTCAAGAAACCACAGCCGACCAATTTGAGAATTATGTAGCAAGTCTGACAACTGACAATGGTCTGGGTTTCTCCGACGCAGATTTAACTCCCATGGGAAAGAATCATAATAAAGTCTTGCATGTCTCCGTTGAATGTAAGGGGACCACCATGGCGCATGTTTTGGTGGACACGGGCTCATCTTTAAATGTGTTACCTAAAGGCGCTTTAGATCGGCTAGACTGTGAAGGTTTGGTTTTGAAGCCAAGTGATATTATTGTGAGGGAATTTGATGGGTCGAAAAGGATGGTTCATGGAGAGGTGGATCTCCCAATTAAGGTTGGTTCATAGATTTTCAACTCCACATTCTACATAATGGACATACGGCCTGCATATTCTTGCTTTCTTGGACGCCCATGGATCCATGGGGAAGGTGCGGTCACTTCTACTCTCCACCAGAAGTTAAAATATTCAGTTCAAGGGAAGGTTGTCACTGTTTGCGGTGAAGAAGAATTCATGGTAAGTCATCTCAATTCTTTCAAGTACGTAGAAATGGATGGAGAATTCATAGAGACTCCTTGCCAGACTTTTGAAGTTGTGGCCGCTACTAAAATCTCTTCCGACACTCCAGGAGCCGATAAAGTTATCCCCAAGATGGTTTCTCTTAAGGATGCCTGTGTTGTGGTAGAAGAAGGAAACAATGAGATATGGGGCCAACTCCTCGATATCCCGTTCAAGACAGACAAGTTTGGGTTAGGTTTTACCTCCAAAGCTCAGAAAGAAATTAGAGGTGCTCGTACTGGAATACCGCCTCTCCATCTCATGAGTCATGAAGTGAATGCTGTAGAGGATTCTGATGATGAGTGTTCTTTTGAAGACTGGATTTACCCAACAACCGAAGGGAAGCCCAACAATTGTCATACAAAGGACTTTGTGCCCATCTCCTTCATTGAGGAGTAATCTACTTGTTTTTGCTTTTAATCAATTCAAGAACTCGTTGTCTGTAATATTTTGATAATGACTTTTAAGCCATGTGCCTGGCCTGGGGCACTTTGGTCCTTTTGTCAAAAGCTTTATATTTTGTTCATATAATCATATGATCATTCAGTACATTGGACTCTTTTTTTTTCAAATGTTTATGGTCATTGTCTTTCTTTTCTTTCAAATACATTTCCAATAGATAGCCATGTATCTTACATGCACACACACACACACTCTTGCAGGACTACATCCACTTAGGATCCTATTGTCAACAACTCTACTATTTCCAATTATGACTTTGAATGTCCTATCAACCAAGCCGAAGAAGAAAGCGAGGAAGATTGTGACATACCAGGAGAACTAGCCAGACTTGTGCTACAAGAGGAAAAAGCTATTCAACCACATGAAGAGTCGATTGAGGTTATCAACTTGGGTACTGAGTCAGATAAGAAGGAAATCAGGATCGGTGCTAACTTGAAAAGCAGTGTTAAGAGCAGTTTGATTCAGATGTTGTGCGATTATGTGGAAGTATTTGCTTGGTCGTATGAAGATATGCCTGGGTTAGATACCAACATCGTGGTTCATCGACTGCCAACTAAAGAAGACTTCTCTCCTGTTAAACAAAAAGTTCGTCGCATGAGGCCTGACATGTCTGAAAAGATCAAAGCCGAAGTAATGAAACAATTTGATGCAGGATTCCTAGCTGTAACATCCTATCCTCAATGGTTGGCCAATATAGTGCTAGTACCAAAGAAAGACGGGAAAGTTCGCATGTGCGTAGATTATAGGGATCTGAATAGGGCAAGCCCCAAGGATGATTTCCCTCCACCATACATTAACGTCTTAGTCGATAATACCGCTCAGCATAAGGTTTTCTCATTCATGGATGGCTTCTCAGGCTATAATCAAATAAAGATGGCTCCCGAAGACATGGAAAAAACTACTTTCGTTACACAATGGGGCACCTTCTGCTACAAGGTCATGTCATTCGGGTTAAAGAATGCAGGGGCAACATATCAAAGGGCTATGGTTGCCTTATTTCATGATATGATTCATCATGAGATAGAAGTATATATGGATGATATGATTGCTATATCACAAACCGAAGAAGGACATATCGGTCACCTGCACAAGCTATTCGAAAGACTAAAGAAGTACAAGTTGAGGTTAAACCCTAACAAGGGAACGTTTGGAGTACGCTCTGGAAAGCTTCTAGATTTTGTTGTCAGCAATAAAGGCATTGAAGTTGATCCTGCCAAGATAAATGCCATCCAAGAAATGTCAGTCCCTCATTCTAAAAAAGAGATCAGAGGATTCTTGGGTCGTCTCAATTACATTTCCCGTTTCATATCACACTTAACTGCTACTTGTGAACCACTCTTCAAACTCTTGAAGAAAGATCAGGTAGTCAAATGGAACGATGAATGCCAAATTTCCTTTGACAAGATCAAGGAATACCTATAAGAACCTCCTATTCTCATACCTCCAATTGAAGGAAGACCTTTGATCATGTACTTGACAGTACTAGAGAATTCTATGGGGTGTGTGATCGGTGGATCTGGAACTGACTGTTTAACGCTGGTTCGCGAAATGTCGCGGAAGCAAGAGTCGCCACCGTCTTTTATTTTCTCCAAATGGAAAGGACAAAAGCACAGAAAAATTCCTTTAAAGAGATTGCTCTCGGTTCGGGAGGTAGGTTATAGAAAGGGAAGGTGTTAGCACCCTTTCTATCCATGGTTATCCATGGGCTCTTAGATACTTGCTCATTTGTGTTTTCAAAATTGTTTGTTTGCTTTTCAACTGTGGGTTTTAAAAAGTTTCTTTGAAAATTCCAGTTTGACTCTTGTATCGGTCCTCAAGAGTGTTTGAAAAATTGCTTTCGAAAGCTTTTTGAAAAGGTGTCGGTGTGAAAAGTGTTTTTGATTTGTTTTTGAAATTAGAGCAAGTATCTACGAGAACCTACCTACCCTAAGGAATTCGTCTGTGTAAATGTCCTTTAAAGTAGTGCCATCCCACCATTGAGAGGTAGGTAGCACCACCGTTGGAGGTGTTTGGGTCAATTCGATGTTCGGGACATGGTGATCACCAGAGCAATGGGAAGACACCTTAGAAGCTACCCTCATGCCAGGTTCCCGGATCATGAGGACTTACTAAGACATCCTCTACTCGACGATCACCTTTCGAGGCAAGGCAACAGTGAGGCGTACCCTAGGGGTGGTGTGTGATTTGCGTATCAGATTCGTTTATTTTTGTCTTGTTCATGTCAAAGTGATCTATGCGTTTGTTTTTATTTTTTGTCCATTCATTCTTGCATGCATTTATTTAACAGTTTAAAAGAGCGAGAAATATAAAGTTCCTAAACTATTACAAAAGGCGCGGGTCCACATCGCCAAAATTTCCAGGACCCGATTTGACAGAAAAATAAAGAATTAAAAGTAAAGTGCGAAAGATTAAAATGTTTACATGGCTTTGGGAGAGGTACATGAATAATTAAAAGAAAAAGAAATACATATGCGAATTGAATTAAAATTAGAAACGAGGGCGTTGGACCCTTTTTAATGAAACTAAATTAAATTATTTAATTAATTAAAATTAAAAAAAGAAAAAGAAATTATTTTTGGTTTTTGGTATTTAGGAGAATTTAATGAAATTAAAACCTAATTCTACAATTTTTATTTTATTATGAAAACATATTAAAGTTTAACCTAAAATTAACCCTAATTAATTAATGTGATTTGATTCATAAAAATAAATAGTTAATTATTAGTGAAAAGAAAAGAAAAAGGATAAAAATTAATTAAAACTAATTCTACCAATTTTAAATTATTTAAGAAAATGTTAAGATTTAAACCTAAATTAGAACTAAAATCAATTAAAGTTATTTATTTACAAAAATGATATTTAAATAAAAAAAAACTTATTTTTGTCTTTTCTGATTTTTTGTGTTTTTTATATTATTGTGAAAATATTTAAATTAAAAGAATTAATTAAAAGGATAATAATTGAAATAAAAAAGAATGAAAAAATAATATAAGAGATAGCAAACCTAGGGGGGTTTCTGTCCCCAATTGAGAGGTAAGTCTTTAGCAATTTGAGCCCAATAAGCTTCAGGCCTCGTAGACTTTTTGATTAGCATGTATGGGCGTTGACTGAGGCACACCCTAGTCTTCAGATCCTAGCCTTTGATGGAGTGTAATGGGACGCGTGGACGGTTTGATAACGTGGGTGTATGGCATGCTTTAGTGTTGACGCTGCATAGGAACGTTAATTGAAAAATAATAGGGAAAGGGTGAGGACCTGGGGCTCGAACCCAGGTCCTGGAGATTACCAACGTACACTCTTGCCAACCATGCTGCTTTGTTCATCTGTATATAATATAACTAATAAATATAATAAAACAAAACAAGTGTTAGTGCTCCTTTTTCGCGCGAAATTCAAACCAACCAACCATTGCTTCACACCTCAGCATCTTCTTCCTCGTTGTGTTTTTCCTGAAAATAGAAAAAAAGGTTAGCGGGGGTTTTTAACCCCCCCCCCCAAAGTATGCTTGATTTGATAATAGCGATTAGGCCGTCCGGCCATATAAATTAGGCGCGATGGTTGGTTTCTCTTCGTCCAATCATGCTGAGTCCATTCATAGTACTATGGTGTGCTAATTTTACCATATCCAAAAAGCCCTAATTCGAAAGCTGAAGAACCCTAAAAAACAACAATGGTAGATTCGCATACAGTGTATAAAAACGCAATTAATCCATGTGGTTAGCTTCAGAATACATCATTTAGTATGAATACACAAACAAAATGCCATGAAAATGCCTAGAACTCAGAATACGAATATGCATTTATATGAAAAAAAATTCGATTTCTGTACAATGATTTAAGGCGTTAGAGTTGGTGTTCTTGATCCAGATACGTTGCTTGATGTCCCAGGGATGCAATGGAATGAATTTCTTGGCTTGAATCGACCTCCAAGTGTGTTTTCAGATTTCCACTTTTTTGCAGAAAAGTCAAGTTTTTTTTTGATATGGCGCAGCTTGGAGTCTATGATCATTAGGGTTGCGTTTTGTATTTGTATGTGAGTGATTAGGTCAAAGAAAATTGATCCAAAATCCATGAATTGATGAATAGGATATTTGATTTTTCATGCTTATTATTTTCAAATCTTTTCATGCTCATTTAGTTCAAATCATGGCCAATTAGCAAGATTTTTTCCAAATCTGATTATACACAATATCTTGAGATTATTTCATGCATAAAAAGATTCAAAAAATTAGGTTTAGTATATTTTACATATTTAATTTAATTAAATGAATTATTAATAATTAAAAATCCAAATAAATAAAATAAAATGATAAAAAACTTCCCTTTGGGCCAAATGGTCGTGCACATGCCTTGGATGATGAATTGTGGAAGAAAAAGAGGCCCATTAGCAATTTTAGGTCATTTGAAGCAATGTTGACTTTTCAAAATATCCAAAAATTTCCCAACTTCCACAAGGCATAACTTGCTCAATTTTTAAGCTTTGCTCATGTTCTTGGACATTTTGGAAAGTTCTTTGAGTCCTCTAACCAATGCCTTTGGTCCCATGTCATTTTGATTTACCAATCTCAAGTTATGGCCTTTGACTTAAAGTCCCTTTTTGTTGACTTTTGAAAATGACCTATAATGTTGAAATTGATAACTTTTTGTGAGAGCATTTCTTGAATTTGGAGTGTGAAGATGAGTTGTAGGAAATGTCATCCTCTTCAAAATGAGCTTTGGATGGGATTTTTCTGATGAACCATGTGAAAGTTATTCCCTGGTCAATTTACAGTTGACTTTTTCAACTGTCCAAATATGGAAACTTTTGCATCTTGATGATTTTTGAGCCAAGCTTTGAGAATCATGATCAAGAATTGATCAAATGATGTTTGTGGCTTCAAAATGAGATGTTGACCAAAAATTTGAACTTTTGACTGCCAAATGACCATTTTGCCCCTACAGTTGACTGTAGTGCAATTAGGGTTTTGACTGTGCAATTTTGTGCTGAAAGTCTTGAAACTTGATATGAGGATGCTTGACCATGTTTGTAGGCATGTGAGACTTGATTTGACCCTTGGAAACTTCATTTTCTTTGTCAGAACCAAAACCCTAATCTTTGACTGTTAGGAGGCCTTTACACTGTGCAACCCTTGGGGAATTTTGAAGCATGACTTGGCAATTTCTTGAAGAATATGGGAGGGAAAATTTTGGGGTACAACAGGGTGCGTTTTGGGCCAATATGACGAGCCTGACCGAAAAGAGCATGCAATTTACTACCTAAGCAAAAAGTTTACCGACTGTGAAACCAGATATTCACTGCTCGAGAAAACATGCTGTGCTTTAGCGTGGGCTGCTCGCCGGCTAAGGCAGTACATGTTGACTCATACCACTTTGTTGATTTCTAAGATGGATCCGATTAAGTACATCTTCAAAAAACCTGCCCTTTCCAGACGAATATCCAGATGGAAAATGATCTTGACTAGGTACGACATTCAATACACAAATCAAAAAGCCATCAAAGGAAGTGTAATAGAAGATCATTTGGCCCATCAAGCTGTGGATGATTATCAGTCAATGAACTTCGACTTCCCTAACGAGAATATTATGCTGGTAACCGACTGTGCGAAACCTACACCATATGAAAGACCTGAACAAGGATCCCGATGGACTATGGTATTCGATGGGGCTTCCAACGCCTTAGGTAACGAAATTGGTGCTGTGATCATCTCTCCTGAAGGTTGCCACACTCCTTTTACTTCCATACTATGCTTCGATTGTACAAACAATATGGCTGAGTATGAAGCATGTATCTTAGGTTTAAAAGCTGCCATTGACTTAAGGATCAAGCACTTGGATGTATTTGGAGATTCCGCCTTGGTAATCAGCCAAGTAAAAGGAGATTGGGATACTAAACACCCTAATCTTATCCCTTACAAGGAACTTGTGCTATCCTTGATTCCTCACTTCGAAGAGATCATTTTTGAACATTTCCCTAGGGAAGAAAACCAGTTGGCTGACGCTTTGGTAACCATGTCCTCAATGTTTAAAGTTAGATGGGATAACGAAGCCCCTATGATTACAATTAAAAGATTTGATGAACCTGCGCATTGCTATGAGCTCGACACTGATGCGGAAAAGACATGGTACCATGAGGTAATGAGATACCTTGAAGCACAAGAGTATCCATAGGGAGCATCTATCAATGACAGAAAGTTCTTGCGAAGATTTGCAGCCAAATTCTTCCTAAGTAACAGGATATTGTACAAGTGCAACCATGATTCGACTCTACTCCGATGTGTGGATAAGAGGGAGGTAGAGGAGATTATGGAAGACCTACACAATGGTCTTTTTGGTACTCACTCAAGTGGACATACGGTGGCTAAGAAACTATTAAGAGCAAGTTACTATTGGTCAACGATGGAAACCGATTGTAATCAACATTTAAAGACTTGTCACAAATGCCAAATCTATGCTGACAAGGTCCATGTACCTCCAATCCCTCTGAATGTCATGACCTCTCCATGACCATTTGCAATGTGGGGCATTGACATGATCGGAGAAATAAAACCTACTGCTTCCAACGGGCATCGCTTCATTCTTGTCGCCATCGACTATTTTACCAAATGGGTCGAAGCCGCCTCATTTGCCTCAGTCACCAAGAATGTGGTAGCCAGATTCATCAGACACAACCTTATCTACCATTATGGTATCCCCGAAAGGATCATCACCGACAATGGGACTAACCTCAACAATGCCATGATCAGGGAGTTGTGCACTCAATTTAAGATCAAACATCACAATTCTTCTCCGTATAGACAAAAAATGAATGGCACAGTCGAAGCAGCCAACAAAAATATCAAGAAGATTGTGCAGAAAATGGTAGTGACCTATAAGGATTGGCATGAGATGTTACCATTTTCTCTACATGGCTACCGTACTTCAGCTAGAACATCAACTAGGGCCACTCCCTTGTCTCTAGTCTATGGCATGGAAGTCGTTTTGCCAGTGGAAGTTCAAATTCCCTCGCTGAGGATTATAAATGAGGCAGGCCTAGGCGAAGACGAATGGATTCGAACGAGATTGGATCAGCTGAACTTGATCGATGAAAAATGATTAACTGCTATTTTCCATGGTCAAACGTATCAAAAACGGATGATCAAGGCTTTCAATAAAAAGGTCAAGCCTCGAGTATATCAAGTTGGTGACCTGGTGATAAAACACGTCATTTTACCACAAGGTGACCCCTAGAGGAAAATGGACTCCCACCTATGAAGGGTCGTTTGTTGTCAAGAGAGTTTTCTCTGGCGGTGCCATGATGCTGACCACCATGGACGAAGAATATTTCCCCCATCCTATAAATGTGGACATAGTTAAAAAATACTACGCATAAGAGACCTGTTAGGTTGACACACCTAAACAAAAAAGGGGCATCCCGGCAAACCAAAGGGTTTGGGCAAAAATTAGGGATATATGCAAAAGATTGTACACCCGGCAAGTTGAAAACCCGAAAGGGCGACTTGGGAAAAAGAGGGTATCCTGGTGGACCGAAAACCCGAAAGGGCGGTTCAGGAAACAATTAAGGATTAAAAGCGTACGACTATGTCCCGTAAAATCAACACGGTCAATGTTATCACCAAGGTCCAAGTTCAAATGGTCCAGGATCAATCCAATCACTTTCGATCAACGGCGAAGGATGTTCAAAGACATTGGGACAATAGTAGAGTTGGAAGGCAATAAGGTCATTTCACAGGGCTATTTGTTTTCATTCTCAATTTCGTTTCCCTTTTGGCGATTTCCTCTTACTAGGATTTCTGTCTATATGTACAAAAATGCCTATTCATGGGCAAAATATCAATACAAATACACTTTGAAGTGCAAAACTTTCTATCTCTGTTTTGAATGCAAATTTGTCCAATGACTAAAATTGAATGAACATATGCATATGAACATAATTGAAGCTATTTGACACATGTGTCCTACCAAGCAGCAGCCTCAACAAGGCATCAGTGCACAACAGCAGTAAGCATCCCTTTAATGTATGTGAAATAGCCCCACAGAGTTATCTCATCATCATTATCCCCACCAGGGCGTTGACAATAAACCTTTCCCCAACGGAGTTGCCCATAAAATCTCCTTACACGGGATAATCCCCGGCCAGAGTCTCAACCTCTTGACAGCTTTTTTCCCAGCTAAAGCCTAGTAGATCTCATCCTAAAGGGAGTTCACCTCCTCAGCAAATTTTATTCCCCACAGAGTTATCTCATCATTATTATCCATATAGGGACAACCCCAATGCAACCTTTCCCCAGCGGATTTGCCTACAAAAATTTCTTCACATAGGATAAATCCTCGGCCAGAGTCTCAATCTCTTGGCAACTTTCTCCAGCTAAGTCAATTTTACAAAATTGAAGCCTAGGGGTCTCTGTCTAAATGAAATTCATCTCCTCAACAGAGTTTATTTCCCCAACAGAGTTATTTCCCCCGGCCAGGTGCAAACTTCTCAACGTACAAGACACCCAGAATTCCCCAGCTGAGTAAGCCCTCCCTAGTGATTCCGAAATTGCCCAGTTGAGCCCATCATTTCCAGTGGAGTATATCTCCCAACCGAGGTTTTTATCCCCAGTGGAGTATATCTTCCAACCAAGATTTTATTCTCCAAGTTGAGTCCATCCTCCCCAGCTGAACAAACACTCCCCACTGAGTCCATCTTTCCCAAGCGGAGTATATCTTCCAACCAAGATTCTATTCCCCAGCGGAGTACAAATCCCCCAACAGAACCCAAATTCCCCATTTGAGTCTGAATCGCCCAACTGAGTACATCTTCTCCAACCAAGGCTATTTTCTCCAAACAGAATCTATCCTTCCCAGATGATCCCATCATCCCCAGCTGAGTATATCCTTCCCACGCTAAGTCTACCTTGCCTGACTGAGTCTATACTCTCCAGTTATAATTTCCCCTTCAAATGACTGCAACTCACAGGGCCACAACCCCTAATCCCCAGTAAAGCCTTCAACAAAGTCTTTATTATTATCAAGAAATGCTATGAAGCCTGGATCCGACCAGATATTAGCATAATTTTCCAGTTATTACTGAAGCCTGGACCCGACCAGATAACAGTTTGACTTCTTCGGTTACTGAAACCTGGACCCGACCAGGTAACAGTTTGACTTTTTGAGTTACTGTGAAGCCTGGACCTGACCAGATAACAGTTGATCTCATTTCTCAAAAAGCTATGAAACTTGGACCCGACCAGACAATAGCCTAACTCTTCAAAGATATAGAAGAACCTAAACTCAACCCGACCAAGGTTGAACTACCTTTCCCCAGTAGAGTTTCCTTTCTATCCCCAACAAAGGACTGAGAAACCTGGATCCGACCATATATCATTCCTCATTTCCATATTTTCAAGAAAGCCATTGCAAAGCCTGGATCCGACCAGATAACAATCATCCTCAGAGATTCGTTGTGAAACCTGGAAATCGACCAGATAACAACTAAATCCCCAAGCAGTTTATTGTGAAGCCTGGACCCGACCAGATAAAAATTAACTTCAACCTCAAAAATCTGCAAAGCCTAGACCCGACCAGTTCATTGTGAAGCCTGGACCCGGCCAGATAACAATTAACTTCATCAGAAATCTACAAAGCCTGGACCCGACCAGATAACAGTTTTCGAACGGTATATTGTGAAGCCTGGAACCGACCGGATAACAATTAACCATGATCCCCAGAAAGACACTTTGAAACCTGGATTCGACCAGATAATAGTATAACTTTCCAAAAGACCATAAAGCCTGGACCCGACCAGATAACAGTTTTCAAAGAGTTTTCTGTGAAGCCTGGATCCGACCAGATAACAGTTAATTCATCCTTTCCTCTGGTAAGTTACTGTGAAACCTGGATCCAACCAGATAGCAGTTAACCTCCGCATCCCCAGCAAGTTGTTGTGAAGCCTGGACTCGACCATATGACTATTCAATTTCAAGGAATTTTCTGCAAAGCCTGGATCCGACCACATAACAGTTAATTCATCTCTTCCCCCAGTAAGTTGCCGTGAAACCTGGACCCGACCAGATAGCAACCAACTACTTCATCCTCAGCAACTATGAAGCCTGGATCCGACCAGATAACAACCGATATTTGAGTGATGTTCCCCAACAAAAGCATCTCTTCAATAGAATTTGAAGATATGCATATTCTTCATTTCCAACAGGCAATCAAGGATTCAACCTCCGAAGATTTCCTCAGCAGCAGTCAGGGATTTATTTTCCCAGACAAAAACACACATTTCGCATTCATACATCATAACATGTACATAACAATGCATTTAGCATGATACCACATCTGGTGAGCATCATGCAAGCATCTGCATTTTTCTAACCCCCTTTCTCACAGGTAAAACAGCAAGTCTAGTATGGATCAACAGGAGATTTATGCTAAATACTTCTTCCAGCTTTATCAACACTCCTTCAAATGGCATCTATAAGCCCATTCACCATCCACCTTCGAGTGCAAATATCTGGGCACTCTAGTGTTCAATCATCTTTCACCTTCAAGTCACGAATGGCGGATCCGCCAATCTAAACTCTTCAGGTTCAAGAAGTTTGAACAGGGGAAGTTGTTGTACCCCAAAATTTTCCCTCTCATTTCCAAGGAATCACCCTGGATCCTCAAATTTTCTCTCATCCAATTCAACGCTTTGAATTATCAAACATTTCTAAGTAGACCATTCACAAGGGCAAAATGGTCATTTGCATGCTGAGAAGTCCAACCTTGACTTTGGGATCAAAATCAAATCAAAAAAATCATATTTCATCAAGATATGTTGGAATATGAAGTTTTCTTCATCAAGAGTTTCAAAAGTCAAATTTTACTTGGAAGAATCAAATCCCAAAGACTTAGAAAATTTTCTAAGTATTTAAGGAATATGAAAATTTCAGAACTTCTGAGCCAGTGTTCACAATCAGCAAATTCTGGATGTCATCAAGACAGAGTTTAGTCATAACTTCTGAGTCAGTGTTCATGACGGTCCAGTCAGAGTTTGCAGAGGTTAAGTCAAAGAAGGTAACAAAGCGTGCTATAAGTATACTGGAAGTTCTGAAGGATCCCTCAGAACATGCTGAAGTCAGAAGATAAGAGGATCAGAAGATGAGATGCTACGCTGAAGCAGAACTTCTAATCCAGAGTCAAGCAAGGATCCAGAGTTTCACATGGGAACTCATTTAATGCTCACAACCGCCTCTGAGTTTGTATTCAAGGGATTTTCCCCATGTGTACCCCTACTGTCTTGGGAAGACAAATTTATGTGCAAAAGTATGCTAGACCCACACGCTGTCTCTGCTTTTCATTAATTCACGCTGCCAAATCCAGTTGAGGCGTTTTTAACCATCCAACTTGAATGCATTGAACCCCCACTTGTTAAGCTTACTTCAAGAGTAAGTCGGCATCTAGCATAATGTTGGTGCCACTTGATCGCCCCAATTGAAAAACTTTGCCTATAAATAGAATACCATTTGCACACTAAAAGCCCTCTCTCCCCTTTGACCAGAAAAATTTGTGAAAGAGACGAGAAAATTGAGAACTAGCTTTGAACCACTGCAAAATTTCCAAGAACCCAGGAAATTATAAACACAAAATACCAAAATCTTAGCATTGATTCCTTATATTAAAATTCCATTCTTCCTCAAGTGTTCTTGACTAAAGCCATCCACGTAGCTGCTGATTCATACATTAGAAGATAACTTAACTTCTGTATTCCTATTTCCATACACTCTCCATTCACTTTCACCACAAAGGAGTCAGAATATCACCCCTTAGCTGTCCCAGAAATTGTAAACTTCCATCCTGCAAGGTAAGTTATGCTGACCCTCATCATAACTGATTAAGCATTGTCAGACTTTTCATATTCAGCACAATGTAGATATTCTGATTCTGAGGATGTACATATTCTGAAATTCATGCATCTGCTTGCCTAAGTAAAAGAAATCCCAGTTCAGAGTTTCATAAAGAAAATAGGACTCAGAATTAGAACTAACAAATACATGTTGCTTCTGATTCATGCTTCTGATATTTTATGAAATTTGTCATAACTATTATACATGCAACTTCTGTTCAGTAAATGACTAAGCTGCAGACGTTCTGACTGGCATAGAGAGAGGCAAAGTTCTGACAGTTGCGTCAGAACTTCTGAAGAACTTATGAGTTCTCAGAAGATCTAGAACTTCTAAACTTTCATATTTTTGCTAACATGTTTCTGTTTGTGCAGCTAAGTCAGGGTCAGAACTTCTGACCTCTTTTTATTTTTAAGCACTTTTGTGCTGATTATGTTTTCCTTTCTTCTTTTTTGTTTTATTATTTTTCCATCATATTATATTTCATTTTTAATCAAAAACACAAAAAATATTTCACATTTTTGCATGGTATATTTTCTTTTAATATAAAAGGACAAAAATATTTTCTTAAGCAAAAGTTATTTTCTTTTTAAACAACTAAACATTTTACATTCCCTATACATTATCATCTATTTCAATATGGTTGTAATAAGTAACCTAGAATTTTAACTTGCAATCCCCATTCATAAATATGTACCCCCACCCCTTAAATATTGTAATAGCGTAGGATTTTACATTTCTGCATTGTTATTGCTTTCAATATATGCTAGTAATTAGGGTGTGTATGACAAGATATGAAAATTGACAAATAGATCACCCTAATCAAAGACAAATTATTCATGCAATCAAACACACTCGCACATTTACACCCTTAGGGTAATTCCACTTGTTGCCTTACAAAAATGGCCATGTTATGCATGTGGGATGTCTTAGCACAAACGAATCGGAAAAGAGATCATAGTCCCTCGATGACGCTATTAAAGTTTCCTTTCAAAATGATCTTAGTCCCTAAATAAAAAGTGTTAAGTCATCTCACAACATTGCTATCATGGTCATACGATGACCCAACGCATGTCCCTTCACATCCAATGATGGGGCTTCTTACCAAAACAATGGTAAGGTAGCAACATCTAAAGGAGGACGAAAAGCATATCTAAGACTTTTTGAGTAGGTAGATTACTTTTAGTTACTTGCTCAATTTCAAAACAAACATCCTTGCTATTTTCAAAACAATCACATACACTTTCCAAACATTTTCCAAACCTTGAAATATTTTCAAAAGCTCAACACTTTGCATACATTCTTACGAACGGGAATCATTGCAAAGTATGCCTAAGTGATGACACCTTTTCAAAATACTTTCAAAACCACACAAAAACACAATTTTCAAACAAAAGCAAGTGATCTAACAAGTAACTAAGAGCCCATGGAAAACCATGGATTGAAAGGGTGCTAATACCTTCCCTTTTCATAATCTACCCCCCGAACTCAAAAACGTCTCTAAAAGGTCTTTCTTGTGCTTTTTCACCTTTCCTTATTGGATAAAAGAAAAGTTGGTGGCGACTCTTGCTAAACCGCAACATTTGCGAACACAAAACGCAAAACCCCAACTCAGTTTTCCCACCGTATCACAGCAT
Organism: Vicia faba; assembly: GCA_948472305.1. NCBI lineage: Eukaryota > Viridiplantae > Streptophyta > Magnoliopsida > Fabales > Fabaceae > Vicia > Vicia faba. Next base: position 975,131,033 of record OX451739.1, read on the forward strand.
GCCTTACTAGAATGGAAGTGTAACATTTCTCCTTTAAATGGAAAATGGATTGGATAAAGCTTTAATCACTTGGATCATGGCTCAAGAATGTGTGTAATCTTTTGATTATGGATAGATTTACAAGTTTAGAGGCCTGCAAAGGGAGATTACAAGGAATAGCTATGAGATTTGATTACGAGTTCATCACAAAAATGACCTATAATTCAAGTTTCACATGTCATCTTCATCTCTTCGAAACTTCTAGTTCAAGCATGATAAATTTGTGTTCTTGGACATTTTGGAAAGCTTGAAACATTGTATACAACTTTCAGGTTGACCACTTTGGCTAAATCAAATAGGAACTTGGTGAAAATTGCCAAAGAATTTGGGATCAAAAGTGATCAAAACTTGTTGAAAATTTTTCTAATTGTTGGATAAAAAATATCACAACTTCATGGGCTTATATCTCTTAAATTAATAACTTTTTGAGGATCATCCCACATTAACAAATTTGTATAATTCATTAATCCCTACAACTTTCATGTTGAAAGTTTTCTTTGAATCAACTTGGATCTTAGTGAAAAATGGCCATGAAGTAGTGATTTAGTTAAGAACAAAAACACTTAAAAACTTTCTAAGTGTTGACAAATTTTCCAACTTTTGTTGACTTTTTTTAATTCTTGATGATCAAGTTTGATAGTTTTGAATGTTTTGATGATTCTTGATTTTTGAATTCCAATGTTGATCAAAAAGTCAAAGTTTGACTTTTGTGTGACTGTTGACTTTTTATCAATTGATTCAATTCTTCAACTATCAATCACTTGTATCTTTGGAAATGTATTGAGCCATGTAATTAGTTCAAGATGTTTTATTCGAGCCCTTGAGATCATGCTTTAATCCATTAGGTCATACGCTAGGCTAAAAGTCAATGATCAGTCATCTTCAATCAAAACTCTAATTTGACAATTTTTTTAACCTTTGAGGATTTGAGGGTTTTCCTTAAGGAATCATGATCAACCATTGATCAAATGATGAATGTCACCTCAAATGTTGATGTTGACAAAAAATATTGAAGTTTGACAGTATGTTGACCATAGTTGACTTTTTACCCAATATAGTTGACTTTCAATCTACTGAGCCATTGACTAAGCAATTATGTGATGCAAGACTTGAGACTTGACATAAGCATTATTGAGGACCTATGATGAACTATGAAATTCATTTTAGACCTTTGCAATCCAATATTCCTCGTGAAGCACAAAACCCTAGTTCAAGACCCTTGCTTAGGAGGAGATTTGACCAGTCAACTCTTGAGTAGCTTTAAGTATTTGAGACCTCATGAGAATGACTTGAAGAAAATGGGAGGGAAAATTTTTGGGTATAACACCAGCATATAGTTGTTTATTGGGTCGACCTTAGACCCCTGAAGCAGGAGTCATTACCTCCACTCTGCATCAGAAGTCGGCGTTTGTTAGAGAAGGCAAGGTAGCAATTATCAATGACGAGAAGGTCTTATTAGTATCACATTTGTCTTCCTTTAGCTACGTTGAAGCTGATGAAGCTGATCTTGGAACTTTATTCCAAGCTTTTTTTATTGATGAAGTGAAGAAGAGTGGATACTCTATCTCTTCATTCAAATATGCACAACAGGTTGTTCAAAAGGGCCCTAGTAGTGTTTGGGTCAAGTCATTACTTTATCTGAGAATAAGAACATAACAAGTTTAGGTTTATCTCCCCAGAAAGATCAAGATGAAGTAGTGAATCCAAAGTCTACTTTGCAGCCATATCAAGAAATATTCCACAGTGGAGGCTTCATCAATCCTTCAGAGGTTGATGCTATCCTGGAAGATGAACCAGAGTTGGAAATGCCGAATTATGTGACGCATGCAAGAAGGGTTCAGAATTGGATTTCTGTCGATGTTCCCAGTTGTATTCAAATTTAAAAGTAATTTGTTTTCGCTTTTATTTTAAAAATAAAAATCCTTTCACTCTACCAAGGTGAAAGTGATGTTGTTCGGGCTTATTTCAACTTTTAAAATCATTAATAAAAGTAGTTTTATCCAATTATGTTTTATTTTCTACTTCTTTTCTTTGAAAATGGTACATAGAAAAAACCTTTCAAAAAAATGTATATAAATCACATGTGCATATTAATTAAACCCGTTGAACACAATGACCTTATGCCCTTTCCCAACTTTGAATATCATGTGTATGAGGTTGTGGAAGAGGAATTGATTGAAATCCCAGAAGAGGTCTTTCGGGGTCTCGAGCACATGGAAGAGGCCATTCATCCATACAAAGAGCCGTTAGAGATGATTAGTTTAGGTTCCGAAGGAGGTCAAGATCAGGGCACTGCTTCATTCGGAGGTGAAGGGAAAGTTAACTGAATTATTGAAAGAGTATGTGGATATTTTTGTATGGTCCTATCAAGACATGCCTGGTCCGGATACTGATATTATGGAGCATCATCTTCCATTAAAGCCATAGTTCCCACCCATTAAGAAGAAATTAAGGAGGACGCACCCAAATATGGCAGTAAATATTAAGGAGGAAGTTCTGAAGCAGATTGACGCTGGTTTCCTTGTGACATCAGTTTATCCTCAATGGGTTGCCAATATTGTGCCAATCCCGAAGAAAGATGGAAAGGTCTGCATGTGCGTTGATTACAAAGACTTGAATAAGGCTAGTCCAAAAGATGATTTTCCTCTGCCACACATTGATATGTTGGTGGAAAATACAACAAAATTCAATGTTTTCTCCTTCATGGATGGATTTTCCAAGTATAATCAGATTAAGATGGCTCCCAAGGACATGGAAAAAACAACATTTATCACACCCTATGGAACATTCTGTTACAGAGTGATACCCTTCAGGTTGAAGAACAATGGTGCAACATACCAGAGGGTTATGAAAACCCGGTTCCCTGATATGATGTATTAAGAAATTAAAGTATATGTCGATGATATGATTGTCAAGTTCTAGAGTCAAGATGGTCATTTAGAAGACTTGTTGAAGTTGTTTCAGTGTTTGAGGATGTATCAAATCCGCTTGAATCCAAACAAGTGTACCTTTGGTGTCCGTTATGGAAATTTATTGGGCTTAATTGTTAGCCAGAGAGGTATTGAAGTTGATCCTGATAAAGTTAGGCCAATCCAAAAAATGCATGCACCAAGTACTGAAAAGAAATTCAGGGGTTTCCTCGCATTTTTGAATTACATCTCCAGATTTATTTCTCACATGACTGCCACTTGAGCCAATTTTCATGCTTTTAAAGAAAGATCAAGGTTGTGTATGGAGCAATGATTGTCAAAAGGCTTTTGATAGTATCGAGGAGTATCTACTTGAACCTCTTATCTTGCTTCCCCCTATTGAACGAAGATCGTTGATAATGCATTTGAATGTGTTGGATAGTTCCATGGGATGTATTTTGGGCCAGCAAGATGAAACAGGTAGAAAGGAATATGCCATCTATTACCTGAGCAAGAAGTTCACTGACTGTGAGTCGCAGTATTCACTGATTGAAAAAGACATGTTGTGTTTTGGCCTAGGTTACTAAGCGTCTACGACAATATATGTTGACTCATACTACTTGGTTGATATCCAAAATGGATCCAATTAAGTACATATTTGAAAAGTCTTCCCTTACCGGAAGAATTTCTCGTTGGCATATGTTGTTGTCTAAATATGATATTGAATACCTTACTCAGAAGGCTATTAAAGGTAGTGTGTTAGCAGAGTACCTTGTTCACCAACCAGTTGATGATTATCATTTCGTCAAGTTTGATTTTCTTGATGAGGATGTTATGTATTTGAAAGTTAAAGATTGTGATGAACCTTTCCCTGAAGAAGGTCCAGATCCTGAATCCCGGTGGGGTCTAGTGTTTGGTGGAGTTGTGAATGCTTTTGGAAAAGGAATGGGTGTTATGATCATCAATCCCCATGGTTCTCATATACCTTTCACTATAAGGTTGATGTTCGATTGTACCAATAACATGGTGGAGTATGTACTATGGGTCTCTAGGAAGCAATGGATTTAAGGATTAAGATTCTTGATGTATATGGAGATTCAAATTTAATGATAAATAATATTAAAAGAGAATGGGAGACTTGTCACCCTTGCTTGATTCCCTACAAAGATTATGTGAGAAGTTTGTTACCTTTCTTCAACAAGGTTGAGTTTCATCATATTCCTCGAGGAGAGAATCAAATGGAAGATGCATTAGCCACTTTGTTATCCATGTATAAACTGAACTTCCCAAATGAAGCACCTCAAATTACAATACAACGTCTTGATAGACCAACTCATGTGTTTATATAAGAGGTCACATCAGATGATAAACCTTGGTGTTATAATATAAAACATTTCCTTCAAACTCAAAAGTTCCCACTTGGGGCATCAAACAAAGATAGAAAGACTTTAAGAAGGTTGGCAGGCAGTTTCTTTCTCAATGAAGGTGTGTAGGATACGGTGGCAGAACCGAGTGTTATACTGGTTTGCGCTTTGTATTCGCAAATGTGCGGTAAGAAAGAGTCGCCACCGACTTTTCTTTTATCCAACAAAGGAAAGGGTGAAAAGAACAAAAAAAGACCTTTTTCGAGATTTTCTGAGTAAAGGGGTAGATCATGGAAAGGGAAAGTGTTAGCACCCTTTCCATCTGTGGTTTTCCTAGGGATCTTAGGTACTTGCTCATTTTTTAAAATCGTTTTCGTGTTTGTGTATTTTGAAAAGTTTGTTTGCTTTATGATAACTCTTGTATCAGTCCCAAGAGTGTTGATAAAGCATTTTTGAAAAAGGTTTTGAAAGTGTAGTGTGAAAAAGTTTTTTTTGAGTAAGTACCTAATTATTATCTACCTACTCGAAAAAGTTAATTCTTTTCCTCTATTCCTTTAGACAGTTCTATCCTACTATTAGTGAGTAGGTAGCCCTATCGTTGGATGTTGAGGGACTATCGAAGGTACGTTTACAATCACTAAGGCAACTGGCAAGAACTTTTAGTAACTGTCCTAAAACTCTTAGATCACCTTTTTTACCGAGGCAACAGTCGAAAGGGTCATCGAGGGACTTGTGATCTCTTGAACTAAAGGACAACCACTAAAAATTCTCACGTTTAGGGAATTGTGACTATTTTCGAAGGCAATCGAAGTGGGAGATACCCTAAGGGTGAGCATGTGCAAGTGTATTGATTCATTTCATTTATCTTGCACATTTAGGGTTATCTAATCGTTTTCTTTTACAATATTTCCATGCAAACATATTAATCTAGGCGGTTAACAGTAATAATAATAAAAAAACAATAAAGCAGACAGAAATATCCTACGCTATTACAGGGCCTCAGGGAAGGTGATACATAACCAAAACTTGGGAGTGCGGAAATTAAAAGCAGTAAAATGTAAAAATCCTATTTATAAACCTATTACATCCCATAAGTGAATACAATAATAAATGTGAAAGCAAACAAACGCGCACGAAATGGAAAGAGCGTCTAAACCATAAAAATATTTCTAAGTTAGAGAATCTTTTTTTTGTTGTTTTTGTTTATTTGGAAAAAGTTTGAGTTAAAAATAATGAATTAACTAGAAGAAAAAGAAAATCATTAATTAATAACAATTCTAACAAAACCTAGTATTTTTTAGCATTTTATTTATTTAAGAAAACATTAAAAATTAACCTAGTTCTAATTATTTTTAATTTATGAAAAGAAATAAAAAATAATTAAATAAAGTTAATTTATGAAAATAAAATAAAATAAAATCTAGATTTAAGTTCTTTTTATGTGTTTTTTCTTTTATGATTAATTAAAAAATGATTTTTAAAAGCATAAAAATACTTAAATGAGTAAAATAAAGTAAAAAAAGTAAAGGATTGGGCCTGATGTGAGCAGTGAGGGGGGTGCATCTCTGAATTCTGTTAGGCCCAAATTATACAAGCCTAATGCCTATCTGATCTCATGTTGCTTTCTCTTGAGGGTTCATCGTGGGTTCCTAGATCTGGATCATGTGATCTGGATCTGATGAGATCTCATGGTGTGGAGGTAACGTCTCATGGTGTGGAGGTAACGTCGCATGGTGCACGCGTTAACCTTTGTGACACTAGATCTGCAAATAGAAATTAGAAAAATAATATGGCAAGAGACAGGGTTTGAACCCCTACCCTTGCCCATAGTAACGCCTTAACACACACTGCCTCTATCATTGAGACGGTGATACTTCCAATGCTTAGACTGCAAATAATTGGTTAAATAATAAAACAAGTCTTAATTTTTTAATTCAAACAAAACCAATCCAGGTGGACTCTTGCTGTTATGAATGAGCCAATGAGATGCTTCCATAATGCCACGCCTGCAGTCAACACAAACCTCAACCCTTGACTCACTGGGAAGCGCCGGAGCCCTAGCTCCGGTCGCCTTCTCTGGCAACCCTAACCTCTGAAACTTGTACAAGAGTCAAAATCAAAACGAAAGAAAGGGCATATCCTCCTAAATCGAACATTGTGAGTTCAATGGTGACCTCCCTTTTGGCTAACATGACCTGTACAACGAGATATGGTGAAAACAAAACAGCACGACATAACAAAGGTAGATCGTTATTTGGTCGTTCAAGCTTGCCCATAATGTGTTACACATGTTCTAAGGATGCATATGAACACATGCACACATGTCAAAGCAATCAATAATGTATAAATTTTTAGTTTCAAATCTATCAAACCTTGATTGACCAAAGTTGTTTGGATATGGTGATTTGAGATGCCACGGGCTTCAAGAGTGATAGCTGTGGACTCCTGTGAATCTCAGGATGATGAAGGAGTGCCTGGGACAGACTGAGGGAGGTTGGATCATGTGAACCAAGGTTGCACTTCTTTAAAAACAAAATTTGAAAATTTAGGGTTATGTTTGAGGCAGCTACGTGTTTTTTTTTGCTGGGATGTTTGTTCTTATATGTTAGACAAAATTTGGGTAACAAAAATGGAGAGAATCTCATGCATAAATCCATGGTTTAAAGAAAAAAATATTCTTTTTGAAAAGTTTCCATAATTGAAGATTTTATGCCCATTTGGTTCTTGCACAAAAATGGGAAGTGGTTGGCTGTTAACAGTTGTATTTGGCTTCATACAAACTGATCCATGTGCTAGCCCAAGTATTTTGACAATTTATTTAATTTACTTTTGAGTTTTAATGACTAAAAATAAAAATATATAAAATAAATGACCAAATAAGGAATGGATTGGTTTAGAGGTCGTGGACCCAGCTAGAAACAAGTTTCAAACATAAAAAGATAGGCCCATTTGGAAAAAATCCAAGTTTGGTCATTATTTGCTTCATGCACTTTTCCAAAAATTGCTCAACTTTAGCAATGCATATCTCTCTCAATTTTAACCCTATGATGGTGTTCTTGGAATTTTTAGAGAGCTTAGGATGTCCTCTAAACAACCCTTATGGTTTCATTTCAATTGGAACTTCCATGTTCCTGTAAGGAGCTTTAACCTAAAAGGTGTTTTTGTTGACTTTTTGAAAGGACCCATATTGTCTGAGCTTGTATCTTTCAATTGCTGCATTTCTTGAAATTGAGTGCTGAAGATAAGTTGTAGGGAATTGGATTATCTTCAAAATGAGCTTTGGTGGAAAAATTTCTGATAAATTACGAAAAAGTTATGCCTGGTCAAAGTATGGTTGACTTTTCCTATAGAAACCCTAATTAGAAATTTTTTTATTTTTGATGAATTAGGAGAATTTCTTGAGAAATCATGATCAACCCTTGATCAATGATAGATATCACCTCAAAATGTTGAGTTTGACAAAAAATCTTGAAGTTTGACTGTGCATAGGCCACAATTGACTTTTGACCTAGTATAGTTGATTTTCAAACATTTGAGTTGTTGACTGGGAAAACTTGTAGTGCAAAGCATGAAATTTGTTATGGATAATCTTGAAGACATATTAGGACCTTGTAAAACATTTGAAACCATTGGAGCTCACACATCTTGATGAAAATTGAAACCCTAGTCAGAGGTTCATTGCCTTAGAAGGAGAATTTGGCTGGTCAATTCTTAATCATCCTTGGGCAAGTTGGGGACCTCAATGGGCATGTGTTGAGTAAAATGAGAGGGAAAGTTTTGGGGTACAATAGATGCCCTTGTTCAATCTTCTTAGAACTGAGGATGTAGATTGGCTTGTCTGCCTTTCGTGAACTGAAGGTGGAAGATGATTGAACACTAGAGTGCCCAAAAATTCGCACTCGTCTAAAGTGATATTGTTGATGGAAGATATCGAGAATGGGCTTACAGATGCCATTTGGAAAAGATGACTGAAGACTGTCGGAGATGGGCTTACAGATGCCATTTAGAGAACATGTTGATTTAATGAGATATTCCTTTGTGGGGATTCCTGTTCTTGTCGTTGAGGAGGACTCCGCTGAGGAATGTTGGTCTTTGTTTTAGGAAATAGAGTATAGGAGCTTCAGTTGTCCATTACTCTACTGGGGATTTATCTCTTGACTGAAGAGACGAAAGTGAGTTGTTATCTAGTCGGGATCCAGGCTTCACATGGACTTGCTGAGGATAATAAGGCTGACTGTTATCCGATCATATTCCAAACTTCACAGTTACTTATCGGGGAATATGAAATTAACTACTATCTGGTCGGTTCTAGGCTTCTCAGTTATTGTATACATTGAATTGTTATCTAGTCGTATCCAGGCTTTAGTGGTTTGAATAAATTAAGTTGTTATTTGGTCGAGTCCAGGCTTCAACTTGAATCTGAGGTATACCGTTATATGGTCGTATCCAGGCTTTGGTGATTTGAAGAAATTAAGCTGTTATCTGGTCGGGTCCAGGCTTTAACTTGAATCTGAGGTATACTGTTATCTGGTCGGGTCCAGGCTTCGGTGTCATAGGTTTTATTATCATCTGGCCGGGTCCAGGCTTCATAGTAATTAACAAAATAAACTAATACCTGGTTCGACTCCAGGCTTTACAGTATCTTTAATTGGATAAGAATCAGAAAATCATAGGGTCGATTTAACTGAACCAGAGAAAGTATCTATCGGAGAACAATAAGAATAAATCACTAGTAGATTTAAACTAAACCAGCAGAGGTATTATGCTATCTTCAACTGGAATAGAATCAGATAAATCTTAGGATCGATTTAACTGAATCAGAGAAAGTGTCTACCGAAAAAGAATCTGAATAAATCATTGGTCGATTTAAACTGAACCAGCAGAGGTATTATGCTATCTTCAACTGGAGTAGAATCATATAAATCTTAGGGTCTATTTAACTGAACCAGAGAAGTCTTTAATTGTCTTTAACTGGACAAGAATCAGAAAAATGTTAGGGTCGATTTAACTGAACCAGAGAAAGTGCCTACTGAAAATGAATCAGAATAAATCATTGGTCGATTTAAGCTGAACCAGCAGGGGTCTTGAACTATCTTCAACTAGAATAGAATCAGAGAAATATTAGGGTCGATTTAACTGAACTAGAGAAGTCTTTAATTGTCTTTGACTGGACAAAAATCAGAAAAATCTTAGGGTCGATTTAACTGAACCAGAGAAAGTGCCTACTGGAAATGAATCAGAATAAATAATTGGTCAATTTAAACTGAACCAGCAGGGGTCTTGAATATGATCTTTTGAAGAAAATGCTGGAATAGCCCTTCGTCAGAGGTAACCTTTGAAAAGATTGTCATGTCATAAAAGTAGTTTGTGATGTTTGTTGATTGATCTTTCCTGAAAAGGTAAAGAGTTAGTCATATGCAATGTCATGATGTATGAAATGCATTATGTAATGAAGTTCTTAAAATATATGAGATTGTGTTGTATGCAATATGTATGTGCATGCCATGATGTATGAACATGGAATGTTGTTGCAACAATTCCTAGTCTGGGAAAATACATCTCTGACTGCTGCTGGAGCATACTGGGAAGTTGAATCTCGGACTGCTGTTTGGTAGATGAGGAAGGTGATTCTTTAATTTCCACTGGGGATGATGAATGGAGATGATTTTCTGGGGATTTTTGACTTCTGCTTGAGAATGCTCTAGTGGGGAGAAGATTCTCTGTTGGAAGATCTTACCAATGTAGAGAAATAAACTCTGTTAGGGGATGAACTTCTGCAACTAGATAAATAAACTCTAACGGGGATGAGGCTTTATAAATTGTTTGAGATTATAAAACTTAGCTGGGGAACATGGATTTCAGCTCTCTGGGGGAACTTTACTAGGGAGGTAATTCCTGATTGGGGAAGAAGAGGTCAAAACTTTGGTTGTTTTCACTCTACGGGGACATAGACATCACTAGGACGTATGCTGAGGATGTAGCGGTGACTTTGCAGTAGGACGTCTATGTCTTTGTACCTGCTGGAGAAAATAACTGCGGGGACTACAAATGGCTTTTTAGACTTTATCCCGTTTCTTTAAGTCATTAGAAACTGTCTTTCTATTTTTTATGCAAGTATTTGTAAATAGTAATCATATTCAAATGCAAATGTCAAAAATAATCACTGGACATATTTTGCAAAACAAAACAAAAAATGAAAACGAAAAGTTTTGTACTATCAAAGAAGTGTTTTGTATTGATTTTGAAGTTTGCCTATAATAGGTGTTTTTTGTACAAAGAGACTAACATTCTAGTAGGAGAATGCCGTCATGAAAATGAAAACTATACAAAATAGTGTACAAAGAGAAAAAAATTATGTGTAATAATCCCATTGAGTTTCAATTCTGCTATTGCCCTTATGTCCTTGGAGTCTCATCACTTTTCTACTTGTCCAAACTTGATTGTATTGATTGGTATCGTTTGAGCTTGATAGTTGATACTGAAGTCTGGTTGCAAGGTGATCCAACGGGACATAGTTATACGCTTTAGATCCCTAAATTTTGCCTTGACCGCCCTTTCGGGTTTTCAGTCCACCGGGATAGCATTTTTTGCCCAAGCCTCCTTTTTAGGTTTTCGACTTGCCGGGTGTACAAATTTTTTTTGTATTTATCCCTAATTTTTTCCCGAACCCTTTTGGTTCGCTGGGATTCCCTTATGTTTGCCTAGGCCAGTCAACCTAGCGGGTCTTTATTCATGCGTAGTATCTTTTAACTATGTTCGCATTCACAGGGTCAGGAAGGTCGTCACCGTCCATAGTGGTCAAGACCAAGGCTCCACCAAAAAATATGTTCTTGATTACATATGGCCCTTCGTACGTGGGAGTCCATTTTCCCCTGGGATCACCATGCGGAAGAATGATGCACTTGATTACCAGATCACCAACTTATACCTGATGTCTGACCTTCTTGTTAAAAGCCTTGATCATACACTTTTGGTACATCTGACCATTACAAACAGCGGCTAACCTTTTCTCGTCAATCAAATTTAGTTAAACAAGCCGAGTCTGAATCCAATCATCTTCTCTCAAACTTGCATCCTTCATGATTCTCAAAGAAGGGATTTGGACCTCAATAGGTAGGACAACCTCCATACCATACACCAGAGAGAAAGGTGTTGCTCTTGTTGACATATGTGCTGAGGTGCGGTAACCATGAAGAGAAAGTGGTAAAATCTCATGCCAGTCTTTATATGTCACCGTCATCTTCTGTATGATATTTTTAATGTTCTTATTAGCAGCCTCTACAGCTCCATTCATCTTCGGCCGGTAAGGAGAAGAGTTATGATGTTGGATCTTGAATTTCTTACAGAGTTCGGTGATCATAGTGTTGTTGAGATTTGTACCATTATCTGTAATGATTCTTTCAGGGATACCATACCGACAGATAAGGTTATGCTTGATGAACCGCGCCACAAAATTCTTGGTAACAGTGGCAAAAGAGGCAGCCTCAACCCGCTTCGTGAAGTAATCAATGGCAACCAGGATGAAGCGATGCACATTTGAATTGGTAGGTCTGATTTCTCCGATCATTTCAATGCCCCACATTGCAAAGGGCCAGGGAGAAGTCAATACATTCAAGGGAACCAGAGGCACATGTACTTTGTCAGCATAGATCTGGCATTTGTGACAAGTTTGAGAATGCTGATAACAGTCTTCTTCCATAGTGGACCAGTAATATCTTTCTCTCAGAATCTTCTTTGCCATCGTATGCCCACTAGAATGGGTATTGAATGTGCCTTCGTGCACATCTTCCATAACCCTCTCTGCTTCGCTCTTGTCTACACACCAAAGTAAAGTAGAGTCATACTTGCGCTTGTAGAGGATTCCATTACAGAGGAAAAACATAGCAGAGAACCTTCTCATAAACATCTTATCATTGAAAGATTCCCCCCCAGGGTATTCTTGAGCTTCGAGATACCTTTTCACTTCGTGGAACCAAGGTTTGTCCATTACTCCTTCAATATCGATCTCATAGCAGTAAGCTGGTTCATCCAATCTCTCAATAGTGATCTGAGGAGCTTCATTGTCCCATCTGACCTTGAACATGGATGACATAGTATCTAGCGTGTCCGCTAACTAATTCTCTTCTCGTGGAAAATGTTCGAAGGTGACTTCTTCAAAGTGTGGAAGCAATGTCAGTACATTCTCTCGGTAAGGTATGGGATTAGGGTGCTTCATGTACCACTCTCCTTTGATTTGACTTATTACCAAGTCCGAATCTCCGAAAACACTCAATAATTGATTCTTAGGTCAATAGCAGCTATGAGACCCATGATGCATGCTTCTTACTCAGCCATATTGTTGGTACAGTTGAAACATAGTCTGGCGGTGAAAGGAGTATGACAGCCCTCGGGAGATATGATTACATCACTAATGCCATTGCCAAGTGTGTTGGAAGCTCCTTCAAAAACCATAGTCCATCGAGATCCTTTCTCAGGTCCTTCATCCTGTCCAGGTTCTTCACAATCAGTCACTAACATAATATTCTCATCCGGGAATTCAAAGTTCATGGATTGGTAGTCGTCCATGGCCTGATGAGCCAAATGATCAGCTAATACACTTCCCTTAACTGCTTTCTAGGTTGTGTATTGAATATCATATTCAGTCAGGAACATTTTCCATCTTGCTATTCTTCCGGAGAGGGCGGGTTTCTCAAAGATGTACTTGATAGGATCCATCTTAGATATCAATAAAGTAGTGTAGGTCAACATATACTGTCTCAATCAATGAGCAGCCCATGCCAAAGCGCATCATGTTTTCTCGAGCAGTGAGTATCTTGTTTCACAGTCGGTAAACTTTTTTTTAAGGTAGTATATTGCATGCTCTTTTCGAACAAACTTGTCATGCTGCCCCAGCACACACACCCATTGAATTGTCTAACATTGTTAAGTACATTATCAAAGGTCTTCCTTCAATTGGAGGTATCAGAATTGGAGTCTCTTGAAGGTATTCATTGATTATATCGAAGGCAGTCTGACATTCGTCATTCCACTTTACCACTTGATCTTTCTTCAGGAGTTTGAAGATTGGCTCACAAGTAGCAGTTAGATGGGAAATGAACATGGCAATGTAATTTAGAAGTCCTAAGAAACCTCTAACTTCCTTCTCAGTGCAAGGAGTCGGAATCTCTTGTATAGATTTTACCTTTGCAGGGTCTACTTGAATACCCTTGTCACTGACAATGAAACCTAGGAGTTTACCAGACCTTACCCCAAAGGTGCACTTTTTCGGATTTAATCTCAACTTGTACGTCTTCAACCTATCAAAAAACCTTTGCAAGTGATCAAGGTGCTCTTCTTCCATTTGAGATCTGGCTATCATGTCTTCAACATAGACATCTATCTCATGGTGAATCATATCGTGGAACAAAGCTACCATGGCGCCCTAATAGGTTGCCCCAGCATTCTTCAACCCAAAGGGCATAACCTTGTAGCAGAAAGTGCCCCACTGTGTGACGAAGGTTGTCTTCTCCATTTCTATGGGTTCCATCTTGATCTGATTGTAACTAGAGAAACCGTCCATGAAGGAGAAGATCATATGTTGTGCTGTGTTGTCAACTAAAACATCAATATGGGGAAGCGAGAAGTCATCCTTGGGGCTTTCCCTGTTCAAGTCTCTGTAGTCCACACTGTTGTAACCCAAAATTTTCCCTCTCATTTTACTTCACACATGCCCATTAAGGTATACAACTTGCCCTAGGATGACTAAGAATTGACCAGACAAATTCTCATCCTAAGGCAATGAACCTCTAACTAGGGTTTTCAGTTTTCATCAGGATGTGTGAACTCCAATGGTCTCAAATGCTGCACATGGTCCTAATATGTCCAGAAGATCATCCATGACAAATTTCATGCCTTGCACAACAAGTTTGCTCAGTCAACTGCTCAAATGCCTAGAAATCAACTATATTAGGTCAAAAGTCAATTGTGGCCTATATACAGTCAAACTTCAAGATTTTTTATCAACATCAACATTTTAAAGTGATATCCATCAATTGATTAAGGGTTGATCATGATTCCTCAAGAAATGCTCCTAATTCATCAAAAGTCAAAAATTGGTAATTAGGGTTTCTATAGGAAAAGTCAACCAAACTTTGACAAGGCATAACTTTCTCATACTTTATCAGAAATTTTTCCACCAAAGCTCATTTTGAATAGAATCTAATTACCTACAACTTATCTTCATCCCTCAAGATCATGAAACTCCCCAGCCAAAAGATACAAGCTCAGATATCATAGGTCCTTTCAAAAAGTCAACAAAAACACCTTTTGGGTCAAAGCTCCTTACATGAACATGGAAGATCCAATTGAGATGAAACTAAAAGGTTTGTTTAGAGGACATCCTAAGCTCTCTAAAAAGTCTAAGAACACCCTCTTAGGGTTAAAATTTAGAGAGATAAGGATTTCACAAGTTGGGAAATTTTCAAGGAATGCATGAAATCTCAAGTGGACAATTTTGTATTTTTGAGCTATTGGGCCCAATTTTAGAGTCGAAACGGGTTCATGATGTATATAAGGATATCTAAACATGTCCATGTATTATTTTGTTTTTTATTTTATTTATTTTGATTTTATTCAAATAAATTAAATAAATACTAAATAAATGCAAGAATATGTAAGATATAGAATATGCAAATCTTTTTTAAAACCAAAATGATCATAGCCAGCTATCAAAATCGTGTGGAGTGAAAAGGGAAGTGGATCTTTTCTTTTGAAAAGATTTGAATCAAAATCTTCACACTTTAAAAGAGCATTGATCAATTGGATTTCCTCCACATATGTTGACCTAATGTTATGTACTACATAAGCATAACTCTTCAAAAGTACAAAAAGGCACAACTACTACAAGAGAACCCTAACAAAGTTTCAAAATTATTCAAGTGTGGTGAAATTCAAAATCTCACTCTCCAGCCAATCTCAATCAGATCCAGGAATTCCATCATCTTTCTGAGGATCCCAGGGGTAGAACCAACCCATTCCTGAAGGCCAAAGCATACAGAATCACCCCTTATGATAACTCACGGTTTGCAAAATTCTCAAACTTCAAACTTTCGATTCATGGCATATAAATGATATCTCTGCACATATTTGAGTTTAATATCATATTTGTGTATGTTTTGAACCGTTATATGCAAGCTTTGACGTCAGAATCAAGAAGTGCCATTATTAGGGCACGGGGTTTCTTTTCCTTTACATCTGCGTTTGCAGGCTGCTTCATCCAAAAAGAAGACCACCATCATGATCACAGCCCTCAAAATAAGGGGGGTAGGGTATCATTTACGCTTTTATTCGCAATGTTTTTGTAGGTTTGAAATTTGAGTCAGCCGAAGAAGGTGACCGGAGCTAGACTCCGGCACCGTTGACCAGCCTGGACTCCGGTGGCTTAAATGGCATGTTAGCATTGGTCCATGCGATATTTGATCTGGCGCGTTTTGACAATTTTACCCTTGACTGAATTTATCATTATAATATTATTGTGTCATTATGTACATGAATTAACAGGTTGACTGAGTGGTAGAAGGGACGTGTGCAAAGGGAAGAGACCTGGGTTCGATTCCCAGGTCTTGAATTTTTTTTTCTAATAATTTTCCTCCAGGTCCAGTGTATCCAGGTTATTCACGCTTATCATGGGCTAGCAGGTCAACACCATCAGATCTCAGTTGACCTGGATCCAGCGCCTCCAGCATGCAGGCTTATCATAGACCCTCGAGACATAACCACACTAAACCACGTGCTTGCATTGGGCTTGCTGAGTTTCTGGGCCTAACAAAAATTCAACAGCAAACCCCCCAATTTGCTTTCACTATCAGGCCCATTACTTTCCCCTTTTTTTAATTTCACTATCTTATTTTGTTTAATTATTTTAATGGTTTTTGTTTTAAATCATTTTTTATCATAAAATAAATAAGACCACAAAATATAGTTTTAGGTTTTTTTTATTTTTTTATTTTTATTTTGTAAATTAATTATTAATTATTTTAACATCTTTTCTTCATTAAAACTAATTAGACCTAGGATTTAATTCATGTTTAATTTATGTTCTTTTCATAATAAAAACTACAAAAAATTTAGAATTAACTTTTTTTAATTAGTTTGAATTTTCTTTAATAATTTATTTTTTTCTTTAAATCTAGATTTAGGTTAATTAATCTAATTCTCATTTAAACATTTTCTTGAATAGAATAAAAGCAAACAAAAAAAGATTTTTATACCTTAGGGTTTTAGACGTATTTTCAATTCGCACGCTTTACCACTTTTCGCATTTTCTTTTCAAATATTGTAACTGCACCCGGTTTGTAATAATCTAATTAGGGTTTTAATTTCCTCATTTTACATTTTCAGTCAAATATAATTGTAGTTTCCCCGAAGCTTTGTAATAGCCGTAGGTTTTACTTTTCGCACTATATTATATGCCTGTATATAAACTGCTAGTAAATTAGGCGTGTATGGCAAGAACTAATCAATTAATCTTAGCTCACTAACATCAAGATAAAAATACCTGGAAAAAAGCACATTTGCACATGCTCACCCCTAGGGTGTCTCCCACTTTGGTTGCCTTCGAAACGATCACAGTTCTTGAAACGTGAGAATTTTTAGTGACTGTCCTTTAATCCAAGAGATCACAAGTCCCTCGATGACAATTTCGACTGTTGCCTCGGTTAAATAAGTTATCTTAGAACTTTAGGACAATTAGTAAGAGTTCTTGCCCAGTTGCCTTAGTGACCGTAAAATGTCCCTTCAATCGTCCCTCAACATCCAACGATAGGGCTACCTACTCACTAATAGTAGGATAGCACTATCTAAAGGGTAGGAGGAAAAGAACATCCTTTTTCGAGTATGTAGATAGTTGTTAAGTACTTGCTCAAAGAACAACTTTTCACACCACTTTCAAAACTCTTTTTCAAAAAAAACTTTATCACACTCTTGAGGACTGATACAAGAGTCATCATAAAGCAAACAAGTTTTCAAAACATACAAACACGAAAGCAATTTTCAAAATGAGAAAGTTCCTAAGAGCCCGTGGAAAACCATGGCTGGAAAGGGTGCTAACACCTTCCCTTTCCATAATCTACCACCCTTACTCGGAAAATCTCGAAAAAGGTCTTTTTCTGTTCTTTTCACTCTTTCCTTTGTTGGATAATAGAAAAGTCGATGGCAACTCTTGCTTACCGCAACATTTTCAAACAAAAACACAAACCAGTGTAACAGTCGGTTCTGCCACCGTGTCATAGAACTGGAGACTATGCTGGGAAAATATGAAAAGTTGGGTTACCTTAGAGTTAGTTCATTATTTAAACTGCTTTTGTTTGCTTTACCTTTTGGGATTGTTTGGGTTGTTACTATAGATCCTACACCCGTATCTGGGGAACCTTTTAGGTAAGTAGCAAGAGATCGTGGAAACTGTGTGGGGTATACCGATACGGTTGAAGCGATAGCTACATTGATGTGACACTTTGGTTGGTACTGGTAGCCCTTGAGTAATCAAGGAGAATACGGGGCCGCTGCGTGGTTTTATAAAGCATCAACTGGCCTTAGAAACTTTAATTGACCAATTTAGCCATTAGGAAGTAATGAGATAGCTGTATTTTGTGTAGTCCTAAGTCGGTTGATACTCGATACTACACTTATTGAGATTTCACTCCCGAGTTTTGTTTGGTGGCAAGTCAGTTGACGATCGGAATGAAACTTGTGGGAAAGATCAGTGACATTGAGATCCCTTAGAAGTCGGTTACTATTACTAGGACAAGTTGAGCCAACTAAATTTCAAGAGGGTACTTACCTACAGACCCCAGACAAGCGTAAACCTAAGGCTGCTTGTGTGAGTTGTTTACTTTCAATTTGAGCTACTTGCAGGGTTTTTATCTAACAACATGATCTCCTTGCAGGATTTGTTTACAGTCATTATCAAGTAACCTGGACTTCTTAAACTCATTTGTCTTTATTACCTTACACTTTTGCTTAACGCATAGCATACACATCATAACATCATGCCATAGCATTTCCTTAACCATTTCAAAGATCTCAAGGGTTTGTGATGCAGGTTATGATAAATCAGACGTCTAGAAAGGGGCAAGGGGATTTATTTTCCTCTAGCCAATGTCATCAAAAGACCAAAACACGACAACTTGAGTCAGGGGCTATGTCCCACTTGATATGGTGAGCTTGACTATCGTAGAAAGACACTCAACGATACGAAGTTCTTCACTCAAAACTGCAAATTTCAACTTCTGACATTTTCTTGTTTACCCCGCGAGATCCTTGAAAACATTTGCATATCATACATGTCATTGCATAACATGTATTCCAGGTACAAGCTTCTTATCCCTTTGTTGTTTATTTCAGCAAGAAGAAATGGCTCTTGAACAAACAATCAAATACCTTCAAGCTCAAAACGCTCAGTTCTAACAAATGTTCTTGGCTCTGACCCAGGGGCAAGAAGACCTGAAAGATCTGATCGTCAAAGAGAAGAAGAAGAAGGAAAAGAAACTGGCTGGCATCCGGAATATGGGAAGAAGACTCAGAGGACTGGTTAAAGGAGTTCTAGATCTTTCAACTCCATCAAATAAGGGGGATAATCATGAAGAAGATAACAACCCGGGGACTAATGAAGACGAAGCTGGTTATTATAAGGAGCAATATCCTCCTGCTGATAATAAATACAAACAACTGGAGGATCGTCTCAATGCTATGGAAATTCAGCAGATACCTGGCTTGGCCTTTGAAGAATTAGGGATGGTTTCTTGCGTGATCATCCCACCAAAATTCAAGGTCCCCACTTTCACTAAGTATGATGGTGTCTCCTGCCCTAAGTGGCACTTAAGGTCCTATGTTAGAAAGATCCAACCTCACACGGATGACTGGAAGTTATGGGTCCATTTCTTCCAAGAAATTTTAGCTGGCACGCAACTGGAATGGTTCTATCAGCTAGAAAGAATAGACATGCATACCTGGGAAGACTTAGCTACTGCTTTCTACAAGTATTACCAATACAATGTTGACCTTGCTCCAACTCGTACACAACTTTCAAGCATGTCTATGGGTTCTAGCAAAGGCTTCAAGGAATGTGCCCAAAAATTGAGGGATCTAGTGGTAGGGTACAACCTCCTCTTAATGATCGATAAATGGTAGACATGTTCATGGGAACTCTGACAGGCCCGTTCTTTAATCTTCTGATTGGGAGTTCCTCATTCAGGTTCACAGAGATGGTTCTGACTGGCGAAAGGATCGAAAATGGTATCAAGAGTGGGAAGATCCCGATGGCTGCATCTTCTAATGCTGAGAAGAAGCCATTTGCTGGTAAGAGGGAATCCAATGTTGTGTATGGCCAGAAGGGTCATAATAAGGTAGGCTACCACCAATCTGTAGGGGTTATGTTGGTCTCTAATTCGGCACGCGTGCAACGACCATAACAAAAGGGTAATTAGCAAAGGCAAGACGAGCCTAAGAGACAGTTTACCAAGATCAACATGCCGCTGTCTCAAGCATTACAACATATGTTGAGGATGAATTTGATTACATTGATAGCACCTCACCCAAACCCTAAGACTTCTTCTCCTAACTACAATCCTGATGCAAGGTGTGCCTATCATCCTGGAAGTCCTGGGCACGATACTAACGATTGTTGGGCACTGAAATACAAGATTTAAAATATGATTGACGCCAAGGAGATTGAGTTCGACCCTCCTGAGACTCCCAACATGATCACTTCTCCCATGCCAAATCATGGCCAGGATTGAGAGCATTTTTGTTCATTTGAATTCTTAAGTTGTATTTTCTTTGTTTGTTCAAACAATTATTGTCATGTCAAAATTTGTTATTTCATTAATGCATTGAACATGTTGGTCTTGAATTAATTTGTTTTCATTATGCTTAAACTGCTTTCTTACTTCCCTTTTTTTGATATTCAACTCCTGATTAAAAGCTCTAAGCCTTTAGAGGGAGGATGCCGAGAAGGGTACCACAATCTCTACAATATGCTTTTGAACAGACCCTGCTGATGACGCACAGGCTTTGTTTCAAATCCTAAACAGTGAAGTTATAAGGAAGATAATCTCTAGTCAACCCCTTTGAGCCTAAGAAGTAGGAGTTTTCTTTTCACACAAATTAAAATCCTTAATCATAACCTGGGGCAGGGTAGTTTTCTTAGTTAATTCAGATGTGCATTCAGTGGCAAGCTTTCCCTTCATACACGACAAATATTGTAGAAGATGCTCTCCAAAATATGGTGATGGTTCCACATAATCATTAAGAAAAGGAAGTCATTATCTCTCAAAATAAAAGCCCATTAAGTCAAAACCTATGAAGGTGACTTAAGAAAAAAACGGGGGCATCCCGCTGACTGCAATCGCAAAAGAAATAGTCCAGGCAAAAGAAGGGATAACAAAATTAAAAAAAAAAGAGGTCCTAAAAATCCTCAACAAAAAATAAAGGTTACAAAAATGACTGCCTTCTAAAAATAAACATTCAATTTTCGAACCATCACCGGAATATCAGAGCAAAAACTTAAGCAGGAGTTAAACGCACAATTAGCTGAGCATAGGACTGAAGAACATCACGGAGAACAGGTTGGGTACAAATAAATTTTGAGTCTTTATCCTTTGTTTCTTAAACCGTGAACCATGCCACATTACAACCCTTAAAAGTCCTAGCTGAAGAGTGGGTTAGTTAGAAAACATATTGTTACAAAAGGTATTCTGACTCCTGTAAGGTTTGCTATACATCCTGAGTCGATATCACATGCTTGCAAAATTTTGTTTTACTAAAAAAATGCATTTTCAAAAAAATTCAAGACAAACATAAGCTTTGCATCCTTTAAACACCAATTGTTTGCACATGACTATTTGTTTAACAGCAGAGAAATTCACACGATGAATATTCAACGAACAGAAATCCTCTCAGTGGACAGAATCACCTCAGACGGAAAAAACATTCCTAATAACAAGCCTTTCATAAACAAAGGGCATGACAGGGTGTCTAATTAATCTGGGGCAGTCAAGTCAATATGCAAAGAATCTCTTAAAAATGCAAATAGCCAGGGGCAGAACTCCATTTGAATCACCTGGGGAATTGGACATGAATTCCAGCAACGAATCATGTACGATCAAACTAACATCTTCTGGAAGTGTGGCAACACTTACTACTATGGACATTGACAATTCTCTGTACCCGCTGAACATGGACATAGTCGGAAAATACTATGCATGAACAAAGACCCGCTAGGTTGACTGACCTAGACAAAAATAATGGCATCATGGCGAACCAAAAGGGTTCGGGCAAAAATTAGGGATATACATATGGAAAAAACTGTGCACCCGGCAAGTCGAAAACCTGAAAAGGTGGCTTGGGAAAAAAAAGGTTATCCGGATGGACTGAAAATCTGAAAGGACAATCCATGCAAAAGTTAGGGATTAAAGCGTACCACTATGTCCTGTCATTCGTCACTTGTCTATCAATAGAAGGTTTATTACCCTGATATGCATCTGCTCAAAACCCCAGAAGTTGGGATAACAGTCAAACCATCTACAAAATCCCAGCAGATACCTTCTCCAACAAGTACAGAGGCAAGGGCATTCTACTATAAGTTCATTGATGTTCTTAGCATGCAGCCTATTGATTTCAGATGTTCTCATACCCTCGGCAGAGCAAAATCTCCAAATTACTACTCCAACGAAAATTCCCCAATGAAGTCGCCAAGCTTCTCGGGATTCCCCAAGAGGATTATAGAGTTTCCCTTCCCCAACGAAACATTCTGAATAAAGCAGATTATCCTCTAGAAACGGTCCAGGTACGATCCAAAGACGGATGTCATCCTGAAACTTATTTCAGATTCTTATCTAGAAACGGTGCAGATACTATCCAGAGACGGATGTCATTCTGACACTTACTCCAGATTCTCATCTAGAAATAGTGCAGATACGATCTAGAGACGGATGTCATTCTGACACTTACTCCAGATTCTCATCTAGAAACGGTTCAGGTACAATCCAGAGATGGATGTCATCCTGATACTTATTCAGATTCTAATCTAAAAATGGTTCAGGTACGATCCAAAGATGGATGTCATCCTGACACTTATTTCATATTCTCATCTAGAAACGGTTCAGATACGATCCAGAAACGGATCTCATCCTAATACATATTCCAGACTATCTTCTAGCAACAGTTCAGGTACGATCCAGAGACGGATGTCATCCTGATACTTATTCAGACCATCTTCTAGAAACGATTCAGGTACGATCCAAAGACGGATGTCATCCTGATACTTATTCCAGACTATCTTCTAGCAACAGTTCAGTTCACGGAGTTTACCTTCTCCAACAGAGTTTTTTTCTCTAACAACAGAATTTTATCTCCTAGCTTTTTAACTTCAACATATTTGAAGACCTACATTCTTCACCCCCAGCAACAATCAGAGATTTATTTTCCCTGGTTCAACAATACTGCATTAGAACAACTGATACATTCATACATTGCATTTGTACATCATTTTGCAAACGTCATAGCATTTGCAGTACAAATGCATACATCCCAATCTCATTTATTTTTAAAACACCATTACACAATGCATTTCATACATCATGACATTGCATACAGCTAACGCTTTACCTTTTCAAGAAAGATCAATCAACAGATATTTATCATTAACAATTTTCAACAGGTCCAGGATTAGCTCTGAAACAAAACAGAGTAATTATCTGTGTGGCCAAATACAGCTTTACACGGGCTCATCATGAAGCAATCTTACACGGGTTTCTTCTGACTTCCAAATACAGCTTTACACGGGCTCAACATGAAGCAATCTTACACGGGTTTCTTCTGACTTCCAAATACAGCTTTACACGGGCTCAACATGAAGCAATCTTACACGAGTTTCTTCTGATTTCCAAATGCAGTTTTACACTGACTCATCCTGAGTCAACCCTACCCAGGTTCCTTCTTACAATTTCCATATGTAGTTTTACCCTGACTCATCCTGAAGCTGCCCTACCCAGGCTCCCTCTCATATATCTCCTAAAAAGTCCTACCCAAGTTCCTTCTCATACACTTCCAGATGAAGTCTTACCCGGACTCATCCTGAAACAATCCTACACAGGTTTCTTCTGATGTATTTCCAGATAGCAGTTAATTTCATTATCCTCAGCAAATTACTGCGAAGTCTGGATTTCAACCAGAAAATAACAAATTTCATCTCTCTAATCTAGAGATAACCCCTCAGTAGAGTCATGGACAACTGAAGTTCCTAGAATCTATTCCCCACAGAGTTTTCCTCAAACAGGAAAACAAAAGAAATCAATATCCCCTAATGGACTCCTCCTCAGACAACAGGAACAGGAATCCCCATAAAGGGACCATTTATGGATCTCAGTCATCTACTTCTGATGGCATTTTTAAGCCCATCTTCGACGACTCTCAGTCATCTACTCCAAATGGCATCTATAAGCCCATTTCCGATTAGCATCAACCAACAGTGTTATTGTTAGAATATAGTTTGATTCTTCAACCCTTAGTTAGAGTTTTGATGATAACAAATACAAAGAATAAATAATAAATATAAAGAACAATTATGCACCTTAAAAATTATGTTTTATGAATGCAGAAGTTCTGATCATATCAGCATCAGAAGATAAGCCATAAGGGCTTCAGGTTGAAGAAATCAGAACATGTGCTGAAGATTGATGACCAGAACCTGCGCTTAAGCAACGTAAACTCTGATTCTGAACACGGACATGTTAATCCAAGTCATCAATATTCTGAAGCGTCATCAGCAACTAAGGAGATAAGATTCTGAAGCGTTACTGATCATTCAAGACAACATCAATTCCAACGGCTTCTTTCAGACAGGATCTTCTCCAAATGGAAAGTGTGTTAATGACATTAAACATGCTTTATGATCAACGTCATTCCACTTCCTATATAAACAAAGTCAACTTTCAAAATCAATAACGATTTTTGATATATTACCACTCACGCATATTCAAGCTGCAGGCAATATTCTTTATATTTCCAAGCTATAATCCTGTGTAATTTATCACAGTTGTGATAAACAGTTTTTGTTAGAAACACAACAACACATATCTTGTATAATTGCATTGAAACAGTGTTCCTTGAGATTAATCGGACTGTGGTTGTACTCAAGAAGACTTTAACAGTTGTTAAAGTAGTGATTGTAATATTCTGAGATTTGTGGATTAAGACCTCGTTGGACAGAAGCGAAATCACCTTGACGGGTGGACTGGAGTAGTTTGAGATCAAACGAACCAGGATAAAAATAATGTGTCATTGAGCTTTTAGATTTCAAGTTTTCAATTCAACCCCCCCTTATTGTGTTTTTCACATCTTCAATTGGCATCAGAGCGCCTGGTTCTGAGCTTAAACACTTAACCATGTCAGTACAAGATCCAAGCTTCAGAAAAACACTATGGTGGGACCAAGCCAAAACATCAGCAATGACAACCATGAAGACAAAGACAGATTCAGTGGCAAACCTTCAGTCTTTGATGGAGAAAACTTTGACTACTGGAAAGACAGAATTGAGAGTTTCTTTCTGGATCATGATGTTGATCTGTAGGACATGGTGACTGATGGATACACGCACCCAGTGGATGGACGTGGTCAGAAGATAGACAGAAAAATGATGTCTGATCAGCAAAAGCGTGAATTCAGAAACCACCACAAGGCCAGAACAATTCTCCTCAACGCCATCTCATATTCAGAATATGAGAAAATATTAAACAGAGAAACTGCCAAGAACATGTTTGACTCTCTGAGAATGACGCATGAAGGAAACATTCAAGTCAAAGAGACCAAGGCCCTTGCACTCATTCAGAAGTATGAGGCATTCAAGATGGAAGATAATGAATCAATAGAAACTATGTTTTCAAGATTCCAAATTCTCGTTGATGGACTAAAGGTTCTTGATACAAAGGTATTCTACTGCTGATCACGTTAAGAAGATCATCAGAAGCTTGCCCAAGCAATGGAGGCCAATGGTCACAGCACTTAAGCTAGCCAAAGATCTCAACAAAATTTCTCTGGAGGAACTTGTTAGCTCCCTCAGAAGTCACGAGATAGAGCTGGAAGAAGATGAGCCTCAAAAGCAAGGTAAGCCATTAGATTTAAAATCTAATAGAAAAACTGACTCTAAGGTTTTGTAGGTTGTGGAAGAAACTTCTGATGGATCCTCATCAGAAGAAGCTGAACTATCTCTCCTCTCCAGAAGGGTGAACCAACTGTGGAAGCAAAGACAAAGAAAGTTTAGAAATCCCAAAAGATCAGAGAATCAGAATGAATCCTCCTCCAGATACAAAAAGTCTGAGTCTTCCACTAGACACAGAAGATCTGATGGTTCTTCAGGATACAGAAAGCCAAACAACAAGGACATCATCTGCTATGAATGTAACGAGCAAGGGCACTACAAAAGTGATTTCCCAAAGCTTCAGAAAGAAAAGCCCAAAAAGAAGTTCTTCATGGAAAAGAAGAAAAGCCTCATGGCTACATGGGATGATTCTGACACATCTGAAGCTGACTCATAATCAGATGATGAAAGAGCAAATATAGCTCTCATGGGAAACGTATCAGAAGACAGTGAAGCCTCTAGTTCAAACTCAGAATCAGACACTGAAGAGGTATTTCCTAACTTTACCATAAACTTTACTAAGGCTGAACTTGTAGAAAGTCTAAATGAAATTCTTGAAAGGTATCAGCAAATCAGAGTCAAATTCAGGAACCTGAAAAGGAATCTTGCCTCTGACTCTGAAAAGGCTGAGAGTCTCAGATTGGAGAATTCTGAGTTAAAAGAAAAAATTTCAAAATTAGAAAATGATTTGCAAAACTCTCAGAAGGAAACAATCTCTTAAACTCCCAGTAATGCTGATGAGATCATCAAAGAGTATCATCACAGCTTTCAGAAGTTTCTAGCTAAAAACATAGACAAAAGCAAGATGGATTCAATGATCTATGGAGTTAGCAGAAATGGCAGAAAATGGATAGGATATCAAGGTAAGGTATCTACACCAAAAAATTACATGGACTTAGTTATAAAACGCACACCACTCAATTCACATTTTATATATGGGCACACACATGACATAAAATACACAAGTAGTGATTATTCTGTCAAACCAAAATCCAATCAGAGTTTTGGTAAAACTAACAAACCAGGACCCTAGAAAATGTGGGTACCTAAGGATAAAATTATACATGTAGCAGATATCTTTAGCAGCAAGGCTAAGACACCAATCATGGTACCTGGACTCTGGCTGCTCGCGACACATGACAGGAAGAAGGCATATGTTCCAAAGCCTGGAACTTAAGCCTGGAGGCTACGTGGGCTTTGGAGGCAATCAGAGAGGAAAGATCATTGGCTCTGGAACAATAGGTAATGGAAATCCTCCCTCTATAAGTAATGTATTATTAGTTGATGGATTAATGCATAACCTGTTATCCATAAGTCAATTAAGTGATAATGGTTATGATATAATCTTCAATCAAAATTCATGCAAAGTTGTTAGTCAGAAAGATGGGATTATCCTATTTAATGGAAAGAGGAAAAACAACATTTATAAAATAAAACTTTCTGAACTAAAGAGTCAGAATGTAAAATGCCTACTTTCTGTTAACAACGAGCAATGGGTCTGGCACAAAAGATTGGGGCATGCTAGTATGAGAAGAATATCTCAGATTAACAAACTCAATCTAGTCAGAGGACTTCCTAATTTGAAGTTCAACTCAGATGCTCTGTGTGAAGCATGTCAGAAAGGCAAATTTGCAAAACCTGCTTTCAAATCCAAAAATGTTGTTTCCACCTCTAAGCCATTAGAAGTTCTGCACATTGACTTATTTGGACCAGTAAAAACTGCTTCAGTCAGTGGCAAGAAGTATGGGTTAGTAATCGTAGATGACTATAGCAGATGGACATGGGTAAAGTTCTTAAGACACAAGGACGAGTCACACTCTGTGTTTGTTACCTTTTGCAACCAAGTTCAGAATGAAAAGGATCTTAGAATTGTCAAGGTCAGAAGTGATCATGGTGGGGAATTTGAAAATAAAAATTTTGAATTATTTTTTAATGAAAAAGGCATCTTGCGTGACTTCTCTTGTCCTAGAACTCCCCAGCAAAATGGATTAGTAGAACGAAAGAATAGAACATTGCAAGAAATGGCCAGAACCATGATCAACGAGACTAACGTTGCTAAGATCTTCTGGGCAGAGGCAATTAACACAGCGTGTTACATTCAAAATAGAATCTCCATAAGACCTATTCTTTAAAAGACTCCATATGAATTGTGGAAGAATAGAAAGCCCAACATTTATTATTTTCATCTATTTGGATGCACACGCTTTATTCTGAATACAAAAAATTATTTGAACAAGTTTGACTCTAAAGCGTAAAAGTGTATTATGTTAGGATACTCTGAATGCTCAAGAGGGTACAGAGTATACAATACAGAAACACAGATTGTTGAAGAGTCAATCAATGTTAGGTTTGATGATAAGCTTGACTCTCAAAACTCAAAGCATAATGAATTCCTTGCATGTATGGAAGTTGAACTCACAGGTACTAAAGACAACTCATCAGAAGTTCTCAACAAAGACACTCCCTCCATCATAAAGGGATACTGCAAGCAATCCAGCACTTTCTTTTGATCAACTCCAGAAAAGACTATCCAGAAGCAGCATTGATCACCCAGAAGATACAATACTGGGAAAGAAGGATGATCCAATAAGAACAAGATCAACATTCAGAAACTCTAAAGAATATCTCATGGGTCTGGTCTCTCTGATTGAACCAACAACTATTGATGAAGCACTTCTAGACAATGACTGGATTCTGGCAATGCAAGAGGAACTAAATTGATTCACCAGAAATGACGTATGGGATCTGGTTCCCAAACCAAAAGGATTCAACGTCATTGGTACAAAGTGGGTATTCAGAAACAAACTGAACGAGCAAGGTGAAGTCATCATAAACAAAGCACGACTGGTAGCACAAGGTTTTAGTCAGCAAGAGGGATAGACTATACAGAAACCTTTGCTCCAGTCGCCAGGTTAGAATCTATCAGACTTTTAATATCATTTGTTGTTAATAAACGCATACTTTGTATAAGATGGATGTCAAAAGTGCATTCTTAAATGGCTATATAGATGAAGAGGTATATGTGCACCAACCTCCTGGTTTTGAGAATTCCAAAAATCCAGAATATGTTTTCAAACTAAAGAAGTCACTCTATGGTCTAAAACAAGCTCCCAGAGCTTGGTATGAAAGACTAAGTAACTTCTTGTTAGGAAAGGAATTCACCAGAGGGAAAGTGGACACAACCTTATTCTGTAATACAGTTAAGAATGACATGTTAGTATGTCGGATTTATGTTGATGACATTATATTTGGATCTACTAAACCCTCTCTGGGAAGAGAGTTTGCTAAATGTATGCAGGCAGAGTTTGAGATGAGCTTAATGGGGGAACTCAAATTCTTTCTGGGAATTCAGATAAACCAAACTCCAGAAGGAACTTACTTTCATCAGAGCAAATATGTCAGAGAACTTCTAAAGAAATTTGATCTCTCAAAATGTAAGCCCTCAAAGATTCCAATGCATCCCACGTGCATTCTATAAAAGGAAGAGGTAAGTAAAAAGGTAGAACAGAAGGTCTACAGAGGTATAATTGGTTCTCTTCTCTATCTGACGACTTCAAGGCCTGACATTTTATTTATTATTTGCATATGTGCTAGATTCCAATCAGATCCTAGAGACTCTCACTTAACAGCAGTTAAGCAAATTTTCAAGTATCTGAAAGGTACTTCTAATCTGGGTTTGTTTTATAGAAAATCAAATTATTACAGCTTAGTAGGATATTGTGATGCTGACTTCGCTGGAGACAGAGTAGAACGTAAAAGCACTTCTAGAAGCTGCCAGTTTCTGGGAGAAAATTTGATCTCATGGTCCAGCAAGAGACAGTCCATAATAGCACTATCAACAACAGAAGCTGAATACATAACAACTGCTGGATGTAGCACGCAAATTCTCTGGATGAAAAGTCAACTTGAATACTTCAACATATTTGAGAGTAACATTCCTATCCTCTGTGACAATACTTCTGCTATTTGTCTCAGTAAAAATCCAATTTTGCATTCTAGGGCTAAGCATATAGAAATAAAACATCATTTTATTAGGGACTATATTCAGAAAAGGATTCTTAACTTAAAATTCATTAACATAGACCATCAATGGGCTGATGTCTTTACAAAACCTCTTTCTGAAGATAGATTTAACTTCATTCTGAAACATCTCAGCATGAAGCTATGCCCAGAATAAATTGTTTTACTTACATATCTTAACCTTCAGAACTTTGTTATTTTCTATGAACTACTGATCAACCTGCCTTCAGAGTTTTAGAAGTACAGATTGCATCAGAATTTATCCATAAAGATCTGAGCGTTTCATTTCAAGGATAGAAGCTTGCTGTTCATATAATCAAACAGTTGTCATCCATTCATCAGCTACTTTCTGTGGCTGAACACACGTTCACTTTTCTGAAAGGTCAAAAGCGCTGATTGGGTGCATTGAGACACACGTCATGCGTAATTGTTCCAGTATCTTTCTGAATCCCCTAATTTCAGCTATCATTAAATGCTTATAATCATGACTAATTATTTCTCTTCTTATTGTTTACGGTTCCAAGAAAAACTATTTAAACTCAAATCTCACTTTTTACAATCACTTCTTTTTACTCTCAAAATACTTTCAATCGTTTCAAGTTCGCTTTTTCAAAAAACCCCTTTCATCTTCCTCAAATCTTGTGTGAACAATGGCTTCTTCAAGCGTCCAAAACATCAGTACTCAGGAATCTGCTTCAATGGAATAGTACGTAGAACCTTACAGAATGCTACTCACTCCCATTGATAATCTGGAAGTTCTTTCAGAACTGATTATTGACTTTGAAAGCTTGCAAGAAAACGGCTTCAATCTGTATGAAGACGTCAATGCTCAAGGTTGGAACAGATACTTTGACCGTCTTCTAGGGCCAACATTTCCAATTCTTGTCAAAGAATTCTGGATACATGCTTCTTCTTCAAATCATCAAGTTACCTTTTATGTCATGGGGAAGAAAATTTCATTACAGAAGACTTAATTTCAAAGCTTATTGGTTACAATGGTGGAGGTGTCAGATGTATTGACATGGCTGAAATATGCTCTGATGTAGGGTCTATTGCAAGGGAAATATTCACTCTTGGACTTCCCTCCAGCAAAATCAGAGATCTGAAGGATCACCACAGAATTTGGGCAAAAATTATTCTGGGGTGTATCAACCACAGGAAGCCAACTAGCTCTCCTGATTATATAAACATTGGTCAGTAGTTTCTGATCTATTTCATTGCCAAAAGGACTAAGGTAAACCTCCCACACTTTCTTTTTAATCATCTTAGAACTAGTGTGAAGGAAACAAGAGAAGATGAATGAACCAAAAGGGACTGGATACCCTTAGGAAGACTCATATCATATATTCTGACAAAGAATAGGCTGATAGAGCATTTGACTGAAGCCCAAGAAATCAGCACTCTGGAAGCAACCGCTGGGAAGCCCCTGAATGCAAAAAATATGAAGAAGATAAAAATCATTGAGCATATCAAGAAGGAACCTTCTATTACTTCTCATGCAACCATCACTTCAAGGAGGATACCTCTGGATGATTTTCCTCTATTTTCTGATATTGATTCAAAGCCAGAAATAATAGCCAGATATCTAGATGCTTGCAAGGAAGATGGTACTGCACCAGAAATCAATATCTAGGACTTGCATCAGGCTGCTCCAGAAGTTGTTTTGAAGAAGACCAAGAAGAGGAAAGCTGCAACAGAAGGACCATCTAAGAGGACTCCAAAAGCTGCCAAAAAGAAAGGTAATCCTTCCTCTGTTCCTGTTTTTGAATCAATAAATATATCAACATCTGAAACCATAACTACACAACCAGAACATCCAACTCCACAAACATTTGAAGACTTTGACATAGGGTTTGATCCATCAGAAACTCTAGGTCTGAATGAAACTCACTCCCTTCCTCATAATCCAAATCATAAACAAACCCAACCAGAACTTGCCAAAGTTCTGTCTGACATTGATTCTTTTGACCAAGACTTTTTAGCTCCCGTACCATAAAATCCAATTTCTCAACTCCCCGAAAATCCAAACTCTGATACCACACCATAAATATTGCAACCTCACTCTCCACAACAAGAAATTCACCAAACACAATCACCTCAACCTGAAATACAACCACCAGAAGCTCAACCTTCTGAGAATCAATCCTCTGATATCCATGAACCAGAACCTCACCATGTTTCAACAAACCAATCAGAAGAACCTCATTCAGATTCTGATACAATCCGAATACCTGGAATCACAGAACCACTTGCCATTCACATGCCTCCCACCATCCACGACATTCCAAAAATTCCTTCATCTCTGGAATCCGCACCACCAAACTCCCCTACCAGTCCAATCATCATACCTGACTCTCCCACTCCTTCACCCAATAGCAGTCCAGATGACAATGTAAGACTTATCATTGATCCAATTGCACTGGAAAGACTAGCTGCTATCTCTCACAAAACTTCCATTCCCAAACCTAAACCAACTGAAACCACATCAGATGTTGGTACAAGTTTGTTGATTTTTGAAACAGGGATACAGGAATGGATAAACTCCTTGAGGTATGCTAGTCAGGAGATGACTAATCCTACTGCTTCTGATTATATATGGACAAAATTCAGAAATTGGCTTAGTTCTAAAACACTGAAGCTGAAGGAACAGAGTTATGAACAGGTTCAACAGAACTTTAGTGCTAAGCTAAAGGCTTTTGAAGACCAAGTTCTGAGCCATCTGCTCAAGAAAGATATTCTCCCTCTGGATAATGCTCCCTGGACAGAGCATCATCCCTCAGATGAAGTTCAACCAGAATCAGAAAGTCTCTCCCTGACTGCTGCTTCAAAAGAGATGATCACAGCAGAGGAAATGGTTCACTGTGAACAAGCTGCAGAATGCTCTGAGAAACGTCCAACCTCTGAAGAATCTCCAGCACCTTCCTTAGTCATGCAAACTTTGGAAAAGTTGAAGAAAGAAAATGCTCTTATCCATGCAAGGTTGGATAAGCAGGAGGACACAAACAAATAAATTAAAAGCATTTTGGGCAAGCAAGAGGAATCTAATTATCAGATCAAGAGCTTGTTGGAAGCTTCGTTCACACGTCTTCCTCCTCCTTCTTAGATCTTTTGTTTTAAATCTATTTATTTGTAACGCTTAATTTCTTTTTCACTTCTGTTCTGGAACTTATCATTGCTTCTTGTTTTTAATATAATTCAACTATTTTAGCTCTGATTATATTGTCTTTTTGATAACTGACAAAAAGGGGGAGAAAGTAAGATATTTTCAAGAACGGTTTACCAAGACAAAAGTCTCAAACATTTTGAATTACTTAACTTCTATCTTCTGAAAAGCTTGAACATGTACAAACTCTGATGAAAGATGCATATAAACTCTGATGCTCAAGGAACTTAAGGGAAGTAATCAACTCAAGGGGAGTTTTCTCTTAAAACTTTTATTCTTTATTTTTCATTGAAAAATCTAATTTTTGTCATCATCAAAAAGGGGGAGATTGTTAGAACATAGTTTGATTCTACAACCCTTAGTTAGAGTTTTGATGATAAAAAATACAAAGAATAAATAATAAATATAAAGAACAATTATGCACCTTAAAAATTATGTTTTATGTATGCAGAAGTTCTGATCATATCAGCATCAGAAGATAAGCCATAAGGGCTTTACGCTGAAGCAATCAGAACATGCGCTGAAGATTGATGACCAGAACCTGCGCTTAAGCAACATAAACTCTGATTCTGAACACAAACATGTTAATCTAAGTCATCAATATTCTGAAGCGTCATCAGTAAGTAAGGAGATAAGATTCTGAAGCGTTACTGATCATCCAAGACAGCATCAATTCCAACAGCTTCTTTCAAACAGGATCTTCTCCAAATGGAAAGTGTGTTAATGACATTAAACATGCTTTATGATCAACGTTATTCCACTACCTATATAAACAAAGCCAGCTTTCAAAATCAATAATGATTTTTGATATATTACCACTCACGCATATTCAAGCTGCAAGCAATTTTCTTTATATTTCCAAGCTATAATCCTGTGTAATTTATCACAGTTGTGATAAACAGTTTTTGTTAGAAACACAACAACACATATCTTGTATAATTGCATTGAAACAGTGTTCCTTGAGATTAACCGGACTGTGGTTGTACTCAAGAAGACTTTAACAGTTGTTAAAGTAGTGATTGTAATCTTTTGAGATTAGTGGATTAAGACCTCGTTGGAGAGAGGAGAAATCACCTTGACGGATGGACTGGAGTAGTTTGAGATCAAACGAACCAGGATAAAAATATTGTGTCATTGAGCTTTTATATTTCAAGTTTTCAATTCAACCCTCCCTTCTTGTGTTTTTCACATCTTTAATTACTTCATGCGAGTGCAAATTTCTGGGCACTCTAGTGTTCAATCCTCTTCTACGTTCAGATCACGAAAGGCAGACAAGCCAATCTAAATCCTCAGGTTTAAGAAGATTGAACATGGACAGTTGTTGTACCCCAAAAATTTCCCTCTCATTTTACTTCACACATGCCCATTGAGGTCCCCAACTTGCCCTAGAATGACTAAGAATTGACCAGACAAATTCTCCTCCTAAGGCAATGAACCTCTAACTAGGGTTTTCAGTTTCATCAGGATATGTGAACTCCAATGGTTGCAAATGCTGCACATGGTTCTAATATGTCCACAAGATCATCCATGACAAATTTCATGCCTTGTACAACAAGTTTGCTCAGTCAATTGCTCAAATTCCTGGAAATCAATTGTACTAGGTGAAAAGTCAATTGTGGCCTATATACAATCAAACTTCAATATTTTTGGTCAAAATCAACATTTTGAAGTGATATCCATCATTTGATCAAGGGTTGATCATGATTCCTCAAGAAATGCTCCTAATTCATCAAAAGTCAAAAATTGCTAATTAGGGTTTCTATAGGAAAAGTCAACCAAACTTTGACCAGGCATAACTTTCTCATACTTTATCAGAAATTTTTCCACCAAGGCTAATTTTTAAGAGAATCCAATTTCCTACAACATCTCTTCAGCCCTCAAGATTAAGAAATGCCCCAGTCAAAATATACAAGCTCAGACATTATAGGTCCTTTCAAAAAGTCAACAAAAATACCTTTTGGGTTAAAGCTCCTTACATGAACATGGAAGCTCCAATGAAGATGAAACCAAAAGAGTTGTTTAGAGGACATACTAAGCTCTCTAAAAAGTCCAAGAACACCCTCTTAGGGTTAAAATTGAGAGAGATAAGGATTGCACAAGTTGGGAAATTTTTAAGGAATGCATGAAATCTCAATTGGACAAATTTGTATTTTTGAGTTATTGGGCCCAATTTTTAGAGTCCAAACGGGTTCATGATGTATCTAAGGATATCTAAACATGTCCACGCATTATTTTGTTTTTTTATTTTATTTATTTTGATTTTATTCAAATAAATTCAAAATAAATTAAATAAATACTTAGTAAATGCAAGAATATGTAAGATATAGAATATGCAAATCCTTTTTAAAACCAAAAAGATCATAGCCAGCTATCTAAATCGTGTGGAGTGAAAAGGGAAGTGGATCTTTTCTTTTGGAAAGATTTGAATCAAAATCTTCACACTTTAAAAGAGCATTGATCAATTGGATTTCCTCCATATTTGTTGACCTAATGTGATGTACTTCATAAGCATAACTCTTCAGAAGTACAAAAAGGCACAGCTACTACAAGAGAACCCTAACAAAGTTTCAAAATTATTCAAGTGTGGTGCAATTCAAAATCTCACTCTCCATCCAATCTCAATCAGATCCAGGAATTCCATCATCCTTTTGAGGATCCCAGGGATAGAACCAAGCCATTCCTGAAGGACAAAGCATACAGAATCACCCCCTACGATAACTCATGGTTTGCAAAATTCTCAAACTTCAAACTTTCGATTCATGGCATATAAATGATATATTTGCACATATTTGAGTTAAATATCATATTTGCGTATGTTTTAAACCGTTATATGCAAGCTTTGACGTCAGAATCAAGAAGTGCCATTGTTAGGGCACGAGGTTTCTTTTTCTTCGCATCTGCGTTTGCAGGCTACTTCAGCCAAAAAGAAGACTACCATCGTGATCGCAGCCCTCAAAATAAGGGGTAGGGTATCGTTTACGCTTTTATTTGCAATGTTTTTGTAGGTTTGAAATTTGAGTCAGCCAGAGAAGGTGACCGTAGCTAGGCTCCGGAACCGTTGACGAGCCTGGACTCCGGTGGCTTAAATGGCATGTTATCATTGGTCTAGGAGAGATCTGATCTGGCGCATTTTGACAATTTGACCCTTGACTGAATTTATCATTATAATATTATTGTATAATTATGTACATGAATTAACAGGTTGGCTGAGTGGTAGAAGGGACGCATGCAAAGGGAAGAGACCTGGGTTCTATTCCCAGGTCTTGAATTTTGTTTTTTCTAATAAGTTTCCTCCAGGTCCAGTGTAGCCAGGTTATCCATGCTTATCATGGGCTAGCAGGTCAACACCATCAGATCTCAGTTGACTTGGATCCAGCCCCTCTAGAATGGCTTACCATAGACCCTCCAGACGTAACCACACTAAACCACACGCTTGCATTTGGCTTGATGAGTTTCTAGGCCTAACAAAAATTCAGCAGCATACCCCCTAATTTGCTTTCACTATCAGGCCCATTACTTTCCCTTTTTTAAAATTTCACTATCTTATTTTGTTTAATTATTTTAATTGTTTTTGTTTTAAATCATTTTTTATCATAATATAGTTTTATTTTATTTTAGGTTTAGGTATAGTTTAAAATTCAGCGTTTAGGATTTTTTTATTTTATTTAAATTTTGTAAATTAATTATTAATTATTTTAACATCTTTTCTTAATTAAAACTAATTAGATCTAGGATTTAATTCATGTTTAATTTATGTTCTTTTCATAATAAAAACTAAAAAAAAAATAGAATTAACTTTTTTTAATTAGTTTGAATTTTCTTTAATTATTTCTTTTTGTCTTTAAATCTGGATTTAGGTTAATTAATCTAATTCTTATTTAAACATATTCTTGAATAGAATGAAAACAAACAAAAAAATATTTTTATACCTTAGGGTTTTAGACGTATTTTCAATTCGCGCGCTTTACCACTTTTCGCTTTTTTTTTTCAAATATTGTAACTGCACCCAATTTGTAATAGTCTAATTAGGATTTTAATTTCCGCATTTTACATTTTCAGAAAAATATAATTGTAATTGCCCCGAAGCTTTGTAATATCCATAGGTTTTACTTTTCGCACTATATTATATGTCTGTAAATAAACTGCTAGTAAATTAGGCGTGTATGGAAAGAACTAATCAATTAATCTTAGCTCACTAACATCAAGATAAAAATACCTGAAAAAAGCACACTTGCACATGCTCACCCCTAGGGTGTCTCCCACTTTGGTTGCCTTCGAAATGGTCACAATTCTCGAAATATGAGAATTTTTAGTGACTGTCATTTAGTTCAAGAGATCACAAGTCCCTCGATGACCCTTTCGACTGTTGCCTCAGTTAAATAAGTGATCTTAGAACTTTAGGACAATTATTAAGAGTTCTTGCCCAGTTTCCTTAGTGACTGTAAAATGTCCCTTCAATCGTCCCTCAACATCCAACGATAGGGCTACCTACTCACTAATAGTAGGATAACACTATATAAAGGGTAGGAGGAAAAGAACATCCTTTTTAGAGTATGTAGATAGTTGTTAAGTACTTGCTCAAAGAACAACTTTTCACACCACTTTCAAAACTCTTTTTCAAAAAATTCTTTATCACACTCTTGAGGACAGATACAAGAGTCATCATAAAGCAAACAAGTTTTCAAAACACACAAACATGAAAGCAATTTTCAAAATGAGCAAGTACCTAAGAGACCATGGAAAACCACAGATGGAAAGGGTGCTGACACCTTCCCTTTCCATAATCTACCCCCTTACTCATAAAATCTCTAAAAAAGGTATTTTTATGTTCTTTTCACCCTTTTCTTTGTTGGATAAAAGAAAATTCGATGGCGACTCTTGCTTACCGCAACATTTGCAAACAAAAACGCAAACCAGTATAACAGTCGGTTCTGCCACCGTATCACACACACGTACGTACTTTGCCATCTTTCTTAGGCATCGGAACTACGTTGGAAACCCATTGTGGATAGGATGTGAAAACTAAAAACCCAGCGTTGAATTGCTTCATAACTTCGGCTTTAATCTTATAACATGTCAGGGCGCATACGACGAACCTTTTGTTTTACTGGAGGGCAGTCCTCTTTTGTCGGCAGGCGATGAACCATAATATCAGTGTCTAGCCCTGGCATGTCTTCATATGACCAGGAAAAGATCTCGACATAATCATGTAACATCTAAATCAATTGCTGTTTGACACTAAGCTCCAAATTTACACCTATCTTGACTTCTTTTCTATCCTCTTTGGTACCCAAGTTCACTGTCTCAACTGGCTCTTCATGAGGCTGTATAGCTCTTTCTTCCTGGTGTAATATACTAGAAAGCTCTCTTGGTACCTCACAATCTTCCTCACCTTCATCCTCGGCTTGGTTAATCGGATTTTCAAAGTCATAACCAGCAATAGCAGAACCGTTATCAATGGGATCCAGAATGGATATGTGAAATTCTGGCAGCAGATACTCAATGTCACAGTGAATGTTATGACACCGTATCTGACTTTCTATAAGACAGTAAAATCAAAAACAGTAAAGAACACAGTCAATTGTTTACCCAGTTCAGTGTGAAACAACACCTACTCTGGGGATACCAAGCCAGGGAGGAAATTCACTATAAGAGATATTAATTCAGGAATAAACCAACCAGTTTATCTCCTTCACTTAAGACCTACCCAATGCAACTTCAATCTAAGTTCAACTTAAACCTGAGTTCCTACTCACTCCCCCTCAATCACAACAGTGATACTAAACAATTGACTAATTAAATAATGAAGACACTCTTCAGAACATACACTTGATTATGCTTCACAGCTTTTAATCAAGTAACACAAACACTCGTGCTTCAAAGCTTTGAGTGATACATAAACCTAACTTGACCTTGCTTCAAAGCTTTAATCAAGTGACACAAACACTCGTGCTTCAAAGCTTTGAGTGATACACCACCCTTACAATCAAAACCTACTCCAAGTCACTTATCACAATGATACTTGTTTGGATTACAGTAGTTAAAACTATACGGCCCCTAGTTGATCTTCTGTCAAAAAGTTGATCCTCCCAACAGCCTTCCTGTTGAATATATATGCAGTTGTTTCTTCAGTTAGGGCTTCCACGAAAAGCTAGGGTTAATTAGGGTTAACCTCAAGACTTGGTCACAAGACTTTATCAACCAGATTAGGGTTGAGCTAAGTTAACCTAAAATCCACGTGAGATTCTGTTCTGGAATGTATGAACCAAATTCCTGAAAAATCTCAGAATTAACCAAACTGCATAACTGTTAGATCAGTACAGGATATCTTAACATTGGTTATGACAACAGGAATCCTGTTTACTAATTTTGGTAGAAGTAATAAATGTGATCATTGCAAAATGCTCAGATACACACTCATAAAGAGCAGCTACTGTATGCCATTCTTTTTCTGCATAAAGTACCTAATAACCCAGAATGTTATGACATCAGTCATGACATTCACACACCAG
Source organism: Vicia faba (assembly GCA_948472305.1). Classification (NCBI taxonomy): domain Eukaryota; kingdom Viridiplantae; phylum Streptophyta; class Magnoliopsida; order Fabales; family Fabaceae; genus Vicia; species Vicia faba. The sequence goes on from OX451739.1 coordinate 975,170,212, forward strand.
GTTTTACCAAATATATGTGCCAATAACTAAACACTTACAAACTCCCCCTTTGGCAAATTTTTGGCTAAAACCCCTAAACAATCAGAGAATAGAGAGCAGCAGAAATAATATGTCTGCAGAAAAATTAATGTCTACCAAGTATAATTAACACATAATCTTCTCCCCCTCTTTAGCCATAAATATGCCAAAGATACATGTACTTTTAGGTTATACAGTCATCCAAAATGAATAATAAAAACAACAAAAAGTCTGAAATCACTTGCAGCAACAGGTATCAGCAGCAAGCTTGACACTCCACTGATCTTCAAGCACTGTTATCTTCATAGGAGGCACTATCTTCAGCATTAAGCTGATCTTCAGCAACATCCTCTTCCCTTCTTTGTCCTTCAGTCTCCTCCTATTCTAGTCTAGCAATTAGGTTCTCAAGAGTCATTTTCCTTGTCTCCAGCTCTTTGCAGGTTTCCTTCAGCACAGCTATAACATCAGATTTCTTGGACTGAGTTTTGACAATTGATGTCTCAGCTGATGTCATGACAATGTCAGGAACATGAGTTCCCTGAAATAGCTTATAGTGCAACCCAAGAGCAGGGGCTCTTTTGCATATAGTATCTCTTTCCACTAGAATGTCAGGATACTGAGCAAGGACAATACCACATAGGAGGGAGGGAAAGGCAATAGGGCCTTTAACAGCATAGCTTCCAACATGTTTTAAAGTTTGATCAAAGATATACCTTCCATAGTCAAATTGTGTCCTGGTTCCAACAGCATAAATGAATCTTCCCAATCCTGTGGAGATGGTTGATTTATGGTTGGTAGGAACCCAGTTGGTTGCACCAATCTTGTGCAGGATGGCAAATTTCATGCTTAGCTTGCTTGCATTCAGCTTGCCTTTTAAGGGTCAGCTCCTTACTTGATTTGCAGTGATGGTTTGGCATACTTGGTTGTCAGTAACCTCTAGTTCAAGACAATCCTCATCTGGTCTTCCAAGGAATTTGTTTATTTTAGAGGGAGAGAAATTAACCTTTCTTCCTCTCACATAGACACACTTAAAGTCAGCTGACCTTCCATCAGCACATCCATCAGATAAATTCACTATGAATTCTTTGACAAGATTTTCATAGCAGTTGGTAAACTTTACCACAGTATTCATTAGCCCAGCAGTTTTGATTAGGTCCATGATCTCCTTACATTCCATGGCACCATTGTTCAGTTCTCTTTCCAAGGCTATTCTTTTCAAACAAACATACTTCCATCTGTTGGCATTTTCAGGGTGGTGAAAAGAAATGTTGTCAGTGGGGACTTCAGGAACTTTAGCCATTTTGCTTGATGGGAGTTTCCTTCTAAGAGGAATGTCTTCAGCATCAACTTCAAATTTTGATTCCTCATCAGAATCAGAAGGTTCAGGCTCTTTCCTTTTCTTTGCTATTGGTTGTATCACAGGCTTTGAGAGATTACCAGCAGGTACTCGGATCTTCACCTTCCCTTTGGACAATCCAGACTTCACAGTTTCTACACCAGTCTTGCCTTCAGACCTGGTTTTCTTATGAGCAACATCAGCAGTCTTCTCTTTGGTCAGACATTTTGCAGCATCCTGCTTACCTTTTCTGTTCATCATTCTCCTAGTTATGCAAGGGTTGATATTTGTAATTAGGTCATTGTCAGAGTATTCTTCATCCACATCAATAACCGGGGGTTCAACATCCTTCTCTGAAGGGTTCTGGAGATCATCAAGATTTTCAGATGATTTCTGAATGTTGTCTTCCGGTGCCTCAACATTCTTAGAGACATCTGGATTTATTTCAACATTTGTACTAGCAGATTCTTGATTTAAAGGAACAGAAATGCCAGGTACAGAGTGGTTCTAAGTCTAGCTATTGCTTGATGAACATAAGTTGAGCCTTCCCTATTTGGAACAGAAGATGATGGTTGAGAGGGATTACCGGATGAAGTAGCTTGAGACCTTCCTGCATGCCTTGTTCTCAGCTTTTTAACCTTAGAGGGGTTTGTTGTCAGTTCTCTAAGATGAGTAATCTCCAGAACTTCAGAATCCATGCATGTTGTGATTGCCCTAGGTTCTCGATCAAATGATACGGATGAAACAGTCGTCTTGGAAGAGGATGATGTCATGGATAGTTGAGACATTTTGATAGTCTTAGAAAACCAGTAACAACAAGAGAGAAATCTTTGATTGAGTGAATGGGGATTGTTGCAGAGCCGAGAGAGGAAGGAGGTAAATGAGTGTCTATTCAACTTCTTAACAATTTTGAAAGAAATAGGAAAACAAATGATTAACCCAATCAAAATAGACTTAACACAAAAATCTCCTTCATCCCTTGTTTTAAGCAAAATTAATTGCTACATTTCCTCATGTTGGCAAATACCCAACTTGCCCCTCAAATTTTCAAATTGATTTGCATCAAGTACTTTGGTAAAAATGTCAGCCAGTTGTAGTTCAGTGGCAACATGTTCCAGTTTAATTGTCTTCTCCTCTATAAGATCTCTAATAAAATGATGTCTAATGTCAATATGCTTGGTCCTGCTATGCTGAATAGGATTCTTGGAAATGTTGATTGTACTCAGATTGTCACAGTACAATGTCATAACATCTTGTGTGACATTATACTCGGTAAGCATCTGTTTCATCCAGATCATTTGAGAACAGCTACTACCAGCTGCTATGTATTCAGCTTCAGCAGTAGAGAGAGACACACAGTTCTGTTTCTTGCTGAACCAGGAGACCAGATTATTTCCTAAGAAGAAACATCCTCCAGAGGTGCTCTTTCTATCATCAGCACTTCCAGCCCAATCAGCATCACAATAACCAGTCAGAGTTGGTTCACAACCATGAGAGTACAGCAAGCCATAGTTGTAAGTTCCACTTACATACTTCAAAATTATCTTCACTTGGTTGATATGACTGACTTTGGGATCAGCATGGTATCTTGCACATACTCCAACTGCAAAAGCAATGTCAGGTCTGCTGGCTGTTAAGTATAGCAGACTTCCTATCATGCTTCTGTACAGGCTTTGGTCCACCTTAACCCCACTTGAATCTTTGGATAGCTTTAAATGAGTAGGAGCAGGAGTCCTTTTGTGACTGGCATTCTCCATACCAAACTTCTTGACAGTGTTCTTTGCATACTTGCTTTGAGACAAAAAAATTGAGTCTTCCATCTGTGTGACTTGCAGTCCAAGAAAGTAGGTCAATTCTCCCATGAGGCTCATTTCGAATTCAGCTTGCATTTGGTCAGTAAAATGTTTAACCATTTTATCTGACATTCCCCCAAACACTATGTCATCAACATAGATTTGAGCTACCATTATCTTTCCTCCTTCATTTTTGACAAAGAGGGTTTTATCCAAGCCTCCTTTTCTGTATCCTTTGTCAGAGAGAAATTTTGTCAACCTGTCATACCATGCTCTAGGAGCTTGTTTCAGGCCATATAAAGCTTTCCTCAATTTGTAGACATGATCAGGGTAGTTTGGATCCACAAAACCTTTAGGCTGTTCCACATAAACTTCCTCATTTAAGTACCCATTTAGGAAGGCACTTTTTACATCCATCTAAAATAACTTGAACTTCAGGAGACAAGCAATTCCCAAAAGGAGTCTGATTGATTCCAGTCTGGCTACAGGGGCAAAGGTCTCATCAAAATCAACCCCTTCAACTTGAGTGTATCCTTGAGCAACCAGTCTTGCCGTATTCCTGGTGACAACTCCTTCAGCATCTGATTTGTTCTTGTAGATCCATTTTGTGCCAATGATGTTTGTTCCTTCTGGTCTAGGAACTAACTTCCATACTTCATGTTGCTTGAATTGGTTCAATTCATCTTGCATTTCTCCAATCCAGTATTCATCAGTTAAAGCCTCCTTAACATTTCTTGGTTCAATTTTAGACACAAAGCAAGAGTTTGAGATGATTTATCTAGATCTTGTAATGACTCCACTGTTAGGATCTCCTATGATGAGTTCTTTAGGATGATCTTTCTGAATTCTGATGGAAGGGTTTTTGCTAGCTTCCTTTGATTCAGAGTCTTCTGTAGTGGTGTTAGGTAGATCATTCTGTTGAGTTGAAGTCTCAAAGAATGTCTCAACATTACAAGGGACATCTGTTTCCTCATGATCATCATCAACTATGACATTTATTGATTCCATCATGACTTTGGTCCTGGAATTGAATACCCTATAAGCTCTGCTGTTGGTGGAGTATCCTAGAAATATTCCTTCATCACTTTTAGGGTCCAGCTTTCTCCTTTGTTCACGATCTGCCAGAATATAGCATTTGCTACCAAATACATGGAAGTACTTCACTGTTGGCTTTCTTCCTTTCCAGAGTTCATAAATGGTGGATGAGGTTCCCTTTCTCAAGGTGACCCTGTTATGGACATAACAGGCTGTATTCATAGCTTCAGCCCAAAAATGAATAGGAAGTCTTTTGGCATGTATCATTGCTCTGGCAGATTCCTGTATGGTCCTGTTTTTTCTTTCTACAACTCCATTTTGTTGAGGAGTTATAGGAGAAGAGAATTCATGATTAATTCCTTCTGAGGAAAAGAACTCATTAAACTTACTGTTTTCAAATTCCTTGCCATGATCACTTCTGATTCTGACAATGCACCCTTCTTTTTCTCTTTGAATTCTTTTGCACAGTTCTTTAAAAACTTCAAATACATCAGATTTTTCCCTAATGAAGTTAATCCAGGTGAATCTGGAAAAATCATCCACAACAACATAAGCATATCTTTTTCCACCAAGACTTTCCACCTGCATTGGTCCCATCAGATCCATATGTAGAAGTTCTAGAACCTTAGAGGTGGTCAGATGTCTTGACTTTGGATGTGACATCCTAGTCTGCTTACCAACCTGACATTCACCACATACTCTCCCTTCATCAATTTGCAGTCTTGGAATCCCTCTGACTGCCTCCATGGATATAATCCTTTTCATTCCTCTTAGATGTAGATGGCCAAGTTTTTGGTGCCACAGTTTCACTTCTTTTTCTTATTTGGAAATAGAACACACAGTAGAGTAATTAGTGTTCTCAGGCTCCCACAAGTAGCAGTTGTCTTTAGATCTGACTCCTTTCATTACAACTTCTTGTTTCTCATTAGTTACAAGACATTCAGATTTACAGAAGTTGACCTTGAATCCTAGATCGCATAATTGGTTGATACTTATGAGATTAGCAGTCAAGCCTTTTACCAGCAATACTTCATTTAGATTTGGAACTCCAGGACAGTCCAAGTTTCCAACTCCTTTGATTTCTCCTCTAGCACCATCTCCAAAGGTCACATAACTAGTGGTGTGAGGTTTAACATTATTGAGAAGGTTCTTGATTCCAGTCATGTGCTTAGAGTATCCACTGTCAAAGTACCAGTCTTCCTTTGCAGAGACTCTAAGGGAAGTGTGAGCTATCAGGGCAGTAGCCTTTTTCTTCCACTGTGGAGTATATGGTACCTTGTTAGACTTAGGTTTGACACCTGGGTTAGGATATCCATATAATCTGAAGCAAAATGGCTTTATGTGACCAAACCTCCCACAATGATGACATCTCCATCTTTGATACTTCTTCTTCATATTTCTCTGTTCACGATGTTGAGTGCTATGTTGTGACATCTGCTTTGACATTTGTTTGTCAGGCCTGATCTTCTTGTCTATACCATATTTCTTTGCTGGCACAAATCCTAGACCAGACTTGTTTCCCACATTTTGCCCAACCTGAAGGATTTCTTCCAATTTGTCAGTTCCATTTGTCAGCATCTTGACAGATTTGGTCATCTGGTCCAGTTTTGAGTTTAGCAATTGAACCTCCCCTTCTAGATGAATTATAGTATCAGTGTCTGCCCTTTTCTCAGCCTCCAACTTTATTATGAGTTTTGTTTGTCTCTCATTTTGCTGACAGACTTCAGCACTTCTGATACATAATTTCTTGTAGGAATCAGCCAGTTCTTCAAATGTCACTTCCTCATCACTAGAGTCACTATCAGAGTTACAAATACCAGTTAGTGCAGTAACTAGTTTGGAAGATTCTTCTTCAGAATTACTTTCTGAATCACAGTCAGACCAAGTAACAGACATTCCTTTCTTTTGTTTCTTAAGAAAGGTGGGACATTCAGCTCGAATGTGCCCATATCCTTCACATCCATGGCATTGAATTCCTCTGCTTTGATTTCCCTTCTCTTCAGACTTTGGTCTTCTGCTGGAGTCATAAGATCTGTTAGTGTCAGAAGGAATGTTCTTGACATTTGACCTTGACTTTGGATCCATTCTATTGATGATTTTGTTGAATTGTCTTCCAAGCATGGCTATAGCTTCTGAAATATTTTCTTCTTCAACCTCCTTGTTTTCATCTTCAGCGTTAGATACAAGTGCTATGCTCTTGTTTTTCTTGTCGACATTGTCACTGATTCCCATCTCAAAGGTCTGAAGAGACCCAATGAGTTCATCCACCTTCAAATTGCTGATATCCTGGGCTTCCTCTATAGTAGTTACCTTCATTGCAAATCTTTTAGGCAAGGATCTGAGAATCTTTCTCACCGGTTTTTCTTCTGACATCTTTTCTCCCAATGCTCCTGAGGTGTTGGCAATCTCCAAGATGTTCATGTGAAACTCATGAATGGTTTCATCTTCCATCATCCTTAGGTTCTCAAATTTGGTAGTCAGCATCTGAAGCCTTGACATTTTTACTTTGGATGTGCCCTCATGGGTAGTTTTGAGAGTGTCCCAAACTTCCTTGGCCAGTTCACATTGATGTACTAGTCTGAATATGTTTCTATCAATTCCATTGAACAAGGCATTTAATGCTTTAGAATTGCCCAGAGCTAACTCATCTTCTTCTTTGCTCCATTCTTCCTCAGGTTTCAGACTGATTGTCCCATCTTTCTCAGTTATGGTGGGATGGTTCCATCCTTTGTCAGCAGCTCTCCAAGCCTTTTTGTCCAGTGATTTCAAAAAGGCAACCATACGAGGTTTCCATTAGTCATAATTTGATCCATCCAGAATGGGTGGTCTGTTTCCAAAAACTCCTTATTTGTCCATAGCGCTAGAAAGTGATATCCCTAGATCTCACCCAGTAAGACATGCAGGGTGCCTGCTCTGATACCAATTGAAATTCTGGCAGCAGATACTCAATGTCACAGTGAATGTTATGACACCGTATCTGACTTTCTATAAGACAGTAAAATCAAAAACAGTAAAGAACACAGTCAATTATTTACCCAGTTCAGTGTGAAACAACACCTACTCTGGGGACTATAAAGCCAGGGAGGAAACTCACTATAAGAGATATTAATTCAGGAATAAACCAACCAGTTTATCTCCTTCACTTAAGACCTACCCAATGCAACATCAATCTAAGTTCAACTTAAACCTGAGTTCCTACTCACTCCCCCTCAATCACAGCAGTGATACTAAACAATTGACTAATTAAATAATGAAGACACTCTTCAGAACATACACTTGATTATGCTTCACAGCTTTTAATCAAGTAACACAAACACTCATGCTTCAAAGCTTTGAGTGATACATAAACCTAACTTGACCTTGCTTATCAAGTGACACAAACACTCGTGCTTCAAAGCTTTGAGTGATACACCACCCTTACAATCAAAACCTACTCCAAGTCACTTATCACATTGATACTTGCTTGGATTACAGTAGTTAAAACTATACAGCCCCTAGTTGATCTTCTGTCAAAAAGTTGATCCTCCCAACAGCCTTCCTGTTGAATATATATGCAGCTGTTTCTTCAGTTAGGGCTTCCACGAAAAGCTAGGGTTAATTAGGGTTAACCTCAAGACTTGGTCACAAGACTTTATCAACCAGATTAGGGTTGAGCTAAGTTAACCTAAAATCCACGTGAGATTCTGTTCTGGAATGTATGAACCAAATTCCTGAAAAATCACAGAATTAACCAAACTGCATAACTGTTAGATCAGTACTGGATGTCTTAACATTGGTTATGACAACAGGAATCCTGTTTACTGATTTTGGTAGAAGTAATAAATGTGATCATTGCAAAATGCTCAGATACACACTCATAAAGAGCAGCTACTGTATGCCATTCTTTTTCTGCATAAAGTACCTAATAACCCAGAATGTTATGACATCAGTCATGACATTCACACACCAGGTTTTACCAAAAATATATGCCAATAACTAAACACTTACAATATGGATCTACAGTTTGATACGTGAGTGTGTGTAAGAGCATAGCTATATTGACTAAGTAAAAAGCAGAAAAGAAAGACAGAGAGCGCAAAAATTTTATGCAAAAACGTCCAATGCTTTATTAATGACATATGAGATTGAAAAACGATAACCCTCACAAATAAAACATTGTGCCTCGGGTAAGGCATAAGGCCATAGAGTTTATATTGTTCATTTATTACATATCCATAAAAACAAAAGGACAATTACTCCTGAATAAAAGTAATTGGCACAAAATCTTTTGTTGTCCAGTTATTGGGTCCACTATTGGTAGTAGGGAAGATCCAGCTGTCCATGTCATAGTCACGATCATTGTCTTCTAAAGCATTGACCCTATGATTGCTGATATGTAGGGGAGGTCCTCCAGCGCGAGCATGACGAACAGCCCTTTGAGCCCCTGAAGTGAAACCAAAACCAAACTTATCAGATTTGTATGGAATGTTAGGGAGTTGGCCCCAAATGGTACACCCACCTTCTTCAATTACTGATTTGGCATCCTTGAGAGAATCCATCTTCAATGGAGGTCTGGAGATCTTAGGCACACTAGTAATAGTCTCGGTTGCAGCCATGGTCTGAGGCACCTCTTCAAAGTTCTGACAAGGGGTCTTGATGAACTCTCCGTCCATTTCGACATACCTAAAAGAGTTCAGGTGGCTTACCATGTACTCCTCCTCACCATGTACTGTGACAATTTGTCCCCTCACTGGGTACTTCAACATCTGATGTAGAGTGGAAGTAACAGCTCCCGCCCCATGGATCCAAGGGCATCCAAACAAACAGGAATAAGATGGTCAGATGTCCAACACGTAGAAGGTGGAGTCAAAGGTCTAAGAACCAACTTTGATAGGGATGTCCACCTCCTCTTGCTGCATTCTTTTTATACCGTCGAAAGCCCTCACCACAATGTTACTGGGCTTCAGAGTCAAACCTTCGCAATATAATATGTCAAGAACCTTCTTAGGAAGAACTTTCAGCGATGAACCGACATCCACTAAAACATGGGCCAAAGTGGTGCCCCTGCATTCGATGGAGACATGCAGCGCATCATTGTATTTTCTTCCTCTGGGTGTCAAATCAGCATCAGAAAAACCGAGTCCATTATCAGCGGTCAAACTAGCCACATAATCTTTGAATTGATCAGCGGAGATTTCTTGTGGCACATGTGTTGTCTTGAGGAATTTTACCAAAGCCTTTGCATGGTCTTCAGAGCATAACGGTAGGGATAGCATTGAGATCTTGGGAGGAGTCTGCCCCAGTTGTTCAACCATATTGTAGTCGCTCTTTTTAATTATTTTCAAGATTTCTTCCATTTCCTTCTTAGAAACCTCCGGAATGGATTCTGATTGCGCCTTCGTCTGGACAGGATCAACCAATATCTCTTTGCCCCGAGTCTCGGCCGACTCGGTGACAGAGGTGGAAAGAGGGCTAATCACATGAGTAGTAGTGGTAGTATTAGCAGGAGCAGCAGCAGGAATGATCACAGGAGTAGTAACGGTTTTGGGAGGAGAGAACACTTTTATGCTTCTTGTTACTTTATTGGTCCCAACGATATTTCCTACGTCAGGATCAGTAATTCCAGTAACATTGTCTTCAGCAGCCAACAGGTCTTGCTTGACGCCATAGTAATAGACGTTAGCCCCATAATTCCAGGGAACAACTTTGTTCGAGGAATAAGGTATTGGTCCTGGCATAGTGATGATCAGGGGAGACAACTTTGGAGCAGATGTAATCCTGACGGGTCTTTTGGTGGAGACCTTAGGAGTATTGGCAAAATGGTTATAATATAAATGTCTTTACATGGAACACTTGTGACTGAAGTCTTCTCAAATAGAATCTCTTTATCATCCAGCAGGCGCTGAACACCTTCTTTCAACAAATAGCAACCATTTGGTAGAGATAAACATAAGTGGCAACCATCACCACAACATGGAAATAAACCGACTTACAACAGATTCCTTTTAACAGTCATGAGAGGAATAACAAGTTCCTCAACGGAAGCAACAAACATATCATCGTCAACAACATTAACATCATGGTCGTGCTTGGGCATGGGGGCAGTTATAACATTAGGAGTCTCTAGAGCATCGAATTCAATCTCCTTTGTCTCGACCAGATCCTGCACCTTGTTCTTTAAAGCCCATCAGTCATTTGTATCATGGCCTGGACTTTCAGAATGGTAGGCACACCGAGCCTTTGATTATAGTGAGGAGATGAAGTGTTGAGATTTTTGGGAGCTTCCCTCAAAGTTACCAGATTGGATTTCAGTAAGTGTGGTAAAACTTGAGACAAAGTCATATTAATCTGGGTAAACTATCTCATAGGCCTTTCTGCTCTGGGTTGATTGTTCCGCTGTTGAGTAGCTGCAGGCTTGGATATCATTACAGCCCATACCAATGGACGATGTTCGGTTTTGCCCTGATTTCATTGACTGTAAGCAGCACTGACCTCTTTCTTTCCCATTAAAGGTATCTTTCATGCACTTGAAGAGTTATCCTTTTGAACATTGCCACTTCTAATACCAGCTTGCACTCTTTCTCCAGTTAAGATCAGCTCAGTAAAACCAGCTGAGGAGCTTCCAATCAGATGATTGAAAAACGAACCAGATAGAGTACCCAAAAACATGTCCACCAACTCCCTATCATACAGAGGGGGTTATACTCTTCCTGTTAGGTCTCTCCACTTCTAGGCATAGTCTTTAAAACCCTCGCTAGAACCCATAAACATACTTTGGAGTTGTGTACGAGTCGGAGCAAGGTTTGCATTATATTTGTACTGCTTATAGAAAGCAGCAGCCAGGTCTTCCCAGTTACGGATATTGGTTCCCTCTAGCTGATGGAACCACTCTAGATGAGTCCCGGATAGACTGTCTTGGAAGAAGTGGACCCATAAATCCCTGTCAGCGGTGTGAGGCTGAATCTTCCTCACATAAGATCGGAGATGCATCTTGGGACATGAGACCCCATCGTATTTAGCAAACACCGGAACCTTAAACTTCTGCGGGATAACAATCCTAGAAACCAAACTCGGCTCTTCAAAATCCAGCCCAGCTACCCTCTGGATTTCCATTGCATTCAGACGATCCTCCAGCTATTTGTATTTATCATCATCAGGAGGGTACTGCTCCTCATTATAATTAGATTCATTGTCATATCCCTTCGGGCTGAGGTCTTCCTCTCTTGTCTTCCCTTCCTGAGTGTCCCCTTCCTTTGATGAAGTTTCTAGTTCTGAAGCTCGCCACACTGGTCCTCTAATCCTCCTTCCCAAATTCACTACACCATTCGGCTTCTTTGCTTTCTTCTTTTTGTCCTTCAGTATGAGAGCTTTTAGATCTTCTTGCCCTTTAGCTAGAGCCACGATCATTTGCTGGAACTGGGCGTTTTGTGCCTGGAGATCCTTGATGTTTTGTTCAAGAGCCATTTCTTTACTTGCTGAAATAAACAACGAAGAAGATAAGAACCCTATACTGAAGACCTACTTATGCAATGACATGTATGATATGCGTATGTAATGTTTTCAAGGACTTTGGGAAATTTAAATTTGTGAGCCAAAATGAAACAAAGATTTTATTAGTAGAATTCAAAATATAATTGCCTTTTAGGCTTACAACTGAAAAATTTTAAAAATTAAGAAATCAAGTTTCCCATGGGTGCTTCCTCTTCATGCCGAAATAGGCATTAAGACCTTTTTCTTCATGAAGTTGCTTCGTGAGTTCCAAAACTTTCCTCTCATGGGTATAGAAATGATCTCTATAGGTATCCCGCTCTTTCTTCAGTTGAATCCAGGATCTCTGCAGCTCTTCAAGATCAGTGGGCATGTCAGGATGGAGAACTGTATAAGGAACATCCCCTTTGGTAATGGGCTCCACAATCACTGGTAAGATAGATATATATGGCATCACAAGGTTCTGAGAATGAGCTCGTACCCATTGGAGATAAGGTTCCATAGGGATGGAAGTCTTCGGCCCCAAAGTCTTGGTATCAAATCTGTTTACCATGCCCTAAGCTAGTATGAACCTCTGACGATACCCTTGAACATCATCCTCATAGTTAAACATAATGCCCTGGATAAGCATCTCGTGAGGACCATCCCTTCGAGCATAACCAAATTATCGCAGAGTCAGAGAAGGATTATAAGTTATGCCTCCCCTAATGCCAAGTAGTGGGACGTTAGGGAATTCCCCGCAGCGGTCAATAACAGAAATATCTCCCATAGGTCGGGAATACCAGAGAATATCTGTATGAGAAAGTGACATTATCCTTTCCAACCAGCCCAAACCTTCTTCATTCTTCAGTACTGATTTAGGGAGGTGAGAAATAAACCACCTTGACAGCAATGGCATACAGCACATAAGAATCCCTCTTTTCTTCGTGGTACGAGTGTGGAAGGTATGCAAGATATCTCCGAGTAAAGTGGGCACAGGGTTGCGAGAGAGGAAGACCTTGATATCATTCATATCTATGAGTAAGTCTGGATTAGGGAACAGTACTAACCCATATATTAGAAGGGCCAAGACCTCCTCAAAAGCCTGGAAGTCCAAATCATCCCAAAACAGTTGAGCCTTCTCTATTAGGAACTTGGCTAGAAAACCCTTAACTCCGCTTCTTATTTCCAAGTTGGATACAATGTTAGATCGTTTCAGACGCAAAGTTGCTGCAATAAACTCTGGCTTTGGAGCTTCTTCCAAACCAGTGAAAGGCAACTAATCCAGGATAGGTATGTCCAATAATTGAGAAAATTCTTCCATGGTGGGTACCAGCTGATAGTCCAGAAAGGTGAAGAAATGGTGCTTAGGGTCAAAGAACTGAAAGAATACACTCATCATCTTCTCATCAAATCCCGAGTTAACTAGGTTGAGAAGTCGACCAAATTTTTTGGTGAACAAATAAGTTTCCGGAACCCTTGATACTAGCTCTTTGAGTTGGAGAGGTATTCTTACAAAGCTGATTCGGATAGTGTTTCTACGAGCGGGAGCCATGATCTGCAAAACAGAACAAAGATAAATCCCATTGGTCCTTGAAATGGTTAGTGAAATGAAGAATGGATGTTATGATGTTTATGATGTCATGATTATGCTTAAATCACATATAAACACAAGCAAATCACACAATAGACCTTAGGTTCAAAGGCTTGCATGAGTTTTAAGGTAAGTACCCTCTTGAATGTTTAGTTGGTTCAGCTTGTCTTATAAATAGTAATCGGGTTCTAAGGAATATCAATATCACTGATCTTTCTTTATCGGTATTATTTCAGCTTAGCAATCTTTTCTTGCGACCGAAACATCCCAAAAGTCCAATCTCAATGAGTGTAGTATCGAGTATCAACTGATTCCTAGCTTTACACCGAGGCCGACTATCTCACTACTTTCTAATGGCCAAGTTTGTTCAACTAAGATTCTAAGGTTCGTTGGTGCTTCACGACACCATGCGGCGGCCCTGTATTCTCCTCGATTCAACATAAGGGATACTGGTACCAACTAAAGTGTCACACCAACACAGACATCGTTTAAACCATATCGTTCTACACCGTACAATATCCATGATCTATTGTTGTTTACCTAAAAAGTGTCCCCAGATCTGGGTATAGGATCTATAGTATCCCAGGCAAACCCTTAAAAGTCAAGCAATCAAAGAAAACAAAGAAATCTATTTTAAAAATGAACTAGACCCTAAGGTAAACCACACTTTTATTTTTTTCTCCAGCCGAGTCGCCCCAGTTCTGTGATACAGTGGTAGAACCGACTGTTATACTGGTTTGCATTTTGTATTCGCAAATGTGCGGTAAGCAAGAGTCGCCACCGACTTTTCTTTTATCCAACAAAGAAAGGGTGAAAAGAACAAAAAAGACCTTTTTCGATATTTTCTTAGTAAGGGGGGTAGATTATGGAAAGGGAAGGTGTTAGCACCCTTTCCATCCATGGTTTTCTAGGGGATCTTAGGTACTTTCCCATTTTTGAAAATCGCTTTCGTTCTTGTGTGTTTTGAAAAGTTTTATTGCTTTATGATAACTCTTGTATCAGTCCTAAAGAGTGTTGATAAAGCATTTTTGAAAAAGGTTTTGAAAGTGTAGTGTGAAAAAGTTGTTTTTGAGTAAGTACCTAACAGTTATCTACCTACTCAAAAAAGTTTGTTCTTTTCCTCTTTTCCTTTAGACAGTGCTATCCTACTATTATTGAGTAGGTAGACCTATCGTTGGATGTTGAGGGACTATCAAAGGGACGTTTATAGTCACTAAGGCAACTGGGAAATAACTTTTAGTAATTGTCCTAAAACTCTAAGTTCACCTTTTTTACCAAGGCAACAGTCGAAAGGATCATCGAGGGACTAGTGATCTCTTGAACTAAAGGACAACCACTAAAAATTCTCATGTTTCGAGAATTGTGACCGTTTTTTAAGGAAACCGAAGTGGGAGATACCCTAGGCGTGAGCATGTGCAAGTGTATTGATTCATTTCATTTATCTTGCACATTTAGGGTTATCTAATCGTTTTCTTTTACAAACATTCCATGCAAACTTATTAATCTAGAAAGTTAACAGTAATAATAATAAAAAAACAATAAAGCAGACAGAAATATCCTACGCTATTACAGGGCCTCGGGGATGGGGATACATAACCAAAACTGGGGAGTGCGAAAATTAAAAGCAGTAAAATGTAAAAATCCTAATTATAAACCTATTACATCCCATAATAAAATACAATAATAAATGTGAAAGCAAACAAACGCGCGCGAAATGGAAAGAGCGTCTAAACCCTAAAAATATTTCTAAGTTAAAAGAGAAATTTTTTTTTGTTGTTTTTGTTTATTTGGAAGAAGTTTGAGTTAAAAATAATGTATTAACTAGAAGAAAAAGAAAATCATTAATTAATAACAATTCTAACAAAACCTTGTATTTTTTTAGCATTTTATTTATTTAAGAAAATGTTAAAAATTAACCTAGTTCTAATTATTTTTAATTTATGAAAAGAAATAAAAATAATTAAATTAAGTTAATTTGTGAAAATAAAATAAAATAAAATCTAGATATAAGTTCTTTTTATGTGTTTTTTCTTTTATGATTAATTAAATAAAATTATTTTTAAAAGCATAAAAATAATTAAATGAGTAAAATAAAGTTTAAAAAAAAAAGGATTGGGCCTGATGTGAGCAGTGAGGGGGGTGCGTCTCTGAATTCTGTTAGGCCCAGATTATACAAGGCCAATGCCTTCCTGATCTCATGATTCCTGCTCCTCAGGGTTCACCGTGGGTGCCTAAATCTGGATCATCTGATCTGGATCTGATGAGATCTCATGGTGTGGAGGTGATGTTGCATGGTGCACGTGTTAGCCTTTGTGACCATGGATCTACAAACAGAAATTAGAAAAATGATATGGCAAGAGACAGAGTTCGAACCCCTGCCTTTGCCCATAGTAACTCCTTAACATACACTGCCTCTACCGTTGGGACAGTGATACTTCCAATGCTTAGATTGCAAATAATTGGTTAAATAATAAAACAAGTCTTAATTTTTTAATTCAAACAAAACCAATCAAGGTGGACTCTTATTGTTATGAATGAGCCAATGAGATGCTTCCATAATGCCACGCCTGTAGTCAACACAAACCTCAACCCTTGACTCACCGGAGAAGCGTCGGAGCCCTAGCTCTGGTCGCCTTCTCTGGCAACCCTAATCTCTGAAACCTGTACAAGAGTCAAAATCAAAACGAAAGAAAGGTCCTATCCTCCTAAATCGACCATTGCGAGTTCAATGGTGACCTCCCTTTTGGCTAACGTGACCTGTACAACGAGATATGGTGAAAACAAAACAGCACGGCATAACAATGTTGGATCTTTATTTGGATGTTCAAGCTTTCCCATGATGTGTTATACATGTTCTAAGTATTCATATGAACACATGCACACATGTCAAAGTATTCAACAATGTATAAATTTTTAGTTTCAAATCTATTAAACCTTGCTTGACCAGAGCTGTTTGGATATGGTGATTTGAGATGCCACGGGCTTCAAGAGTGATAGGTGCGGACTCCTGTGAATCTCAGAATGATGATGCAATTCCTAGGACAGACTGAGGGAGGCTAGATCGTGTGAACCAAGGTTGCAATTCTTTGAAATTTTATTTTGAAACTTTAGGGTTCTGTTTGAGGCAACTGCGTGTTTTTTTGCTGGGATGTTTGTGCTTATATGTGAGATAAAATTAGGGTAACAAAAATGTAGAGAATATCATGCATAAAGCCATGGTTTAAAGAAAAATATTCTTTTTGAAAAGTTGCCATAATTGAAGATTTTATGCCCATTTGGTTCTTGGACAAAAATGGGAAGTGGCTGGTTGTTAACAGCTATATTTGGCTTCATACAAACTGATCCATGTGCTAGCCCAAGTATTTTGACAATTTATTTAATTTATTTTTGAGTTTTAATGAGTAAAAATAAAAATAAATAAAATAAATGACCAAATAAGGCATGGATGGGTTTAGAGGTCATGGGCCAAGCTAGCAAAAAGTTTCAAACATAAAAAAATAGGCCCATTTGGAAAATTGGTCAAAGTTAACAATGTGTATCTCTCTCAATTTTAACCCTATGAGGGTGTTCTTAGACTTTTGAGAGAGATTTGGATGTCCTTTAAACAACCCTTTTGGTTTCATCTCAATTAGATCTCCCATGTTTTTGTAAGGAACTTTGACCCAAAAGGTGTTTTTGTTGACTTTTTGAAAGGACCCATAATGTCTGAGTTTGTATCTTTCAATTGGTGAATTTCTTGAACTTTAAGACTGAAGAGAAGTTGTAGGGAATTAGATTCTCTTCAAAATGAGATTTGGTGGAAAATTTCTGATAAAGTATGAGAAAGTTATGCCTAGTCAAAGTTTGGTTGAGTTTTCCTATAGAAACCCTAATTAGCAATTTTTTATTTTTGATGAATTAGGAGCATTTCTTAAGGAATCATGATCAATCCTTGATCAAATGATAGATATCAACTCAAAATGTTTAGGTTGACAAAAAATCTTGAAGTTTGACTGTACATAGGCCATAGTTGACTTGTGACCTAGTATTGTTGATTTTCAAACATTTGAGAAGTTGATTGAGCAAACTTGTAGTGAAAAGCATGAAATTTGTCATGGATAATCTTGAAGACATATTAGGACTATGGAAAACATTTTATACAATTGGAGCTCACACATCTTGATGAAAATCGAAACCCTAGTCAGAGGTTCATTGCCTTAGGAGGAGAATCTGGCTAGTCAATTCTTAATCATCTTTGGGCAAGTTGGGGACCTCAATGGGCATGTGTTAAGTAAAATGAGAGGGAAAATTTTGTGGTAAAACAGTGTTAGGGAAATTTATATGGAGAAGAAGATGCTTATCGAAAGTTACTATTTGATGACAATGGAATCCGACTGTTACAAGTTTGCAAAGAAATGCCACAAGTGTCAGATCTATGCTGACAAGATTCGTGTGCCTCCAACTTTTCTCAATGTTATTTCTTCTCCATGGCCATTCTCTATGTGGGGTATTGACATGATTGTAATGATATAGCATAAAGCTTCGAATGGACATTGTTTCATCTTAGCGGCTATTGATTATTTCACCAAGTGGGTGGAAACAGCGTCCTATGCTAATATGACCAAGCAGGTTATGGTTTGGTTTATCAAGAATCGGATTATTTGTCGGTATGGTGTTCCAAGCAAGATTTTCAATGACAACAACTCAATTTTGAATAATAAGATTATGAAGGAGCTTTGTGAAGATTTCAAGATTGCGCATTATAACTCTTGTCCTTACAGGCATAAGATGAATGGGGTTGTTGAAGCAACTAATAAGAATATTAAGATAATTCAAAAGGTGGTTGTTACATATAAGGATTGGCATGAGATTCTCCCATTTTCTTTACATGGGTATCATACATTTGTCTACACTTTAACAGGGCAACCTTGTTCTCTCTTGTTTATGGTATGGATGCGGTGCTCCCTGTTAAGGTTGAGATTCCATATTTGCATGTGATAATGGAAACTAAGTTTTCAGAGGTTGAATGGTTCCAGAATAGGTTTGGCCAGTTGAATTTGATTGAATAAAAGTGAATGATTTCCTTATGTCATGGTCAGTTGTACCAAAAGAGAATGAAGAAAGCTTTTGATAATAAGGTCAGACCTCATATACTAAGAGAATGCGACCTCGTGCTCAAAAAGATCTTGTCTTTTAACACTGATTATATGAAGGCCCATATGTCGTCAAGAAAGCCTTCTCTAGCGGTGCATTAATTCTTGAAACTATAGATGGTGAGGAGTTCCCACGTTCCGTGAATGCTGATGTAGTCAAGAAATACATCGCCTAAAGAAATAAAAATGACAGATCACAAAGTTGAAAACCCAAAATGGAAAATTAGGTAAGAATGAGCGTCTCGGTGGACTGAAAACCCAAAAGGGAGGTCCAGACAAAAATTAGAGACATAAACAGAATAAATCATCCCGGTGGATTGAAAACCCGCAAGGGAAATCTAGGAAAAAGTTAGGGATTTTCTTGGCAAGTAACTACATCGGACAAGACTTGATCGTCATAGCAACAATCTTTCTTGAATTCGAATCACTCTTCAATGCAAGCCCAAGCACGGGAGTTAAAAGTTGTTACGAAGAATATTGGTCATTGAATTTCAATGTATCTTTTCCATGTACTTACCATTTTCCAAACTTTGTAATCATCTATGGAGTCACTCTGTTTGTGGGCTACCATTCTATTAAGGAAGTTTTGGCCTTTATCCAATTCTTCAAAATTCTTACTTTATTCTGATTAGGAAAATTTCATTTACTATTGATAGTAAAATTTGAAACAAAAAGATTAGAGAAAATAAAAGCATGTTTTTGGAAATTTGCAAAAACATTTTACTTTGATTTGTGAAACAAAAGAGCAAAAGACGGTTTTTCCAAGGGTGGACGAAATTATAAAGCGTAAAGCTTTCTCCTCACCTAGAAAGAGCTTCCTCTGGTTACTCTTCATCAAATTGTTGATCCATCGTTGCATGATGCTATGGTTTTTATTTCCCCCTAAAGGTTTTGTAACTTAGATCTGGATGGCAATTTTCCATTTTTCAAGACAGACAGAACTTGCTCGTAGTTTTCTTCTCATCAGATGTGGAATTTCCTTCCTTAGAAAAATCCTTATAATGCTCCCTAGTGAAGTTTAGAAGATACTACATTGTGGTCCCGATAACCCTATTGGTTTTGGTGTTACAAGACTGTGTGATGTTTATGTAATATATCCTCCCCCGGAGAAGTTAAGTCATGAAGTAGGATGTTGTCTCCTCAATTGATTCTTTATTATCTCATGAGATTTCCATCTTGGATGTAATTTAGCCGAGTGCGGTTTATGCTCAAGTGTGATCATCTGGTTATTCCGAGTACAAAGTGTTTGTTTTATCAACATGTACATAACATACATTAATCCATTCATTAATACATACATTGTGCACATATAAATGAAAATTCATTGCTCAGTTGCATTTCTCGATGCTTCTGTTTGTATATCCTTTATAAATTCCCCATTTGAATCTCCTTATTAGGTAGAATCGTGTTTTACTATTTCACCCTGGTTTGTTCCCGATTCAGACTTTGATCCCTTAGAAGAAACATTGTTTTGATCTCTCTAGGCAGTAAGCCCTAGATTTAGAATGCATTTATTTTGCACATGAAGACTTTATACCCTCAACATGAATGTGTTTATATTTCCCAAGGAAGTCGAACTTATTACGGGCAACATTATTGTGATACTATTCCTGACAACAAGTGGTGGTCTCTTTATTTGAGAAACTTGTATGTTCCTAGATTCTCATTTGGATGAAAAATGGTAGTATCTTTTGAGTAGTCTGTTAATTCCAAGAGAAGATTATATTAAAGTTTTACTCCAATGGATGGTTAGTCTCTTCAATATGATGGAGACAGTTCATTGTGAAATTTTTATCCTCTCCAATGGATGGTTGGTCTCTTCAATGTGATGGAGACAGTTCGTTGTGAAATTTTTATCCACTCTAATGGATGTTTGGTCTCTTTGATGTGATGGAGACAATTCGTTGTGAAATTTTTATCTACTCCAATGGATGTTTGATTGCTTTTATATGATATAGATAGTTCATTATTGACTCCTTATCACAGGCATTTACCTTTTAAGGAGCTTAGTTGTTACCCTTTTCAAATGTAAAACTCAATTAAAAAAGAAACTAAGACCAATTTGTAGCTTATGACCATGATCAAAGGGAGGTTTATTAGAATAAACGAGACCATTTCTTGGCTAGTGACCATGATCGAGGGGAGGTTTATCATAAGAAATGGAGACCAGTTCGTGGCTTGTGACCATGTTCGAGGGGAGGTTTATTACCCTTTTCAAGTGATATCTTGATCAGAGAAGAAGTTAAAGACCTGTTCTAGGTGGAATGCCAGAATTGTTTGAAAAAAACTTGTTATTATCTATGAAGAGTTTACCTTCATTTGTGAGTGGTATTACCCTCAATGAAGAGTTCCTTTTTCTCCTCTTTAGGCTTCTCTCCAATAGAGTTGAGTCCTCTTTTGCACAGTGGAGTTGAATCCTCCTCTAACAGAGTTAAGTCTCTTTCCCCAGTCAAGTCGGTAATCCTTTATTAGAGAGTACTTCATTGTTGGATTATTTCTTGCATTGTTAAGAATTTCCCTATTTAAATCTTACTTTTCCATGTGTTCTTCAACTGTGTATTGATTGGTGTAGTTTTTTCATAGTTATCCCCAGAGTTGTGTCATTCCCCAGTGAGTCTTTCTCCTGTGTAAATTCACTCCGTTAGTTTTTTCAAGGATAAAGTTTGTCCATTTTTATTTTTCCCAGTGGTGTATCATTCCCCCATGGAAATCTGTCTCTTGCATTCATAATCATAAGACCTATTTGGCATCTTAGGGCCAAAAATTAGGTATTCTTGTATTTAAGTATCTTCAATCGCGTCGAGATAAAGATTTTAATTTTAATATCTCCGGATAGAAGACACTTAAATAAGGGCAGCTGTCATACCCTAATTTTTGGCCCTCTTATATTTCTAACAAAATAAGCTCATACATCATCCTCATACTCATGCATTACATAGCATTGTTTCATATGAAAAGGATTGAGGGTTTTGATAGTGGAGTGTGCACCATTCCAAGGTGAAGAGAGTTGATATTCAAGTGGTAGGAGATGAGGATTTCATCATCATAAATTTCATATCAACACATAAGTTTGTTGTCCAAATATTTCTCAATGAGTCGTCAAAGTATTAGAGTTTGGAGTTTGATCATCATCTCATATCTTATTGATCTTTAACTAGGGTTTTGGCCAAATTCATATGAGGCTGGCCTTCTTGAACAAGATAAGTGTCCATGGTTCCTAACATACCTCAAGGCATCTATGTGAATCTTATTGGTCATCATTTTTAATCAGAAGAATCAATATTGGATGGATAAATTGAGATTTGAATGCATTTGATCAAAAGTCAACAAGAAAAGTCAAAGTTTGACTACAAGATTTTTTGGTCAAAATTGGAGCCAAAGTGTCAAAGGTTAGAAAATGATTGAGAAAAGTCAAAGAAAATGGTCAAATTTGAGATAACTTGTAAACAAAGTCATCTTTGAAACTTAGAAATTTTTTATAAGTATAAGAAATTTATGTCCATTTTTCCATTTTCTAAGCTTCATATCTCATTCAATAATGGTCAAAAATTTCAAATCAACAATCAAATTTGTCGAGAAAGTTGCATACAACAACTTTGTCCTTGAGAGTGAATGTCCAAAAAGTCCATAAATAAAAAGTTATAAATCCATGAAATGGATTCTTCATTCAAATTGGAGTTTCCAATACTTAGTGAAAATTTTGAAACTTTGATCAGGATTATTGACATGACTTCCAAAGCATTTCTCTCTATGATTCAAGCCCCATTTTGAGTTGCATTCAACACAAAAGTTATAGAGTAATCCATGCTCTTTCTTTTGATTCCAAAATTGAATTTATTGGTGCAAGGAAACTTAAGATATTCCATTTGGAAATCACACATTCCAAATTGTAAATAAGTTCTAACTTTGAGAAAAATTGACAAACATTCAATCAGTTTTGTTAATTCTCTGAATTATGTGATTGGCATTATGTTTGTAAAACCAATATAGGAGAAATATGTTAGATATGGTGTGCTAAATTGATAGCAGGAATAGGTTGTTCAAGAAGTCTTATCTTATGTTGAGACATGTTAAGATGAGAATTTCTCATCATCTGGAGCAACATGTCGGGTAAGATGTCCTATGAAGGAGCATACAACATCGCGCCTGAACTGAGTCGAATTAATGAATTCTGTTATGATTTAACAGATGTAGAATATTATAGGAATATTATGAAATCCTTTGTGGCACTATTTTATAGGTCAAGAATAACCAAGAAGAATATTTAAGAATATTCACTTTCTTATTATGGAAATAAATTACGAAGATTTCATTGAAGACCAATTGTTATGCAGAATTGTAATAGATGATGAGTTGTGATTGAAGGCCCAAATCCAGTTGGGATATAGGTTATAAATAGTAGTCTTTGAAACTTAAGAAAGGTATCGACTGTGTTTTTAAAAGATGTAATCATTAGGGATGAGTCTGTAGCCATTCTCTAGGAGAGTTGGTGTAAGTGAACCACTCAGGTTGTGAGATGGTGTTGGCTGGGATTTTCATAAAGAGAGAAATCCAAACCAAAAGTCAAAAAGGCTATTTTAAGAGCATTAAAGAGAATTAAATTATGAGGAGTTGACTACATAATCCTGTCGACCATGGTTGATTTCACAGGAAGTCGACCAAGATTTTGTAAGCGCAGTCGACCAGAGAAAAGTTCATGGTGAATGGATTCGGCCCAGGGGATGTGAGAAGCCCAAAAGAGTTAAAAGGGCTCATAAATGCCTAAAACTGTAAAGGGGAAACATTATGGAGGAAGAATGTGGGTTCGACCAAAATGGAGAACGTGGGTTCGTAAAGAGAAATTACAATAGAGAATGTGGGTTTGTGAGGGGAAGTTATGAAGAACACGCGGCACCCAAGGAAACGAAACCCACTTAGAAAGTAGTTATTTCTGTGTATTATAAATAATGCACTTAGTGCACTTTTGTAAAAGATCAAACTTTTTACATTCCTGCACGTTAGCCACTAAAAGTAACCAAGCGAATGAGAAAAATGATTCAGGCAAAGGCAATGTATGTTTGAACCAACCTATTTTACAAATTTCATTAATGTTATGTCATTATATTTTACAACTTAGAATGCTTTTCGTCTCCTTCACTTTGTCTTTTTGTCCTTATCTTTTGCAATTTAAAATGTTTGGCTCCAGTTGAACATAACCTTTTAGAAAATGCTTTGACTACGCGTGTGAACTGAGGCACTGCTCCGAGATTCCTTGGTCGATCTCGAACATAAACTTGTTTTCAAGAGACCGGCATTGTTTACCAAATCCATAGGTAAACAAATTCGCACACCTGGTGGGACAATGCTAATATTTTTGTGTGTAGTTTCACAAAGTTTCTTATAGTTAGTATGCGTGTGAATTTGAGAAGTGGTAAACTTTTGTCTAAGTCTAGAATGCCACGCTCTGACACAAACACTACACATACGCAAATTTCTAGACAAAATGTGGATGTTATACCAGTAGGTACCACAACTCAAAGCGCGATAGCTTTATCTCTCGTAATATCGACCGCAGTTCATGGTTCAGTGACGACAGTCACAATGATAAAACCTAGGCATATGGTGTCACCATTTGACCCATATCGACCACTCTTTCCAGGGGGTCCAGGGTCATCATTTTTCCCTCACCAATAAGGTATGCCTTATTCCATGATGGTTGGGTTACAGTCGAATCCTGCCACATACACAGAAACATTGTTGCCACTAGAAACCAAGGTAGTTATGCCCCAAGTGGTTGACTAGGAGGTGTTAGTTATGTCCCACAGTCGATTCCATCTTTGAATACTACATCTGTTATGGCTTTAAGGAAACATATGGATGAAAGTAATTTAGAGTTATTAAATGTCTCAACCCAACAAATGGGAGTCGCCCTAAACCCTGTAGTTTACCAAATAGGTAGATTGATTGACTCATTAGGGGTCTAACCAACTCAAAATCAAATGCGCCACAGGCTGTTGAGGGTTTTTGAAGAACTAGAGGGGGGAAACAATGAGCGTCCTTTTAGATCTCAAAGAGTGGAAACACCCACTTATGAAGAGGAAGAATTTATCGAACAATATAAGCCTAGGCTGATTGTAGTTAGGAGAAACCAAGATGTTGATCGAGTGTTAAGAAATGCCATTATTGGACATAACAACATAGTGAATATGGTAGGAGAGGTATTAACACGATCCGAAGTAAATGTTGGCCTCTAGAGGCCCAATTACTCTTTACCCTTGCCTGTTTACATTCGACAACAGAATTACCTAGAAGATGTAAGGTGCCTAAGTTTACCAAGTTTGATGGTGAGGCTAATGAGTCAACCATTGAACACACTGCTAGGTACGAAACAGAAGCTGGAAATATTTCCAATGATGAGGGCTTAAAGTTAATATATTTTCCTAATTCTTTGACAAAGAATTCTTTTACTTGGTTTACAATGTTAACTCCAAACTCCATACGTAATTGGGAACAACTTGAGGGGATATTTCATGAACAGTTTTATGCTGGCCAGTCTAAGATAAGTTTGAAAGAATTATCCTCCATTAAGAGAAGGCAGTTTGAGTCAATGGAAGAGTATTTGAATAGGTTTAGGGTCCTAATGTCTAGATGTTTTACTAGGGTTCCTGAACATTAGCTGGTCAAAATGGCCACTGGGGGGGTTAGATTATTCTATTAGGAAAAATTTTGATCCTCAATTTATTACGGATATGTCCCAACTAGCTGATAAGTTTCGATATGTCGAACATTTGAAAACATAGAAATCTAGAGTGTCAAAGGACCATAGAAAAGGAAAAATTTCCTATGTAGACACAGAGGATTATTCCATAGAGTCTGAGGACGAATACATGGAAGAAGGAGAGATTAACATGACTGAATTGAAAGATGGGCCTCTATATGCATGTAACCCTATAAGGCCGTCTAAGGGAAAGACGGTTGAAGGTCCAAAAAATGATAACATTAATACTAAAACATATATTTTTGATGTGTCAAAATGTGATGAAATATTTGATGTTTTAGTTTCAGATGGTCAGGTTATTGTGCCCCCAGGCACTATGGATCCACAATTAGAGCAAAAACAATAAAAAGGTTTTTTTGCAAATATCATAATTTTTAGGTCATAATACTTCTCAATGTTTTATTTTCAAGGATTTGATTAAAAAGGCTTTGAAAGACGATCGACTTAAATTTTGTAAGTGTAGCGGTGAAAATTTTGAGACAAAGCCATTGGATTGACTTGACTCGCACATATCAAAATAAAAATCGCCACCGCACTTTATTATTTCCAAAGGAATGGGAAAAGAGAGAATAACCCAAAAAGAGGGGAAGAGAGTCTAAGTTTGGGGGTTGGTTATGAAAAGGAAGGTATTAGCACCCTAAACATCTACGGTACTCTGCAGGAACCTCTTTTAAAATCTGTGTATTTTGGCTATAATTGTTGTATACAAAAATAGATTGTCTGAATGAGAAAAGAAATATTTTTTATAATTTTTTCACCCGCCACGGTTGCGAATCTTTAGTTCCTACGTACCTCCTTATGTGCAATAGGGGATCATGGCACTCGTAGTTCACCTTTTGAAAAAAAATTAAAACACAAGTGTGTTGGTTAATTTTAAGAGATAAGACATCATCATCATCATATCCGAGTGGAAAACATACTTACTACCCATGATTATGAGAAAAGGAGGATTTGTGTCATCTCAAAGTGGAAGATATAGCTTGGATTTTAAAATTAACAAAGCTTCACTCAACACCCAAGTGGAAAATATCTCACTTCACTATATATCGTAGAAGTATAGTAGCTCGCGTAACTACAAGGATTGACAAGAGTCTAATCTTTTGAGAAAATTTTAAAGCAAAACACCAAAGTGGCAAAATAGTTTGAATGAGATTGATTGTCTTTTAGTTTTCTCACAAAAAATGTCAAAGTATTATTAAATTGATTGAAGTTTGATTAAGAAAAGATTTTGAAAATGCATGGACATAAGTCCAAGTTTATTGTGAAAGTGGTTCTTGTTTAGAAAACAAGAATAATTTTGGAAATAAGGGAGAAGATTTTTGAAATTAAATAAGGTGGGAGGAGATGAAGGGACTATCCTAAAGCATAAAGTAAAAGTTAGGGAAAAGTACCGTCTAACCAACAAGAAGCCCACACTTGACATAATGATTCAATGTATAATTCTCATCCTTTGGGTTTGAAACCAAACAAGCAAAGATAATAAACCTCTTAAGAAAACCGAGCTTCAATTGCATTAAGTCTTCACAAAAATTGGGCAGAGTAATGACTGTATACAGATGAATTTCAGATCACAGACAAAGCATGTAATCACAATAACCTGCACACGAAGCAAACAAACAACCTAATGACTTAGGGTAAACCCCAAGAGCTCTAGACAAAATAACAATACAGGTCACAAGGCCTCAAGGTAGGTCAAGGTCTCTAATCCTAAGTCCAAGAAGTCCATCACTCTATAATGCCAAGGATAGTAACCAAATAGTCCCAGTAACATTAAAGTTTTTTTTATGGTTGAAGTAGATTATTAGGTATCTTCAAAAAGAAATGAAATAACTCAAGTGAGCAAAATAAAAATGACACAAAAGTAAATGCTCAAGTGAGAAAAGATGAAAATAGCATGAAATGTAAATACTAAAATAAATATGCTTAAAGTAAAGAGCATAGAGTAAAGGTACAAAAAAATCAATTGTTAGAAATTAGAGGTTAGCTAAATGACCATCTTGAAACTAGCATTTGAAACTCATTATAAGATTGATAAAATCAAAGCCTCTCAACAATAAGTTTCATTTGCTTTTTGTCAACTATATCATTTTTTTTTAAATTCTCAAGGCAGCCATAAATGATCAATGATGTTTAAGTGATTCACTTTGACCAAAGCTTATGAAGATTCATTAGAGGATTGATAAGACCAAAGCCTCCTAATAATAAATTTTAAGGTTATTTGATCAAAGGATTCAAATTAACTTACTAGGGCTTACAAACATGGGTTTGGGCCACGAATGATCATTTCTCAAATCGGGACAAAATTTAGCGCTATGTTAAGCAGTCGTAAGTGGACTTCCATAGAAGTCGCACCTATTTTGAGGCCGGTCCATTGAAATTTATGTGTCATATGTTTGGAGAAATGATATGTATATCATTCTCTAACAACATGTGGCACAATAAGAAGAGGATAAGATGAAGAGAGATGAGATAAGAATTAAACCATATTTGAACCAAAAACTTAATCAAGTCATCATTAAAATAATCCATCCATTTTGATGGAGTTAAAATTAACACCCAAGATCCAATGATGTTAATGAATCTCATGATCAAAATCTCATAGTCCAAGATCAACCAGAATATATACAAAATAAAATTGTATTTAAAAATAAAGAAAATGATTTTTTTAAATGGTTTTTAAATAAAAATAAAAGGGGAAAATCTCAACTACATTCAAAACATCCAAGAAAAATTAAATAAGACCATAGAAAAATCAGAAATGAGCTCAAATATTTTTATAAACTTTTTGGTAATTTTTTAAAGTCATAAACTATTTTTAAAATTAAAAGAAATAGGCAAAATAAACCAAAAATTATGAAAAATAGTAAAGTCATAAATAAAAATAAAATGAGGTCACCAATATTTGTCAAGATGTCATTGGATCCTTCCATATTTTTTTAGAATTTAAAAATTAAGAAAAGTATTTTTAAACATTTAAAACAATTCAAATAAAGTGAAAAAATATAAAAAATATCAAAACACGAAATAAAATTGTGAAAAAATAATAATTAAAAAGAGAAATATCAAAAGTATTTTTAAGAGTTTTTTTAGATTTTTTGAAGTTAAAATGAATTTTTTATGAATTTTTGAAGTTTAAAACAAATAATATATAAAAATCAGAAAATAAAATAAAAACCAAAAAGATGTAAACCATTGGATCAATGTCAAAACACGTTAGTAATCAAATCCAAGGAATCTAGCGCGATGTGCATATCATGGACATTAGTGAATAAAGCAGTGAATCAATTATTAAAATCAGATTTTAAAAAAACAAATGGCACGATATCATTGGTTGGGAGATGACGCGTTGGTCATCTTAAACCTCTAGCCACGTCAAGTGCATGTCTCTGAAATGAAAATATTAGAGCTTGAGACTGGTACCATTCGATTCGTCTCTTCAAGACTATTCCAATGGTATCCTCGTAAAAAATTCATGTAAGGTGTAGCTCAGTCGTTTTGGAAGGAATGATTTGAAAAGGGATTTGAAAATTCATGGCCAAAACTCATTTCCAGTTGAAAATAAATGTTGCAACTAGAATCGGAATGATGAGAGCTTCAATACAGTATCAAAGTTTGAGAGAATTGGAGAAGGAATCTACCTATTGAAGATCAAATTCAGAGCTCTGAAACTTGACTTGGCTAGCACGATTTAGGAAGTCTTAGAGCTTAGTTCTTCTTCTGTTAGCTTCAGTGAGGTTCAAGGATGAAGAATTGACAAAGAAAATGGATTGAGGAAAGCTGTAAAATCAAATTCGAAGTTGCAGAAAAGTGGGTTTAAGAGGAAGTTTGACAGGGTGATTCTGGCTATCTAATCTTTAGAAAATGAATGAGGTATGACCCTCTATTTATAGGGAAACTAATGGAATGCTTAATAATGTGAAATGATGAAGTTTGGAGGGAAATCGTGCGAAGTTGCAAACATGAAAAGTGTGACTTCTATTTTGCTCAAAACTCAACCAAAGCTTACGTTTCAATGTTCTAATCATTTTCGTAAGTTCATTAAACATGATTAGAAGTAAAAACGCACATAAATTTTGTGTTTAGAGGCCAAATCAAGGATTTCAAATTCTGACTTTGAAGAAAACTTCAGTCTCAAGGTACCATCTTTGAATCAATGTTGTGCATGATTTAGGGAACCTTAGGAATTGATTCTTGATGCATTGGAAAGATGAGATCACAAACTTTACAATATGCAAAGAACTGAATCAAATGGATGCTTGAGCTGAAAGTTGTGATGAGTCAAAGTTGAGAAAAAGATGCTGACTTTTTGTACTTAGAAAAATTCTAAGTTTTTTCTTCAAAATGATCTATAATGTCTTGCATCCAAACATGGCCTTCCATTTAAAATTTGCTCTTGACCAAAAAATAAGGCATTAAGTAGACCTCTTGAATGAAATTTTGAGACTTGAATCATTTAAAAACTCCAAAAATTGAGAAAGTTCTGACTTTGTGAAGTTGGTGAAAATTCATGAGATGACCTATAATATTTTGCATCCTTAGGGCATCTTCCATCCATTTACAAGCTTATCACATAAAAGAAGAGTTAAAGTTCACATCTTTAAGATCATTGTGGAAAAATAATAGGCTCATGGAGATAAAAATTGACCAAGTTATAATCTTTTGAAGTTACATAAGGGAATTTGATGGCTTATCTAGAGGACTTGTAATCTTTCTTCATCATTAGGTATCTTCGACACAAAATTTTCTTGATACTTTTAAATTGATTTGTTGATAACCCTTTTAAGAGAAGTATGTTTTTGGAATTACTCAAAAATACCAAAAGATGAGTAAGATATAGACCTTTGAAGTTCAAAACCCTAGCCCCTAGAGCAATAAAATGCCTTGGAAACTCTTCTCAATTTTGACAAACCTTCTTGCACAAATACTTTTGTCATGTAAATAGAAGTTGTTGAGGATGATAATAAGAAACCATGGCAACCATAACCACTTCCAAACATTGAGAATTGAGGGAGATATGCACTTGTGATCAAGAAATCAAAGGCTTGTCTAATTAGGTTAAACTTTCTCCAATCAACCCTTGCATATTTGGACTATCTTTGACAACTTGAGGAATGATGGAATATAATAGACTTTCTCATGATATCACTTCAAAACATCTTCAATTATTAATCTTGAATCTCAATGAATCTTTATTGAAGAAGGCATGGGAATAAACTCATGAACCTATAGATAAACTTGATGGAATGTGTTGTGCTTTCACCTATAATATCAACAATTAGGGCAAACATTCAATGTATTTATTAGTTAAAATTAAATTAATACAAAACATAGATGATCACAAAATACAAGTCAAGGAGCTTGGTGATTCCCCATGAGCAAGGCCAGAGACAAGGAGAAGAACCAAACCTTAGTATGACCTTGTTATGATTGAGCTGATATGATATGATATGATAGAGGAATCTTAGGGGCCAAAATTGGGGTACTACAGTTGCCCTTATTTAAGTGTCTTCTATCCAGAGATATGAAGGTTAAAATCTTTGTGTCGACCCAATTGAAGATACTTAAATATAAAACAAACCCTATTTTTGGCCCTAAGATGCCATGTGATGATCTTGATTATGAATGCAAATTAACAAATCTAAAAAAAATGCAAGACCCCAATGGGGATGTAGCAAATAAAACAACAGGGATCACAAGAAAAACTTGACCAGGAAAATAAATCACTGGTGAACAAGAGACTTGACTCTATTGGGGTAAAGCTCAAAGAGGAGATAAGGCGCCATCAACTCAAAGATTGAGGAGAGGGAGTAAAGGATAACAGTGATCGACAAATGAAAGCGAACTATCCACTCACTGACGAGATAGCAAAAAAAGTAACATCAACCCAACGGGGAAAGAAGTGGTAAGATAACACTAGTAAATACCAATGTTAGGGTAGGTAATAAACGATTAGAACCAGTACTTACGAACGGAACCAAATGAATTCTTCAGAGTAATGTGAATCTCGACGATGAAGTATCTCCCATAATGACGAGACTACCATCCTTCCCCAGGCTTCACCAGGGAATATCACACAAACTTCAACGGGGAAAACAAATGTTTCTAGCTCTGTATTTATACTCGGGATTGCAATACTGATTTCAATAGGGTAGATGAAAAACAAATCGTCGAGATATTAACTGAAGATTTCATATTGACTTCATTGGGGAGGACAACACCACATCTTCGAGGGGAAACCAAGATACATTCTTCAATACTGAGAGTAATGATTACACCAACTTCTCTGGGGAGAAATTATAAAACCTTAAGGGGGTAGCAATTTTCAGAGAGACACGTCATCTCGACTTTTCTAGGAGATTTAAGAAGTCAAACAATACAGTAAGAAATCAAAATTATGGGGATTTTAAATCAAACCCAACACTTGGCGGGAGATAACCCAAAAAGTTGACAACTGTTTCAACACTTATTAGAGAAGATATTACCCTTGTTTGGTTGCATGTGAAACAAATAATAACCATAATGCTAACACTGTAAAGGGAAATGTTTTGCAAATCATTCCATCTCAGCACACAAAGGGGAAGAGACTTTCTCATATGAGTGAATACCTTACTGGGGAATCTTGGATAGAGACTTCATACCATGCAAACCCGAAATTAAAATGAACCAAGACTTGACTAGGGAAAATAGAATCACAAACCCAACACTGCACCATACATCAATTGGTATCATCTTCAATTATCTGAGAAGCACAAGAAGATCATACTCATACCAGCAAAAGTGACTTGGGAGGGCTGTTGTACCCCAAAATTTGCCCTCCCATTTTCTCATTGATGTCTCATCACAAAGCCCTTGGAGTTCAAGATCCAGTTAGGGTTTCATCTGCTCAAGACTTCTCCTTGCACTGTTGACCCAAATTAGGGTTTGTGTTTGCACAAGGATGATTTGACCTAAAATGCCTAAGATGACTTCCATGCTTCATATTGGATTCCCAAGTTTATCCATACCAAGTTTCAAGTTTTGATTCCAAGTTTTGCCCAGTCAATTGGACAGTTGACCTAGGAATCAGCTGTATTGGGGAAAAAGTCAACTGTGGCCAATTGACAGTCAAATCTCATGAAAATTGACCCACATCAACATTATGAACTCATATGAACCATTTGATCAAGTTTGGATCACAAATCCACAAGAAATTTGATCAGATCACTAAAAGGGCAAAATGGTCATTTTTAGGGTTTTGACTGCATAAAGGCAATTTTTAACTGTTTGACCCAACCAATGGCAAACCAAGCTCACCTATAGACTCAAGGACCCCATGGAATTATCTTGACATGCTCAACAAACTCAAAAGATCCCAAGTACACAAGATTGACAGTTGAATTTCCCAGTCAATTGATCAATTTTGACTGTATACTGAAAAGTCAAACTTTGACTTTTTGGTCAAAATCAAGAGTCAAGATTCATTTTTCATCAAAACATGCCAAATCATGAAACTTGTTCACCAAGAAATCACAAAATGCAAATTAGGGTTAGAAATTAGAATTTTTCATAACTTAGAATTTTTCTAAGTTATAAAAAACCCTAATTTTTTCCTAACTTTGCCCCACTTTTTCACCAAGATCCATTTGGATTCAAACAAAAGTAAAAACATGAAAGTTGTAGCTTGTTGCATAATCTACAACTTTGATTCACAAAGTTTTCCAATTTGAGGCTTGTATCTCAAGTTAAAAAATTTTGAATAAGGGCACTAAACTATTCTTAACTTAGTGAAATTTTAACCTATTTTGACAAGGTTTTCTACCCAACTTCAAGGCCATTTTCCATACACTCCCACTTGGAATTTCAATTTGCATTTCAAAGATGGATTGTATTACACATTCCAAGCTTTCCAAAATGTCCAAGAACTCATCAAACAACCTCATAACTTGAGAGAATCGAATTTCACAATATGGCAAAAACTCACTTTTGAATGATCATAAACATGTTCATAACTTAGGCCATTTTCAAGTCAGCATAGTTTGTGCTAAATTACAAGTCCTAAAACCCTTTGACACTCAATAATTCAATGCAAAACCTTTGTGCCAAGACCATGTTTTGTATGTTCAAGCATTGCCTAGAGGATTAATCCCAAAATAGATAAAGCATTTCTTCCATTTTTGCAAAAGGTAACTTTATGTCCAATTGAAAATCCAAGCAGTACAAATGAGATCTAATTGGCACAAGATTATGATCAAAACACTCTGATCAAGGAGAGATTATGCAGCTCATTAGGGGGCCTCTACTGACCTAGAACACAACTTGGGCATTTGTTGCTTAAAGTGTAAGTAACTTGGCATATTGTAACATAACTCTCATATCAGCTAAAAAACACTGAAGCAAACTTGTCAAACAGATCCAGGACATCATAACCAAGCTAGTACACGACCCTAACATCTCTCATACACTCCCAATCTCAGAATCACCTTCAAACTGCAAAAACAGGGCCAGGCCTGCAGTTTGAGTGCCATCTTCCATTTCCCTCAAGCTCTCTTGCCCAAACCAGTTCACACACATTCCCTAGCATCTATGCAAGCTGACCATGACTTGAAACACGACCTGTAACTCCTCTAACAAGTTCCACCATTTTCACTTGTTCATTTTGCAGTTGAAGTTCTACAGCTCGATTCAAGGTGTCTCAAGGCAAAGTAGATATTGGAACAGCATCACCACACCTCAAGGAAGCTATACCAACTATTATCTTGCACTGAAAGTTCCCCATTTGCCAGATAGAACTTCAACTGAACAGGTACTTTGGTGAACTTCTATCTCTCTCATTAGGCATCATTAGCTCTAAGTTTGTGAATAAGCAATGTTCTACTCATGCCACTGAACCTGTACATGCTTTTACTTTTCATTTCTTTTGCTTGAGCTGTGAGAATTTAAGGTTTGAAAATGGCAGAAAACTTAGGTTAGGATTTGGGATTGTTAAAATTCTCTCTCATTTCTGAGAGTTAGGAGATGTTCTTTATATATTTGGAATCGTGGTTCCATGCTTAACATTTTTTGTGTTGAAAGTTTGTGCAAAAGATCAAAGAATCAGGATGTTGGGATGGAAGAACAGGGCGCGCGTTTTTTTGAATATTGTTGTTCAGAGGTTGAAGAAAGGTCTTCATGGGCTGGGCTTATGTTGACTTTCCTTTTTACACCATATAATTTGTTCTGAACCCCCTGAGCCCATTTGCTTTATTTTTAATATTTTTTGACTTTTTCTTTTTTTAATTGACTCATTTATTTTTTTCTCAGCATGTTAAAAATATAAAAATATTTTTTCTCGTCATTTTTGAATTTATTAGGTATTTATTTGATTTTTCTTTTAGTTTGTACATAAATAAATAAATATATACTTTTTGTTTAAAATACTAAAATAGCACAAATATATTTTATACATTTTTATCTTATTTTTACTTCCTGAAAATATTTTATAGAAAAATACTTTTTTTATTTAAATATTAAATATTATTAATTAATATATATAATACATATTTTGTAAATAATATAAATAAATAGGTACATATTAATACACTTAGGATATAAATACCAAAAAATGTACATATTTTATTTTTTAATATTTAATACTAAAAAATACATTTTTACAAATATACTATATTTTATTTTATTTTGTATGTAAATAGTAAATATTATATAAATTAAATGATTAATATCCTTTTTTGATTAAAATTAGGGTTTTGCCCTAAATATGAAAATACTCCAAAAATAATACCTTTTTATTTCTCTTTTCATTTTACATAAATAATACTTTTTCATACATATAAAAATTCTTTTACATCTTGCATATTTATTTCATTTCCATTTAATTTATGCTTTTGATTATAATGTAAATATTCAAAGAAAATGATGTAATAGTTAGGTTTAAATTCTTGTCTAAATAATCCCCATTTGAAACATTTGTACCCCCCTCCCCATTTTATTGTGTTGTAATAGTGTAGGAATTTAAATTTCGCACTTTATCGCTTTCTAAATATATTATGCTAGAGTTAGGGTTTGTATGCGAATAAAACGAATAAAATAGTTTGACCTAATTTCAAGATAAATAAGCATGAAAATGGACAACACATCTCACACTTGCACCCCTAGGGCATTCCACTTTGTTGCCTTCAAATAATTGGGCCATATTGCATGTTGAATTTCTTTGGGTAAAACAAACAATCAAATGATCATAGTCCCTCAAAAAATGTTGCCTAAATGAATGATCAAGTCCCTTTTTAAAGAAAAATTGCCCAAAGACATTTAACACTATTGCAATTATGGTCCAAACGATGACCCGCGCCCGTCCCTTTCACCTCCTAATACAAGATTGTCCACCAAATGCAATGGTGGAACAAAATTGTCAAAAGGTTTAAAACATAACAAAAATCTTTGAGAAAACTTTAGGGTAGATAACTCTTAAGTACTTGTCAATTTGCAAAGAAAACACTTGCCTAAATTCCAAACCACACTTCACAAACACTTTCAAAACAAACTTTCAAAAACCTTGAAACATCTTTTCAAAAGACAAACACCTCTTGTAAAACATTCGAGTAAAGAATTGTTACAAGGTTAGCCTATACAAGGCATCTTTTCAAAATATTTTCAAAACCACACACCAAGAACCATTTCAAACAATTGAAAACCAAGGAAAGTTGATCTAAGCAAGTACCTAAGAGCCCATGGATAACCATGGATAGAAAGGGTGCTAATACCTTCCCTTTCTATAATCTACTCCCCGAACCCAAGAAAAATCTCAAAGGTTTTTGCTGTGCTTTTTAAACCTTTCCTTAGGATAAAATAAAAAGTCAGTGGCGACTCTTGCTCAACCGAAACATTTGCGAAAACGAACGCAAAACCATAGTCAGTTCTCCCACCGTATCACAAGGGCCTTCCTGGGGAATTCGTACTTTCAAAATTTCAGGGTTCGTCCATCCTTGGAGTCACTATTTTTGTTTTTCTTGAGTCACAAAATCTAAAGTAAAAATTAATTTGCAAATTCTTTTCAAAAAATTTTTTTTGTTATTTAATCTGTTTTCTTTGAAAATTACTATCAATAATAAATAAAGTCTTTGTAGGCTGAATAAAATAGAATTGCAAAGAATTCGATAAAAGCTCAAACTTTATTAATAGAATGGTAGTCTGCAAATGACGAGACTCCATAGATGATTACAAAGTTTGGAAAATGGTAATATACATTGGAAAAGATACATTGAAATATAATGACCATTATTCTCCCTAGCAACTTTGAATTCTTGCGCAGCGACTTTGGTTGAAGAGTGGTGAGGATCCAAGAAGATTGTTACTTTAATGATCAAGTCTTGTTTGATGCAGTTACTTGACAAGAAATCCTCAACTTTTACCTAAGTTTCCCTTGCGGGATTTCAACCTAGCAGGAGATTTTATTTTGTTTATGTCTCTTACTCTTGCCTAGACTTCCCTTTTAGGTTTTTGGCCTATCGAGACGCTCCTTTTTGCCTAAGTCGCCCTTTCAGGTTTTCGTATTAGCGAGATGTTCTTTTATTTCTTTATGCAAAGTATTTCTTGACTGCATCAGTATTCACGGGATGTAGGAACTCCTCTCCATCCATTATTTCAAGAATCAATGCACCGCCAGAGAAGGCTTTCCTGACAACATATGTGACTTCAAAATTGGGAGTCAATTTGCCCCTAGAATCAGCGCTAAAAGACATGATCTTCCTGAGCACGAGGTCGCCTTATCTGAATTCACGAGGCCTGACCTTCTTATCAAAAGCTTTCTTCATTATTTTCTAATATAAATGGCCATGACACAAAGCTGCCATTCTCTTTTCTTCAATCAAATTCAACTGGTCAAACCTGTTCTAGACTCATTCAGCCTCTGACAACTTGGTTTCCTTCATCATGCGTAAAGAGGGAATCTCAACCTCAACGGGGAGCATTGCTTCCATGTCGTATACAAGAGAGAACGGAGTTGCCTCTGTTGAAGTGCGGACAAACGTTTGATACCCATGCAAAGAAAAAGGGAGCATCTCATGCCAATATTTATAAGTAACAACCATCTTCTGGATGATCTTCTTAATGTTATTATTAGCAACTTCAACAGGCCCATTAATCTTTGGCCTGTAGGGAGATGAATTATGGTGGACAATCTTGAATTCTTTACAAAGTTTTATCATCATCTTGTTATTCGAATTTGAGCCGTTCTCGGTGATAATCCTGCTTGGCACACCATATCGACATATGAGATTGTTCTTGATAAAGTGTACTACAACTTGTTTAGTAACATTACCATATGAAGTTTCTTCCGCCCATTTGGTGAGGTAGTCAATTTCCACCAAGATAAAAC
The DNA here is from genome assembly GCA_948472305.1 of Vicia faba. Taxonomy (NCBI): domain Eukaryota; kingdom Viridiplantae; phylum Streptophyta; class Magnoliopsida; order Fabales; family Fabaceae; genus Vicia; species Vicia faba. The sequence goes on from OX451739.1 coordinate 975,207,672, forward strand.
GATGTTTGTTCGACGCCTTTGGTTCAATCACCCCAATCATGTCAATACCCCAAATAGAAAAAGGCCACGGGGAAGAAATGACATTGAGAAGTGTTAGAGGCACATGAATTTTGTCAACATAGATCTGGCATTTGTGGCACTTCTTCGCAAATTTATAATAGTCATATTCCATTGTCAACCAATAATAACCTGCCCTAAGCATTTTCTTTTCCATTGAATGCCCATTGGAATGGGTACCAAAGGAACCTTCATGGATTTCATGCATCAACATGTCTGCTTCATGTCTATCCACGCATCTGAACAAGACCATGTCATAATTTCTTTTGTATAACACATCTTCATTGAGGAAAAAGCTTCATGCCAACCTTCTCAGTGTCTTTTTATCTTTATTTGACGTACCAACTAGGTATTCCTGAGTCTGGAGAAAATGTTTGATATCATAATACTAAGGTTTCTCATATGACATCTCCTCTGGTGTAAACACATGAGATGGTCCATCCAAATGTCACACTGTGATACAAGGCACATCATTCTAGGTATTTACTTGATATATAGAAGCCAGAGTCGTTAAAGCATCCTCCATCTGATTTTTATCTCTTGGAATATGATGGAATTCAACTTTATTAAAGAAGGATAATAATCTTCTAGCATAGTCTTTGTAAGGGATAAAGCCAGGGTGACGAGTATCTCGTTTTCCTTTAATCTGATTTACTACCAAAGTTGAATCTCCATACACATCTAGAACTTTGATTCTGAGATCAATGGCCTCCTCGAGACCCATGATACAAGCCTCATACTATTCCATATTATTGAGACAATCAAATTCCAGCCTTGCAGTAAAAGGAATGTGTGATCCATGAGGAGTGATAATCACATCACCAATTCCTTTCCCATAAGCATTCACAACTCCATCAAATACCATACCCCATTGGGATTCAGGATCGGGACCTTCCCCAGGAAAAGGCTCATCACGATCTTTCACTTTCAGAAACATAAGATCCTTATCAGGGAAATCATATTTAACAGACTGATAATCATCCACCGGTTGGTGAGAAATATAATCTACCAACATACTTCTTTTTATAGCCTTTTGAGTATGGTATTCAATATCATATTTAGACAACAACATCTTCCAGCAGGAAATTCTTCCAGTAAGAGCAGGATTTTCAAAAATATACTTAATTGGATCCATTTTGGAAATCAACCAAGTAATATGATTCCACATATATTTCCGCGACCGCTTTGCCGCCCAGGCCAGAGCACAACATGTCTTTTCCAGCATCGAATACCGTGATTCACAGTTAGTAAACTTCTTGTTGAGATAGTAAATGGAATATTCCTTCTTTCTTGTTTCATCTTGTTGTCCCAAAATACAGCCCATAGAATTATCTAACACTGTCAGATGCATGATCAATGGTCTTCCTTCAACCGGAGGGAGCGAGATAGGAGGTTCAAGAATATACTCTTTAATACTTTTAAATACCCTTTGGTAATCATCTATCCATATACAACCGTTATCTTTCTTTAACAACTTAAAGACCAGTTCACACGTCGCGGTCATATGGGAAATAAACTTGGAGATGTAATTCAACCGCCCAAGGAAGCCTCTAACTTTCTTTTCAGTTCTTGGCGCTGGAATTTCTTGAATTGCTTTGACTTTATCTGGGTCAACTTCAATCCCTTTTGGCTGACAATGAAACCTAACAACTTCCCTGATCAGACACCGAAGGTGCATTTATTTGGATTCAAGCGGAGACGATATTTCCTCAAATGCTGAAACAATTTCAATAAATCTTCTACATGCCCTTCTTTGGTATGGGATTTAGAAATCATATCATCAATATATACCTCAATTTCCTTGTGCATCAGATCATGGAATAGGGTTGTCATAGCCCTCTTGTACGTTGCACCAGCGTTCTTAAACCCGAAGGGCATCACTCTGTAACAGAATGTTCCCCAAGGTGTGATAAACTTTGTTTTTTCCATGTCCTCAGGAGCCATTCTGATTTGATTATATCCGGAAAATCCGTCCATCAACAAGAATACTTTGAATTTTGCTATACTATCCACCAACATATCAATATGTGGCAATGGAAAATTATCTTTTGGACTAGATTTATTTAAATTTGTATAATCAACACACATGCGAACTTTTCCGTCTTTCTTTGGTACTGGGAAAATATTGGCACCCCACTAAGGCTTCACTGATGTCATAAGAAAATTGGCATTAATCTGCTTCAAAACTTCTTCTTTAATTGTCACTTCCATATCAGGGTGAGTTCTTCGTAATTTCTGCTTGATTGGCGGGTGTTGTACCCCAAAATTTGCCCTCTCATTTTATCAACATTTCTCATCACAAGGCTCTTGGAACTCAAGATCAAGCTAGGGTTTGCCCTGCTCAAGACACCTCCTTGCACTGTTAACCTAAATTAGGGTTTGAGTTTGCACAAGGATGTTTTGACCTACAATTCCCAAAGTAACTTTCATACTTCATGTTGGACTCATAAGTTTGCCCATACCATGTTTCAAGCCTTGATTCAAATTTTTGCCCAGTCAATTGGACAGTTCACCTAGATATCAGCTGTATTGGGGAAAAAAGTCAACGGTGACCAATTTACAGTCAAACCTCATGAATTTTGGCCCACATCAACATTATGAACTCATATGAACCATTTGATCAAGTTTGGATCACAATTCCACAAGAAATTTGATCAGATCACCAAAAGGGCAAAATGGTCATTTTTAGGGTTTTGATTGTACAAAGGCAATTTTTGACTGTTTGACCTAGCCAATGGAAAATTAAGCTCAACCATGGACTCAAATAATCAATGACATTATCTTTACCCATTTAACAAGTTCAAAAGGTCTCAAATGTATAGGATTGACAGATGAATTTTTCAGTCAACTGATCAAAATTTGACTGTACAATGAAAAGTCTAACTTTGACTTTTTGGTCAAAATCAAGTGCCAAGAGTTATTTTCCATCAAGATGTGTCAAATTATTAAACTTGTTCATCAAGAAACCCAAAATTACAAATTAGGGTTTGAAAATGAAAAAATTTCATAACTTAGAAATTTTCTAAGTTATGAAATTTTCTTAATTTTTCCTAACTTTGTCCCATATTTTCACCAAGATTCAAAAGGATTCAAATAAAACTTACAACATGAAAGTTGTAGTCCATCACAAAGTCTAAAACTTTGATTCACAAAGTGTTCTCAAAAGAAGCTTGGATCTCAAGTAATGATTTTTGGAACAAGGGTTCCTAAAACTTTTAACTTAGAGAAATTTTGCCCTAGTTTAGGCAGGATTTTGACCCATCTTCTTGGCCATTTTTAACATAGTTCCACTTGTAGCCTCAAGTTGCATTTCAAAGATGGATTATAGTACATGTTTCAATCTTTCCAAATTGTCTAAGAACTCCTCAAACACATTTGTGGTTAGGGAGAATCGAATGCTTGAAGTTGGCAAAAACTCACTTTGTAACCATGGCCAATACATGTTCATACCACTTGCAAAATCTGACCAAACTAGCTTTGTACTTGATTACAGTTCTCTAAACCAATTTACACTCAAAAATTGAATGCAAATACATTGGTTAGAAGCATTGTCCTGATCAAGGGAGCATTGTACATTGAATAATTCCATTTTGGGCATAAAGATCACACTTCCATTTTCATAAAGCATAACTTTTGCAAAGTTGTTTCTCTTGAGCATTGGACCAAGCCTTTTGCTGCAAACAAAGTCCCCTAATCTCAGGCATAGTACACAAACTATAATCATGCTTGAAGCTAGCCTGTACATGCCATAGCATGGTCACTTCACACTTTTCTTTCAAAACAAGTCATTTGTGTCAAAAGTCCACAACTCACATATCTGATATATTGAACTTAAGCAAAGGTTTGAAACAAGTTTCACACATCCTTGCAAGCCAGAAACACGAGCCTTCCACCTTAAAAAAAAACCTTGTGCACAAAAACCACATTTTCTTGCAAAACAGGGCAAGCCCTGCAGAATCACTTCCATCTTCACATTGCCTCGTGTGTTTTGCTCCTTTCCACTTTAAACACCTTCCATTCAACTCACTCAAGCTATCCCAAACCTCCATTGCCAATTGTAACTCCATTTACAGTGTTCACCATTTTCATTTCAAGCTTGTGCAGGTTGACTTCTGTAGAAGGATTCAGGCCATTTCAAAACAAACTAAGCATTGGGAAAGGTTCAGGGAACATCAAGCAAGCTCAAAAGAACCTCAGGCCTCACTGAAAGTTGCTGCATTGCCATACTCGTGTCCAGCTGAAACAGGTTTTTCATGAACTTCTATCTCTCTATTTAGGAACATTTAGCCTTAGGTTTGTGAATAAAAGATGTTGTACTCATTGCCCTGAAACCATACATATGCTCAGTTTTCATTTATATTAAACGTGCTAAGAGAATTTCATCCATGAACTTTCTGAAAAAACTAGGTTAGAAATTAGGGCCAGAGAAATTCTCTCTGGTCTTTGAGAGTTAGATTTAGTTTTTTATGTGGTTAGAATCGTGGTTTGATGCTCTACAAGTTTCATGTTTTGAGTTTTGTCAAAAGATCACAAATACAGGAGATACGAGTTTGTGTAGCAAGCGCGCGTTTTTTCAAAATCTGGAGGTAGAAGATGAAGCTGGTGGGCTGGGCTGGCTTGTTTTTGCTTCTAACACCTTCTTTTTCAGTTTCACACCCCCTGGCCCATTTCTTGTTATTTTTATTATTTTTGCATTTTTATTTCATTTCTGACTTTGATATTCTATTTTCAAACATAAAAAATACTTGAAAAATATTTTCATAATTTTTTACATTTATTTGGTATTTATTTTAATTATTTATAATATAAAAAACAATTTAAATACTTATGTTATTTGTTAAAACTTGAAAATAATGCAAATAATACCTTTATTTTCATTTCCATTTTTATTCACATCAAAAATATTTTCTTGAATATATTGTATTTTTATAAATATTTTATTTTATTTTTACATACTTAACATATTTAATATATATATATATATATATATATATATATATATATATATATATATATATATATATATATATATATATATATATATATATATATATATATATATATATATATATATATATATATATATATATATATATATATATATATATATATATATATATATATATATATATATATATATATATATATATATATATATATATATACTTTTATTTTATTAAATACTTAGAAATAAAATACAAAAATATTATATTTTTATTTTATTATTTATACTAAAAAATACCCTTTTTAGATATATTTCATTTTTATACATATTAATATATTTTGTACAAAATAATATATTATATTTATTTTCTTAAAGAAATTAGGGTTTTTACCCTAAAACAAATAAAATTAACCTTTTATTTATTTCTTTACACCTTTTATTTATTTCTTTACACCTTTTTTACATAAAAAAATACTTTTGCATACATGAACAAATAAAATTCTTTTTTGCATAATACATCTTATTTAATATTTATTTATCTTGTTTAATTAAATATTTCTCATTTATTTTATTTGTAGAAAGAATTCAATTTGGATGTAATAGTAATTAGGGTTTTATATTTCATGTCAAATACCCCCTATTCAAAATTGTACCCCCTCCCTATATCAAAGTTGTAATAGCTTAGATTTATTTTTACGCACTTAATGCTTTCAATTATGCCATGATTAGAGAATTAGGGTTTGTATGCAAAATCAAAACCAACAAATAGTTTGACCTAATCAAAGACAAAAATGCATGAAAAAACAAACACAATGCACACTTGCACCCCTAGGGTTACAATCCACTTGTTACCTTCAAAAATGGGCCATGGTATGCATGCTAAGTACTTTGGCAAAACAAAAACAAAACAAAGATCATAGTCCCTCGATGACGCTATCTGAGTTGCCTAAACAAAATGATCAAGTCCCTTAAGAAAATTGCCAAAAATACTTGACACAATTGCTATCATGGTCTATACGATGACCTGCTCCTGTCCCGTTTAACATCCTAACACAAGGTTGTTCACCAAATACAATGGTGAAACAACACTGTTAAAAGGGTTAAAAACATAAGAAAGATCTTTGAGTAAAATAAGGTAGATAGTTCTTAGTTACTTGATCAAAACTTGCAAAAACATCCTTGCTATTTTCAAACACACTTCACAACACATTTCCCTAATCAAAATTTCATATATTGAAAACGTTTCAAAAGACAAAAACACCTTTGTATACATTCAAACAAGAATCATTAAAAAGGTTGCCACAACGATGGCCTCTTTTCAAAACATCTTTCAAAATCACACACAAAGCACCATTTCAAACAATTAAAGAGCACCATTTCAAACAATTGAAAAGCAAAGCAAGTGATCTAAAAAAGTAACTAAGAGCCCATGGATAACCATGGATAGAAAGGGTGCTAATACCTCCCCTTTATATAATCTACTCTCCGAACCCAAGAAAACATCTCAAAGGTCTTTCCTGTGCTTTTTGACCTTTCCTTAGGATAAAATAAAAAGTCGGTGGCGACTCTTGCTAAACCGAAACATTTGCAAACACAAACGCAAAACCTCAAGTCAGTTCTCCCACCATATCACAGAACTGGCGACTCTGCTGGGGAAAATTCTAAAAGTGGAGTAACCTTAGGATTTAGATCACCTTTGCATGCTTGTCTTGTTTGCTTTGATTGCTTTACATTTGGTTCTCTTGTTTGGGCTTGAAATCCTCCACCCTAATTTGGGAAACATTCATAGGTAAATAGCAATACATTGTGGAAACTGTGCGGGGTATACCGACATGGTTGAAGCAATATCTATATTAGTGTGACATATTTGTGAGTACCGGTAGCCTTTGAGTCAATCAAAGAGAATACGGGGCCGCTGAGTGATTTCATGAAGCACTAATGAACTCTTAGAACCTTACTTGACCATCTTGGCCTTTTATTAGGGGTATTGAGATGACCGGCTTTGGTGCAGTCCGAAGTTGGTAGATACTCGATACTACACTCATTGAGGGTTGTTTTCTTGGAATATTTTGGTCGCCAGTTAAGTGGCTAAACCAAAACAATGAACATAGAAAACAATCCAGTGATATTGAGCTCCTTAGAACCCGGTTACTATTTATAGGACAGGTTTGAGCCAACTAAACTCAAGAGGGTATTTACCTATGAAACCCCATGCAAGCCTGAAACTAGGGTTTTTATGTGACCTGCTTGTACATGTGCTTGTGCATACATCATAAACATCATAAAGCATCATATGCATCCACTAACCATTTCAAGGGTTTGGATTTTCATCTTTGTTCTTGTTTTGTAGGTCATGGAATCTCTTCGCAGGAAAATAATTCAAGTCAACCTTGTGAGAATCCCTCCTCAACTCAAGGAGCTTACTTCCAGGATCCCAGAGAATTCTCTCTTCAGTGAAAGACATGGTAGACTTCTCAACTTGGTCAACTCCAACATTGAAGAAGACATGGTGAAAGTTCTCTTCCAGTTCTTTGACCCCTACACCATTGCTTCACATTCCCTGATTACCAGCTAGTACCCACTTTGGAGGAATTTTCTCAACTCCTGAGGATTCCCATTCTTCATCAACTATCCTACAACGGTATGGAAAAAGAACCAAAGCCTGAAGTTGTTGCTCAAGCATTACACTTGCAACCATCTGATATCAAGGGTCATTGGGAAACCAGAAGTGGTGTCAAGGGTTTTTTGGCAAAGTTTATGTTTGAGAAGGCAAAAGACTGCTGGAATTCTCTAGATCTGCAAGCCTTTGAAGAGATTGTGGCACTCCTCATCTATGGGTTGGTCTTGTTCCCAAACCCTGATCAGCTTATAGATGAGAACGCTGTCAAAATTTTCATATCCTGAAATCCTATACCCACATTGCTTGGGGACATCCTACACTCATTTTACACACGAACAATGAGGAAAAGAGGTGTTCTCATGTGCTGTACTCCTCTCCTAGCAAGGTGGTTTATTTCTCACCTTCCACAATCAATTTTGAAGAATGAGCAGGGTTTAAGGTGGTCACAACGGTTGATGACCCTCACACATTCTGATGTTCATTGGTGTTCTCGGTCCAGAGAAAATGTCATCATCATTGATCGTTGTGGGTAATTCCCTAATGTCCCACTACTTGGCATTAGGGGAGGCATTACATACAACCCCTGTTTGGCTCTAAGACAGTTTGGATATGCTCGGAGGGATGGCCCTCATGACATGCTGATTCCTGACCTAGTTTTTGACTTCGACAACAATGCGCAAGGACTTCGACAAAGGTTCATCAGAGCTTGGAGGATGCCCAACAAGGTGGATAGTAAGACACTGGGGCACAAGAATTCCATCCCCCTTGAGCCTTATCTCAAGTGGCTACGAACCCGTGCCCAGAATCTTATGATGTCATACCCTCACATTCTCCCCTTGATCAAAGAGCCTGTTATGGAATGAGAGGTTCCATACACCCTCCTACATCCTGACATGCCAACATCATGGGAAGAATTACAAAAGAGTTGGATCCAACTTAAAGAAGAACGGAATACTTTTGAAGCCAGCTTCTATGCTAGTGAGAAGAAGGTTTTAGAGCTTACCCGCCGACTTCATGAGGAGGAAACTCTCAACACTTCCATCGCACCAAAGAGGATGCGCAATGTCTTTTTACATTAAGAATTTTGTAATATTTTTCCCTTGGGGCACTTATGTACTAACAAATTTCTTCTTAATATGATGTATGTTCTTTTTGTTTGCAACAAATTTAAATTTCTGAATCCTTGAATGCATTACATGAATAACATACCATTCATCATATGCATAAACAGGTCTTCACACCAGGTTTCCTTATCTTTCTGCTGTTTATTTCAGCAAGATGGATTTGGAGCAGACGGTTAAGGAACTGTAAGCACAGAATTCTCAATTCCAGCAACTCCTCATGACCTTAGCAAAGGGTCAAGAGGACCTTAAAGCGCTATTGGAGAAAAATAAAGAGAAAAAGAAGAAAAGGCCCGGAGTAGCCACTTTTGGTAGAAGGTTTGAAAGCAATGCTAGAAAAGTTCTCGAGTTCCCCTCAACGTCTAATGAAGGGGCTAGTAAAGGAAAAGGAGCTATGGTACCTTCTGAATTTGAGGTTGAAGAGGGAGAAGAGGAAGAGGATGAAGACTACTCCGAACAGCAATATCCCCCGGCGGATGATAAATATAAAAATCTTGAGGATCGATTGGAAGCCATGGAGTTGCAAAGGGTACCTGGTTTAGATTTCGAAGAACTAGGGTTGGTCACTGGGATCGTCATTCCTCCCAAGTTCAAAGTTCCTACATTTGCTAAGTATGACGGTCTGTCCTGCCCAAAGATGCATCTAAGATCCTATGTCAGAAATATCCAACCTCACTCATCTGATAAAGACCTCTGGGTACAATTTTTTTTAAGATAGTTTATTAGGCACACAATTGGACTGGTTCTATCAACTCGAGAGATCAGAGGTTCATAACTGGGAAGACTTAGTTGTTGCTTTTTACTGGCAATACCAATACAACGCTGATTTAGCGCCCACTCGTACTAAACTACAGAGTATGGGTATGGCTTCTAATGAAGGATTTAAGGAATTTCCTAGAAGTGGTGTGATCTGGCTAAAAGGGTGTAGCCACCATTGTCGGATAGAGAGCTAGTTGATATGTTTCTAGGGACCTTGTCTGGCCCTTTCTTCAATCATTTAATTGGGATTTCCTCCGTGGGATTTATCGAATTAATTCTGACCGGCGAAAGGGTCGAGGCCGGTATTAAAAGTGGTAAGATTCATAAAGATACCTCTGCGCCCACTGCTATTAAGAAAACCTTCCCAGCTAAGAAGGAAGCCTATGTTGTTTATTCTCAGAAAAGTCAAGGAAGAACTGAGCGTCGGCCAACTGTAGGGGCTGTGATGATTCAAAACTCTTCAAATGATCAACCTCGCAGCAATCAGCCAAGATCTAATCAGCAACGGGTAGAAAGGCCACAACAGCAGTTCACCCGAATCAACATGACACAGCTCAAGTACTCCCTCATTTGCTAAAGCTGAATCTTACCAATTTGAAGGAAGCGCCAAAGAACCCTAATACCTCTTCTCCATATTACCACTCCAATGCAAAATGTGCTTACCACTCTGACAGTGCAGGGCATGATACCAACAACTGTTGGGCTCTTAAGAACAAAATCCAAGACCTGATCGACGCCAAGGAGGTAGAATTCGATGCGCCCGAAAAGCCGAATGTGATTTCTGTCCCAATGCCCAAGCACGGTCATAATGTTCATGCCGTTATGGAAGACCTTCATGTTACCAATGTTGCTAACCTTTTGACTCCCTTACCAGTGATTAAAGTGAATTTGATGAGAGCCAGGATATTCCCAGGCTGTGGAAAAGACTGTTACTTTTGTTTAAACATACGAGCTGACTGCCCAATGTTGAAATCAGGTATCCAACGCCTGATGGATACCCAAGAGATACTCTTCCAAAAGACTCCTGTTGATACCTTCACTCCCGTTACTCCTGCTACTGTTGCTACTTCAACCAATGACATTGCAATAATAACCATCTCCGACAATCTTCCCAAGGCTTGAAAAAGGCCTGTCAAGATTACGCCTAATCCTAAATTTGTACCATTGAAAATCACCATGTCGGGGCCTGTCCCGTATCAATCTAACAAAACGATACCATGGAACTACGGAGGATAAATCTTCTATCATGGTATCAAACAGATTGAATCAGTCCAAGAGAATTCTGAAGAGGAAACCCCTGATATAGGGAACATTGCGGGAACAAGCAAGATAACTCGCAGCGGACGGATTTTCTCTCCGGAGATTGCTCCCCCGCGAGCAGTCTTCGGACCCTGAAAAGCTTCTGTGCCTGTTAAGCCATCTATGCAAGGCCCGATAATTGAAGAATTGGATACTCCTGAGGTTAGACCATCTATTGATACTACCGATAAGGGTAAGGGGATACTAAAAGCGCCTGTCAGGATGAAGGCTTAGATTGTGGTAATCCCCGAGACTACCCAGAAAGAAATGGAAGAAATCTTAAAAATAATCAAAAGGAGCAATTTCGACGTCGTGGAACAGCTAGGGAAGACCCCTTACAAAATATCCATGTTGGCTCTTATACTCTGCTCTGAGGCCCATGCTAAGGCCTTAATCAAATTTTTAAAGACGGCACACGTACCTCAAGAAACTTCGGCTGACCAGTTTCAAGAGTGTGTGGCTAGCCTCACTGCTGATAATGGTCTTGGCTTTTCCGATTCTGATTTAACTCCTAAGGGAAGGAAACACAACGACGCGCTGCATGTCTCAGTTGAATGTAGGGGAACCACCCTTGCCCATGTCTTAGTTGATACCGGTTCATCCTTGAATGTGCTGCCGAAGAAAGCGTTAGACCGTTTGGACTGCGAAGGATTGACCCTCAAACCCAGTAACATCGTTGTTAGGGCCTTTGATGGGTCCAAAATAATGGTTCACGGAGAGGTTGACATTACTATCAAAGTGGGCACAGAAGTTTTCAACTCCACCTTTTATGTGATGGACATCCGTCCTTCATATTCGTGTTTGTTGGGAAGACCGTGGATCCATTATGCTGGGGCAGTTACCTCCTCTTTACACCAAATGCTAAAATATCATGTTCAGGGTAAGATTATAACAGTGCACGGCGAGGAAGGGTACATGATAAGTCACCTCAACTCCTTCCGCTATGTGGAGTTGGATGGCGAGTTCATAGAAATGCCTTTCCAACATTTTGAGGAAGTTTCTCCTGAGGTCGCAGTTGCGAAGACAATGGTTGATGTGCCTATCGTTCCCAAGCATGTATCTAGGATGGCATCTCTCAGGGAAGCAGAGGTTGTAATCAAAGAAGGAAAGAGTACAGTGTGGGGGTAACTGCCTGATTTTCCCCATAAGACGGACAGGTTTGGACTAGGGTTTACTGCTGCAGGCCAGAAAGCTATGTGGCGCTCCAAGGCTGGAGGGCCACCCGTAAAGATCACTCACCATGGAATTAATGCTGTAGAAGATAATGATGAAGAAGACAACTTTGAAGATTGGATCTTTCCAACCGTCAAAGGGGGATTAAGCAACTGGGAAGCAAAGGATTTTATTCCCATCACCTTCATCAACCAGTAATTTATCTTTGAACAATTTCCTATTTTGGTCTGTAATAACTAAACAATTCGTATACTATTTTTACCTTATGCCTTGCCCGGGGCATATAGGTCCATTTGTAAGGGCTTGATTTTCTTCATTATCATATGCCATGTTTTAATGAATCATTGGACGTTTTCATCTATAAACTGTTGTGTTCATTTTCTTTCCTTTTGCATTTTGTTTTGTTTAAGGATGGCTATCCCTTACACACACCCACACTCACAAATGCAGGTACCCATCCACTCCGGATTCCATGGGTGACTATTCTGCTTTATCCTTCGGTAACTCTGAAGATTTGGTCAATCATGCTTAGTACGAAGTTGACGAAGACTGTGAAGTGCTGGGAGAGTTATCCAGACTTTTGCAACAAGAAGAGAGGGCTATTCTGCCTCATGAAGAGTTGCTGGAAACCATCAACTTGGGAACAGAGGAAGACAAGAAAGAGGTAAAAGTGGGTGCCAACCTGGAACCAAGTGTCAAAGAGCGCTTAGTGCAGTTGTTGAACGAGTATGTTGAGATCTTTTCCTGGTCCTATGAAGACATGCCGGGATTAGACACGGATATCGTGGTTCACCGTCTCCCTACAAGAGAAGATTGTCCACCGATCAAGCAAAAGTTCCGTCGAATGAGGCCCGACATGTCTGAGAAGATCAAAGCTAAGGTAATGAAGCAATTCAACGTTGGCTTTCTGGCTGTCACTTCCTATCCACAATGGGTTGCTAACATTGTGCCCGTTCCTAAGAAGGACGGCAAAGTCAGAATGTGTGTGGAATATCGGGATTTAAACAGGGCTAGCCCCAAAGATGATTTTCCACTACCACACATCGACATCTTGGTTGACAACACAGCTCAACACAAGGTATTTTCCTTCATGGATGGATTCTCGGGATACAACCAGATCAAAATGGCCCCCGAGGACATGGAGAAAACTACTTTTGTCACGCAATGGGGTACCTTCTGCTACAGAGTGATGCCATTCGGACTGAAGAATGCCGGGGCAACCTATCAACGTGCCATGGTAGCTTTACTTCATGATATAATACATTATGAGATTGAAGTCTACGTAGACGACATGATAGCCCGATCACAGACAGAAGAAGAACACCTTGATCATCTACAAAAGTTATTTGTCAGGTTGAAGGAGTTTAAGCTCAGACTGAACCCAAGCAAGTGCACTTTTGGAGTCAGGTCTGGTAAACTTTTGGGATTTATTGTCAGCAACAAAGGCATTGAGGTTGATCCAGCTAAAGTAAAGGCTATACAAGAAATTCCTGCCCCCCGCACTGAAAAGGAGGTTAGAGGTTTCTTGGGACGCCTAAACTATATTGCGAGGTTCATCTCTCACCTAACATCTACCTGTGAGCCAATCTTCAAGCTGTTGAAGAAAGATCAGGTGGTTGAATGGAACAATGATTGTCAAGTTTCTTTTGATAAGATCAAGGAGTATTTACTGGAACCTCCTATTTTGATGCCACCCGTCGAAGGAAGGTCGTTAATCATGTATCTGACTGTTTTGGATAACTCAATGGGGTGCGTACTGGGCCAACATGACGAGTCTGGCCGAAAAAAGCATGTTATTTATTACCTTAGCAAACAGTTTACTGACTGTGAGACTCGCTACTCACTGCTCGAGAAAACTTGTTTCACTTTGGTATGGGCTGCTCGCCGGCTGAGGCAGTATATGTTGACTCATACCACTTTGTTGATTTCCAAGATGGATTCGATCAAGTATATCTTCGAGAAGCCTGCTTTATCTGGAAGAATCGCTAGGTGGCAAATGATCCTGACTGAGTATGATATCCAGTATACCACCTGTGATCGGTGGATCTGGAACTGACTGTTTAACGCTGGTTCGCGAAATGTCGCGGAAGCAAGAGTCGCCACCGTCTTTTATTTTCTCCAAATGGAAAGGACAAAAGCACAGAAAAATTCCTTAAAGAGATTGCTCTCGGTTCGGGAGGTAGGTTATAGAAAGGGAAGGTGTTAGCATCCTTTCTATCCATGGTTATCCATGGGCTCTTAGATACTTGCTCAATGTGTTTTCAAAATTGTTTGTTTGCTTTTCAATTGTGGGTTTAAAAAAGTTTCTTTGAAAAATTTCAGTTCGACTCGTACGTCAGAGTGTTTGAAAAATTTGCTTTGAAAGCTTTTGAAAATGTGTTGGTGTGAAAAGATTTCAGTTTGTTTTGAAGAGAGAAAGTATCCATGAGAACCTACCTACCCTAAGGAATTCGTCTGTGTAAATGTCCTTTAAAGTAGTGCCATCCCACCATTGAGAGGTAGGTAGCACCACCATTGGAGGTGTTCGGGTCAATTCGAGGTTCGGGGCATGGTGATCACCAGAGCAATGGGAAGACACCTTAGGAGCTACCCTCATGCCAGGTTCCCGGATCATGAGGACTTACTAAGACATCCTCTACTCGACGATCACCTTTCGAAAGGCAACAGTGAGGCGTACCCTAGGGGTGGTGTGTGCGATTCGTGTATCGTTTTCATTTGCATTTGTCTTTTGTCAAGTTCATTGTGATCTACGCTTGATTTTATTACGTCCATTCATTCTTGCATGCTTATTTAACAGTTAATATTTGCGAGGAAATAAATCTACAACTATTACAAATGGCGCGGGTCCACATCGCCAAAATTAAACTGGACCCGATTTGACGGAAAATAAAGCAAAGTAAAAGTGCGAGAAGTTACATTGTTACAACGCTTTGGGACATGTACATAATTATAATAAGCGACATAAAATAAATGCGCGAAATTAACAGTTAAAAATATGGGCGTTGGACCCTTTTGCAAAAAATTAAATTAATAAGGAATTAAAATAAAAAATGAAAATTAAATGTTTTTGGTACTTTTGTGTTTTTTATGATGTAATGGAAAAAAGAGAATTAATTACAATTAAAATAAAATGTCAAACCCTAATTCTGATTATTTTTTAGTTATTATGAAAATGTTATATTAACCTAAATTAAACCCTAATTTATTTATGTACATTTAATTATAAAAATAAAATAAATAAATAAATAATATTGTGATAAAAAAAGGGAAAATTTAAAAGGTATAAAAATTATCAATTAACCTAATTCTATATTTTTAGATTTTTAGTTATTAAAAAGAATTAAAATTGCAACCTAATTAAAACTAAATATTTACATGCTAATTTATTTAGAAAAAATAATTAAAATAAAATAATTATTAAATTTTTGTCTTTTCTGAATTTTTGTGAAGTTTTTTTGTATTTTGTTAAAAAAAAAACAATTAATTAAATTAAGACAATAAAACAAACAAACAAATAATTAAAAATAATAAAACATAAAGAAAATTAGAAAAGATAAAACCAGGGGGGTTTGCTGTCCCATTATGGAGGTATAATCCAAAATTTTGGGCCCAATAGGCAGTGGCCTGTTTGACTTTCTGAATCATGTGTGACACGTTTGACTAAGGCGTAGTATGCTCTTTGAATCTATGCCTTTGGTGTGGTCGTCTGGGACACGTGTATGCTTGGATCATGAGGTGTATGGTGAGTCTTAGGATTATGCCTGCATGGGAGCTTGAATTGAAAAATAATGTTGAGAATTATACAGACCTGGGACTCGAACCCAGGTCTTGGACGTTGCAAGCTCAACACCTGTGCCACTACGCCATTTGATGCGTTGTTATTATATAATATCAAATAAACAATATAAAAGAAAAGAAAAATTAGTGATGGAAAACGCGCGAAATTCAAAAGCAACCAATCCCTGCGTACCACGGACCCATCTTCTTCATCGTGCCTGCCTGAAACAAATTTATCAAATATTTAACGGGGGTTTTAAACCCCCCCAAAATAGGCTTATTTTCAGAATAGCGAATAGGCCACACGTGCATATAAATTAAGCGCGACCATTGCAATCTCTTCGTCCAAACTCCCTGGTTTTGATAATGGTATTATGACTGGCTAATTTTACAGTACCAAGAAGTCCCCAATTCAAAATCTTGCAAACCCTAGAATATGAACATGGTAAAATCGCGTGTATGGCACAAAAATGCAATTGAATACGATGGTTAGCTTCACAATCAAATAAGGAATAAGAATCAACAATTAAATTTCACAAAGAATGCCTAAAATATGCTATGCGATTCTGAGTTTTTATGAAAAAAAATGGGCTTCTGTATACCGATTCCACGCGTGTTGATGGTTGTTCTTGATTGGGGAATGCTCAGTGATGTTTCAGGAAGCTGTTGGACTATGAATTGTGCCTTGAATTGACCTCTAGCACTGATTTCATATTTGAGTTTTATCAACAATTTTCTAAGTTTTTCTATTGTTCTTCTGCGCAGCTTCGAGTCTCTAAGGCTTAGGGTTGTGATTCTCATTATGTATGGAAGCTATTAGGTCAACAAAACTTGATCAAATCCATGGCAATAATGATTTTCAATATTTGATTTCCTTAAGATCCTTTCCATATTTTTTCATGTGCAATTTTTTTCAATCATGCCAAATCAAACCAAATCTTGCCATATTGGGATGTGCACGTGATATTGAGAGTAAAACATGCATGAAAAGATTTTTTAGGTCAAGTTTGATATTTTTCATGTATTTAAATAACTTAAATGAATTAATATTAATATAAATTCAAATAAATAAATAAAAAATGAGAAAATACTTCCCTTTGGGCCAAGTGGTCGTGCATATGCTTGGAATGATGAATCATGGAAGAAAAATGGGCCCATTAGCAAATTTACGTCATTTGAACCATTGTTGACTTTTCAAAATATCCAAAAATTTCCCAACTTCCACAAGGCATAACTTGCTCAATTTTTAAGCTTTTCACATGTTCTTGGACATTTTGGAAAGGTCTTTGAGTCCTTTAACCAATGCCTTTGGTACCATGTCATTTTGATTTACCAATCTCAAGTTATGGCCTTTGACTTAAAGTCCCTTTTTGTTGACTTTTGAAAATGACCTAAAATGTTGAAATTGATAACTTTTTGTGAGAGCATTTCTTGGACTTGGAATATGAAGATGAATTGTAGGAAATGTCTTTCTCTTCAAAATGAGCTTTGGATGGAATTTTTCTGATAATCCATGTGAAAGTTATGCCCTGGTCAATTTCAGTTGACTTTTTCAACTATCCAAATATAGTAACTTTTGCATCTTTGATGATTTCTGAGCCAAATTTTGAGAATCATGATCAAGCATTGATCAAATGATGTTTGTGGCTTCAAAATGATATGTTGACCAAAAATTTGAACTTTTGACTGTCAAATGACCATTTTGCCCCTACAGTTGACTGTAGTGCAATTTAGGGTTTTGACTGTGCAATTTTGAGCTGAATGCCTTGAAACTTGATATGAAGATGCTTGACCATATTTGTAGGCATATGAGACTTGATTGGGCCTTTGAAAACTTAATTTTCTTGATCAGAACCCAAACCCTAGTTTTGACTGTATAGGAGACAGTTGAACTGCACAACCCTTGGGGAATTTTGTGACTTGACTTGGCAATTTCTTGAAGAATATGGGAGGGCAAATTTTGGGGTGCAACACCACCCAAAAAGCTATAAAGGGGAGTGTACTAGCTGACCATCTAGCTCATCAAGCCATCGAGGATTACCAATCTATGAGATTCGACTTCCCTGACAAGGAAATCATGACATTGGACAACATTGAAGGTAACGGACCGTATGACGGACCTAAACAAGGATCCCGATGGACCCTGTACTTTGATGGTGCTTCAAATTCACTTGGCAACGGTATCAGTGCGGTACTCATTTCTTCAGAAGGTTGCCATACACCCTTCACTGCCCGACTTTACTTCAGCTGTACCAACAACATGGCTGAATATGAAGCTTGCATCTTTGGTCTCAAGGCTGCTATAGACTTGGGAATCAAATCTTTGGTCATATTTGGGGACTCGACTTTGGTTATCAGTCAAGTCAAAGGAGAGTGGGATACTAAACATCCTAATCTTATCCCATACAAAGAACATGTCCTGACATTATTGCCTCATTTCGAGCAGATTACTTTAGAGCACTTCCCGCGAGAAGAAAATCAGATGGCAGATGCTCTGGCTACAATGTCTTCCATGTTTAAACTCAACTGGGATAACGAGGATCCCCAAATCACCATTGAGCGAATGGACAAACCTGCACACTGTCATGAGATTAATACCGAAGAAGTAGTGGAACAACTCTGGTTTCATGAAATCAAAAGGTATCTCCAGACTCGAGAATACCCTGAAGGAGCTTCCGTCAATGACAAAAAGTTCTTAAGGAGGTTCGCTGCCAAGTTCTTCCTAAGCAATGGCATCCTTTATAAGCGCAACCATGATTGTGTTCTACTTTGTTGTGTGGACAAGGTTGAAGCAGAGTTGATCATGACCGAAATACACAGTGGCACATTCAGCACCCACTTGAGCGGACATACGATGGCCAAGAAGATTCTAAGGGCAGGCTACTACTGGTCTACCATGGAAGCTGATTGCCATCAACATTCCCGTACTTGCCATAAATGCCAAGTCTACGTCGACAAAGTACATATTCCTCTTGTTCCCCTCAACGTTCTGACAGCTCCTTGGCCATTCGCAATGTGGGGCATTGACATGATTGGAGAGATCAAGCCTACGACATCCAATGGACATCGTTTCATCCTGGTGGCTATTGATTACTTCACCAAGTGGGTCAAAGAAGCTTCATATGCCTCTGTTACAAAGAATGTAGTTGCCCGCTTCATCAAGCAGAATCTCATATGCCGGTATGGTATCCCCGACAGGATTATCACGGATAACGGTACAAATTTGAACAACACTATGATCACCGCTCTATGCGAGCAGTTCAAGATTTATCATCACAATTCATCTCCCTATCGGCCAAAGATGAACGGTGTTGTTGAAGCCGCGAACAAAAATATCAAGAAGATCATTCAAAAGATGACAGTTACCTATAAAGACTGGCATGAGATGTTACTGTTTGCTCTGCATGGATATCGTACCACGGCGCGTACTTCAACAGGGGCAACCCCCTTTTCTTTGGTATATGGCATGGAAGCTGTTTTACCTATGGAAGTTCAGATTCCCTCCTTGAGGATTATGAAGGATGCCGGTTTAAGTGAAGACGATTGGATCCAGACCCGGCTTGATCAACTTAACTTGATCTACGAGAAACGACTTACTGCTTTTTGTCATGGTCAGACGTATCAAAAACAGATGATCAAGGCTTTCAACAAGAAAGTCAGGCGTCAGGTATATCAAGTCGGAGATCTTGTAATCAAGCGGATTATCTTGCCGCAAAGTGATCCCAGGGGCAAGTGGACTCCTACTTACGAAGGACCATTTGTGATCAAGAGTATTTTTTCTGGTGGGGCAATGATTCTGACCACCATGGACGGCGACGACTTGCCACACCCTGCGAACGCAGACATAGTCAAAAGATACTACGCATAAAACGACCCGACAAGTCGAAAACCCGAAAGGGCGGCTTGGGCAAAAATGGGCATCCCGGTGAATCGAAAAGGGCGGTTCAGGAAAAAATTAGGGATAAACAAAAAATCTGTACACCCGGAAAGTTGAAAACCCGAAAGGGCGACTTGGGAAAAAAAGGGTTTCTCGGTGGATCGAAAACCCGAAAGGGCGGTCCAGGCAAAAGTTAGGGAATTAAAAGCGTATGACTATGTCTCGTCGGATCACTTTAAGAACAATCTCTTCACCCACAAGCTCCAAGCTTCTGATCAATCCAATCACCAGCGGACGAAGCAGCGAATGGACAAGATACTCAGAGTTGTGAAGGCTATAGCAGAATGGGAACCCCATGGAATTGTTACACATAGCCATCTTTCTTTTTGTATAAAATTTTTCAATTTTTACGAAAACATTCTCTTACTAGGATGTTTGTCTCCTTTGTACAAAGATACTTATAAAAGTTAATACAAAGATAATTCAAAGTGCAGAAATTTGCTTGCCTTTCCTTCTTTTTACCCTTATGTTTTATTTGAAAAACGTCCAAAGATTTGTTAAATAGGCATATGCATTTGAACATAATCACTGCTTACAAATAAAACGAAATTGAGAAAGGATAACTACTGATAGGTTGAAGGTATGGGAAGATATATTTGTGCTATTCCAGAAGAATTCCCCTATAGTACATCATTCAGATCCTCAACAAAGCTAAAAATTTGGAGTATATTTCCCCAGCGGAGTTAAATTTCAAGATCCCCTAGTGGAGCCCGAAAACCCTGAAATACATATCCCTAGCGGAACCAGAATATTCTAAACCTTCTTCCCCAGCGAAGTCAAATTTCCAACTATCAACCCCCGGTGGGAACCGTTCAACTTCCCCCAATTTCCCCAGCAGGTTATCTTAAAAGTCTGAAAACCAAGCAGATAACAGTGAACTTCTTGGCTTATCCCAACTAGGATGCTTCCCCAATAGATTGGCGTATAACCCAAGCTCCTGATTTCACCGGCCGAGTAAACATTCTCCCCACAGAGTTATTTCCCAGCAGATCGAAGATTCTTGGTTTCATTTCTCCAGCAGAAGCCTCCTAGGTTTTAACTCTCCAGTAGAGATTTTCAGAGTTTTCCTTATTTCCCAGGAAAGTCATGAAGGATCCTCATTCCCCGCAGAAGTTGTCAGAACCCTTGTAAATCCCCACAAGTCACCAAGGATTTTCAATCCCCAGCATTGGTCCAAGGATTTCTCATTTCTCAAACAATCAGAGATCTTTAATCCCCAAGCAGTCAGCAAGGATTTCTCATCTTCAACAATTAAAGATTTGTTTTGGAATCCCCAGCATCGGTCAAGGATTTATTTTCCCCGGTAGCAGTCAAAGATTTGTTTATCTCCAGTTATCAAGGATTTATTTTCCGCGGCAAGACATCTAATCAGCTTACATGCACATCCATTACATTCATATATCATAAACATTGATGAAACACAGTTCATTGCATCATACATATCATGCAACATAACTTTGTGTTTTAGTTAACATTTTACCCTTATCAGGATAAGATTAAAAGGCTATCGTTAACAATTATTCAGATACAGACTAGATACGCTCCAGACACGACGGCCATTCTATCTCTCATTCAGATTCAACTATCAACTTCAAGTTCAGACACGCTCCAAACACGGATGCCAGTCTGGCCCTTACACGAGAAGTTTGATTCTCCCCAGTGCAGTCGCCACAGAAGTCATTTTGTCACTTGTTCAGATCCCAGTTACAGTTTCAGATACACTCCAGACACGGAAGTCATTCTGCTACTCATACAGGTCTCAACTTCAGATACAGTCCAGATACGCTCCAGACACGGTTGCCATTCTGCCACTCATTCAGAACTTATCCCTAGCACACAGTTGCTCCATATACAGATGTTTCTCTGTTACCCATTCGGAATACAGATACACTCCTGGCATGGCAGTCATTCTGATATTCATTCAAAGATCAAATACAGCTACAGCTCGGATATGCTCCAAACACGGACGCCATTCTTTTGCTCATACAGACTCAGCCTCCAGATACAGTTCAAATGCATTCCAGACACGGATACCATTTTGATGCTCATTCTTCTGACCTACAATATTGCAGTTCAACAAACATTCTTGGATGGCATCTTTAAGCCCATCTCCAGCAAGATTCTACCATCTCAAAATGGCATCTTTAAGCCCATTCCCTCAACAATATTTTGACGAGTGCAAATTTACGGGCACTCTAGTGTCCAATCCTCTTTTACCTTCGAGTCGCGAAAGGCAAAGCTTGCCAATCTAACTCTTCAGGTTCAAGAAGATTGAACAGGGGCAACTGTTGTACCCCAAAATTTTCCCTCTCATTTTATCAACATTTCTCATCACAAGGCTCTTGGAACTCAAGATCAAGCTAGGGTTTGCCCTGCTCAAGACACCTCCTTGCACTGTTGACCTAAATTAGGGTTTGAGTTTGCACAAGGATGTTTTGACCTACAATGCCCAAAGTTAATTTCATACTTCATGTTGGACTCATAAGTTTGCCCATACCAAGTTTCAAGCCTTGATTCAAATTTTTGCCCAGTCAATTGGACAGTTGGCCTAAAAATCAGCTGTATTGGGGAAAAAAGTCAACTGTGACCAATTTACAGTCAAACCTCATGAATTTTGGCCCACATCAACATTATGAACTCATATGAACCATTTGATCAAGTTTGGATCACAATTCCACAAGAAATTTGATCAGATCACCAAAAGGACAAAATGGTCATTTTTAGGGTTTTGACTGTACAAAAGCAATTTTTGACTGTTTGACCTAGCCAATGGCAAATTAAGCTCAACCATGGACTCAAGGAATCAATGACATTATCTTTACCCATTCAACAAGTTCAAAAGGTCTCAAATGCATAGGATTGACAGATGAATTTTTCAGTCAACTGATCAAAATTTGACTGAAAGTTGCTGCATTGCTCAAAAGAACCCCAGGCCTCACTAAAAGTTGCTGCATTGCCATACTCGTGTCCAGCTGAAACAGGTTTTTCATGAACTTCTATCTCTCTATTTAGGAACATTTAACCTTAGGTTTATGAATAAAAGATGTTGTACTCATTGCCATGAAACCATACATATGCTCAGTTTTCATTTATATTAAACGTGCTAAGAGAATTTCATCCATGAACTTTCTGAAAAAACTAGGTTAGAAATTAGGGCCAGAGAAATTCTCTCTGGTCTTTGAGAGTTAGATTAAGTTTTTTATATGGTTAGAATCGTGGTTTGATGCTCTACAAGTTTCATGTTTTGAGTTTTGTCAAAAGATCACAAATACAGGAGATACGAGTTTGTGTAGCAAGCGCGCGTTTTTTCAAAGTCTGGAGGTAGAAGATGAAGCTGATGGGCTGGGCTGGCTTGTTTTTGCTTCTAACACCTTCTTTTTCAGTTTCACACCCCCTGGCCAATTTCTTTGTATTTTTATTATTTTTGCATTTTTATTTCATTTCTGACTTTGATATTCTATTTTCAAACATAAAAAATACTTGAAAAATATTTTCATAATTTTTTACATTTATTTGGTATTTATTTTAATTATTTCTAATATAAAAAACAATTTAAATACTTATGTTATTTGTTAAAACTTGAAAATAATGCAAATAATACCTTTATTTTCATTTCCATTTTTATTCACATCAAAAATATTTTCCTTAATATATTGTATTTTTATAAATATTTTATTTTATTTTTACATACTTAACATATTTAATATATATATATATATATATATATATATATATATATATATATATATATATATATATATATATATATATATATATATATATATATATATATATATATATATATATATATATATATATATATATATATATATATATATATATATATATATATATATATATATATATATATATATATATATATATATATATATATATATATATATATATATATATATATATATATATATATATATATATACACATATATACTTTTATTTTATTAAATACTTAGAAATAAAATACAAAAATATTATATTTTTATTTTATTATTTATACTAAAAAAATACCCTTTTTTAGATATATTTCATTTTTATACATATTAATATATTTTATACATAAATAATACATTATATTTATTTTCTTAAAGAAATTAGGATTTTTACCCTAAAACAAATAAAATTAACCTTTTATTTATTTCTTTACACCTTTTTTACATAAAAAAATACTTTTGCATACATGAACAAATAAAATTCTTTTTTGCATAATACATCTTATTTAATATTTATTTATCTTGTTTAATTAAATATTGCTCATTTATTTTATTTGTACAAAGAATTCAATTTGGATGTAATAGTAATTAGGGTTTTATATTTCATGTCAAATACCCCCTATTCAAAATTGTACCCCCTCCCTATATCAAAGTTGTAATAGCTTAGATTATTTTTACGCACTTAATGCTTTCAATTATGCCATGATTAGAGAATTAGGGTTTGTATGCAAAATCAAAACCAACAAATAGTTTGACCTAATCAAAGACAAAAATGCATGAAAAAACAAAAACAATGCACACTTGCACCCCTAGGGTTACAATCCACTTGTTGCCTTCAAAAATGGGCCATGGTATGCATGCTAAGTGCTTTGGCAAAACAAAAACAAAAACAAAACAAAGATCATAGTCCCTCGATGACGTTATCTGAGTTGCCTACACAAAATGATCAAGTCCCTTAAGAAAATTGCCAAAAATACTTGACGCAATTGTTATCATGGTCTATACGATGACCCGCGCATGTCTCGTTTAACATCCTAACACAAGGTTGTTCACCAAATACAATGGTGAAACAACACTGTTAAAAGGGTTAAAAACATAAGAAAGATCTTTGAGTAAAATAAGGTAGATAGTTCTTAGTTACTTGATCAAAACTTGCAAAAACATCCTTGCTATTTTCAAACACACTTCACAACACATTTCCCAAATCAAACTTTCAAACATTGAAAACTTTTCAAAAAGACAAAAACACCTTTGTATACATTCAAACAAGAATCATTACAAAGGTTGCCACAACGATGGCCTCTTTTCAAAACATCTTTCAAAATCACACACAAAGCACCATTTCAAACAATTGAATAGCACCATTTTAAACAATTTAAAAGCAAAGCAAGTGATCTAAACAAGTAACTAAGAGCCCATGGATAACCATGGATAGAAAGGGTGCTAATACCTTCCCTTTCTATAATCTACTCCCTGAACCCAAGAAAACATCTCAAAGGTCTTTCCTGTGCTTTTTGACCTTTCCTTAGGATAAAATAAAAAGTCGGTGGTGACTCTTGCTAAACCGAAACATTTGCGAACACAAACGCAAAACCTCAAGTCAGTTCTCCCACCGTATCACAGCGGGCATTCTGGCTTTAGCGGCAAATGATGTTCCACAATATCAATATCCAAACCAGGCATGTCTTGGTAAGACCAAGCAAAGATGTCCATGTACTCTTTCAATAACTCAATTAACCTGCTCTTTACATCAGGATAAAGCAATGCTCTAATCTTGACTTCTTTCGGATCTTCCTCTGTACCCAAATTGATTGTCTCCAACGGCTCTTTATACGGTTGAATGACACTTTCTTTGCGCTCAAGCAACCGTGAAACCTCTACTGGGATTTCATCATATTGTTCTTCTTCGGCCACATACGCAGGATATTCAAAGTCAGGAGAGGATGCAGGGTCATTGTATTCAATAGGTTTTTTAATTAATCTGCACATATGATTTATGATTGCTTTTAGAAACTGGCACATATATCAAGTGATTATGCAAATTTATTTACAGTTATTATTTATTCCAAAAGGTTTTTTTTTCTGATTATCATTTTTCAAAGAAAAAGCAGAAAATAAAAACACAATTTGAGAATCAAAGATAACTTTTATTAATGATTTTAATGATAAAAGCAAACAGATAAGCTCATACAAAATCAACTTTCACCTTGGGCAGAGTGAAAGCTTTTTGAAAAGATTAACAAAAACATATTACTTTGAGACATGGATGCAAGAGGGAACATCAATAGTGACCCAGTTCTGGACTCTGACTCTATGTGTCACATAGTTCGGCATTTCCTGCTATTCTTCGTCCTTCACAATAGCATTGATCCTAGAAACAGTTGGATGAAGGTAACCTCCATTGTGGAAAATATCATGATACTTGTCCAAAGCAATCTTTGGCTTTATGTTCTCACTTTTGTCATTCTTCGCAGAGAATCCTAAACCAGCCTTATCCTTGTTCATCGGCGAGTCAACAATCTTCCCCCATACTTTGCTAGGGTCGTTATGCACAACCTGCTAAGCATCTTCGAATGAAACCATATAATTATCATTCTCTCTTACATTATCGAAGGATAAAGCTTGGAATTGAGTTCCAACAACAGCTTCATCCTCTTCCAAAACACTGAAAGAGTATAAATGATATATTAACAATGCTTGCTCTCCATTTATGAAAACCACTTTTCCTTCACGCACGCACTTCATCTTTTGGTGCAAAGTTGAAGTGACAACCCCTGCCTCGTGTATCCATGGTCGTCCCAGTAAACAACTGTAAGTGGGCACAATATCCATAACTTGGAAAGTAATCTGAAATAAGTGTGGGCCTATGTGAATAGGCATATCCACTTCCTCAATAACAGAATTCCTTGATCCATCGAAAGCTTTTATAATTATACCACTTGGGCGCATGGGAGCTCCTTGATACTTCAGCTTCATCGGTGTGCTCCTCAGTATGACATTTAAGGAGGGACCATTATCAATCAGCACATTTGACAATGAATCATTCTTACAGTTCATGGATATATGGAGGGCTAAATTATGATTCCTTACTTCGTCAGGAAATTCGTCATCACGGAAGCTTAGGTTATTACAGGATGTAATATTCCCTACCACACTGCTGAATTGGCTCAATGGCATATCACTTTCCATAAAGGCTTGATCCAACACTCTCATTAAAGATTCTCTATGGGAAGCATAATTCATCAGCAAGGCCAGAATAGATATCTTTGAAGGAGTCTGCAACAATTAATCTACAATCCTATAGTCGCTCATTTTGATAATTTTCAATATGTCATCCACATCTTTTTTTAGAGTAGCACCACCGGACTCCCCTACTAATTTCTTAGCTTCAACACTTTCAACAACCTTCTTATCGGCACTGACATTCCATCGAATAACAGGCGCGAACACACGACCATTATAGGTCACTCTATTGGCCTCAACAATATTCTCGACATTAGACAAAGGTTGGATGGGAACTTCCACACCATCCTCTAGAATTGTAGCATTGTATTTGTACGGTACGACTTTGTCTGATTTCTAAGAAACAGGACCCAGAAAGCAAATCACTACTGGAGATACAACTGGCTTGCTACAGTATTCAATCTCGACAAGGGTAGAATCATTGAAACACGGCACAATAACATTCACACCTTCAGAATATTTGGTCATCACAAAATCATTGTTGGAGAACATATCTTCATCCTAGGAAAATAATTCATCTGCAGAAGCATATTTATCATCTAACACAGTCTCAGCCAAGCAATCTTCAATCACATTAATCACATTGTAATCATCTCTATGTCCTGAAACTTTGATAGTATCATTATCTAATAACAGCTGAATACCCCTTCTCACAATGGAACAACCACAAGAGCCTCTGTAGCAAACTCAACAAGATCTATAGTGGTGTTCTTCTTGACCTTCCATGTGGAATAAGGTGGCGTGCAATTGCACCAAATCATCATTCATATGGTTCACGTCAAAGATCCAAAATTCTCTAGGACATCCAAAGACCATGTCCACTTCTTCCTTGTATTCTGCCCTAGGCCGGATTATATGAGTGAGGCCTTCATCCATCATTTCCTATAAATCAGCCTTTATCTTATCACACCCTTGTATATTAGTACTGCAGGTACAACAACTAGCATGATCACGCGTATAGTAACTAAATTCATAGAGGTCAGTGTGTATCTTTACCAAATCTCCTCTAACCAGGTTAATATCAAAAATTTGAAAGTCCTATGGACAACCAGCAACCATGTTAACATCATTTGTTCCTCCATGTTTTGGCAAAGGATTATCTTTTATGTTAGGGCAGACATCTTTAAAGCACAAAATGCCATATCTCACCATTTTTTGTACCTCCGGTTTTAGAGGATAACAGTTTTCCACATTGTGCCCTGGTGCTCCCTGATGAAAAGCACACGTTTGATCTGCCTTATAATACCAAGGTAAAGGTGATGGTATAGCAGGGGGTGGCCTAGTATGAACCAACTTTTTCTGAATCAATGTTGGGAGTAGCTCTGCATAAATCATAGGGATAGAGTCAAAATCCTCTTTCCTCTGATATTTCCCTTGATTTCCCCGAGGGGCTGGTCTTTGATAATCGACTATGGTCGAAGCCGTATTGACAACTGGAGTTACTGAAGCAACCTGTTGGTGGTGCTAATGGTTTCTTCTAGGAGGATTAACCCTTCTCTCTCTTGAATAACAGCATTTGTATCTCCTTCTTTCTTTTTAGCAAACCCATATGACAGTTTCTTCGTACTTCTGGAATTTTCACTTCTTGTCAAGCGACCCTCTCTTACAGCTTCTTCCAAACAGACACCCATTCCCACCATCTCGGTAAAATCACTTGGCGCACTCTCCACCATTCTTTCATAATATAAAGCACCTAGAGTCTTCATAAAAATCTTCATCATCTCTTTTTCTTCCATTGGAGGGATCACTTGGGCGGCTACTTCATGCTATCTCTGTGCATATTCTTTAAATGGCTCTTTGTCCTTCTGGACCATTTCCCTGAGTTGATCACAGTCAGGTGCCATGTCCAAATTATATTTGTACTGTCTAATAAATGCTTCACTCAGGTCGTTAAAAGTATGAACATTGGCACTATCCAGGCTCATGTACCATTTTAATGTTGCACCAGTCAAAATATCTCGGAATAAATGAATTAACATGCGTTGACCATCGGTGTGAGTAGACATCCTCCTCACATACATTACTAGGTGAGCACGAGGACAAGTATTGCCCTTGTATTTCTTGAATTCCGATACTTTGAACTTCGCGGGTATTTTCACATTTGCAACCAAGCACAGATCATTCACATTCAGCCCAAACAATTCTTTTCCTCTGAGGGCCTTCAACTCTTTCTACATTTTATCAAACGGATCCTGAAAATCGTCTATTCAATCATAGACACCCAAGATTTCACTTGGTGGAGGAATAGGGTGATACATTTCATCATTAACAAATGACACATCATTTCCCGAAGGAGGTGCAGCATAGTGAATCTCATTTCTAGCAGTGGGAGTAATATGCACCACAGGAGGTGCATGAGCAGCAGCATCCTGAGCAAATGGAGCAACCTGAGCATCTTGATTATAGCCTTATGTGATGAAGTTCTCTGGAATTCCCCACAGATAACCCTGAGGCGTACAATTCTAAACAACAGTAACTGGAGTAGCAGAAACAGGAACTGTCGGAGCTTCGGAAATAACTGCTGTTTGTTGAGGTTGAGCAAGTGGTGGCTGATTCTGAGCAGCCACCAATGATTCCATCAAAGAAGTGAGATTGAATATACCAGCCTTCAGAGCAGTAACTTTTTCGTGCAACTCGTGATTCTCTTGTTCTAGATTATCCATCTTCCTTCTGGAATTAGCCTGAGTATTGTACTTGTGAGACAGCTTGTTAAATGAAGCAAAGAAGCACAGTAAGACACCTGGATATGAACAGAAATGCAAGAAGTATGTACAATATTATGCATGATGTGCAATGCACATTATTTATTTTATTATTAATATTTCATGGAACTCAAAGATTTATAGACAATTTGCAAATATTAAAGTTCTAACACATTTGAAATACTGAAAATCTCATTATAATAACTTCAAAACGGATTACAACTTTCTAGTACAAGTTTCAATGATCCCAAGTACAAGATAAGATAAGAATCTAAGATCCTAAGAAAGCAAATCTTATGAAGATCACTCCACACATTGACGCTTCCATGTGAGTCCTGTAATCTGAGATTTCAACTGCTTGCTCTCTTATGTAAACCTGTTGGCGACCTCTTTCCAATCACCAGAGCCCGTAAGTAAGCAACTAGGTCCTGACTGAGCTCTAGAGGAAAATAAATCCTCTTGCCTCTCTATCGTCTCTACAGCACGACTCTCAAGAATCTCGATCAGGTCATCTTTCTATTTCAAGTCTTCTCGGTAGGACACCTCTAAAGTCTGGCACTTATTCTTCCAAGCCTCCTTTTCCTACTGCATCCTGACTAAGGCAAGTTGAAGTTCTTCCACATTATCTAATAGGGGAGGAGTGGTTTTTACAAACATATCAAGCATGGGTGCTTCACGGGAACACAACATCTTTAACTGGATGGCTCTTGCTTGTACCCACTAAAGATAAGGCTCCAAAGAAATAGCTCTTCTAGGTCCCAAGTCTTTCCTGCTCTTCCTGTGAATGTGACGCCAAGCCTTCACAATCTCCTCTTTAGCTTCCTTATGAACCTCTCCCTCTTTAAGGAAGAAACCACTCAAATGAATACTATTTGGCTTATCCCTCATCGGATATCCAAGTTGTTGTCATGCAAGAACAGGATTGTAGTTAATTCCTCCCTTTGTACCAAGAAGATGTACATTGAGGAAACAACCACAACTATCAACAATATATACATCATGGTAAGCCTGATGGTATCAAACAATATTTGAATGAGTGAGGGCCATAATCTTTGGATCCCAACGCGGTTCCTTCCTGACATCCTAGAAAGCATCAGACCGAGGCAAGTGAGAAATAAACCATTGATACAACAAAGGCGTGCAACAAATGATCATTCCTCCATGGTAAGAATCTCGAAGATGAATAGAGTAATATGCATCACCCAATAATGTAGGGACTATATTCCCAATCATAAAGATCCTAATGGCATTGATATCCACAAATTTGTCGACATTAGGGAATAAGAACAATCTGTAAGCAAGTAGAGCAAAGATGGCCTCAAAAGCAACCATACTCTTATTCCTAGCAAAGTAGTAAGATTTCTCCAATAAGAACTTAGCGGGTAATCCTCTAATCCCTCCTTTGGTAGTCATGTGGGCTTTAACCTCAGACTTCCCCAAATGGATCAAAGCAGCAACCTCATGAGATTTTGGCTCCCCCTCCAAACTAGTAAAAGGAACATGATCGGTAATAGGTAAACCCAGTAGATAAGAATACTCTTCCAATGTAGGCATCAACTGATAATCAGGGAAAGTAAAGCATTGATACATCGGATCATAGAACTGGACCAATGTCGAGAGAATACCCTGCTTCATCCTGGGCTTCATAACAGAAATGATGGACCCATACTTCCTCCGAAAATCTGTAGAACTCTCGATCTCGGGAATTAGACTCATAAACTCATCTATCTCGGGATCTTTGAAACTGTACTTCCGAGTCTTTCTTTTTCCAGACTCCATGGTAAAAAGTACCTGGGATATTCACAAAGAGTCAACTTTTAAGTCCCTTGAAACAAAATGTTTTAAAGGATTCTCATGGGTGCATGAATGCATGATGCAACAATCACACACAAGATCACAAACATAGGGTTCATAGATTCAACATCACGAGCATGAGGTCGAAGGTACTACCCACAAGGTATGGTCTAAAAGTTTATCACCTGCCGAACAAGGTTCTAAGAGGTTCCCCGGGTCTACATCCTTCTTTCAGATATTACCAACTTACCGATTAACTCGGTAATTAGCAATATTCTCAGAAAAAACTCGTCCGAGCATAGTATCGTGTGACAACCATTTTCGGATTACTCCACCATAGCTTCCGCACTACACCTAAAAGGCTAATATGGGTTAAAGGTTCTATGATTCTCAGTTTCAGCAGGCTCCCAAGTCGAAAGCATCACGTCTTCCTGATTACTCGGTAAATGACACTACAGTCAAAGAGCCTCCACTAAGTGAGGGATTTCATGTCTCCTTTTTTGGGATTACTCCCTCAAAGTTAACATGACTATATCGTCCGTCCTATCTTAAGTTTTCCCAAGTTCGGGTATAGGACTCATGAGAAATCACCAAGCACCCTGAAAACCAGAAATATCCAGACAAACATATATACATCACATAATATACAACAGATAATAACACATACACAAATAAACAAAGATAGGCTCAACCCACTTAGGGATAGATCAGCAATAGGTCAATCTTTCCCCAGTGAAGTCTCCATTTTTTCTTTAGCGGTAGAAATGTTAAGACAAATCCATTGGATTGACTTGACTCGCATAAATCAAAATAAAAATCTCCACCACGCTTTATTGTTTCCAAAGGAATGGGAAAAGAGTGAGTAACCCAAAAGATGGGAAGAGAGTATATGTCTGGGGGTTGGTTATGCAAAGGGAAGGTATTAGCAGCCTAAACATCTACGGTACTCCACAGGAACCTCTTTGGAAATCTATGTATCTTGGCTATAAATGTTGTATACAAAAATAGATTATGGGGATGAGAAAAGAAATAATTTTTATAATTTTTGCACCCTCTGCGGTTGTGAACCTTTAGTGCCTACGTACCACCTTCCATGCAATAGGGTATCAGGGTACTCGTAGTTCACCTTTAGAAAAAATTTAAAACACAAGTGTGTTGATTAATTTTAAGAGATAAGACATCACTATCGTATCCGAGTAGAAAACATACTTACTGCCCATGATTATGAGAAGGGATAATTTGTGTCATCTCAAAGTGGAGGACATAAATTGGATTTTAAAATCAATAAAGCTTCACTCAACACCCAAGTGGAAAATATCTCACTTCACTATATATCGTATAAGTATAGTAGCTCACATCACTACAAGGATTGACAAGAGTCTAATCATTTTGAGAAAATTTTAAAGCAAAAGGAGAAAGTGGCAAAATAGTTTGAATGAGATTGATTGAATTTTATTCTTATCACAAAAAATATCAAAGTATTATTAAATTGATTGAAGTTTGATTAAGAAAATATTTTGAAAGTGCATGGAAATAAGTCCAAGTTTATTGTGAAAGCGGTTCAAGTTTAGAAAACAAGAATAATTTTGGAAAGGAGGGAGAAGATTTTTGAAATTAAAGAAGGTGGGAGGATATGAAGGGACTATCATAAAGCATAAAGTAAAAGCTAGGGAAAAGAACTGTCTAATCAACAAGAAGCAAACACTTGACATAATAAGTCAATGTAGAATTCTCATCCTTTGGATTTGAAACCAAACAACCAAATATAATAAACCTCTTAAGAAAACCAAGATTCAATTGCATTAAGTCTTCACAAAAATTGGACAGAGTAACGGCTGTATACAGATGAATTTCTGATCACAAACAAAGCATATAATCACAATAACCTGCACACAAAGAAAATAAACAACCCAGTGTCTTGGGTAAACCCCGAAAGCTTCAAACAAAATAATATTTGAGGTCACAAGGTCTCAAGGTAGGTCAAGGTCTCTAATCCTAAGTCCAAGAAGTCCATCACTCTGTAATGTCAAGGATAGTAACCAAATATTCCAAGTAACATTAAAGTTTTTTTATAGTTGAAGTTTATTATTAGGTAACTTCAAAAAGAAATGAAACAACTCAAGTGAACAAAATAAAAATGACACAGAAGTAAATGCTCAAGTGAACAAAGATGAAAATAGCATGAAATGTAAATGATAAAACAAATGTGCTTAAAGTAAAGAGAATAAAGTAAAGGTACAAAATAAAGTCAATTGGTAGAAATTAGAGGTTAGCTAAATGACAATCTTGAAACTTGCATTTTAAACTCATTAGAAAATTGATAAAATCAAAGCCTCTCAACAACAAGTATCATTTTCTTTTTGTCAAGTATATCATTTATTTAAAATTCTCAAGGCAACCATAAATGATCAATGATGTTTAAGTGATTCACTTTGACCAAAGCTTATGAAGATTCATTAGAGGATTGATAAAAACAAAGCCTCCTAACAACGAATCTCAAGGTTATTCGATCAAAGGATTCAAATTAACATACTTTGTCTTAAAAACATGGGTTTAGGCCACGAATGATCATTTCTCGAATCGGGACAAAATTTAGCGCTATGTTAAGCAATCGTAAGTGGACTTATATAGAAGTCGCACCTATTTTGAGGTCGGTCAATAGTAATTTATGTGTCATATGTTTGGAGAAATGATATGTGTATCATCCTCTAACAACACGTGGTACAATAAGAAGAGGATAAGATGAAGAGGGATGGGATAAGAATTAAACCACATTTGAACCAAAAAATTTAATCAAACCATCATTAAAATCATCCATCCATTTTGGTGGAGTTAAAATTAACACCCAAGATCCAATGATGTTAATAAAGCTCATGATCAAAATCTCATAGTCCAAGATCAACCAGAATATATACAAAATAAAATTGTATTTAAAAATAAAGAAAAATATATTTTGAAATGGTTTTTAAATGAAGATAAAAGGAGAAAATAGAAACTATATTCAAAACATCTAAGAAAAATTAAATAAGACCATAGAAAAATCATAAATGAGCTCAAATATTTTTATAAAATTTTTAGTAATTTTTTTAAGTCAAAAACTATTTTTTAAATTAAAAGAAATAGGCAAAATAAATCAAAAATTGTGAAAAATAGTAAACTCGAAAATAAAAATAAAATGAGGTCACTAATATTTGTCAACAGGTCATTGGATCCTTCCATATATTTTTTTAGTATTTAAAAATTATGAAAAATATTTTTAAACATTTAAAACAATTCAAATAAAGTGAAAAAATAAAAACAAATATCAAAACACAAAATAAAATTGTGAAAAAATGATAATCAGAAAGAGAAAAATCAAAAGTATTTTTAAGAATTTTTTTGGATTTTTTGAAGTTAAAATGAACTTTTTTATGAGTTTTTGAAGTTTAAAACAAATAAAATATAAAAATCATAAAATAAAATAAAAACTAAAAAGATGTAGACCATTGGATCAATGTCAAAACGCGTTAGTAATCAAATCCAAGTGATCTGACATGTTGTGCATATCATGGACATTAGTAAATAAAGCACTGAATCAATTATTAAAATCAGATTTCAAAACCAAAAAAACAAATGACACGGTATCATTGGTTGGGAGATGACACGTTGGTCATCTTCAACCTCCAGCCACGTGAATTTCAGGTTTCTAAAATGGAAAAATTAGAGCTCGAGATCGGTACCATTCGCTTCGTTTCTTCCAAACGATTCCAATGGTACCCTCGTGAAAACTTTATGAAAGGTGTAGCTCAGCCATTTTGGAAGGAAAGATTTGAAAAGGGATTTGAAAATCCATGGCCAAAACTCACTTCCAGTTTAAAATAAATATTGCGACTAGAATCAGAATGATGAGAGCTTTAATACAGTACCAAAGTTTGAGAGAATTGGTGAAGGAATCTACCTATTGAAGTTCAAATTCAGAGCTCTGAAACTTGACTTGGCTAGCACGATTTAGGAAGTCTTAGAGCTTAGTTCTTCTTATGTTAGCTTCAATGAGGTTCAAGGATGAAGAATTGACAAAGAAAATGGATTGAGGAAAGCTGTAAAATCAAGTTCGAAGTTGTAGAAAAGTGGGTTCAAGAGGAAGTTTGACACGATGATTCTGGATCACTAAGCTTGAGAAAATGAATGAGGTATGATCCTCTATTTATAGGGAAAATAATGGGACGCTTAAGCGCGTGAAATGATGAAGTTTGGAGGGAAATCATGCGAAGTTGCAAACACGAAAAGTGTGACTTCTATTTTGCTCAAAACTCAACCAAAGCTTGTGTTCTAATCTGCTAATCATTTCTGGAAGTTCATTAAACATGATTAGAAGTAAAAACACACAGAAATTTTGTGTTTAGAGGCCAAGTCCAGGATTTCAAATTTTGACTTTGGAGAAAACTTTAGTTTCAAGGTACCATCTTTGAATCATGGTGTGCATGATTTAGGGAACCTTAGGACTTGATTCTTGATGCATTGGAAAGATGAGATCACAAACTATACAATGTGCAAAGAATGGAATCAAATGGATGCTTGAGCTGAAAGTTGTGATGAGTCAAAGTTGAGAAAATGATGTTGACTATTTGTACTTAGAAAAATTCTAAGTTTTTTTTCTTCAAAATGACCTATAATGTCTTGCATCCAAACATGGCCTTCCATTTAAAATTTGCTCTTGACCAAAAAAGATGGCATGAAGTAGACCTATTGAATGACATTTTGAGACTTGAATCATTTAATAACTCCAAAATTGAGAAACTTATGACTTTGTGAAGTTGGTGAAAATTCATGAGATGACCTATAATCTTTTGCATCCTTAGGGAATCTTCCTTCCATTTACAAGCTTAGCACATAAAAGAAGAGTTGAAGTTCACATCTTTAATATAATTGTGGAAAAAGAATGGGCTCAAGGAGATAAAAATTGACCAAGTTATGATCTTTTGAAGTGAGATAAGGGAATTTGATGGCTTATCTAGATGACTTGTAATCTTTCTTCATCATTAGTTATCTTCCACAAAAATATTTCTTGAGACTTTTGGAGTGAATTGTTGATAACCCTTTGAAGAGAAGCATGTTTTTAGAATCACTCAAAAATACCAAAATATGAGCAAGATATAGCCCTTTGAAGTTCAAAACCCTAGCCCCTAGAGCAACAAAATGCCTTGGAAACTCTTCTCACTTTTGACAAACCTTCTTGCACAAATACTTTTGTCATGTAAATAGAAGTTTTTGAGGATGATAATGAGAAACCATGGAAACCATAAACACTTCCAAACATTTATAATTGAGGTAGATATGCACTTGTGATCAAGAAATCAAAGGCTTATCTAATTAGGTCAAACTTCCTCCAATCAACCATTGCATCTTTGGACTATCTTTGACAACTTGAGGAATTATGGATCATGATATCACTTCAAAACATCTTCAATGATGAAGATTTAATCTCAATGAAGATTTATTGAAGAAGGCATGGGAATAAACTCATGAACCTATATATCAACTTGATGGAATGTGTTGTGCTTTCACCTATAATATCAACAATTAGGGCAACCATTAATTGTATTTATTAGTTAAAGTTAATCAATAAAAAACATAGATGATCATAAAATATAAGACAAGGTGCTTGGTGATTCCCCATGAGAAAAACTGAAGATAAGGAGAAGAACCAAACCCTAGTATGATCTTGTTATGATTGAGTTGATATGATATGATAGAGGAATCTTAGGGGCAAAAATTGGGGTACAACAGTGAGAAACCAAAGAATATGAAGATAGACTTAGATCCCTTGCATGTGGCTGATGCACGCTATGTGGGTCCATTTGAAGTATTGATGATGGAGGCTAATGAGGGCCTCATAAATGAACAAGTATACATTATCAACTCGCTAGCAACATTGATGCTCAAGGCTATTGATGGTCTTAAAGATGAACCGTGTTTGGCTACAATAGTCGAGACTACTGAGGGTATCAAAGGTGGTATTGACAATCTATCTAAGCCACATGAAGTGATGATGGTTGATTTTGCTGAAAAGCCTGAAGGTGATCAGGACGACAAAGAAAAATGGACTGCAAGGATGAAGAGTTATCTGAGGAAATAGTGGTTGAATTAATGAAGGTCGTGTTTCCTAAACCTGAAGAGGAGTTGGTAGACTTTTTGAACAGATGTAAGCTGGGTAACTCTAGATCCATGTTATGCCCAAACTGTAACGTGATCTATGACGAAGAAGCTGCAAAGAAGATCGAGGCGCTGAAGAAAAAACACCATAAAGGAAACAATCTAAAAGTGATGTTAGACCATACTAAGGGGCCAAACAATGTTCAAGTGCCTCGAGAGAAACCCAAGTTTCCATATCTTAGAGATTTTGTGCCACCAACTGATGTTCCCAACAATAACTAGGTTTGTCCCTTTCATCCTAGGGGGCAAACCAAAAATGGAAGGTGGTAAAAAAGGGGTCATGTTCGACGCATAAATGGGAGATGATGGGAAAAGAATCTAGTTTGACTCAACTTACTGAAATGGGGATCATCCCAAAGAAATACCATGTTCCTCCCACCTACAAAGGGAAGAATCCTATGATATGAACTCAATGAAGGAGGTTTCATAGGAACAAGAAAGAGGAAAGGGAGGCTGCAACAAAATTTGTTCCACAACAGAAGAATAAGAAAGCTGTGAGAAATGCTACAACAGAGGTTGTTCTACAAAAGGGTGAAAGTGACCAAAAGGAAGTACAAAGTCGACCGGCTAAAGAAAGGTTATCGATTCCAGTTGAGAATAAGTCGCCAGCAAAGGTTGAAGATCTTGGCGACAATAACATGGATGATGAAGTATCAAACGACTTCGAAGACAGTTCAGAGGACAGTTTGATAATTCACTACAACACTGTCGGTTTTGCCCAATGAATATGGGTTTGCCTCAGAGGCATCTGGGGATAAAGAAGAAGACATGTGTGAAGAATCAGCAGGTCAAAAACCTCTATGTTATTATGTCATGAACAATGGGGTGGTAGGAGAGCAACATGTAACATTTGAGAAACCTACAGTTGGCATGATGTATCAACTCAAACCTCTGTTCATAAGGGTTAAGGTTGATGGGTTCCTGGTGAACAAAGTGCTTGTTGATGGTGGCGTTGCTGTTAATTTAATGCCACAATCATTGCTGATGAAGATTGGTAAGTTCGACACAGATCTTAAACCATATAATATGGTCCTATCGAATTATAAAAGAAAGACAAGTCACATATTGGGTGTGATTCAAGTCAATTTTTCAGTTGGCTCAACCTCGAGGCCAACGTTATTTATGGTGATAGCGTCCAGGAAAATTTCAACATGTTATTTGGGCATGAATGGATACATAGAATAGGGGTGGTGCCATCGATCCTACATCAGCGTGTGTCCATATGGCATCATGATGGGATCTTTGAAAACATAGAGG
The DNA here is from genome assembly GCA_948472305.1 of Vicia faba. NCBI lineage: Eukaryota > Viridiplantae > Streptophyta > Magnoliopsida > Fabales > Fabaceae > Vicia > Vicia faba. The sequence continues at coordinate 975,246,278 of OX451739.1, forward strand.
AAGATCATAGCAATTTTACTGTTGATGCAAAGGTGGTGAATTGAAGGAACTTTGACAAAGCATTTGCAACTATACCACCATGCGGCCCAGAAGATTCAGTTTTCAAACTGCATCCTGATGCGATTAATTCTTTTACTTTACACCTCACTCATTGTTTTATTTGGGACCAAGAAAAGTTGGACACATATCCAGCAGCAGAAGGAGAGTTTGAGCCCACTGGGTGAGAAGAAGAACAAAATCATGATGATGCCTGAGGCAAATTCTCTGGCAAGGATTTTGGCTTATATGGCCGGAAAATATGCAGCCTTAAAGGTTAAAGATGTTGTAAATATGGCACTTGTGGCCATCATGGTGGAAGAGCTTGGAGAACCAAGCAAAACAACAGCTTCAGAAAGCCAAAGGTTTGATTGTATATATGAAAAAGAGCCTTCAGGGTTTGAGAAAGATCCAAGAGACAATGTTTTAAAGATGCAAGCACAAGATCCCTTGGAGGAATTCGACCTGGGTGATGGTTCGATCAAGAAAATTACTTATATCATCACAAAGATCGACAGCTAGATGAAGGATCAAGTGATCGAATTGCTCAAAGAATTTAGAGACTGCTTTGCATGGGATTACAATGAGATGCCTGGTTTAAGTAGAGAAATGGTGGAGATAAAGCTTCCTATAAATCCAGGAAAATGAACAATCAAGCAAATTCCAAGAAGGTCACACTAGAAGTATTGTCCAAAATCAAAGTGGAGATTGAACGGTTATTAAAGAGCAAGTTCATCAGAGCAACCATGTATGTTGAATGGTTAGCTAATATAGTCCCTTTAAAAAATAAAAATGGAACTTTGAGAATTTTCATAGACTTTAGGGATTTAAATAAAGCCACCCAAAAGGACGAATATTTAATGTCTGTGGTGGAAATGCTGGTTGATTTGGCCGTAATATATGAATATTTAAGTCTTTTGGATGGATATTTAGACTATAATCAAATTTTCGTCGTGAAAGACGATACCCATAAAACTGAGTTTCGATGCCCTGGGGCGTTAGGCACATATGAGTGGGTCGTCATGCCTTTTGGTTTGAAAAACGCAGGGGCGACTTATCAAAGAGAAATGAACTCAATGTTTCATGATTTCATAAACACCTTCATGCAAGTGTACATTGATGACATTGTAGTCAAGTCACCCTCGAGAGTTGGTCAATTAGACCACCTTAGACAATATTTTATTAGAATAAAGGAATACGGATTAAAAATGAATCCATTAAAGTGTGCTTTTTGTGTTCATGCAGGAGATTTTCTGGGATTTGTAGTGCACAAGAAAGGCATAGAGATCAATCAAAACAAAACAAGGCGATTTTGGATACCAAAGTGCCAACAACAAAGAAAAAAATCCAATGTTTGTTGGGAAAAATAAATTTCCTGAGGCGGTTCATGTCAAACATGAGCGGCAAAACTTTGGCATTTTCTCCTTTACTAAAATTAGGAAAAGAGTGTGAATTTAAGTGGGAAAAAGACCACCAAGAGGAATTTGATCGCCAGAAAGATTATTTGATCAAGCCTCTAATGCTGACACCTCCAAACAGAAACAAAGCCATGAAACTGTATATCACAACGTCAAAGTAGACACTGGGAAGCATGTTGGACCAAGAAGACGAAAATAGGGTCAAAAGAGCCATTTATTACCTTAGCCGAGTATTAAATGACGCTAAAACTAGATATAATGCAACTGAAAAACTATGTTTATGTTTGTATTTCTCATGTACTAAACTCGAGCATTATATAAAACCAGTTGAAGTTTTTGTTTATTCTCATTTTGATGGCATCAAACATATGTTTTCTAAAGCCATTTTGCACAGTCGAATAGGTAAATGGGCACTTGAATTAACTGAATACTCGTTAACATATGTCCTTTAAAAGCAGTCAAGGCGAAAATCATTGCAGACATCATAGTCAACCATTCAATGGTCGACACTACTGAAGCTTATGTAAGCACTAAGTCTTGGAAATGTTATTTCGATGGCTCTAAAAATAAGCAGGGAAATGGGGTAAGGATTTTTATCTTATCACCAGATGGCACTCCAACTAGATTTTGTTATAAAATCAAAGGCGAATACTCTAACAATGAGGCTGAGTATGAAGCCTTAATAATTGGAATAAGGGATGTTGATATTAAGGGAGACTCAGAGGTAGTGGTGAAACAGTTGACCAAAGAATACAATTGCGTTAAAGATCATCTAGTAATGTATATGGCCAGAGTGTTGTCATTACTTCAAAAATTTGACAACGTGTCAATTAGTCATGTAAAGCGCATTGACAACCAAGAAACGAATGACATGTCTCAGTTGGCATCTGGATACAAAATACCCAAAGAAAGCATAGATGAGTTCATTGAGGTAAAAGAAAAATTGGAATTTGAAACCACACCAATGAAAAAAACTTGGGGGGCAACACCTGAAAGAATACCTGATCTCCTGAGCTATGAGTATTTTGGAAATTTTGAAATGGTAGATGAAGTTTTCGCCATTGATGTGTTAGCTAAAGACCACTAGAGGAAACCTATAGCTGATTACTTAAAAAATCCAGTTAGGTTGACAGAGCGCAAGGTTAAGTACAGGGCGTTAAATTATAGATTAATAGGAGATGAACTATTCAGAAAAACGCCTGAAGGAGTGTTGTTAAAATGATTAGGAGAGAATGAAGCATATGTGGAAACATCTGAAGTACATAGTGGTTCCTGTTGAACGCATCAAGAATGCCAAAAGATAAAATGGTTGTTGTGTCGAATAGGGGTATATTGGCCGACCATGTTAAAAAATTGCATTGATTATGCCAAAAGCTGCCAAGAATGCCAAAAACATGATGGAATTTAACATGTACCAGCTAGAGAGTTGCATTATGTTATCAAACCTTGGCCTTTCAGGGGGTGGTCTTTGGATATTATTGGAGAGATTAAGCCCGCATCATCAAAAGGCCACAGATACATCTTAGTAGGTATTGATTATTTTTCAAAATGGGTAGAAGTGGTCGCTTTGGTTAAAGTAGACCAAGAGGAAGTCATGGCCTTCATTCAAAACGAAATCATATATAGGTTTGGGACGCCATAGACCATAAAAACTGACTAGGGGACTGTGTTTGTAGGGCAAAAGGTGAATGAGTTTGCTGCAGAAATGGGGTTCAAAATGTTAACATCGACACCATATTATGCCCAGGAAAATGGGCAAGTCGAAGCAGCAAATAAGACCATTATAAGTTTAATCAAGAAATATGTTGGCCAAAAGCCTAGAAGTTGGTATACAACTTTGGGCCAAGCATTATGGGCATGTCGAAATTCTCCAAAGGAATCGACTAACACAATGCCTTTCAATTTGATTTATGGACACGAAGCAGTCTTTCCCTTAAAAATCCATTTGCAATCAGTGAGAATACAGAGGCAATCATGACCTCCTAGTGAGTATTGGGGAATGGTGCATGATGCGCTGATAGATGTTAAAGAACATAGGCTAGTAGCTTTAGACACTTTGTTCAGGAAGAAAGAACAAGTAGCAAAGGCCTACAATAGAAGGGTGAATGCAAAAGAGTTCATCATTAGGTACTTGGTCTGGAAAGTGATCTTACCCATGGATCGAATAGATAGAGTTCTAGGAAAATGATCACCAAATTACGAAGGATTGTTTTAAGTGGTTCAAGATTTTTCAAACAATCCTTATGAGATCGAAGAGCTCACGTTAGAAGGTCGAATATTAAGAGTAAATGGTAAATACTTAAAGAAATATAGACCTATGTTGCAAGAAATTGTAATAAGCAAAGAGTAGAAAACCATTAATTACATAATAAAAAGCTACTAAAGGGCCTGCAAAATACAATAGGCATTACAAAGTTGGCTAAAAGGGAACATTTTTCTAAAGGGTCAAATAGCAGTCTCGAGCGAGGGACAGTCGAGCATTGGTCAATGAAAGAGAGGTATCCAGTTCAGCTAGATCAATGTCCAACACATCAACACACTCTCAGTGAAGAACCCCGATAGATGCTTCATCATTCAGCGCTTTTTCAGCCATCTCGAATCTAGCATCTTATGAGGTTTCAGCTTCACTAATCTTCTTCTCCATCTCTTCAATATGTTATTTCAAAACAACAATTTGTCCTGCCACAAAGAGATATTATCGGCCCTCTTTTTGAAGTCCTCTTTGGCTTTGTCAAGAGCTTTCTTTAGCGCTTCACTAGAAGTTATGGAGGACTCCACGAAGGCCGGTTTGAGGTTACGTTCATTCTCTTTAGGAAGACGTTTCCCCAATATCTCCTTTCGTTTGACCAAGTCGACCAAAAACTGGTCAAGAAAAGCAGATACCTCATCCACAAACTGACTACCTAAGGAGAGGATGTATGAACATCAACCTTTTGCAATGCCTATTTGAACTTAGTGCCATCAACAGGAAACACATCTAAATGATTGATCAGATCAACATCAAAGAGCTGTGTTTTCAGGCGACTGATAACTTCGCCTTGGGTTCCAAGAGAAGAAATGCCCCCAGAGACGTTCGAAGTGCTAGAACCCCCACCAGTCGAGCGATTTCTAGCAGCCACTAAGAACTTCAAGTATTCCAAAGGGCTACTTTGTTTCAAAGAAGAAATGGCTTAAGGCGACATGGTGGTGTTGGTAGTAACCATGTTGGGAGGAGTTGAGACGGAACCAAAGGGAGCATTTGTTTGAGAAGACTCTTCAGCTGTTTAAGAAGGTTGTTGTTTGATAGCCTCATCAATATTGGAAACATACTTAGGACCCTCCAGTTCATCATCTCCAACATCCCCCCTAAGTTATCATTATGGGTGTTATCTTCCACCCCCTTACTGATGGGAGAATAATTCGGGGCCCCTTGATAGATGGTAGAATTGAGATCGCTATTAGTAGATTTACTATCTTACATAATCATATGCATTTTATTTTCCCCTTTAAAGTCCATAAAATGAGTTGGGTGGGTGTTGTTTAGATTTAAGGGTTGGTCGCTGAAACAAACAGAGACAAGTAAGGACAAAGATAAAAAGGAGAAAGTGAGCTTAAAAAATAAATGATATTTTGGAAAAGAAAGATACCTGAGAGTCCCCTTCAAGGCTAGAATTGATGCTCTCTGGGCGAGTCGAATCTGGTTGCATGATTCTTACTTTTTCTACCACTGGAGCAGGCACAATGGCATGAGTAGTTTGTTTTGAAACGTCTTCAGATTGAGTCGGCCGAGACTTTTTGAATTTGGAGGGGATAACAGACGAAGGCGTGTTGTCCACTTGCTTCTCCTAATGAGAAGAATGTTTTCGCCTCTTTGGAGAAGTTTCAGAAGGGACAACAACTTGGGCTTCAGTAGCCTGCAAATAGGGTCGACATAATCATTGTGTTAGATAGGGGATGTAATCAATTAAGAGAACACCAAAATTAACAGATTACCTGAGAGGAAGTTACAGGAGCTTCGTCAACGGAAGCAGAAACAACTGCACTACTAACAGCCCCCCTAGCACGCTTCTTATGCTCAACTGCTGAAGAAAAGAAAAGCACAAAACAAAGTTTAAAGGTCAAAGCATGAAGAAGCTAGAAAGCCAATAACGTGATCAACAGTCATAATAGTAAGTCATACCTTTTTTGAATTATCAATTCATAGATTCGAAAGTGATGGCCAGTCGATGCTTGAAAGATTTGAGGTTCCCATTCTTATGTACGAACGTCACAGTCAGCCAATCAAATAACTCCTTCATTGTATAAAAGAGGGGTTCGAAGGCGACGAAGTTCAGGTTGGGGGTGTCAGCGGTAAAGTGTTGGAGGAGTTGAGCGCACTCTGCTTCGCTGTAACTTTGGGACAAAAAGCACATCGTGTCTGATGGCTTATAAAAGCTGCGAGGCAAAGGTTGGTACAAACCAAATTTCTTATCCACCAGATTGGGTTGATAACACAGAAGTGTCACCCTATCGTTAGCACCCACCTTAGATGCTATAATCCTAAGGATTAGAAAAGCTTTCCAAATGGCTCTGGATTCAGGGACCTGTGTTGGCTCAGCAGGGGGAAATGGTCGAGTAAACCATTCAGGACCACATGGTCTCGAAGAAAACATCGCCATGTTGGGATGAAAAGAGGTGCACTTGAAGAAAAACTTCAAGTACGTTGTAATCGCCTCCTCTCGAGTCAGGTCGTTAGTGGACAACATCATCGCAGCAAGACGAGGACCTTCAATGGAACGATTGGCAAAGAATGCCTCATGTGCTTCTGAAAGCTTCAATTTAAGTTGATCCCCAAAGGTGGCATTTAGCCACAATTGTAGCAGCCAAAATGGCCCTACAAGAAGATAGCTGGTAGTTGGTGCAAAAGAGGTCATCTGGTCGACCCCCACACTGAGCGATTCATAAAGAAACCCCAGGATAAGTTAACTCAAGCAGGTGTTTCGACCCATGTGGAGGTGATGCACCAACGCAATGAAACGTTTGGCCACCTTTAAATACCTGTTGTAGAAAATATATTTAGAGAGCTACAAGGCCAGAAAGGCGTTGTGCTCTTCATCAGACACCTTATCAACATCCTTGACATGAAAACGCTCCATGTACTTGGTGAAACAAGTGACGTCCTTATTAAAGGGAATAACATCTGCATCAGTTGGAGAAGGGATGAAAGTTTCACCTGTAGGACGAAGGCCAGTGATAACTGCAATGTCGAACAACGTGGGGGTTAGCACACCATTCGCGAAATGGAAGGTGTTTGTAGATTTCTCCCAGAAATAGAGGGCAAAAATCATCATATAGTTGCAGTAACTATGGACAACCCTAGAAAGTTGAATCAAGTCAAAAATGCCTTGGGATTTCCAGACATTACATTTAACTTTCTCCACCTTATTTAACTATGCAATGTAGTCCTGGTTGATAGCAGAAGCTGAGCGAAAAACATTTGAGGTCCTGTAGATGTGTGAGAAATCTAAAGAACACTTTCGGGCGGTAAGGGGCCTTGTGATTTTATGAACAGGGAAGCATTTTTTTCAGATTTTTTGGTTCCCTAATCTCATCAGGGGTGGGTCCCATGAGAGCGTATGCAGTGTTGTTGCAGACAAATGGAAGCAACATATTAGAACGGAAAGTAGCAATGTTGCATGTTGGGTTTGGCTCTAGCACAAAGGTTTGTCCATCAACAACGAGGAACTTAGGCAAGGTAGAAGCTAGCTCAATCGTGTGAGGAGTGTTAATGTGTTCAGTAATTTGGCTTGGAGACACCATGGAAGGTGATTGGAAGTTTTGAGTAAAAACGAAGGTGGTTTTATTTGCTGAGTTTGGAAGCTAAGAGATTAAGGATGCAAAGAAAGCGTAAAAAGAAAATGAAGGATTAAAAAGGGTATTTATACCACCAAAGAAACCAAATGTTTGGGAATAAAGTGGGAGAAAATTGTGGCTACACGACCGACACGTGTCAAACATATGGCAACTGAGGTGAGGAAGTTGGTAAGTTGGAGGCCATGATTGTCCTAGGAAGTTGAAGCTAGAAAGTAGGAGAGTGGATGTGTGATCGCTGATGTAACGTTTGCAGAATAAAGTCATGATTACAATGACGTCACTTCGCACTACGATAAAAGGATTAAAATGTATGTTTCTACCCTTTCAGTCGAAAAGGACATTTTGGGGGGAAATTTGTTGGCTGAGATTTTCATAAAGAGAGAAATCTAAACCAAAAGTCAAAAAGGATATTTTAAGAGCATTAAAGAGCATTAAATTATGAGGATTAGACTACATAAGCATGTCTACCATGGTTGATTTCACAGGAAGTCAACCAAGGTTTTGTAAGCGCAATCGACCATAGAAAAGTTCATGGTGAATGGATTGGGCTCATGTGAGGTGAGAAGCCCAAAATAGTTAAAAGGGCCCGTAAACGCCTAAAACTATAAAGGTGAAACAATATGGAGGAAGAACATGGGTTCGACCACAATGGAGAATGTGGGTTCATAAAGAGAAGTTACAATAGAGAACGTGGGTTCGTGAGAGGAAGTTACGAAGAACACGTGGTACGCAAGGAAACGAAGCCTGCTTAGAAAGTATTTATTTCTGTGTATTATAAATGAAGCACTTAGTGCACATTTTGTAAAAGGTCAAACTTTTCAAATTCTTGCATGCTAGTCACTCAAAGTAACCAAGGGAACGAGCGAAATGAGTCAGGAAAAGGCAATGTATGTTTGAACCAACCAATTTTACAACATTCTTTAATGTTATATCATTATATTTTACAACTTAGAACACTTTTCATCTCCTTTACTTTGTCTTTTTTTCCTTATATTTTGCAATTTAAAACATTTGACTCTAGTTGAACGCACCCTTTTTTGAAAATGCTTTGACTACGTGCGCGAGCTGAGACACTGCTCTGATATTCCTTGGTCGATCTTGTACGTAAAATTGTTTTCAAAAGACCAGCGTTGTTTACCAAATCCAGGGATAAACAAACAGTCATTATGTTCTCACTCAGACGCTGTGAAGTAATGAGTTGAGTATTTTTCTTGGAGGAAGCTTTTAAGCAACTCCAAGTTGTGTTCTTAGCTAGGAGTAAAATTGTAAATGGTGGAGTTTAACTTTAGGTCTTGACTAGGTATTTTCATGGAAGTGTGTCATCTGTTTTTCTGTCGCGGAAGTGTGTCTTCATGTGTTATTGTCCCATCGTTGTTTGTGATTGATGAGGGATTGAGGAGGGCCTCGTGCCTAGGTGAGTCTTAGGTAGAAATATAGCACGGGTATTGATTAAGTGAGAAGTTGTAAATGGAGGATTTAAGCTTTGAATTGATACTCTTATAGTGGATTTGTCTCTGGCTTGGTATTCCCCTAGAGTAGGAGAGTTTCTCCAAATTGGGTTAACAATCTCTATAGGAGGGCCTCATACCTATGTGAGTCTTAGATAGAAATATAGCACGAGTAGTGATTAAGTGATAAGTTGTAAATGAGGGAGTTTAGCTTTGAATTGATACTATCATAGTAGATTTGTCCCTGGCTTGGAATGCCCCCAGAGTAGGAGAGTTGCTCTGAATTGGGTTAATAATCTTTGTGTGTTGTTTATTGCTTTTCAGTACTGTTTTAATATGTTTATACATTGCCTATTTTTTTAAGTCATATCAGATGTCCCAACATATCATAGAACATCTGAATTCTATTATACCATAATTTCAATTGGTATCAGAGCAAGCATCCCGTTCTATTTCTGGGTGAGATCCTGGGATGATACTATCTAGTCATGGGCAAGGCAGGAGGTATCTACTGAAAAGTTGTTTGAACTTGGAGAGTTCATATTGTTGTTTGAATGGTCCCTTCAGGTGGAGGATGGACTATTCGTGACAGGGTTGTGTTGAATCTATCTATTATTATCATGCTTGTAGCTTTGGTGTTAAGCTGTTGTGTTGGGTTTGATTTACTTTCAAACATAGGTTGGATTTTGTTTGCACCTAGATTGTGATGGTTAAGTGCAATATGTTGCACCTGAAAATTGTTGAGGATTGTTTGTTGTTGTTTGTTCTGATGCATGGTATTTGTTGTAACCCTGGTTGTTCCTTGTGTCGCAAGTAAAGGAAGGGAATTAGGGTTTTTCTCCTCAGCAGGTTTGGTGTGTGATGATGTTGTATGCAAGACATCCTCAACTAACTCTATGAACTTGCAAACGATACTTGAGTTTGTTGACGAAAGTTTAGAGCCATTTATTTTTTGCGTCTAGTAGAGTCTTCCTAATACTTGACCTAATTAGGAAAGTGACTTTAAATCTTGTTGTTGTTTGGAACTAGTGGAGCTTGGAATATTTTTGAGGACCTTCAAGGTGATAAAGGGTTATTTGTTTTCTGGAAGTAGTGTTAGGCTTCAGAACCAAGATTTGTTTTGTGAGTTCCAGAGGTAGGGAACTAATGACATACAGGATGTTGGGACATTGTGTCAGTAGGCGTGCAGATTCCTGTTGCATGACAGATGTTGTGGGTGCCAGACAAATGTGTGGTGATAACATATGTTTGGAACCTACTCCTGCTTTGGAAGAGGAATCATATGGGCTTGTATCTAAGATGTTTTATCCAGAAAACATATCTTAGATTGATGGGTTGAATAATGGTCAACCAATTGTTTACTTCTTGGTTCAGTTTATTTCTGAGTCAAGCAAGTAGGAAGTGCAGAGGCTGAGCTTAAGTGCCCTGGAGAAATATGTTATCTAAGCCAGTTGTTCTTATATGTGAAGGTCAAGTTCATATGTGAAGGTTATTCTCTCTAACATCTAAAAGGTCCTTCTGATCAAAGGAGCCAAACTTATTTAGAAATCTTGTTTATGGCCAAGGAACCGATTTTGTTTGTATTGAGAGATTTATGTGGGTGTGCACTACTCACATGTTGTACTACTATTATGTAGGTAATTGTGTGATTATCAGGGTGATCATAGTAGTTGTAGAAGAAGAATCCCTAATATGAAGTTGGAGATTCTTGAGATGTCATATATAATGTCCTTACATCTTTGTGTTGAGAATTTATTTTTCTCAACTTGGTTTGACTGGTGTTTCTCTCACACAGAATGGAGGTTGTTTACTCAAACTTGGTATCTTTTATCAAGTCTATGAGGACATTGAACTATTGTTATTCTAAAGTGGAAGATACACTCTAGGGGTTATGTTCAATGGATATGCATCAACCTAAGGTAAGTTAATATTTTGGAAGATTAACTTACAGTCATGATGAGATTTCCAGAAGAATTGGGAGAAGTAGAGGTACTCATGGATAGTCTATTTAAAGGGTTGATGATCATACAAAACCTTGTGGGTTATGGTCTTCATGGTAGAGGGAATCTGCTCTTTAGGTGCAGAAGACTTGTGATCAAACACCTCAATGTTAGACAGGTGGTCTGGGTTTCGTGCTTAAGGAGAAGTTCCTTGAGGTGAGTAATGTGCATGCTCAACGTGTGTTTTTTGATCTGGTCTTGAAGGTTTATCAAATACTGACGGCTGATCCTCTTGTGTTCTCCCTCAAGAGTTTTTATATTGATTTACTATGGGTGTTATCTCTAGATCCATAGTAATTGGTGGACTCCATATGATTGAGATTGATGTTTATTTGATGTTGGAACATCATCTTGGGTGTGTGTGTGTGTGTGTGTGTGTGTGTGTGTGTGTTACTTCAGAAGGAAGCCTATTTTGAATATCATGGAATGATTATTGTTGATCACCATTGGATTCCTAAGTTGGAATGAATGACCATGATGGAGTATGAAGTCCAGTCTCTAACCAAGTATGGAATATAGTGAAGGAATCCTCTTGGGCTAGGAATGAGAAGAAGAAGGATGTCAGAACAAATGTTCGAACATTTGTTGAAGGGGGCATCATCTACACTATATGGGGAAGTATTCCTCTGATGACAAATACCTTGTCGGGATTTGGGTATAAGTTTGATCTTTTGAAGATGTGCATGTTACTGATGGTAAAGACCTTGTCGGGAGTTGGGTACTTATCAGATGTGTGGATGCAAATCTAGTTTCTGAACTATTTGGTTCAGAAATTTTATGAGATTCTATTTATCTCATTGGGTATTTAGGTGTCTATGATTACCTGAATAAGTTGTAGAAGGTGTATGTTATTGATATATTCTTGTTTCAAAGGACTATCAAGTATAATGAGCTCTTTGAATGATAAATCAAGAACCATTTGATTAGGTTATGTGAAGAAAAGCTTATGTCTCAAATGATGTCATAACATTATTTTGTTTGTTATCCCTAAAGGAGGTCTGGGATTATAGTTATGGAGGATTGACGATAAACTTTGTTGTCGGGAAATGAAGTCTAACTTTTTGGATCAGAATATGCAGATATTGATCTTGTCTACAGTAGCATGCTTAGAGAATGCATGACTACTATGTTGAAGACTTCACTAGTATCAGCAATTACCAATGAATTTAAGGGCACAAGACCATGATCAGATAGTGTGATCTGATCAGGAATATTGTGAAGAAGGTGGCTTTTCCTCTGTTGCAAGTATGCCAGTATGGTATGTATAAAAGAAAGCTTTTTGATTGCTTGTGTCTGTGTGATGTCCAAGCATGTGTGCATGACATCTTGGTTAACTAAAAGACGTATGACAACTTATGTGGTTCTCTAAGGCCATGTATCAAACATGACCTTGAAGAAGTCTGAAGACCTGGAGCCAGGGTATCAGGATCATGACTGTTTATATTCAGAGGGGCATGGATATAGTTTAGCAAGTGTGTGAAGTTATGGCTCTTCACTTTGAGATTTTGAAGTTCTCTGTTTTCTAAAGTGTTTTATCCTTTGCATGAGATTTGGTTATCCATGACAGAGAGAGTTAGGTCTTGTTTATGGATGGTTTTTGTAATAATGCAGATTGTTTAAAGTTTGTGTGTTGAGCAAGCTTGTGAAGTTTATATGAGGTTGAGATGTCAGACAACATATCGTGACATAAGTCTAATGTACATAGTTGTATGTTCCCTTAACAGGATTTGTGTGGTTGTAGCTATGAGTAGCTAATTGGTGTTTTCCTACTTTAGAAATAGTTGTTTATGTCTGAGGGAATTTATTTTTCTTTGTAGAATTTGAAGGAGCCCGATGGATGGTATGTTTGATGAAAAGAGATATCACACATATGATATTTTGATATCTTAGTTTGGTTCACTCTTGTTGGATAAAAGGTGTGCTTTTAGAGTACAGAGGAAGGCTTGATGATTATACTTCAGTGCATATGGATAAGTTTGGGAGTTTCCTTAGACTGTGTTAATGAAGAAGTGTGTTCTGTGGTGTTGAGTTTGATGGGCTATAATGGATTTGTTCGGGCTTGTGGGAAGAGTTATTGGATGTGTTGTCCCGGCATCAAACAGATTATGGATATTACCTCTTGTTAAAAGCTTTTGTCACATTCTGGATAAAAGGGGGGAGAGAATATGTGTATGTGTTGAGATTCTCTTGTGTTGAGATTCTCTTGTGCCAAACCTGGGTGTGCAGCTTTTAAGGGAGAGAGAACGTGTTGGAATGTCATGAAGAAGTCCTATTGTCAATGTTGTGAGTTGAGTATTGTTCTTGGAGGAAGCTTTTAAGCAACTCCAAGTTGTGTTCTTAGTTAGGAGTAAAGTTGTAAATGGTGGAGTTTAACTTTAGGTCTTTATTAGGTATTTTCATGGAAGTGTGTCTTCTATTTTTCTATCATGGAAGAGTGTCTTCTTGTGTTGTTGTCCAATCGTTGTCTGCGATTGATGAGGGATTGAGGAGGGCCTCATACCTAGGTGAGTCTTAGGTAGAAATATAGTATGGGTAGTGATTAAGTGAGAAGTTGTAAATTGGGGAGTTTAACTTTGAATTGATACTATCATAGTGGATTTGTCCCTGGCGTGGTATTCCCATAGAGTAGGAGAGTTGCTCTAAATTGGGTTAACAATCTTTGTGTGTTATTTATTGCTTTTTAGTGTTGTTTAAATATGTTTATTCCTTGCCTATTTGTTTAAGTTAGATCAGATGTCCCAACATGTCATAGGACATCTGAATTCTGTTTTACCACAATTTCAAGTTTCATCAAGGCATCTTCAAGGGTATTCTTCTCCATGATCCAGGCATTACCTCATCTTCACTTCAACACTAAACTTGTCCAACTTCTTTTTCTCTTTTCAATGATCACAAATTTAGCTCAAATGGTGGAAGGGATTACAATTTATGATCCTAAGAAGTAGTGTAGAGAAACACGGGCTCCATGATTGGAAGAATGGAATTTTTGAGTCATTGTTCATTTACAAGATTTTTGTTAGTTTTTGTAGCACAAATACACGCATATACCACTCCGTTCCTTTACTTCAAATGGCCATATGTCCCCTTTATCTCTCATGCACCATATTTCCCAAAATGGCCAAAAATAAAAAGATGCTTTCCACTCTCTCTTCCACTCAGCTATGCCATCATCTTTTCATGTCCTCCATGATCTCTCTTTGCCCTTAAAATGCAGCAACAACATAGCCTTACACACTTCAAATGCATTACTCATATCCCTCACTCTCATTTTTGAAAACTTAGCCACTAAGTCCTTTTACCACAGTTAAATCATCACCACGCCAACTCATTCTATATAAGAAGCTCATTTCTCTCATTCTAGACCTACCAATAATACCAACAACAATAAATAGAACTAGAAATCGTTTAAGCAAGAACTCTCAAAACATCTTAAATCTCTCCAAATTTGCAAGCTTTCTTCTCATCTTTTTCTCATATTATCTTCATCTAAGACCTTTGGAGAACTTATGGTGGTTGTCTTTTCATCTTTGCTCGAGGAATAAGAGCAGTGGACTCTTACTCCACTTGGTAAGCTATCTACAAACTTTTCCTCTCTCATTCTTAGGTTTAACGTGACTTAGGATAACATGAACATGCTCATGCATTGGATTTGGAAGCCCTTCAAGCAAGGCAATGGTTAGATCTCTGGAAATGTGATGTTTAGATCTTATTGTTTCCATTTCATATACTTGAATTTCGTGCCTTATTACTCTATGTTAAAGTGTTTTTTTTTAGAAACTAATGGCACAGTGTCAATTTACTCATGAAATGCTTCAGTTTGTTATTTTACTTTGTTCGTTTTAATGGTGTTTCGATGATGAATGTTGATATGGAAGTTTGAGAAATGTCACGGTTTTGCGATGGTTTACGTTTGGTTTTTGTTTTAGTTGCATGAAGAAGACGATGAGGTGTTGCAATATGATTGGTTGGCTTCTCTTGTCTTTTAGTAACTAATGTCAACTTGACTGGTTGATAATATGTATACATGGCTTTTGTGTCACATTTTAATGCTTATTTGAAAAATAAAATAAAAATGTAATTGGAGATGGACTTTGGCGCGTTGGGCTTGGTTCAATTGTTTCCCCTCCCCCCCCCCCTCCACCCCCCCCCCCCCCCCCCCCCCCCCCCCGCTTTCAGGCCCAACGCGCCATTTCAATGATTTCTAGTTCATTTCGATTTCTCAGTTTTACACCTCCTGTTTATTTAAACATTTTTGTTTTCCTTTTCAAATTCAATTTTATCTTTGATATTCTCTTGTCAAATATATTTTTCTAACCTTTTAGTGTCTTATTTAACTTTCTATAATTTTTATTTTTATTTTCCTATTATTTTTATATTTTGATTTGAATTAATTGTGAAAGGTGTTTGATAGACATATTTTCTAATTAGAGTTTTGATTGTTGATCTTTTCTAAATACTAATTGATCCAAACTTTTTCATACACTTAGGAACATGTATGTAGAAGTTTTGAAAGATCATTTGATGCCTTTTTGTGTCTATTTGGTCCATGTTTAAGTTATTTCTTGTTTCCCTAATTGGCTTGACCAATGTGTGAAATATTGAGGAATGTTTAAGGGTTTGTATTGAAAAAAAAATTGCACACCTTTAGGAATACTTAGGACACTTATAAGTCATTGAATTCATGATGTCTTAATTATTTTTAACCTATTTTTGAGGTCTCATAAGTGTATGTTTATGCTTGACATAATACATGCCTAATTGTGTAGATGTTTGTGTACATGGATGAGTTGTCTAGGGATGCACTTGTGTAACCATTATGGTTTTGATTCTCACATGGTATTGAGTTGTTTACCATGAGTTATTTACTTTTATTTCATCTATACTATTTTTTCCAAATGCTTTACATTGATAATGAATGTTGAAAATGCTTGAAGTGATGCTTATGTATTCGTGTGGCGTGAATTTTGGACATTGTCTTGTGTGTTTGTTCATAATGTTTAGAAACTTTGAATGACAAAAATACCATGATCTTAACTCTGACTTATTTGTTTTAAATACCCTCATTTCATTATCTTATTTGATCATTTTATTAACTTGTTGATGATGATTCATTTAGTTGATACACTAGGGTTTGATTGCTAATTGCTTAACCATCTCCTATACATGACGTTATACCCCAATTTTTGCCCCTAAGATTTCTCATTATCTCACTTTTTTCAATACAACAAGACCACACATTAAGTTTGGTTCTCCCTATCTTCATCCTATCTTTAAATTTGCCCTTGATGGATCACCATGCACCTTGAAGTGTGTATCTTGTGCATGTGTTCTTTAAACTAAAATCAAAATATGTATACATGTTTCCTTGAATGTTCATATTGTAGGTGGTGATATAATTGCATTCATCCCACCATCTAACCTAGGGTTTGAGGGTTGGTTCTCAATCAAATGACTTTTCAAGGGATTGCAATAGTTCAAGTTTCAAGGCTTTGTTCATGATATCAAATATTTGTGGTTCAAGGAGTTCTCTCACCTTATTTAGGTCAAACTTTCCTCAAAGTTGGTGTTGACATTCATCAAAGAGATAGGTTCATGTGTTTATTTACATGCCTTCTTCAACAAGCTTCATTACTACTTAAGATCCATATTTGAGTGTACTTCAATACAATATCATTTCACGATCTATTATGATTCATCATGCTTTATCTTGCCATGAAAGATCAAAAGATTCAAGGTTGCTTCAACAAGTTTGACCTAATTGAACAAACGCTTGATTCAGTAATCACAAGTGTATAAATCTCTCAATTTTACACATTTTTAGTTGGTTCTTTTATCCATGAATTCTTATCATCATAAACAACAACCTCTCTTCACATGAAAAGATCCAATTGTGCAAGAAAAATCATCAAAAGTTGAAAAGGGTTTCAAGTCATTTTGACACTCTCTGTGCTAGGGTTTGTTGACCTCCAAGGACTATATCTTGTTAATTTTTTGATATTTTTGAGTGACTCCAAAGCCATGATTCTCTTTAAAGGGTCTTTAACAAGTTCTCTTCAGAAATCTAAGGCTAATTTTGAATGGAAAGTCACTAATAGTTGACAAAGATTACAAGTCCCTTTGAAAGGCCTTTAAATTTTTAGGGCTTGACTTCAACTGATCATAACTTGGTCAAACTTTATCAACTTGAGCCCATTATTTTTTCACAATGATATTAAGTGTGAAATTCAACTCTTATTTTATGTGAAAAGCTTGAAAATGGTTAGAAGATTTCTTAAAAGCTCAAAAGATTAAAGGTCATTTCATGGATTTTCATCAACTTCACAAGGTCATAACTCTCTCAATTTTTGTAGTTTTTTGATGATTCAAGTTTCACAGTTCTCTTTAAGAATACCACTTCATGCCATCTTCATTGACAAAAACCTAATTTTGAGTGGAAGGCCATGTTTGAAGGCAAGAGATTATAAGTCACTTTTGAACTCAAAACTTGGAATTTTTCTAAGTCCACATGAAGTCTTTCTTGGCATATTGTAAACATTGTGACATGGTCTTTCAAATGTCCATGTTATGCACAGTGTTCCAGATCCCTTGAATTTAATTACTAACGCATTTTGACATTGATCCAATGGTCTACATCATTTTAGTTTTATTTTTATTTTCCGATTTTATATTTTTATTGTTTTAAACTTCAAAAAATCATAAAAAAATTCATTTCAACTTCTAAAATTCTGAAAAATTTCTTAAAAATACTTTTGATTTTTCTCTTTTTGAGTTATATTTTTACACAATTTTATTTTGTGATTTGACATTTTTCATAATTCTTCACTTTATTTATATTGTTTTAATTGATTAAAAATAGTTTTCTTGATTTTAAAATTATGGAAAAATTATGGAAGGGTCCAATGACCTCTTGACAAATATTTGTATCCTCATTTTATTTTTTATTTCTGATTTCAATATTTTTTACAATTTTTAGTTTAATTTGCACATTTCTTTAAATTTTAAAAATTGTTTCTGACTTCAAAAAATTCCAAAAAAAATTGTCAATACTTGTTAACTCATGTTTGACTTCTGACTTTTTTTGGAGATTTTTATTTGGTGTTTTAATATACTTTGTGTATTTTACCAATTAATTCTCTTTTATTAATCATTTAAATATTGTTTTATTAAATATTATTTTATTTCTTTTATTTTGTCCTAATTTGTATGTTATTTTGGGACAAGTTCCTCAACCTCATTGAATCTTGGATATTGATAGGTTGAAAAACCAAATCCACCAAAATGTATGAATGATGTTAATGATATTTGAAACCCTAATTTCATTTGATACATCCCCTTCCTCTTCATCTTATCCCTTTCTTACTTGTATTACGTGTGTTTGGGGAATGATCTACATATCATTTATCTAACATGTAGTGCATATATTGCTATTGACCGGCCTCAAAATAAGTGTGACTTCTACATAAGTCCACTTACGATTACTTAACATAGCGCTAAATTTGTCCCGATTCGAGAAATGATCATTCGTGGCCTAAACCTATGTTTGCAAGCCCAAGTATGTTTAATTTGAAACCATTGATCCAATAACCTTGAGGTTCATTGTTAGGAGGTTTTAATCTTATCAATCATCTAATGAACCTTCATAAAATTTGGTCTAAGTAAATCATTTAAACATCGTTGATCATATGTTGTCGCCTCAAATGCAAGTTTCAAGATGGTCACTCAGCTAACCTTTAACATCTAATTCACTAACAATTGACTCTTACTTTTATGCTTTACTTTATGCTTTTATTTAATACCTTTACTTTTACGAACCATTTATTTTAGCATTTACATTTCATGTCATTTTATCTTTGCTCACTTGAGCATTTATCTTTATATCTTTTTTATTTTTCTCACTTGAGCTTTCATTATTATTTTTAAAGGCACTTAATAATCAACTTGAATAATAAAAAACGTTAAGGTTACTTGGACTATTTGGTTACTATCCTTGGCATTATGGAGTTTTGGACCTCTTGGACTTAGGATTAGAAGCCTTTGATACTCTTTAGGACCTTGTGACTTTGTTGTTATTTTGTCTGGAGTTCTTGGGGTTTACCCCTAGACATTGGGTTGATTTTCTCTGTGTGTAGGTTATTCTGATGGTATGCTTTGTCTGTGACTGGGAATTCCTCTGTATACAACTGTTACTCTGCCCAATTTTTAAGAAGACTTAATTCATCTGAAGCTTGGTATTCCTAAAAGGTTTAGTATCTTTGCTTGCTTGGTTTCAATCCAAAGGATGGGAATTCTACATTGACTTCATGTTTCAAGTATTGACTTCTTGTTGGTTAGATGGTTCTTTTCCTTAGCTTTTACATTATGCTTTAGGAAAGTCCCTTTATCTCCTCTTATCTTCTTTAATTTCAAAAATCTTCTTCCTCTTTTTCAAAACTCTTCTTGTTTTCTAACTTGAAATGCTTTCATAATAAACTTGGACTTAGGTCCATGCATTTTCAAAAATATTTTCTTAATCAAACTTTAACCAACTTAATCATACTTTAACATTTTTGTGAGAAGACTAAAAGTTAATCAACCTCACTCAAACCTTTGTTTCCTCTTTGGATTTTTACTTTAAAAAGCTTTTCTCAAAAGATTAGACTCTTGTCAATCCTTGTTATGATGCGAGCTACTATACTTCTACAATATGTAAAGAAGAGAGATATTTTCCACTTGGGTGTTGAGCTAGGCTTTGTTGATTTTAAAATCCAAGCTATATCCTTCACTTTGAGATTATGCAAATTCTCCTTTCTCATAATCGTGGGTAGTAAGTATGGTTTCCACTCGGATATGACAATGATATCTTGTCTGTTAAAATTAACCAACACACTTATGTTTTAAAATTTTTAAAGGTGAACTACGAGTGCCCTGATCCCCTATTACACGAAAGGTGGTACACGGGCACTAAAGGTTCACAATCACGACGGGGGCAGAAATTGTTAAAAATACTTCTTTTCTCATCTCCACTATCTATTTTTGTATACAACATTTATAGCCAAATACATAAATTTTCAAAGAGGTTCCTGTGGAGTACCATAGATGTTTAGGGTGCTAATACCTTCCCTTTGCATAACCAACCCTCATACCTATATTCTCCATCCCTCTTTTTTGGGGTTATTCGCCCTTTTCTCATTCTTCTGGAAACAATAAAGCATGGTGGCGATTTTTATTTGATATGTACGAGTCAAGTCAATCCAATGGCTTAGTCTCAACATTTTTGTCGCTATACATGAACACTTGATGTTTTTAAGCCATGATAGGTATGGAATTAATTGTGTATTCTTATGATTTGTGTCATCTAAATGCCTTATCACATGTTTACTTGATCATTTCTTTGCCATGAAAAAATGATTCCTCTTAAGGATGAAAATGTGTGATGGTATTGCTTAATCTTCTTGATCATTATTGAATATGATGTTTGTGTGAGCTTTTGAAAACTTTGAGACATGTTCTTAATTAATTCTTCACCTAAGCCATGCCTTACCAAGTTTCCATGCTTCCCCCCATTTACTTTGATCGTCTTTGGTTTAAACCTTAGGGACTAGTTTTGGTATTTGAATATTCTTGACCTAAGTTCATGTGTGATCCTTATGTGATTCTTATTTCATATTTGAGGCATGTTTTCTTGAGTTCTTTAAGTTGTTCTTTCTGACTTGTTTAGGTCTTTATCTTACTCAACTCGTATAGTCTTTGTGTTCGAAGTTGTGATGTGTGCTTGATGCCTTAACCCTTGTTTGCTTAAGTAATTGCTGTGTACTATTGTCTAGATCTTAGAACCTTTAAATCTTTTGAGCATGACCCTTAGTAATTGTAGTGTGTGTTTAAGTCTTCTCTTTAATGTATTTTTACTCATTACTTGATATACTTAAATCATGCTTAGAGTTTAGGCTTTTGTTTGTTTCCAATTTATGGTTGATGTACTTCTACTACATATTTTTTTATACTTCTTTGATTGATTGCTTGTGTGATTGACATGTTCCCTTAGGAGTTTGATTCCATCCTATTCAAGGTGTGAATTCATTAGATCCTAGGTTCTAAATAAAGCATGATGACATTAGGTAGAATTTCCCTAAGTCCTTAACCTTAGCTCTATGATGCATGTTAACTCTAGGTAGTGTTCCCTTTTGATATCCAAACTCTAAGTTTACATTGTATGATAATTGATCTTACCAGTTGATAAGAATCTGCAAGGTGGCCAGATGATGATCTTCAGACGAGCTAGAAAGTCGAGGAGGAAAAAGGGGGATTGTACCTGCAAGGTACTCTGACGATCAAGTAAGTGTGAGAGCAGAAATAGATACAAGAAAAGTATTAGGTTTTAGTGATGAATAGTGGATATTCGATACTTGACCCTCACATGAGTGAGGGTTTATATAGTGCCTCTGGCGCTTGGCCATTGGTCCTTATTTTTGGGCCTAGATATGCGGGTCCTCAAAAATAGGTAACTTCCAAGACTTGGTCAAATCGGACAGGTGTTCCGACAACTAGCCGTTAGTTCCAAGGAAAAGGTAGGTTGCGGGCAGTGGTCTAGTCGGTTTCTGTTTGTCTGACCGACTTGAGGTCGGGCAGACTGAGAATCACTCGTCGATTGTCGTAGCTAAGTGCTGGTTCAAGAGGGAAAACAATCGATGGTGCCCGACGAAGGGCGGGGGAGCCAAGACTGTGGTAGCACGAGTCGTGCCGAAGGAGGAGGTCAGACTGGGCCCACTCTATCTGTTGGGCCAGTCCATAACAGTAGCCCTCCAAATCGTTGCTTCTGTGAGCAACCCCTTCATCATTGATTTTTGAATGATTGCAAATATATGTGAAATACTAAATACATGTATGCACTATAAAAATATAATATAACATGTTTAAATAAGCTAAAAATGTATTTTACTCATAATGCTTCATTATGAGTCGACACAACAGGTTTTGTGTCGATACATAACTTACTGAAGTCCCTGGAATACTATTTCAAAACTATTATGCATCGATACAAAAGCTTACGCGTCGACACATAACTCTTTGATGACCCTGAAATGCAAACTTAAAACCTGCATGCATCAATACATAATCTCATGCATCGACACATAACATTTTTGATGCCCCTGTAATACAAACCTAAACTTGTATGCATCGACACAAAACCTCATGCATCTACACATAACACTTTGATGCCCCTGTAATACATTCTTGAACTTGTATGCATTGAAACAAAACCTCATGTATCGATACATAACATTCTGATGCCCCTGGAAAAATTTTTTTAACTTATATGTATCGATACATAATATCATGTGTCGACTCATACTATGTTTTATGTTCAAAAATTAAAATTACAATCAGTGTGTATCGACACATACGTGTTATGTGTCGACGGATATAAAATTGTTGGTTCTGTAAAATGTTATAATATGATTTTGCATCGAATTAAAACACAATGTGTCGACGTATCCTATCACTCATAACTAACATGAGTCGACACATGACCAACATGCATCGACTCATAAAACTTTCTTTCTTGACTAACTATTTTCTGTTATAAATATAAGCAAGCATTTTTCTCAGTAGAACACATCAACATATTTGAATTGTGTGCAAACAATTGTGAGCAACCAGAAGCCTAAAGAAACTTCATCTTTATCATCTTCTCAACCATCTTCAATTCAACAACAACAAATAAAATCAAACATCCTTGTTGAAGTGAATCAAGCGGTCAGAGATAACGTTCATCTATGTATTGAAAGAATCTAAGCTGAGTTGAAGGTTGAAGAAGAGGCTTCAAGAAATAAACCAGAGGGTTTATCATTCAAGAACGGGTGAGTTCTTAAGGGTTTTGTTAGACACGGTCGCACGAGTCGGATTCATCCATAGCGAGGGGTTTGGAAGTCAGAAGGATTTTAACAAACAGGTCGTGGAAGCGGAGGATCGTTTGTGGACCTTGCAGGAAATCTTGATACAGATCATATCAAGTGGTGGTTCTTACAAGAAGAAGAAGATCATAGGTGTTGTACCCCAAAATTTTCCCTCCCATTTCCTCAACATTTTCTCATCACAAGACCCTTGGAGCTCAAGGTCCAGTTAGGGTTACCTCTGCTCAAGACTTATCCTTGCACTGTTGACCCAAATTAGGGTTTGTGTTTGCACAAAGATGTTTTGACCTAAAATGCCTAAGATGACTTTCATGCTTCATGTTGGACTCCCAAGTTTATCCATACCAAGTTTCAAGTCTTGATTCCAAATTTTGCCCAGTCAATTGGATAGTTGACCTAGAAATCAACTGTATTGGGGAAAAAGTCAACTGTGGCCAATTGACAGTCAAATCTCATGAAAATTGACCCACATCAACATTATGAACTCATATGAACCATTTGGTCAAGTTTGGATCACAATTCCACAAGAAATTTGATCAGATCACCAAAAGGGCAAAATGGTCATTTTTAGGGTTTTGACTGCACAAAGGCAATTTTTAACGGTTTGACCTATCCAATGGCAAATCAAGCTCACATATGGATTCTAGGACCCCATGGAATTATCTTGACATGCTCAACAAGTTCAAAAGATCCCAAATACACAAGATTGACAGTTGAATTTCCCAGTCAATTGATCAATTTTGACTGTATACTGAAAAGTCAAACTTTGACTTTTTGGTCAAAATCAAGTGTCAAGATTCATTTTTCATCAAAACATGCCAAATCTTGAAACTTGTTCATCAAGAAATCAAGAATTGCAAATTAGGGTTTGAAATGAAGATTTTTCATAACTTAGAATTTTTCTAAGTTATGAAAAACCCTAATTTTTTCCTAACTTTGTCCCACTTTCTCACCAAGTTTCATTTGGATTCAAGCAAAAGTCAAAACATGAAAGTTGTAGCCTATTGCAAAATCTACAACTTTGATTCACGAAGTTTTCCCAAAAGAAGCTTGTAGCTCAAGTTACAATTTTTGGAACAAGGGTACCAAACCATTCTTAACTTAGAGAAAATTTGACCTATTTTAGGCAAGGTTTTTACCTAACTTCAAGACCATTTTTCACATATTTCCACTTGGAATTTCAATTTGCATTTCAAATATGGATTGTAGTACACATTCCAAGATTTCCAAAATGTCCAAGAACTCATCAAACAACCTCATGGTTAGGGTGAATCGAATTTGGCAAGTTGGGAAAAACTCACTTTGTTCATGACCAAGTTACATGCCCATAACCTTGCATTTTTGAACTCAGCATGCCTTAAGCTAGATTACAGGTCTTTTATCTCATCTACACTCCATAATTTAATGCCAATCCTTTGTGCCAAGGTGTTGTTCTATGAGTTTGGACATTATATGCAAGATTAAGCCATTTTTAGATAAAGCATTATATCCATTTTAGAAAAGTTGCACTTTATGTCAATTAACAATCCAAGCAAGTACAGTGCAAATCTCTTTGGCACAAGTTTATGAGCTAATTACGCTGATCAAGGCCAAAGTATGCAGCACATTAGGGGGGCCTCTATCAGTCTAAAAACTCAAGTGGACATTTGTTGCTTAAAGTTGAAGAAAGCTAGCATAACATAACACAACTCTCATCTCAGCTAACACAAGCTTAAGCAAACTTGTCAAACACCTTCTAATCATCAAACCTGAGCTAGAACACGAGCCAACCATCTCCAACACCCTCTCAAACACAGAATCACCTCAAACACATCCCACAACATCCCTTGAAGCTATTCCAAACCTCAAACACGACCTGTAACACTCCCATTCAACATCACCATTTTCATTTTTCTGTTTTGCAGGTGGAGTTCTATAACTCGATTCAGCTAGTTTCAAAGCAAAGTAAAACTTGGAATAGCATCCCTGGACATCAAGGAAGCTGTACCAATCATCACCTTGCACTGAAAGTACCTCCATCACCAGATACAACTCCAACTGAACAGGTAAGTTCATGAACTCGTATCTCTCTATCCAGGCATTGTTAGCTTTAGGTTTGTGAAGAAAATATGTCACATTCATAGCCCTGAACATGCCCATGTAATTAGTTTTCATTTATATTATGTGTGCTGTGAGAATTTAATGTCTGAACATGGAACAAAAACTAGGTCAGAAATTGGGGGAGAAGAAATTCTCTCTCATCTTAGAGAGTTAAGTCAAGTTCTTTATATGTCTGGATTCGTCTTTTAATGCTCTACATTTTTCATGTTGTGAGTTTTGCTTGAAAGTCCAGGAATTGGGAGATAGAAAACGCGCGTGGATGGTTGTTCAAACATGTTCTGAGGTTGAAGATGAAGTCTTCTTGGGCTGGGCTTGAGTTGACTTTCTTTTTGAACCCTTTTGTTACTTTTAAACCCCCTTGGCCCATTATGCTTATTTTCATGATTTTTTGACCTTTTCTTTTTTGTTCTGACTTATTTATTTTTCCTCACAATATTAAAAATATAAAAAAATATTTTTACACCATTTTTATATTTATTAGGAATTTATTTGTTTAAAATAATGTTTGTACATAAATGAATACTTACATACTTTTATTTAAAAAATACTAAAATAATGCAAACACATTTTATTTTCCATTTTTACTTTATTTTATCTTCTGAAAATATTTTATATAACATATACTTTTTTTTTTATAAATATTAAATATTATTATTTTGTACATATTCAATATATTTGGTAAATAATACAAATACATACATATATATTAGTATATTTAGGTTAAAAAATACAAAATATATACATTTTTATTTTTATTAATATTTAACATTAAAAATACCTTTTTGACAAATATACTTCATTTTTATTTTATTTTTGTACATAATTATTAAACATTGTATATATTAAATAATTAATACCTTTTATTTAATAAATTAGGGTTTTTGCCCTAAATACATAAAAAAAAACTCCAAAAAATTAATACTTTTTATTTTGTTTATTTGACATATATAAAACACTTTTTTTCATACATATAAAAAACACTTTTGCATCTTGCATATTTATTCCATTTTTATTTAATTATTGTATATTAAATAATTTGTATAATTCAATATTTGATGTAATAGTCTAGGTTTAAATTCTTTGTCAAAATACCCCCATTTGAACATTTGTACCCCCCTTCCCATATATTGTGTTGTAATAACTTAGGAACTTTATTTTTCGCACTTTAATGCTTCCTAATTATACCATGCTAGAATTAGGGTTTGTATGCGAATCAAAAATAACAAAAATAGTTTGACCTAAATTCAAGATAAACAAGCATGAAAATGGACAACACTAATCACACTTGTACCCCTAGGGTATTCCACTTGTTGCCTTCAATAAATGGGCCATGTTGCATGTTAGGTCTCTTTGGGCAAAACAAAACAATTCAAATGATCATAGTCCCTCGATGACGCTTTCGAAAGTTGCCTAAAAATGATCAAGTCCCTTAAAGGAAAAATTGCCCAAAGATACTTGGCACCATTGCAATTATGGTCTAAACGATGACCCGCGCCCGTCCCTTTCACATCCTAACACAAGATTGTCCACCAAATGCAATGGTGGAACAAAATTGTTAAAAGGGTTAAAAACATAGGAGAAATCTTTGAGAAATTTAGGAGTAGATAACCTCTTAGTTACTTGAATCAAACTTGCAAAACAAAACACTTGCCTATTTTTAAACCACACCTCACAACACTTTCAAAACAAACTTTCAAAAACAAATGAAAACCTTTTCAAAAGACGTACACCTTTGTATACATCCCAACATGGATCATTACAAAGGTTGCCACCACATTGGCCTCTTTTTCAAAAACATTTTCAAACACACACACAAAGCACCATTTCAAACAATTGAAAATTAAGGCAAGTTGATCTAAGCAAGTAACTAAGAGCCCATGGATAACCATGGATAGAAAGGGTGCTAATACCTTCCCTTTCTATAATCTACTCCCCGAACCCAAGAAAACATCTCAAAGGTTTTTGCTATGCTTTTTTAACCTTTCCTTAGGATAAAATAAAAAGTCGGTGGCGACTCTTGCTCAACCGAAACATTTGCGAAAACAAACGCAAAACCATAGTCAGTTCTCCCACCGTATCACAGAACTGGCGACTCTGCTGGGGATAAATTTAAAAGTAGAGTAACCTTAGGGCTTAGATCACCCTCTTGCATGACTAATTATTTGATTTGATTGCTTTATAGTTTGGCTCTCTTGTTTGGGTTTGCAATCCTACACCCGGATTTTGGGAAACATTCATAGATAGCAATACGTTGTGGAAACTGTGCGGGGTATACCGACACGGTCGAAGCAATAGCTATATTAGTGCGACATATTTGTGAGTACCGGTAACCCTTGAGTTCAATCAAGGAGAGTACGGGGCCGCTGAGTGATGTCACTAAGCACTAATGACCTAGAACCTTACTTGACCATCTTGGCCTTTCATTAGGGTTAGTGACATGACCGGCTTTGGTGCAGTCCGAAGTTGGTAGATACTCGATACTACACTCATTGAGGGTTGTTTTCTTGGAATATTTTGGTCGCTAGTTAAGTGGCTAAACCAAAACAATGAACAATGAAAACAATCCAGTGATATTGAGCTCCTTAGAACCCGGTTACTATTTATAGGACAGGTTTTTAAGCCAACTACACTCAAGAGGGAACTTGCCTATGAAACCCCATGCAAGCCTGAAACTAGGGTTTGGTGTGAGTTGCTTGTACATATGTTTGTGCATACATCATAAACATCATAAAGCATCATATGCACTTACTAACCACTTCAAGGGTTTAGATCTTCATCTTTGTTCTTGTTTTGTAGGTCATGGAAATTCCTCGCAGAAAAACCATCCAAGTTAACCTTGTGAGAATCTCTCCTCAACTCAAGGAGCTCACCTCAAGAATTCCGGAAAGCTCATCCTTCAGTGAAAGACATGGTAGACTGCTCAGCTTAGTCAACACCAACATTGAAGAAGACATGATGAAGGTGCTATTCCAGTTTTTTGACCCTCTTCACCACTGTTTCACTTTCCCTGACTACCAGTTGGTACCCACTTTGGAGGAATTTTCTCAACTCTTGAGAATTCCTATCCTTAATCAACTACCTTTCAATGGTACGGAAAAGGAACCAAAGCCTGAAGATGTTGCTCGAGCATTACATCTACAACCTTCTGACATCAAGGGGCATTGGGAAACTAGAAGCGGCGTCAAAGGTTTCTTAGAAAAATTTTTGTTTGAGAAGGCACAAGAGTGTTGGAATTCATTGGACCTACAAGCCTTTGAAGAGATTGTGGCACTCCTTATCTATGGGTTGGTCTTGTTCCCAAATTCTGACCAATTGGTAGATGTCAACGCCGTCAAAATCTTCTTGTCCAGAAATCCAATACCAACATTGCTTGGGGACCTTCTTCACTCATTTTACACACGAACAATGAGAAAGAGGGGTGTTCTCCTGTGCTGTACTCCTCTCCTTGCAAGGTGGTTTATTTCGCACCTTCCACAATCTGTCTTGAAGAATGACCAAGGCTCAAGGTGGTCCCAATGGTTGATGACTCTTACTCACTCTGATGTACATTGGTATTCTCGGTCCAGAGAAAATGTCATCATCATCGACCGTTGTGGAGAGTTTCCTAATGTTCCTTTGCTTGGAATCAGATGAGGTATCACCTACAACCCTTGCCTAGCTTTGAGGCAATTTGGATATGCACGAAGAGATGGTCCTCACGACATGTTGATTCCTGACCTAGTTTTTGACTTCGACAACGATGCGCAAGGACTTCGCCAAAGATTCATCAGAGCTTGGAGGATGCCCAACAAGGTTGATAGCAAGACACTGGGGCACAAGAACTCCATCCCTCTTGAGCCTTATCTCAAGTGGGTACGAGCCCGAGCCCAGAGTCTAATGATGCCTTATCCTCATGTTCTCCCTGTGATTAAAGAGCCCGTCAAGGAAGGAGAGGTTCCCTACACCATCCTACATCCTGACATGCCTACATCGTGGGAGGAGATGCAGAAGAGTTGGATCCAACTCAAGGAGGAACAAAACACTTTTGAAGCCAGCTTCTACGCCAGTGAGAAGAAGGTTTTAGAGCTCACCCACCGACTCCATGAGCAAGAGGCCCTTAACACTTACATTGCGCCAAAGAGGATGCGCAACGTCTTTTTACCTTGAGAAGTTGTTTTTGTAATATTTGGCCCATGGGGCATTTATGTACTAACAAATTGCTTCTTATTAATATGACGTGCGTTCTTTTTTGTCTACAACAATTGTGAATTTCTAAAATCCTTGAATGCATTGCATAGATAGCATCTCATGCATCATGTGCATAACAGGTACCCTTTCTTCTACAGGTTGCTTAATCTTCTTCGCTGTTTATTTTGAACAGTCATCATGAATCCAGACTCATCCAGTGAGCAAGCAATCAAGGCCCTTCAGGCCCAAAGTGCCCAGTTTCAAGAGTTGGTCCTAAGTCTGGCCCAAGGTCAGCAAGAGTTGAAGGCTCTGCTCCTAAAGAAGAAGAAGAAAAAGAGGACTGCGTTATTCAATACTGGACGCAGGTTTGGGAACACACTCCATAATGAGGCTGATCCAACTACTTCCTCTGTAAAGAAAGACAGTCCCCAAGGGGGAGGAGCTCCTAGTCCTGCAGTCTCTGACAACGAGATGGATTACAATGACGAATAATACCCACCTGCTGCTGACAGATACAAGCAATTAGAGGACCGCTTGAGCGCCATGGAGATTCAGAATGTGCCGGGGCTGGATTTTAGAGATTTAGGGTTATCTTCTGGGGTGGTAATCCCGCACAAGTTTAAGGCGCCTGCCTTTGCCAAATACGACGAGGCTTCCTGCCCAAAGCTGCATCTCAGGTCGTACGTAAGGAAGATCCAACCTTACACGGCAGACAAAAATCTCTGGATCCACTTCTTCCAAGATAGCCTTTCGGGGTCACAGCTTGAGTGGTTCTATCAACTAGATGGAACTAGTATCCGACATTGGGAAGATTTGGCGACCGCATTTTATAGACAATATCAATACAATTCTGACCTCGCTCCTACGCGTACCCAACTTCAGGGTATGTCTCTAGGAACGGGCGAAGGGTTCAAAGAATATGCACAAAAATGGAGAGATTTGGCTGGCAGGGTGCAGCCTCCATTGACTGATCGTGAGCTGGTTGATATGTTTCTAGGGACCTTTTCTGGTCCATTTTTCAATCATCTGGTTGGCAATTCCTCAGCTGGGTTTACGGATTTGATCCTGACGGGTGAAAGGATAGAAGCTGGCATCAGGTCAGGAAAGATACAAAAAGCTGCCTCCGCAAGTACTGAGAAGAGGCCTTTCAAGAAAGAAGCAAGTGCCGTCTATGGTCCTAGAAGACAAGTCAAGCCAGAAAGCCGCCAAGCCGTCAATGCCTTGGTCATTTTAAAACCTGTTGCTGCTCCTCAGCAGTACAATCAACAAAGAGGTGAAAGGCCCAAGAGGCAGTATACTCGGCTGAGTATGACCTTGTCACAAATCTTACCACAACTGTTATCAACCAACTTGGTGACCATCAAAGAGGCTCCGAAGGTCGTAAATACTGCATCTCCTAAGTATAACCCAAATGCCCGTTGTGCTTATCATTCTGATAGTCCCGGGCATACTACTGATGATTGCTGGGCCCTGAGAAATAAAGTGCAAGACCTTATCGGCGCGAAGGAAATTCAGTTTGAGGCGCCTGAAAGGCCAAATGTTGTAACTGCTCCTATGCCCCAGCATAGAGTAAATGCCATTGAGGAAGATTTGTATGCTGTTTCGGTGAATGATGTTGCTACCCCTCTATTGACTGTTAAGAGGAACCTACTGCTAGCCGGTTTATTTCCGGGTTGTAGCAAGGGTTGCCTCCTGTGTGCTGTTATCCCTACCGGTTGTCCGCTGCTGAAGTCAGGCATCCAAGGCCTGATGGATAGCAAGGAGATTCTGTTCAAGAAAACTGCTGTTCCGTTTGCTTCCGCTGAAGAAGTATCTTACGTCATAATTTTCAACAATCCTACCAAGGCTCTCCCAAGGAAGCCAGTCCAAATCATGTCTGTTGCACCCATTACTATTACTGTTCCGGGGCCTCTCCCCTATGAGTCTGATAAGGCTGTCCCATGGCACTATGGGGCAGACGTGTATGTGCTTGGAGTGAAGCAGGAGTTCAACACTGGTACCAGTATCAGTAACATCACTGGTCCCGCCAAGATTACTCGCAGTGGCAGGCTCTTCTCGCCTAACATTGCACTGCCAGTTATCCGAAAACCTCTTATCATCACACCCGTAAGTGTGCATGTTCCAAATCAAGTTCCTGTGTCTACTACTGCCGCCGATTCCTCTGATGCTCGGGGCAAAGAAGTTGCTACCGATTTGCCTGCCCGGACGGAGGCACCAAAAAAGACTGCTGTTGAAGCCTCCCAACAAGAGATGGAGGAAATCCTTAAAATCATTAAAAAGAGTGACTTCAATATCGTTGAACAGTTGGGGCATACCCCCTCCAAAATCTCTATGCTATAATTGCTGCTATGCTCAGAGGCCCATGCAAAGGCCCTGATTTCATTTCTGAAAACGGCCCATGTGCCGCAAGAGACCTCTGCAGATCAGTTCACTGACTGTGTGGCTAATTTGACAGCTGACAATGGTTTGGGGTTCTCAGATGCTGACCTTACCGCCAAAGGGAAAAATCACAATGATGCCCTGCATGTTTCCATAGAATGCAGGGGCACTACTCTCGCACACGTGTTGGTGGATACCGGTTCTTCCCTGAATGTATTGCCCAAGAAGGCCTTGGATCGGTTGGATTGTGAGGGCCTAGAATTGAAACCTAGTAACATCATTGTTAGAGCCTTCGACGGTTCTAAGAGGATGGTGCACGGTGAGGTAGACATTCCTATTCGTGTGGGTTCCCAAGTCTTCGACTCAACGTTCTATGTAATGGATATTCGTCCATCTTATTCCTGCTTGTTGGGTCGACCCTAGATTCACAAGGCTGGGGCAGTAACATCCACTCTACACCAAAAGCTCAAATACCCTGTCAAAGGGAAGATTGTTACTGTGCAGGGTGAGGAGGAATACATGGTAAGTCACTTGAATTCATTCTGGTATATCGAGATGGACGGGGAGTTTATTGAAACCCCCTTTCAGCATTTTGAAGAGGTACCTCCAACTTTGGCGTCAGCTGAGACAGTGGTTGAAGAAGACTTTCCTCTGAAGATGGCTTCCCTGAAGGATGCCCGGGCTGTAATCGAGAAAGGCAATTGTGCAAACTGGGGTCAGCTTCCTGACTTCACTCAAAAGACCGACAAGTTTGGGCTGGGCTTCACTGCAGAGGCTCAGAGGGTTGTTCGCAAAGAAAGGATCAGAAAGGCTCCGGTGTTCATCACCAACCCAAGGGTGAATGCTATCGAGGAGGACGTAGAGGAAGCAGAATTTGACAGTTGGATCTATCCAACCACCAACAAAGGACCAAGCAACTGGACGACAAAGGATTTTACACCTATTACATTTGTCACGCAGTAATTAACTCTTTTGATTTTCAATTTGTAACAAACAATATGTTGAAACTTTTATTGGCTCGGTGTCCTACCCGGGGCATCGTAGCTCCATTTGTGAGGGCTTTTTGTATGACATTTCCATATATCATTAATCAAAACATTGGACGTTTGTTGCATTTCAAATCTTGTGATCTTTTTCTTTCTGTGTTATATATTGCAAAACAGCTATATTTACACACACTCACTTATACAGGTTTCAATCCACTATGGATCTCACTGGTAACGGCTCTGCTACCACCAGTTATGACTTCGAGAATCCGATCAACTTGGCCGAAGACGAAGGTGAAGATGATTGCGAAGTGCCTGGTGAACTCGCAAGACTGCTACTCCAGGAAGAGAGGGCCATTCAGCCGCATGAAGAGCCCGTGGAAACAGTGAACCTGGGTACTGAGACAGATAGAAAAGAAGTCAAGATTGGTGCCAATCTAGAGCTCAACGTGAAGCAACGATTGATCCAGATGCTGCATGACTACATGGAGATCTTTGCTTGGTCTTACGAAGACATGCCTGGTTTGGATGCCGACATTATGGTTCATCAGCTGCCTACCAAGGAAGACTGCCCTCCGGTAAAGCAAAAGGTCCGTCGTATGCGTCCAGAGATGTCCGAAAAGATCAAAGCCGAGGTTATGAAGCAATTCGATGCCGGGTTTCTAGCAGTAACCTCTTACCCTCAGTGGGTTGCCAACGTGGTGCTAGTGCCGAAGAAGGACGGTAAGGTCAGAATGTGTGTCAATTACAGGGATCTGAACAGGGCAAGCCCCAAGGATGACTTCCCCCTACCTCACATCGACGTTCTTGTTGATAATACTGCTCAACACAAGGTGTTCTCCTTCATGGATGGTTTTTCAGGGTATAATCAGATCAAGATGGCTCCGGAAGATATGGAAAAGACCACCTTTGTGACTCAGTGGGGCACCTTCTGCTACAAGGTCATGCCATTCGGGTTGAAAAATGTTGGGGCAACCTACCAACGTGCCATGGTTGCTTTATTTCATGATATGATCCATCATGAGATTGAGGTATATGTTGATGACATGATTGCAAGGTCCCAAACTGAGGAGGAACACCTTGACCATCTGCGGAAGCTGTTTGACCGACTGAAGTTATACAAGCTGAGGTTGAATCCAAACAAATGTACCTTTGGGGTGAGGTCTGGAAAATTGCTAAGTTTCATTGTAAGCGATAAAGGTA
The DNA here is from genome assembly GCA_948472305.1 of Vicia faba. Lineage (NCBI taxonomy): Eukaryota > Viridiplantae > Streptophyta > Magnoliopsida > Fabales > Fabaceae > Vicia > Vicia faba. Next base: position 975,279,738 of record OX451739.1, read on the forward strand.
TTCAGGTGGACCCTGCCAAGGTGAAAGCCATACAAGAGATGCCGACTCCCAAGACAGAGAAAGAAGTTCGAGGCTTTCTGGGACGACTAAATTACATTGCCCGATTCATCTCACATCTAACTGCTACCTGTGAGCCAATCTTCAAATTACTGAAGAAAGATCAAGTAGTACGTTGGAACGATGAATGTCAGGCCTCTTTTGAAAAGATAAAAGAGTATCTCCAAGAACCACCCATTCTTATGCCACCAGTGGAAGGGAGACCTCTGATACTATACTTGACAGTACTTGACCACTCGATGGGGTGTGTGCTGGGGCAGCATGACGAGTCTGGCCGAAAAGAGCATGCTATTTATTACCTGAGAAAAAAGTTTACCGACTGTGAGTCTCAGTACCCACTGCTCGAGAAAACTTGCTGCGCTCTGGTATGGGCTGCTCGCCGGCTGAGACAGTATATGTTGACTCACACTACTTTGTTGATTTCAAAGATGGATCCCATCAAGTACATATTCGAAAAGCCTGCTCTGTCTGGAAGAATAGCAAGATGGCAAATGATCTTGACAGAATATGATATCCAGTATACCACTCAAAAAGCAATCAAAGGAAGTGTACTGGCAGATCATTTGGCACACCAACCCGTAGACGATTACCAATCCTTGAGCTTTGAATTTCCGGACGAAGATATCATGGTAGTAACTGATTGTGAAGTACCTGGACCGGATGAAGGACCTGAGGAAGGATCCCGATGGTCTATGCATTTTGACGGAGCCTCCAACGCTTTGGGTAACGGCATCGGCGCTGTGATCATATCCCCCAAAGGAACTCATACTCCACTCACCGCCCGGCTGTGTTTCAACTGCACCAACAACATGGCAGAATATGAGGCATGTATCATGGGTCTTCAAGCTGCAATCGACTTAAGGATCAAGTTTCTGAGTGTCTTCGGAGATTCTGCTCTCGTGATCAATCAGATCAAAGGCGAGTGGGATACGAAACACCCAAATCTTATTCCTTACAAGGAGTATGTGCTGACTTTGCTTCCCCACTTTGAAGAGATAACCTTTGAGCACTTCCCAAGAGAGGAGAATCAGTTAGCGGACGCACTAGCTACGATGTCTTCAATGTTCAAAGTCAAATGGGACGACGAGGCTCCCCGGATCCTTATCTGGAAGTTGGACGAACCTGCATACTGCTGCGATCTTGAGGCCGAAGAGGTAACCAAAAAACCCTGGTATCATGAGGTGAAGAGATACTTGGAGGCTCAGGAATACCCTGAAGGTGTGTCTGTCAATGATAAGAAGTTCATGAGAAGGTTTGCGGCAAAATTCTTCCTCAGCAATGACATTCTCTACAAACGAAATCAGGATTCAACTTTACTGCGTTGTGTGGATAAAACTGAAGCAGAAAAGATCATGGTAGAGCTGCATGAAGGTACATTCGGGACACATTCCAGTGGACACACCATGGCAAAGAAAATCCTTAGGGCAGGATATTTCTGGTCCACAATGGAAGCCGACTGTTACCAACATTCTCGAACTTGTCATAAATGCCAGATCTATGCTGATAAGGTGCACATCCCTCCGGTTCCTCTGAACGTCCTGACGACACCTTGGCCTTTTGCAATGTGGGGCATCGATATGATCGGCGAAATCAGACCAACGGCATCCAACGGGCATCGCTTCATCCTAGTAGCAATTGATTACTTCACGAAGTGGGTTGAGGCAGCTTCCTACGCCACGGTAACCAAGAGCGTCGTGGCACGTTTCATTCGGCATAACCTGATCTGTCGGTATGGTGTCCCAGAAAGAATCATTACAGACAATGGTACCAATCTTAATAACAAGATGATCACTGAATTCTGCGAGCAATTCAAGATACAGCACCACAACTCTTCTCCTTACCGGCCGAAGATGAATGGGGCTGTAGAAGCGGCAAATAAGAACATCAAGAAGATTGTGCAGAAGATGACAGTGACCTATAAAGATTGGCACGAAATGTTACCATTTGCTCTTCATGGGTACCGTACCTCAGCAAGGACGTCAACCGGGGCAACTCCTTTTTCCTTGGTTTATGGCATGGAGGCAGTCTTGCCGATTGAAGTCCAGATACCCTCTCTCTGGATAATGAAGGATGCAGATCTGAGTGAAGATGACTGGATCCAGACTCGACTTGATCAATTAAACCTGATTGACGAAAAGAGACTCACCGCTATCTGTCATGGTCAGACGTATCAAAAACGGATGATCAGGGTATTTAACAAGAAAGTCAGGCCACAAGAGTATCAAGTTGGGGACCTGGTAATCAAACGCATCATCCTTCCTCAAAGTGATCCCCGGGGCAAATGGACCCCTACATACGAAGGGCCATTTGTGGTTAAACATGTGTTCTCAGGAGGAGCCATGATTCTAACCACCATGGATGGTGAAGACCTTCCTCACCCCGCCAATGCAGACATAGTAAAAAGATACTACGCATGAATAAAAGACCCGCTAGGTTGACATACCTAGGCAAAAATAAGGGCTTCCCGGCGAACCAAAAGGGTTCGGGAAAAAATAAGGGATGAAATGAAAAAAATCTGTACACCCGGCAAGTCGAAAACCTAAAAAGGCGGCTTGGGCAAAAATGGGTATCCCGGTGGACTGAAAACCCGAAAGGGCGGTCCAGGAAAAAGTTAGGGATAAAGCGTAACACTATGTCTCGTTGGATCACCTTGCATCCAGAATTCGACATCAACTATCTGGCTCAGACTTCAGCATCAATCAATCAGCTTCATCTTCAACTAAGCAGCAAAGTGATGAGACGCTTGAAGACATAAAGGCGATAGCAGAGTTGGAACCCAGTGGGAATATTGTGCACATAGCTGTTTTGTTTCCTTTTCAAAATTGTACAAACTTTATGTTATTCGGCGGCGTTCTCTTACTAGGACGTCGGCCTCTTGTACAAAAAAACGCCTATTTACAGGCAAATTTCAAAATCAATACAAGTTCACTTTTCCAAACAAATTGCCCATTGTTTTTCCTTTTTTCTGTTTTGTCTTGCGAAGAACGTCCAATGTTCATTTTTGATATATGCATTTGACATTAAATTGCTGATTCATAAATATTTGCATATGAAACAAAAGACTAATTACAGGTGACATCAGAAACAGGGGCAATGTAAAGTTGTCTGATGCAGTCTGGTTGCTTTGTCCGCCGAAGTACCAAGGTAGGTTCAACTGAAGAATGTGACCAAATTATCTCAACTCCCCGCAGAGTAAGACAAGATTCAGCAATACTCTCCCCAAGTAGAGTTAGTTCCCTATCAATCCTGAAAAGGCACAATATTCCCCTAGCAAGTCAGCAATATTCTCCTCCAACAGAGTTAGTCTACGGTCAGCATGAAGGAAGTTGTGTATCCCCAGAAGATATCAACATTCCCCAGTGGAGTATAGGCATTCATCAGCAAGCATCCCCGGCAGTCTTGACCTAAGATTGTTCCCCGGCGGAATATCAACACCCCAGTGCAATTCCAAAAGTTTCCCCATGAAAGTGGAATTCTTATCCCCAGCAGGTCTTGAAGCTTATCCCCAGTAGATTCTGGAAGCTTATCCCCTGCAGAGTACGGACGTCTCTCCCGAGCTTTATTCAAAGTTATTCCTCACAAGGGCTTATAACTGGGTTATCCTCAACTAATTACCACGGAAGATCGCCCTCGGCGAAGTTCTTCCAATCCCCAGCGAAGTTTATCATTGTCATCCCCAGCAGAATCCATCATTGAAATCCTCAGCGGAGCTCTCATCAAAACTTCAGCGAAGTATCTCTTCCCATAGAGTAATTCCCCTCAGAGTAATCTCTCCAACAGGTTTATTCCCCAACGGAGTCATCTTCTCCTACCAGTGTATTCTTGCAACCATCATCCCCAGCGGAAGCAAAGAGCTCTACTCTTCAATGTCAGCCCATGATTTAATTCCCCGGCCGGTCGTCAAGGATTTATTTTCCTAAGACGAAAATACATTCATAAACACTTCATATCTCATACATCTTGCTTACATACATGATAAAGTGCATACAACACTATCTCATGTTGAACATCATGACATCATGCATTTCATACATCATGACATTGCATACAACTGATGTTTTGCCTTTTCAGGGAAAAAGACAACCCAAAAGACAACTACCTTCAACTGTCAGAGTTTCCAGATTCGATTCCTGTATCTAGCCAGGGCACATCTGTGAGTGAACAGTTTCCAGACTCGATTCCTGTATGTAGCCAGGGCACGTCTAAAGAGTTTCCAGATTCGATTCCTGTATCCAGCCAGGGCATATCTATCAACTGTCACAATTCCGGATTCGATTCCTGTATCTAGCCAGGGCACGTCCGAAGAGTTTGAAGATTCGATTCCTGTATCCAGCCAGGGCATATCTATCAACTGTCACAATTCCGGATTCGATTCCTGTATCTAGCCAGGGCACATCTGAAGAGTTTGAAGATTCGATTCCTGTATCCAGCTAGGGCATATCTGTTGACGACTATTTCCAGATTCGATTCCTGTATCCATCCAGGGCATATCTGTTGACGACTATTTCCAGATTTGATTCCTGTATCCAGCCAGGGCATATCTGTGAGCAACCGATTGTAGATTCGACACCTGTATCTAGCCAGGGCATATCTGCATGAAAAGATTGAAGATCAACACCTGTAACAAGCCAGGAAAACATCTGTCTTTCTCAAAATACACAAGTTCTCGCTAAGGAATCTCTTATGCGATCAACACTTCCAAATGGCATCTATAAGCCTATTTCTGGAAAGGTTCTGTCGCATCTCCAGATGGAATCTATAAACCCATCTCCCTATCCACCATCTCTCCAAATGGCATCTATAAGCCCATTCCCGACACCACCTTTGCTGATACTCCAACATGCGAGTGCAAATTTCCGGGCACTCTAGTGTCCAATCTCCTTTTACCCTTGAGTCACGAAAGGAAAACTTGCCAATCTAACTCTTCAGGTTCAAGAAGATTGAACAGGGGAAACTGTTGTACCCCAAAATTTGCCCTCCCATTTCCTCAACATTTTCTCATCACAAGACCCTTGGAGCTCAAGGTCCAGTTATGGTTTCCTCTGCTCAAGACTTCTCCTTGCACTGTTGACCCAAATTAGGGTTTGTGTTTGCACAAAGATTTTTTGACCTAAAATGCCTAAGATGACTTTCATGCTTCATGTTGGACTCCCAAGTTTATCCATACCAAGTTTCAAGTCTTGATTCCAAATTTTGCCCAGTCAATTGGATAGTTGACCTAGAAATCAACTGTATTGGGGAAAAAGTCAACTGTGGCCAATTGACAGTCAAATCTCATGAAAATTGACCCACGTCAACATTATGAACTCATATGAACCATTTGGTCAAGTTTGGATCACAATTCCACAAGAAATTTGATCAGATCACCAAAAGGGCAAAATGGTCATTTTTAGGGTTTTGACTGCACAAAGGCAATTTTTGACTGTTTGACATAGCCAATGGCAAATCAAGCTCACATATGGATTCTAGGACCCCATGGAATTATCTTGACATGCTCAACAAGTTCAAAAGATCCCAAATACACAAGATTGACAGTTGAATTTCCCAGTCAATTGATCAATTTTGACTGTATACTGAAAAGTCAAACTTTGACTTTTTGGTCAAAATCAAGTGTCAAGATTCATTTTTCATCAAAACATGCCAAATCATGAAACTTGTTCATCAAGAAATCAAGAATTGCAAATTAGGGTTTGAAATGAAGATTTTTCATAACTTAGAATTTTTCTAAGTTATGAAAAACCCTAATTTTTTCCTAACTTTGTCCCACTTTCTCACCAAGTTTCATTTGGATTCAAGCAAAAGTCAAAACATGAAAGTTGTAGCCTATTGCAAAATCTACAACTTTTTATTCATAAAGTTTTCCCAAAATAAGCTTGTAGCTCAAGTTACAATTTTTGGAACAAGGGTATCAAACCATTCTTAACTTAGAGAAAATTTGACCTATTTTAGGTAAGGTTTTTACCTAACTTCAAGACCATTTTTCACATATTTCCACTTGGAATTTCAATTTTCATTTCGAGGATGGATTGTAGTACACATTCCAAGCTTTCCAAAATGTCCAAGAACTCATCAAACAACCTCATGGTTAGGGAGAATCGAATTTGGCAAGTTGGGAAAAACTCACTTTGTTCATGACCAAGTTACATGTCCATAACCTTGCATTTTTGAACTCAGCATGCCTTAAGCTAGATTACAGGTCTTTTATCTCATCTACACTCCATAATTTAATGCCAATCCTTTGTGCCAAGGTGTTGTTCTATGAGTTTGGACATTATATGCAAGATTAAGCCATTTTTAGATAAAGCATTATATCCATTTTAGAAAAGTTGCACTTTATGTCAATTAACAATCCAAGCAAGTACAGTGCAAATCTCTTTGGCACAAGTTTATGAGCTAATTACACTGATCAAGGCCAAAGTATGCAGCACATTAGGGGGGCCTCTATCAGTCTAAAAACTCAAGTGGACATTTGTTGCTTAAAGTTGAAGAAAGCTAGCATAACATAACACAACTCTCATCTCAGCTAACACAAGCTTAAGCAAACTTGTCAAACACCTTCTAATCATCAAACCTGAGCTAGAACACGAGCCAACCATCTCCAACACCCTCTCAAACACAGAATCACCTCAAACACATCCCACAACATCCCTTGAAGCTATTCCAAACCTCAAACACGATCTGTAACACTCCCATTCAACATCACCATTTTCATTTTTCTGTTTTGCAGGTGGAGTTCTATAACTCGATTCAGCTAGTTTCAAAGCAAAGTAAAACTTGGAATAGCATCCCTGGACATCAAGGAAGCTGTACCAATCATCACCTTGCACTGAAAGTACCTCCATCACCAGATACAACTCCAACTGAACAGGTAAGTTCATGAACTCGTATCTCTCTATCCAGGCATTGTTAGCTTTAGGTTTGTGAAGAAAATATGTCACATTCATAGCCCTGAACATGCCCATGTAATTAGTTTTCATTTATATTATGTGTGCTGTGAGAATTTAATGTCTGAACATGGAACAAAAACTAGGTCAGAAATTGGGGGAGAAGAAATTCTCTCTCATCTTAGAGAGTTAAGTCAAGTTCTTTATATGTCTGGATTCGTCTTTTAATGCTCTACATTTTTCATGTTGTGAGTTTTGCTTGAAAGTCCAGGAATTGGGAGATAGAAAACGCGCGTGGATGGTTGTTCAAACATGTTCTGAGGTTGAAGATGAAGTCTTCTTGGGCTGGGCCTGAGTTGACTTTCTTTTTGCACCCTTTTGTTACTTTTAAACCCCCATGGCCCATTATGCTTATTTTCATGATTTTTTGACCTTTTCTTTTTTGTTCTGACTTATTTATTTTTCCTCACAATATTAAAAATATAAAAAAATATTTTTACACCATTTTTATATTTATTAGGCATTTATTTGTTTAAAATAATGTTTGTACATAAATGAATACTTACATACTTTTATTTAAAAAATACTAAAATAATGCAAACACATTTTATTTTCCATTTTTACTTTATTTTATCTTCTGAAAATATTTTATATAACATATACTTTTTTTTTTTATAAATATTAAATATTATTATTTTGTACATATTCAATATATTTGGTAAATAATACAAATACATACATATATATTAGTATATTTAGGTTAAAAAATACAAAATATATACATTTTTATTTTTATTAATATTTAACATTAAAAATACCTTTTTGACAAATATACTTCATTTTTATTTTATTTTTGTACATAATTATTAAACATTGTATATATTAAATAATTAATACCTTTTATTTAATAAATTAGGGTTTTTGCCCTAAATACATAAAAAAAAACTCCAAAAAATTAATACTTTTTATTTTGTTTATTTGACATATATAAATCACTTTTTTTTCATACATATAAAAAACACTTTTGCATCTTGCATATTTATTCCATTTTTATTTAATTATTGTATATTAAATAATTTGTATAATTCAATATTTGATGTAATAGTCTAGGTTTAAATTCCTTGTCAAAATACCCCCATTTGAACATTTGTACCCCCCTTCCCATATATTGTGTTGTAATAACTTAGGAACTTTATTTTTCGCACTTTAATGCTTCCTAATTATACCATGCTAGAATTAGGGTTTGTATGCGAATCAAAAATAACAAAAATAGTTTGACCTAAATTCAAGATAAACAAGCATGAAAATGGACAACACTAATCACACTTGTACCCCTAGGGTATTCCACTTGTTGCCTTCAATAAATGGGCCATGTTGCATGTTAGGTCTCTTTGGGCAAAACAAAACAATTCAAATGATCATAGTCCCTCGATGACGCTTTCGAAAGTTGCCTAAAAATGATCAAGTCCCTTAAAGGAAAAATTGCCCAAAGATACTTGGCACCATTGCAATTATGGTCTAAACGATGACCCGCGCCCGTCCCTTTCACATCCTAACACAAGATTGTCCACCAAATGCAATGGTGGAACAAAATTGTTAAAAGGGTTAAAAACATAGGAGAAATCTTTGAGAAATTTAGGAGTAGATAACCTCTTAGTTACTTGAATCAAACTTGCAAAACAAAACACTTGCCTATTTTTAAACCACACCTCACAACACTTTCAAAACAAACTTTCAAAAACAAATGAAAACCTTTTCAAAAGACGTACACCTTTGTATACATCCCAACATGGATCATTACAAAGGTTGCCACCACATTGGCCTCTTTTTCAAAAACATTTTCAAACACACACACAAAGCACCATTTCAAACAATTGAAAATTAAGGCAAGTTGATCTAAGCAAGTAACTAAGAGCCCATGGATAACCATGGATAGAAAGGGTGCTAATACCTTCCCTTTCTATAATCTACTCCCCGAACCCAAGAAAACATCTCAAAGGTTTTTGCTGTGCTTTTTTAACCTTTCCTTAGGATAAAATAAAAAGTCGGTGGCGACTCTTGCTCAACCGAAACATTTGCGAAAACAAACGCAAAACCATAGTAAGTTCTCCCACCGTATCACAATAGGGATTTCTATCTTTCTGTGTAGTGTAACCTTGTTATCAAACATTCAGTAAATTGTTATAAAAGTTCTCAGTTTCAATTGTGAAATTGAGAGGGAGACGTACCCACACGTGAGGACGACAATGGGGAACTTCCTTACCAAACTTCCTGCGTATCGTTCTTTCTTTCTTTCTCTTTATAGTTTTACATATTCCATAATTTTGTAATTCAATTGGCTTGCTAAGCTTTTTTGTCTAATGATAAACATAGTGGTTCAAACATTTTCCCCAAACTACCACTACTAAATCATTATACAAGCATATGCCAAGTGTTTGACAAAATTCCTAACAAATTTCTAAATTAATTGGAAATACTGTTTTTATGATAAGTGCATTGAAACGTTAGGATTTTTGAGTTGTATATTCATCCATTTCATTTAATAAAAATCCAGCAAGTTTTTCACATGTCAAGTTTTCTAGTAGTCGGTTCAAAGTAGACGGAATTGATTCAGGACATTGATTTTCGCTGCTTTCAACTCGCTTTGATAAAATAATATTAAATCCTTGAAAAAGTAAGAGGTGATCTATTCACCCCCCCCCCCCCCCCCCCTCTCTCGATCACTTGCCACACCGTCTAACAAGGGGTATCAGAGTACCAGTTAGCTGGTGCTCTGTATCTACTAGTAACGCTATGGCCTTTGAACCAACAGGGGCGTATAATAGAGCTCCTGTTTTCAATGGTGAAATTTATGGCTACTGGAAATACTGCATGCGAGTACACATAAATTCTATTGACAGGAATGTATGGACTGCCATTCAAAATGGTCCCTTTCAAATCACCATGAGGAATGATGCAGGTGCAATAGTACATAAACCTTAGGATCAATGGAATGAAATGGATGAAAAGAAATGGTCATGCGATTGAAGAGGCAGAAATATGATAATCTCAGCACTTGGTGTTGATGAGTATTATAGGGTGTCTCACTGCACGTCCGCTAAAGAAATGTGGGATGCTTTAGAAATTTCCCATGAAGGCACTACTGAAGTTAAATAGTCCCGCATCAATATACTCAATCAAGAGTTCGAGCTCTTTCGCATGAAACAAGGAGAATATGTCTCTGACATGCAGAAGAGATTCGTTTATCTTGTGAGTTGTTTAAATGCACTTGGAAAACCTGTTTCCAATGAAATTGCTACTAATAAAATTCTGAGATGTCTTAGCAGGGAATGGAAACCTAAAGTAACAGCTATCAAGGAAGAAAATTACCTCACTATGCTTACTGTTGTACCCCAAAATTTTCCCTCTCATTTTACTCAATACATGCCCATTGAGATCCTCGGTTTGCTCAAGGTTGCCCAAGAGTGGACCAAACAAACTCTCTCCTAAGGCAGTGTACCTCAAATTAGGGTTTCCATTTTCATCAAGATTGGTGAACCACAAAGGCCTCATATGCTCTCCATGGTATTAATATGTTCTCAATACCCTATATGTCATGTTTCATGCCTTGCACAAGAAATTTGCTCAGTCAACTGCTCAGATGCTTGATAATTGCCTGTATTAGGTCAAAAGTCAACTGTGACCCACATACAGTCAAACTTCAAAAATTTTGGTCAACATCCACATTTTGAAGTTACTTCCATCATTTGATCAAGGGTTGATCATGATTCCTCAAGGAATGCTCCAAATTCATCAAACCCCAAAAGTTGCTAAATTAGGATTTCTTAGTAAAAGTCAACCCAACTTTGACCAAGCATAACTTCTTCATACTTTATCAAAAAATTTCCATCAAAAGCTCATTTTGAAGAGGATACAATTCCCTACAACTCAACTTCATCTCCAAAGTTCAAAATATGCACCCACAAAAAGATATGAATTTCTACATTATGGGTCATTTTGAAAAGTCAACAAAAACATGTTTTGGGTCAAAGCTTCATACATGAACATGGAATATCCAATTGAGATTATACCACAAGGGGTGTTTAGGGGACATCCTAATATTTCTAAAAAGTCCAAGAACACCATCTTAGGGTCAAAATTGAGAGAGTTGTGCATTGACAAAGTTGGCAATTTTTGGAAAATTGTCAAAACTTATAATTGATCAAATTTGCATTTTTTCCAAAGGGGCCCATGTTTTCTTGCTTGAAACATGTTTCTAATAGGACCCACGACCCCTGAGCTTTTCCACCTATTATTTTATTACTTTTATCATTTATTTTGATTTTTTATTCATTTAAATCAAAATAAATCAAATTAAATGGTAAAATAATAATAACAAATCAAATCTTGAGATTTTTGTGCACATTTGGAGTCCATATATAGCTAGCATGATGATCAATTCGTGCAAGGCTCATTAGGGTTGAAAAAGATTGGATTGAAGCTTGTTTTAGAAAGATATCATACATGAAGCAAATCAAATCCAATTTTCATAATTCTCCAAGATATGATACAATTTTGTTGACCTAATTCAGTCTACTATAAGTGCATAATAAGTCCAGATAAAAAACAAAAGGGTTGGAGGCGTGAAAAAGCAAGAAGAAAACTCAAAAATTTGGACAAAAGTGTGAGATCAAAATCCATCTTAGAGCCATCCTCAAGGAGTTTCAAGGCTAGCAATACGTTCCTGGACATCTCAGGAAGCTTCTCCATTCATTTGCAAGCCTCAACGCATCAAGAATCATCACATTGCAGTATCACGGCTTGCACTAAGAACTCAAATTCGATTTCTATGATTTACGCATTATAAATATATTTTGCCCATATATTTAAGTTCATCATCATGTTTGCAATGTTTCTGGATAGTTTGATTTAAGTTAAAGTGTAGGAACAAGCTTTTGCCATTGCTAGGGTTTTGTGCTCCAATTTGGGGTTTTGTGATTTAAGCAAAATTAGGCCTAATGATGGATACCATGGTGGTCAGGGCTTCACACCCAGTTGATCCATGGTCTCCATTGGAATTTATATTGCGTGTATGTGATTTTGAATATAACAGGGTTATACCTACAAACAAATGTCTGTAGGTAAAAGTTACAGGCCTAAGGAGACGAAGAAAGGGAAGAAGACAATGCGTGTCAGCCAACCATTCATCCGTTTGAATTTCGTGCTTTTGGAATCAGCTTATTCTATTTTTCTTATATTATGTTTTGTTTTTATTATAATAACAACTAACAACAACAACTCAGTTGGCAGTGCAGCATTGGTACAAGGCGTGAGGACCTGTGTTTGATCCCATGTCCCAGCGTTTTATTTATTTCCTTTTCTTGCAGAAGATCCAGTACAATGCTCCCTCGCATGCCTATCATGTACCATCAACGTCCATCCACTGGATGCCCAGCTAGCAAGATCTAACGTCTCTCCTTTGAATGCCCATGGTACACGTGCAAGTCAATGCTACACCAGATCCAAAGATTTACTGGGCTTAGAAGCTTAATGGGCTGGGAAATTCAGATTCTCCCCCCAGAATTGCTAACAACACAGGCCCATTTGGTTTTTTTTTACTATTTTCTTTAATTTCTTTTCTTTAATTATTTTGTTTTTTTTAATCAATACAAAAATTATTTTATTAAATTAACAAATCACAAAATCATAAAAAGACTTTTTTTATAATAAATATTTTGATTAATTAGTTTAATTAACTTAGGGTAATCTAATCCTTTTTACAATTAATTGAAAATAATTAGAATTAGGATTTTATTTGTACATAATTTAATTAATTTTTCTCAAAAATACACAAAAATTATTTTTCTCATAAAATACTTTTTTTTAATTTAATTAGTAAATTAGGTTAATTAACTTCTTTCATAATTAAAAACAATTACAAATTAGGTTTAATTAATTTGTAATTTAATTTTTTTTCTCAAATAAAAATCCACAAAAATTTCTTTCTCTCAATTAGGGTTTTAAGTTACTAATTACCGTCCTCGCATTTAATTTGCCGCGCACTTGTTAATTATTTTTCCATTATTTTGTAACTGCTTATTGGTTTGTAATAGTTAATCTAGGGTTTTATTTACTGTTTAAATCCCCGATTTTTGGTTATGTAATTAATCCCCCTCCCTGAAGCCTTGTAATAGATAAGTTTTATTTTCTCGCACTTTTAATTTCCGCAATCATTAACTGTCTAGATGTATGCCTAATAGGATTGTATGGAAAGAATGTATGAAATTTAAAACGGTAGATCACCCAATGTGCAAAGACTAAATAACTGAAACAAATCATATGCACATATTCACTCCTAGGATTTACCTCACTTCAGTTTCCTTCGGTAAACAATAATTAAGCATAGGAAGTTTTAGTGGTCGCCCTCCTGTCTAAAAGATCAAATGTCCCATTCGAATGTTTCCTCGGAAATGTTGCCTCGGAAACGTTGCCTCGAAAAGATCTTAAGTCTCTAGGTTACTACTAAAGTTTTCTAACTATTGCTTTAGTGATTGTACTCGTCCCTTTCGAATGTCCCTTACAAACTCCAACGACGGTGCTACCTACTCCTTAAGTACTTGCTCAATGAAAACTTTTCACACAAACACCTTCCAAAACAAATTTTCAAAACAAACTTCGTCACATCCTTGAGGACTAATACAAGGGTTGTCACGAAGTAAAACATTTTCAAGACAAACACACACAAGAAATTTGAAAAATGAGCAAGTACCTAAGAGCTCGTAGATAACTACTGATAAAAAGGGTGCTAACACCTTCCCTTTCTATAATCTACCCCCCGTACTCAGAAATATCTCGAAAAAAGGTTTTTTCTGTTCTTTTTCCTTTTCCGTGATTTGATGAAATAAAAGTCGGTGGCGACTCTTGCTTACCGCGACATTTTGCAAACAAAAACGCAAAACGCCAACCAGTATTAAACAGCTGGTTCTACCACTGTATCACTAAACTGGCGACACTTCTGGGGAATTAAAATAAAGTGGGGTTTACCTTAGGATCTAGATCTTTAAATTGCTTCTCTTGATTGTCTTGATTGCTTTACTTTTGAGGGTTTTGTTTGGGGTTACTATAGATCCTACACCCGGATCTGGGGGCACTCACTAGGTAAACAGCAATAGATCGTGGAGATTGTACGGCATAGACCAATATGGTTCAAGCGATGGTTGTGTTGGTGTGGCACTTTGGTTGGTATCGGTATCCTTCATGGGGAAACGAGGAGAATACGGGGCCGCCGCGTGGTGTCGTGAAGCACCAACGGACCTTAGAACCTTAGTTGAATGACTTGGCCATTAGAATGTAGTGAGATAGCCGGCCTCGGTATAGATCTGAGAATTGGTTGATACTCGATGCTACACTCATTGAGACCAGGCTTTCGGGATATTTTGGCTTCAAGAAAAGATTGAGAGCTAAAACAATGCCCGATAAAGGATGGTTAGTGATATTGAGAATCTCTAGAACCCGGTTACTTTTTAGGACAGGTTTGAACCAAATAAACTTCAAGAGGGTACTACCTTTGACCTCATGCAAGCCTTAAACCTAAGGACTTTGTGTAATTTGACTATGCTTGCTATACCTGTGTTTGCTATACCTGTGTTTTATCATGACATCATGCATCATAACATGGAATACATGCTTATTGCACTAACCATTTCAAAGACCAAGGGAATTTATCTTTATTCTGTTTTTCAGATCATGGCTTCCGTTCGTAGAAACACTATCTGAAACAGCTTTATGAAGATACATTCCCAACTCAAAGAGCTAGCATCAAGGGTTTCTAAAACTTCTACGTTCACTAAAAGACATGGTCAACTTCTCAACCTGGTTACTTCAAACTTTGATGAAAAGATGATGAGTGTACTCTTTCAATTCTTTGATCCTAAGCACCACTGCTTCACCTTTCCAGACTATCAGTTGGTGCCTACCTTTGAAGAATTCTCTCAGCTATTGGATATACTTATTCTTGAACAGGTACCCTTCACAGGTCTAGAAGAAGTTCCTAATCCAGAAGTCATTGCCTCAGCTTTACATCTGAAATGGGCCGACATGGTATCCAATTGGGAAATGAGAAGCAGAGTCAAGGGTTTTCTAGCTAAGTTTCTGATAGACAAAGCCCGACTGTTTTAGGATAATATGGATTTTCAGGCTTTTGAGGAGGTCTTGGCTCTTTTTATCTATGGTTTAGTTCTCTTTCCTAATTCTGACTCATTCATAGATGTGAATGCTATCAAGATCTTTCTCTCTCGCAACCCGGTGCCTACTTTGCTCGGAGATATTTTCCACACTCTCCATACTCGTACCATGAGGAGAAGAGGGATTCTTGTGTGCTGCATGCCATTTCTGTCGAGGTGGTTTATTTCTCACCTCCCTAAGTCCATACTGAAGAATGAAGAAGGTCTAGTTTGGTCACAAAGGATAATGTCGCTCGCTCATACGGATAATCTTTGGTGTTCTCGAGCTATGGAAAACATTGCTATCATTGACCGTTGCGGGGAGTACCTAATGTTCCACTGCTTGGTATCAGAGGGGGTATAACCTACAATCCTTTTTTAGCTCTACGACAATTTGGTCACGCTCGAAGGGATGGTCCCCATGAGTTACTTATCGAGGCCATTGTATTCAACTATGAGGATGATACTCAAGAGTATCGTCGGAGGTTCATACGAGCTTAGGGCATGGTAAACAGATCGAGTGTCAGGGCTTTTGGGGAAAAGACTTCCATTTCAATGGAACCTTATCTACAATGGGTACGAGGTCGTGCTCAGTAGCTTATGATGCCCTATGTGGCTGTTTTACCAGTGATTGTGGAACCCACTACTGAAGAAGGCATTCCTTACACAGTTCTTTATCTTTACATGCCCACTGATCTTGGGGAATTACAGTGGTGTTGGATTCAGCTGATGAAGGAGCGGGAAACTTACAGAGGTCAGTTCCATGCTCAGGAGAGGAAAGTTTTAGAGCTCACAAAGCAACTCCATGAGGAAAAAGGACTGAATGACAATCTTGGCAAAAGAGCAAGCATCCATGGGAATTTTGATGTTTTTTTATAGTTTTGGATTTGTTTATTTTTAATTGTAATGCCTAAAGGGCATTTGAACTTCAAATTCAGCTAATAAAGTTTTTGTTTATTTTGGTTTGCAAATTTAAATTTCCCGAAGTCTTTGAAATCATTGCATGCGCATACCATTATCATACACATCATTACAGGTACCATTACATGTTTCTCATCTTCTTCGCTGTTTATTTCAGTAGAAATGTCTTTCGAACAAAGCATTAAGGACCTACAGGCACAAAACACCCAGTTCCAATAAATGTTCATCAGTCTGGCAAAGGGGCAGGAGGATCTGAAAGCCCTTATTCTGAAGGAGGGGAAGAAAAATAAGAAGGTTGCTGGTATTCTGAACATGGGCCTAAGGTTTGGAGAGCGGTTGAAGTGACAAGTCGACCTGACCGCTTCATCTAAGGAAGGGGAGAACCAAGAAGGAGAGAAGGACCTTAGTCCTGCAGTCTCTGACAATGATACTGATTATAACGATGAGCAATATCCTCCTGCTGAGGATAGATACAAGCAATTAGTAGACCGTATGAGCGCCATGGACGTTCAGAGGATACTTGGACTTGATTTCAAAGAATTGGGATTGGTGTCGGGAATGGTCATCCCGCAGAATTTCAAAGCTCCACTTTTTTCCAAGTATGATGGGGTGTCCTGCCCAAAGCTCCATCTCCGCTCTTATGTCCGAAAGATCCAACCCCACACCGCTGATAGAAATTTGTGGGTGCATTTCTTTCAAGATAGTTTGTCAAGGACTCAACTTGAATGGTTCTACCAGCTGGAGGGAGCCAATGTCCGAAATTGGGAAGATCTAGTTGCTGCTTTCTACAAGAAGTATCAGTATAATGCCGACCTTGCTCTTACTCGTACTCAACTCCAGAGTATATCCATGGGTGCAAGTGAAGGTTTTAAAGATTATGCACAAAAATGGAGAGACTTGGCTGAGAGAGTTCAACCCCCGTTGTCTGATAGGGAGTTGGTTGATATGTTTCTGGGGACGCTATCTGGTCTATTTTTCAATCATTTGATCGGTAGTTCATCAGTTGGTTTCACCGAGCTGATTCTAACTGGGGAAAGAGTAGAAGCTGGGATTCAAAGCGGAAAAATACAGAAGGATGCCTCTTCAAGTTCAGTAAAGAGGCCTTTTGTGGTAAGAAGGAAGCCAGTGTCGTCTATAGCCTGAGGGGTCAGAACAGGGCTGGACAACGCCAGTCAGTAAGTGTCGTGATGATACCTAGACCTGCAGTTACTCCACAATGCAATAATCAACAAAGGGTGGAAATACCACAATGGTAGTTTACCCGCATCAACATGACATTGGCTAAAGTTCTACGTCATTTGCTGAGATCAAACTTGGCAACTTTGAGAGAGGCTCCCAAGAATCCAAATACTACATCTCCCCGATATAATCTGAATTCCCAGTGTGCTTATCATTCTGAGAGTCCGTGCCACGATACAAATGACTGCTGGGCTCTGAGAAACAAAATACAAGACTTGATTGAAGCTAAGGAAATAGATTTTGATGCTCCGGAGAAGCCGAATGTCATAACTGCTCCCATGCCTAAGCATGGCCATGGAGTCAATGCTATTGATACTGATTTGTTTGTTACCTTTGTTGATGAAGTTTCTACTCCTCTCGTTACTGTTAAGAAGAATTTGTTGTTGGTCGGTTTATTTTCGGGTTGTGGTGAAGGTTGCCACATGTGTTTGCTTCTACCTTCTGGTTGCCACTTGCTGAAGTTAGGTGTTCAATGCCTGATAGATAGAAAAGATATTATGTTCGAGAAAACTATGATTCATGTTGTTCCAATTAAAGACGTTGCCATTATAACAATTTCTGCCAATTCTTCCAAGGTCTCCTCGAGAAGACCTATTAGGATTACATCTGCTCCAAGAATTGCTCCGCTGATAATCACTGTTCCTGGTCCTGTCCCGTATGTCTCTGATAAAGCTGTCCCATGGAATTATGGTGCCGATGTGTACTATCATGGCATCAAACAAGATTTGAAAGATGAAGAGACTGATCTTGATATTGATAACATTGTTGGAACCAACAAAGTTACCCGAAGTGGAAGGGTTTTCTCTCCCGAGATTTCCCCTAAGACTGTTAACAAGCCTATTGTCATTACATTTGTTATTCCTGCTAATACATCAACTACTTTTCATGTTCTTACTCTAGTCGGTGAATCATCTGATACCCGCGGCAAAGAGATTATAGGTGAGCCTGCCCAGACGGAGGCGCCTAAGAAAATTGTTGTGGAAGCCTCTAAGCAAGAAATGGAGGAAATGTTGAAAATCATTAAGAAGAGCGAATACAATGTGGTAGAGAAGCTAGGGAAGACCCCATCAAAGATATCCATGTTGTCCCTACTGTTGTGTTCTGAAGCCCATGCAAAGGCTTTGATTGCATTTCTCAAGACTGCGCATGTGCCGCAAGAGACTCCAACTGATCAGTTCAAAGATTATGTGGCCAGCCTGACTGCTGATAATGGGCTGGGTTTTTTAGATGCGGATTTGACACCAAAGGGAAGGAAGCATAATGATGCACTGCATGTCTCAATTGAATGTAGGGGCACCACTATGGCTCATGTGCTGGTAGATACCGGGTCTTCACTTAATGTTCTGCCGAAGAAGGCGTTGGACCGTTTAGATTGCGAGGGTTTAACTCTAAAGCCTAGTAACATTATGGTAAGGGCTTTTGATGGATCGAAGAGAATGGTGCACGGGGAGGTGGACATCCCTGTCAAAGTGGGTTCTCAGACTTTTGGGTCCACCTTCTATGTGATGGATATCAGGCCTTTGTATTCTTTTTTGTTGGGTCGTCCTTGGATCCACGAGGCTGGGGCAGTCACCTCCACACTCCACCAAATGTTGAAATATCCGGTGAAAGGAAAGATCGTCATAGTACGAGGTGAGGAAGAATATATGGTGAGTCACCTCAACTCCTTACGCTACGTAGAGATGGACGGGGAATTCATAGAAACTCCTTGTCATAATTTTGAAGAAGTCCCTCAGATCTTAGCATCAACTGAAACTGCTACCAACAAACCTCCTCTAAAGATGGCTTCTCTCAAGGACGCCAGGGCTATGGTTGAAGAAGGTGGGTGTTCCAATTGGGGTCAGCTCCCTGATTTCACTCATAAACTGACAAATTTGGTTTGGGCTTTACTACAGGGGCTCAAAGGGTTGTTAGGCGCGCTCGGGCTGGAGGACCTCCCCTACACATCAGCAATCAGGAAATTAATGCCATTGAAGACAGTGAATAGGACTCAGACATTGACAACTGGATCTACCCGACTACCAATGGTGGACCTAGTAACTGGATGACTAGGGACTTCATACCTGTTTCTTTTATTCTGCAGTAATTGACTTTTTGTTTTTAAGATTTGTAATAAACAATTTAAAACTTTATGGCCCTGTGCCTTGCCCGAGGCACATTGGCTTTGCTTGTGAGGGCTATTATTTGTCATTTCATAATCATTAATAAAGCATTGGACATTTCTTGCATACAAATTTTGCGCTCTCTGTTTTTCTTTTCTATTTTCACTTTATTTAAAATAGCTATTCTCTTACACACACTCACGTATCATAATGCAGATCCATATCCACTCTGGATCCCATTCATAACAGCTCTGCTATTTCCAGTTATGACTTCAAAAATCTGATTAACGAAGCTGAGGATGAAGGTGAGGATGATTGTGAGGTGCCTGGAGAACTTTCTAGACTATTATAGCAGGAAGAGAGGGCCATACAGCCTCATGAAGAGCCGGTTGAGACAGTGAACTCGGGTACTAAGGAAGACATAAAAGAGGTTAAAATAGGTGTGAATCTGGAGCTTAGTGTCAAACAATGGTTAGTACAGATGTTGCACGACTATGTTGAGATCATCGCCTGGTCCTATGAAGACATGCCTGGTTTGGACACTGATATTGTGGTACATCGCCTGGCGACTAAAGAATATTGTCCTCCGGTTAAGCAAAAGGTATGCCGTATGCGTCCTGAAATGTCAGAGAAGATCAAGGAAGAGGTCATGAAACAGTTTGATGCAGGATTCTTAGCTGTCACTTCGTATCCACAGTGGGTTTCTAACGTTGTTCCGGTACCTAAAAAGGACGATAAGGTATGGATGTGTGTTGATTACAAAGATCTGAAGAGGGCAAGCCCCAAGGATGATTTCCCACTTCCTCACTGTTGTACCCCAAAATTTTCCCTCTCGTATTTCTCAAAACATTTCAAGAAAAATCTCCAAGTTGCTGAAGATAGTCCAAGGGTTGGCCAGACAAGCTCTCTCCTAAGGCAGTCTACCTCAAATTAGGGTTTCATGTTGCATCAAGATCCTTGAGTCCAAGTGACCCCAAATGCTCAACATTGTCCTAATATGTTCTCAAGATCATCCATGTCAAGTTTCAAGCCTTGCAGAGGAATTTTGCTCAATCAATTGCTCAAAGGTCCAAGAATCGATTGTGCTAGGGCAAAAGTCAACTGTGACCCCCATACAGTCAAACTTTAAGATTTTTGGTCAACATCCTCATTTTTAAGTATATTTCATCATTTTATCAAGGGTTGATCATGATTCATCAAGGATTACTCACAATTCATCAAGACTCAAAAATCGCTAAATTAGGGTTTTGCAAGAAAAGTCAACCCAACTTTGACCAAGCATAACTTACTCATACTTTATGATAAATGACCCATCCAAATATAATTTTTAAGAGGATGCAATTCTGTACAATCCATCTTCATCTCCCAAGATTAAAATATGCACTCACAAGAAGTTATGAATTTGGACATTATAGGTCATTTTGAAAAGTCAATAAAAACACCTTTTTTGTCAAAGCTTCATACATGAGCATGGAATATCAAAATGAGATGAGACCAAAAGTTTTGCTTAGAGTACATCTCAAGATTTATAAAAAGTCAAAAAACACCTCCAAAGAGTCAAAATTGAGGAAGTTATGCATTGTTGAAGTTGATCTTTTCTGCAAAATTGTCAAAAGTCAACTATCTCCAAAACTTCAAATTTTGCCAAATGGGCCTATTCTTTTTCACTTGTTTTGAGTTGGCATTATAGCCCACGTGCTCTAGCCTTGGACATGTGTCCATATCATATTTTTATTATTTAATTTGGTTTTTATTAGAATTAATTCATTTAAAATCAAATTAAATCAAAATATATTGAAAACCAAAGATCTTTTGATGATTTCAGGCTTCATTGGACAGCTAGCACCATTCCAAATTCGCATCAAAGCTTGTGTGCACAAAAAGATTCAAAATAAGCCAATTTTGGAAAGCTTCAAAGGAGGATCAAATCAAATATCAAAGTCATTGAAATAGGAAGATTTGGGCAAGGCAATCAACCCTAATGCATTGTACAATACATAAGGAGGCGAGGCATATCAAACACAGGGTTAGAGATCAGGCATAGAGCAAGAACAAAAACTGAAAAATCAAGCAAAAAGTGTGAGTTCGAAATCACTCCTAGAGGCAGCTTCAAGGCTTGATACTTCTCCCAATCGCTTCCTGGCAGTCTCCACAACCTAAAGCAATCAAAACCAGGCGTATTCGAGCCCTCTCACGCACTGTAAGTCATTCACGAAACCGCTATGTTCTTGAAATCGATTAACATTATTCTTGCATCTATAATGTAAAATAATTTCGTATTCGTGATCACCATATCATTTGCAAGCTTTTTACAATACCCAATTTCATTTATATGACTTATATCATGAATCACCATTGTTAGGGTTTCTTAGAGTTTTTTAGGGTTTTTGTTTTCAGGAATAATTGGCCCTAGTAATGGGCATGGTTGCATTCAGGAGGATGAGACGAACTCAACCCTGGTACTAGAATTCATTTCCATGGCATGTATGAGATTTTAAGGATGCTTGGTTTGTAGTGACGGACATCTGTCTGTGGGTATAGCCCCTTTAAGTTTTAGCCACGGTGCAGAGGAAGGAGACGATGAGGTGTCGTCCCACCATAGGCTTATTCAAATTCCAGCGCGCCTTTTTTATTTTCGTCCACTATATTTCATTTTCTTTATATTATCATTGTTTTGTATTATATTAACAATCAAAGCAACACAACCGAGTGGTTGCCACGCAGGTCTTCAGGCACTAGAGGCTGGAGGTCAGGGGTTCGATCCCTGCCTCCAACATTTGCTATTTTTCAATTTATTTTCAGGGAATTCAATGCATGCATAAGCCAGACGTCCACCATATTCCTTACTCATCAAAGCGCCAGATGGCCAGATGGCCAGATCTGGTGGTAATCATTGAAAGTACACCACAAGGCCAGTCAAATGCACATGCACTAGATTACAAAAAGTCAAACGGACCTCACATTTGGGCCCAAAATTCCTGCTTTTCACACCCCAAATCAGGCCCATCTCCCTCCTTTTTTTTTATATTTTGTTTATTTTATTTAATTGTTTTATTTTGTTTAATTTAATTACTAACCAATAAATTAATTTCTTTTTTTTCAAAAAAATCACAAAAATATTTTTTACCCAATTAAATTTCAGAATTTTATTTTTCATTAATAAATATTAATTAAATTAATTAGGGTATTAATTTTAGATAACTTTCATTTATCTTATAAATATTTAAAATCAATTAGAATAATTAGGTTTTAACATTAGTTTAATTATTTTATTTTCTTTCCTAAATTAACAAAAACTCCAAAAATATGTCATTCAATATTTTTCATTAATTAATTTATTTAATAATCAATTTAGAATTTAATTTTTAGGACTTAATTTCTTTTCTTAAAAAAATAAATAAAAACAAAAAAAAAATTCCTTTAATTAAAAGGGTGAAAACCCTAGTTTCGCGTTCGATTCAATTTTCCCGCGCACTTTATTTTTTATTCAATTATTGTATCTGCTCCCGAATTGTAATAATTAATTAGGACATTCATTTATTTTTCCGCTTTTAAATTTCAAAGGGTTGTTTTTGACGATGTAAATACCCGACGCCTTGTAATAATTTAGTTTAATTTTCGCACCTTTAATTTCTGCAAATATACAACTGCTAGATGTTTGATAATAGGGTTTGCATGATAAGAATGAATGCCTAATTTTAAAACAGTTAGATCACTCTAAACATGTGCAAAGATAAAAATAACTGAAATTAACACACCCACACATGTGCACTCCTAGGGTACACCCCACTTGGTTGCCTTCGTAAACGGTCATTGAGTATAAGTTATTTTAGAGGTCGCCCTCTTGTCTAAAAGATCGTAGTTGCCTCGAAATGGTTGCCTCGGATATTGTTGCCTCGAACAAATGATCTAAGACATTAGGGTTACCGCTAAGACATC
The DNA here is from genome assembly GCA_948472305.1 of Vicia faba. Taxonomy (NCBI): domain Eukaryota; kingdom Viridiplantae; phylum Streptophyta; class Magnoliopsida; order Fabales; family Fabaceae; genus Vicia; species Vicia faba. Next base: position 975,303,081 of record OX451739.1, read on the forward strand.
TTAACGTTGCTTTAGTGACCGTATGTCCCTCTTTCGAATTGACCCTCAAACTCCAACGACGGTGCTACCTACTCACTAATAGTGGGATATCATTATCTAAAGGAAACAAATATAAAACGATTCCTTTTTTCGAGTAGGCAGATTAGTTCTTAAGTACTTGCTCATCCCAAACAAATTTTTTACACTTACACTCCTTTGTAAACAAAGTTTTCAAAAACACTTCATTACACTCTTGAAGACAGAAGCAAGAGTTAAATCGAAGTTAAAAAAAAAACTTGTCAAAACCCATAAGCACAAAGAAAACAATTTTGAAAATGATGAGCAAGCACCTATGAGCCCGTAGATAACTACGGATAGAAAGGGTTCTAATACCTTCCCTTTCTATAATCTACCCCCCGTACTCAGAAATAATCTCGAACAAGGAAGTTTTCTGTGCTTTTTTCCTTTCCTTGTTAGATAAAATAAAAGACGATGGCGACTCTTGCTTACCGTGACATTTTGCGAACACAAACGCAAAACGAAAACCAGCAAAATTTCCTTAACGAAATAGGGAAACGACGTCCCGGTTCTGGCCACCGTATCACAGAACTGGCGAATCTGCTAGGGAGTTAATAAGTGGGGTGTACCTTAGGATTAGTTCATCATAATGTTTTCAATTGCTTGATTTGTATGCTTTATCTTTGAGGGTTTGAATCGGAGTTACTATAGATCCTAACCCGGATTTGGGGATAACTTTTAGGTAAGTAGCAATAGACTGTGAGGGAACTGTACCGCGTAGACAGATACAGTTGAAGCAGTAGCTACGTTGGTGTGGCACTTTAGTTTGTACCGATATCCCTTGTGGTGGAACAAGGAGAATATGGGTCAGCTAAGGGGTCATTAAGAACCAACTGACCTTAGAACCTATAATTGACCAACTTGGCCATAGAAAAGTAGCAGTATGCTACACTCATTGAGACCAAACTCTCACGATGATTCCGGCCGCAAGAAAAGGTTGCTAAACTGTAATTATGACCGATCGAGGGTGGTCAGTGATATTGAGATCCTCTAGAACCCGGTTACTATTACCAGGACAGGTTGAACCAACTAAACTGAAAGAGGATAATACCTAAACTTCATGCCAGCCTAAAATTTAAGGGCTACTGTATGACTTTCTTTCCCTTACCATGTTTTCTATCTGTGAATACTTGTGGTGTGTTTATATCATAACATCATGCATCATGACATTGCATGCATCTTGCATCAGACTAACCCATTTCAAAGACCGAGGGGATTCATCTTTGCTTTGTTTTGCAGATCATGGCCTCTATGCGTAGAAACACTATTCGGATTAGCTTTGTACAGATTCCTACTCAACTTAGAGATTTGGTTTCCAAGGTTCCTGACACTTCCTCTTTTTTCAGAAGACATGGTCACCTCCTTGGTCTGGTCACTTCTAAGATGGATGAGCAGATGATGAGTGTCTTGTTATAGTTCTTCGACCCGTTGCACCACTGCTTCACCTTCTCGGACTATCAGTCGGTCCCTACTTTGGAGGAGTTCTCTGATTTGCTTGGTATTTCTATTCTAGAGCAGACGCCGTTTACAGGTTGGGAGATAGCTCTTAGGCCAGAAGATATTGCTACAACCCTACATCTAACAAAGACTGAAGTAATGTCTAACTGGGAGACTCGGAGTGGGACAAAAGGCTTCTTAGATAAGTTCTTGGTTGATCAGGCTAATCAGTTTTGGAACAGTTTGGATTTTCAAGCATTCGAAGATATCCTGGCTCTTCTCATATATGGCTTGGTTCTGTTTCCTAATTCAGATTCTTTCGTCGACGTGAACGCAGTGAAGAGCTTCATGTCCCGTAATTCGATGCCCACTCTCTTAGGTGACATTCTTCATGCTCTTTATGCCCGCACAGCTCGGAAACAGGGAACCCTTATGTGTTGCGCACCATTGCTGGCGAGGTGGTTTATTTCTCACCTCCCCAAATCAGTCTTGAAGAACAAGGAAGGTATGGGTTGGGCCTACAGAATTATGTCCCTGGCTCATACGGGCATCATCTGGAGCACTAAGGACATCGAAGAAGTAGCTATTATTGACCGGTGCGGAGAATACCCCAATGTTCCTTTGTTGGGAATTAGAGGAGGGATCACCTATAATCCTTGTCTGGCCTTGCGACAGTTTGGGCGAGTTAGAAAGGACGGTCCTCATGAGTTGCTGATTTCGAGTATTGTCTTTGACTTCCAAGGGGATAGTGAGGGACATCGCCGCAGGTTCATACGAGCTTGGAATAGGGTTAACAGGTCTGATTCGCATGAGCTAGGAGCGAATACTTCTCTTCCAATGGAACCGTATCTCCGGTGGTTTCGGACCCGTACCCAAAAGCTAGGGATGTCGTACGAAGCTGTCTTACCGGTAATTGTTGAGAGTACTAATGAAAAAGGGGTTCCCCATACTGTCCTCCATCCATACATTCCTACTAACATTGGGGCATTAAAGAGGACGTGGATTCAGTTGAGAGAAGAGCGGGATACTTATAGAGAAAAGTATCATGAGCAGGAGTGGATGATCCTGAAGCTTACAAGGCAGCTGGAAAATGAGAAGGTCCTTAATGACTATGTCAGCACCAACGGAAGACAACCATGGGAGTGCTGATGTCTTTTGTTATTTCTAGTTTTGATTTACTTTTCAGTTTTTCTTTTTGTAACGCCTTAAAGGCATTTGTCAGACATTGTTTCAAGTTTTTAATCTAATAAAAGTGTGTTTCCTTTTGGTTTACGAATTTGAATATCCTAAATTCTTTAAAATCATATCATATGCATTCCATTCCCATGCACCTCATCACAGGTACCCTTATAGGCCTCTCATCTTCTTCGTTGTTTATTTCAGCATCATGTCTGCTGAAACATCCACTGATCAAGCTATCAAGGCTCTACAAGCTCAGAACGCTCAGTTCCAGGAAATGTTCATGAACCTGGCCAAGGGGCAGAAAGATCTGAAGACTCTTATCTTGAAGGATAAGAAGAAGAAGAAGAAGAAGAAGACGATCCTCCTGAACATGGGTCACAGGTTTGGAAACAGGTTGCGAGACGAAGTTGATTTGTCCCACTCATTTGGAAGGGGGGAGAACCAAGAAGAAAGTAGGGCTCCTAGCCCTGTGGTTTCTGACAACGAGACTGACTTTGATAAAGACCAGTATCCTCCTGCCGAGGATAGGTATAAACAGCTTGAAGACCGGTTAAGTGCGATGGAGATCCAGAAGATACCTGGATTGGACTTTGGTGATTTGGGTCTAGCATCTGGGGTGGTGATTCCCCATAAGTTCAAAGTGCCAGTCTTTTCTAAATACGACGAGGTCTCATGCCCAAAGCTACACCTCCGATCGTATGTCAGGAAGATCCAACCATATACTGCTGACAGGAATCTCTGGATTCATTTCTTTCAAGATAGTCTTTCAGGGACTCAACTTGAGTGGTTCTATCAGCTAGAAGGACCTAACGTCCGTAATTGGGAGGACCTTGCTGCTGCTTTCTACAAGAAGTGCCAATATAATGTCGACCTCTCCCCCATGCATACCCAACTTCAAGGTATGTCTATGGGTGCGAGCGAAGGTTTTAAAGGTTACGCTCAGAAGTGGAGAGATCTCGCTGGTAGAGTCCAACACCCACTAGCTGACAGGGAGTTGGTGGATATGTTTTTGGGGGCCCTGTCTGGTCCGTTTTTCAACCATTTGATCGGAAGTTCATCATCAGGTTTTACTGAGTTAATTATGATTGGGGAGAGAATTGAAGTCGGTATCAAGAGCGGAAAATTATAGAAAGGTGCTTCGTCAAGTACTGAGAAGAAGCCCTTCAAAAAGGAGTCTAGTGCAGTTTACATCTCTAGGAACCAAAGTCGACCCGAGCGCCACCAAGCAATTAATGCGGTAGTTATTTCAAGACCAATTGTTGCCACACAATGCAACACTCAACCAAGGGCGGAGAGGCCTCAAAGACAATTTACTCGACTTAGCATGACTTTATCTCAAATTCGGCCACAGTTATTGAAGACTAACTTGGTGATTCCGAGGGAAGCTCCGAAGAATACCAACACCACCTCACCATTGTACAATCCAAACGCCCGCTGTGCTTATCACTCTAATAGCCCGGGGCATGATACTAATAATTGCTGGGCCTTGAAGAATAAGGTACAAATCTGATTGACACTAAGGAGATTGAGTTCGGAGCGCCAGAAAAACCTAATGTTATGACTGTTCCTATGCCAAATCATGGGGTGAATGATATGGATGATGATGTGTTTGTATCCTCTGTGGAAGACATTTCTACTCCATTGATGACTGTGAAGAAGAACCTCCTATTAGCTGGTTTATTTCCGGGATATGGCGAAGGTTTCCATCTGTGTTCCGTCCTACCTACCGGTTGCCATCTATCGAAGTCAGGTGTCCAACGCTTGATGGATAATAAAGAAATCTTGTTTGAGAAAACTTTTGTTCCTTTGGTTCCTGTTGAAGAAGTTTCCCTAATCACCATTTTCGCCAATTCTTCCAAGGCTTCCTCGAGAAAGCCTGTTAGAATTACATTTGTTCCGAGAATTGCTCCTTTGATCATTAATGTTCCTGGACCTATCCTCTATACGTCGGATAAGGCTGTCCCATGGCAATAAGGGGCCGATGTATATTATCACGGGGTTAAACAAGACTTGAGGGATGAAGAGGCTGATACTGATGTCAGCAATATTGTTGGATCTAGTAAAGCCACCCGAAGCGGAAGACTTTCTCCCCTGAGATCTCTCCACCAACTGTTCAGAAGCCTGTTGTTATTACACATGCCGATACATCTGCTACTGTCCCTATTCAAGTTCCAATCCTTACCCCTGTCTCCGAGTCATCTGAAACTCGGGGCAAAGGGATTATCGGTGAGCCTGCCCAAACGGAGGCACCGAGGAAGATTACTGTTGAAGCCTCTAGGCAAGAGATAGAGGAAATCCTAAAGATCATCAAGAAAAGCAACTACAATGTAGTCGAACAGCTGGGGCAAACCCCGTCGAAGATCTCTATGTTGTCTTTATTGTTGTGTTCAGAGGCCCGTGCTAAGGCTCTGATTGCTTTCCTGAAGACTGCGCACGTGCCGCAGGAGACATCTGATGACCAGTTCAAAGATTGTGTGGCTAGTCTGACAGCAGATAATGGGTTGGGTTTCTCCGACGTAGACTTGACTGCTAAGGGGAAGAATCACAATGATGCCCTGCATGTCTCCATTGAATGCAGGGGCACTACTTTAGCTCACGTGTTGGTGGATACTGGATCCTCGTTGAACGTTTTGCCTAAGAAAGCTTTAGACCGGTTAGACTGTGAAGGGTTTGTGTTGAAGCCGAGTAACATTGTGGTTAGGGACTTTGACGGGTCCAAGAGGATGGTACATGAAGAGGTGGATATTCCAGTTAAGGTTGGTTCTCAGATCTTCGCGTCTACATTCTATGTGATGGACAATCAGCCATCTTATTCTTGTTTGCTGGGTCGCCCGTGGATCCATAAAGTTGGGGCAGTAACTTCTACGCTCCACCAGATGCTGAAATACCCAGTGAAGGGGAAAATTGTTACGGTACGAGGAGAAGAGGAGTACATGGTAAGCCACCTCAACTCATTCTGGTATGTGGAGATCAACGGGGAGTTCATTGAAACCCCGTGTCAACATTTTGAAGAAGTCCCCCAGATACTGGCATCAACTGAAACTGTTACTGAAGATCCTCCATTGAAGATGGCTTCCCTAAAGGATGCCCGAGCTGTTGTTGAGAAAGGTGGGTGTGAGAATTGGGGCCGACTCCCTGACTTTGCACATAAGATTGACAAGTTTGGTTTGGGTTTTACTGCAAAATCTCAACGGGCTGTTCAGCGGGCGCGGATTGGAAGACCTCTCGTGCGTATTACTAATCCTGAAGTGAATATCATTGAAGACGATGATGAAGAGTCTGAGTTTGATAGCTGGATCTACCCGACTACTGATGGTGGACTAAGCAATTGGACGGTAAAGGTTTTCATGCCAATTTCTTTTATCACACAGTAATAGACTTTTGTTTCGAATTTGTAACAGACAATTTTTAAGCTTTACGGCCTGGTGCCTTACCCGAGACACCATGGCTTTGTTTGTGAGGGCTTTATGTGTGTCATTTCCATATATAATTAATAAAAGCATTGGACATTTTCTTGCATTTCAAATTTTGCGCTCCTTATTTTTCTTTTTTATCTTGCAAAACGGCTATTTTACACACACTCACATATACAGGTCTACATCCACTCTGGATCCCACTGATAACAACTCCTCTACCGCCAGTTATGAATTCGAAAGTCCGATCAACAAAGACGAGGACGAAGGTGAGGATGATTGTGAAGTGCCTGGTGAACTTGCTAGACTGTTACTTCAGGAAGAGAGGGCTATACATATGCATGAGGAGCTAGTGGAAACGGTAAATCTGGGTACAGGAGTAGACAAGAAAGAGGTCAAGATCGGTGCAAGTCTGGAAGCTAGTGTTAAGAAAAAGTTGATTCAGATGTTGCGTGACTATGTTGAGATCTTTGTCTGGTCTTATGAAGATATGCCTGGGTTGGATACTGATATCGTGGTTCACCGCTTGCCTACCAAGGAAGACTGTCTTCTAGTGAAACAGAAGGTTCGCCGAATGCGCCCAGATATGTCTGAGAAAATCAAGGCTGAAGTTATGAAACAGTTTGATGCCGGTTTTCTAGCAGTTACTTCTTACCCGCAATGGGTTGCCAACGTGGTTCCAGTGCCGAAGAAGGATGGTAAGGTTCGAATGTGTGTTGACTATAGGGATCTGAACAGGGCGATCCCCAAGGATGACTTCCCTCTGCCTCATATCGACGTTCTGGTTGACAACACCGCACAGCATAAGGTATTTTCCTTTATGGATGGTTTCTCCGGTTACAATCAGATTAAGATGGCTCCTGAATACATGGAGAAGACAACCTCCGTTACTCAATGGGGTACCTTTTGCTATAAAGTCATGCCTTTTGGATTGAAGAATGCTGGGGCAACGTATCAGCGCACCATGGTCGCTTTGTTCCAAGACATGATTCATCATGAGATTGAGGTATACATTGATGACATGATTGCAAGGTCCCAGACTGAGGAAGAACATCTTGACCACCTTCAGAAGCTATTTGACAGGTTGAAGTTGTACAAGCTGAGGTTAAACCCGAACAAGTGCACCTTCGGGGTGAGATCTGGTAAGCTGCTGGGTTTTGTTGTAAGTGATAAAGGTATTCAAGTGGATCCTGCAAAGGTGAAGGCTATACAGGAGATGCCAGCTCCCCGAACAGAAAAAAAAAGTCAGAGGCTTTCTTGGACATTTGAACTATATTGCCCAATTCATCTCACACCTGACTGCTACTTGTGAGCCAATCTTCAAGTTACTGAAGAAAGATCAAGTGGTAAGATGGAACGATGATTGTCAGGCCGCTTTCGAAAGGATCAAAGAATATCTCCAAGAGCCACCTATTATGATGCCTCCAGTTGAAGGGAGACCTTTAATCCTATACTTGACAGTACTCTATAATTCAATGGGTGCGTGCTGGGGCAGCATGACAAGTCTGGCCGAAAAGAGCATGCTATTTATTACCTTAGCAAAATGTTTACCGACTGCGAGACTCGATACTCGTTTCTTGAGAAAACTTGTTGCACTTTGGCATGGGCTGCTCGCCGGCTGAGACAGTATATGATGACTCACACTACTCTATTAATATTAAAGATGGATCCAATCAAGCATATCTTCGAGAAGCCTGCCTTGTCCGTAAGAATAGCAAGATGGCAGATGATCTTGATTGAGTATGACATCCAATACACGACCCAAAAAGCAATCAAGGGAAGTGTGTTGGTAGATCATTTGGCACATCAGGCAGCGGATGATTACCAGTCTATGAACTTTGAATTCCCGGATGAGAATATCATGTTGGTGACTGATTGTGAAACACCTGGACCGGATGAAGTACCTGAGGAAGGATCCCGATGGTCTATGTACTTTGATGGAGCTTCCAACGCTTTGGGTAATGGCATTGGTGCAGTGATCATATCTCCTGAAGGCTCTCATACTCCATTCACTGCCCGACTATGTTTTAACTGCACGAACAATATGGCAGAGTATGAAGCATGCATCATGGGTCTTCGAGCAGCTATTGACCTAAGGATTAAGTTCTTAAGTGTATTCGGAGATTCCGCTCTCGTGATCAGTCAGATCAAAGGCGAGTGGGATATGAAACACCCAAATCTTATTCCTTACAAGGAGTATGTGTTGACTTTGCTCCCACACTTCGAGGAGATAACCTTTGAACACTTCCCTAGAGAGGAGAATCAGTTGGCGAATGCGCTATCTACGATGTCTTCTATGTTCAAAGTCAGATGGGACAATGAAGCTCCCCAGATTACCAATGAGAGGTTAGACGAACCCGCACATTGTTGTGATATTGAAACTGAAGAGGTAATAGATAAACCCTAGTTCCATGAGGTAAAGAAGTATCTTGAAGCTCAGGAGTACCCCGAGGGTGCATCTGTTAATGATAAAAAGTTTCTGAGGAGGTTCGCAGCAAAGTTCTTCATCAGTAATGGCATTCTTTACAAGCGTAATCATGATTCCACCTTACTGCGTTGTGTGGATAAGAACGAAGCAGAAAGGATTATGGTAGAGTTTCATGAAGGTACTTTCGGAACTCATTCCAGTGGACATACCATGGCAAAGAAAATCCTTCGGGAAGGATACTATTGGTCCACCATGGAAGCCGACTATTATTAGCATTCTCGGACCTGTCATAAGTTCCAAGTTTATGCTGATAAGGTGCACATACCTCCAGTACCTCTAAACGTCTTGACAGCTCCTTGGCCTTTTGCAATGTGGGACATCGACATGGTCGGCGAGATCAGACCTACTACATCCAACAAGCATCATTTCATCTTGGTAGCTATTGATTACTTTACAAAGTGGGTTGAAGAAACTTCATTTGCTACCCTAACCAAGAACGTCATGGCACGGTTTATTCGGCACAATCTGATCTGTCGATATGGTGTACCAGAGAGGATCATTACAGACAATGGTACAAATATCAATAATAAGATGATCACCGAACTCTACAAGCAGTTCAAGATACAGCATCACAACTCTTCTCCTTACCGGCCAAAGATGAATGGGGCTGTTGAAGCGGCTAATAAAAATATCAAGAAGATTGTGCAGAAGATGACGGTGACATACAAAGATTGGCACGAGATGTTACCTTTCGCTCTTCATGGATACCGTACCTCAGCACGAACGTCAACAGGGGAAACACCCTATTCCTTGGTTTATGGCATGGAGGCCGTCTTGCCCATTAAAGTTCAGATACCCTCTCTCTGGATTATGAAGGATGCAGGTTTTAGTGAAGATGACTGGTTTCAGACCCGGCTTGATCAGCTGAACTTAATTGACGAAAAGAGGCTTACTACTATTTGTCATGGTCAGACGTATCAAAAGCGGATGATCAAGGCATTTAACAAGAAAGTCAGATGACAAGAGTATCAAGTTGGGGATTTGGTGATCAAGCGCATCATATTACCTCAAGGTGATCCCAGTGGCAAATGGACCCCTACTTACGAAGGGCCATTTGTGGTTAAGAACATTTTCTCGGGAGGAGCTATGATTCTAACCACCATCGATGGTAACGACCTTCCTCACCCCGTCAATGCTGACATAGTGAAAAAATACTACGCATAATCAAAGACCCGCTAGGTTGACTGGCCTAGGAAAAAATAAGGGCTTCCCGGCGAACCAAAAGGGTTCGGGAAAAAATAAGGGAAGAAAATAAAAAAATTTGTACACCGGGCAAGTTGAAAACCTAAAAATGCGGCTTGGGCAAAAAAGGGTATCCCGGTGGACTGAAAACCCGAAAGGGCGGTCCAGGCAAAAGTTAGGGATTAAAGCGTAACACTATGTCTCATTGGATCACCTTGCAACCAGACTTTGGTATCAACTATCAAGCTCGAACGACACTAATCAATCTGATCTACCTTCAACCAAGTTGCAAAGTGATGAGATGCTCGAGGACATAAAGGCAATAACAGAGTTGGAACCCAATGGGATCATTCACATAACTGTTTTTCTTTTTCACAAATTGTGTAAATTCTATTTATTCGGCGGTGTTCTCTTACTAGGACGTCAGCCTCTTGTACAAAAACGCCTATTTACAGGCTAACTTCAAAATCAATACAAGTCATTTTTACAAAGAAATTTCAAAATGTTTTCCTTTTTCTGTTTTGTTTTGCAAAGAACATCCAATGTTCAGTTTTTGATATATGCATTTGACATTGATTGCTGCTCATAAAAATTTACATGCAAAACAAAAGACGATTACTTGTAATATCAGAAATAGGGGCAAACGAGAAATGTCCAAACCGTGCAATTGCTCTGTCCACCAGATATCAGAATAGACCTAGCTGGAGGAAACGATTGAAAACGCATTCATTCCCCGTATAGTAAGGAAACGACAGTGGCGTTAGCTCTCCCCAGCTGAGACTCGCAACGGTGAATCGATAATATTCTCCCTAAGCAGAGTTTATCTACCATCAGCACTAAAAAGTTTTATCATCCCCAGCGGAGTATAAGATATCCCCAGTGGAGTTGGAAGAATTGTCCCCAGTAGACTCTGGAAGATTATCCCCAGTAGAATCTAAAAGGGCTATCCCCAGTAAGGTCTCTATTGGAAAGTCATCCCCAGCGGAGTTCTTTCCTTTCACAAAACAGGAATTCAATCCCCAACAAAGTTCATTATCACCAGTGGCGGTAATTCATCCCCAGCTGAATTTATCAACCGTATCCTCGGTAGAGCATCTCCCCCGGCTGAGTCATTCTCTCATCAATTTATTCCCCAGAGAAGTTATCCTCTCCAGCAGGTTTATTCTCACGAATATCTTCATTCAATGTCTCCAGCGGAAACGAAGAATCCATATCTTTTCCCCAACAGTGATCTGCGATTTATTTTGCCCAGCTCAAAACATCACATTTTCATACATCATGACATACATACGCATCATACGACACAATCTCATTTATTTTGAGAACATCATTGCTTGATACATATCATGCATTACATACAACTAACCTTTATCTTTCAGGAAGGATACAGTTAAATTCTCACAAAGTTCTAGCTATGAAGCTTCTACCTCAGTCGAATTATGGGCAGGCTCCTAACTCTCGACAGATATTTCCTCAGTCGAATTATGGACGAGTTCCTAAATCTCGACAGATATTTCATCAGTTGAATTACAGACAGGTTCCTAAATCTCAACAGATATCCCCCCGGTTGAATTATAGACGAGTTCTTAAATCTCAGCAAGGCAGTTGAATTACAGACAATGTTCCTAAATCTCATCAAAGTAGTTGAATTACAGACGAGCTCCTAAATCTCAGCAAAGTTATTTTCTCAGTTGAATTACGGACGAGTTCCTAAATCTCAGCGAAGTTGTTGAATTACGGACAAGTTCCTAAATCTCAACGAAATTATTTCTTAGTTGAATTACGAATGAGCTCCTAAATATCAGCGAAGATGTTTCTTCAGTCTAATTACGGACAAGTTCCTAAATCTGGAAAAAAATATTTCCTCAGTCGAATTACGGGCAAGTTCCTAAATCTCGACAAATCTTTCCTCAGTTGAATTACGGACAGGTTCCTAAATCTCAAGCAAAGATGTTTCCTCAGTTAAATTACGGACAAGTTCCTAAATCTCAGCAGAGATGGTTTCTTAGTTGAATTACGGACGAGTTCCTAAATCTCAGCGAAGATGTTTCTTCAGTCGAATTACTGGCAAGTTCCTAAATCTCGACAAAAATATTTCCTCAGTTGAATTACGGACGAGCTCCTAAATCTCAGCAAAATAGTTGAATTACAGACGAGCTCCTAAATCTCAGCAAAGTTGATTCCCCAGTTGAGTACGGACGATTGAAGTTCCTAAATATCAACAAAGACGACTCACCAGCAGAATGACGGACGACCAAAGCTCCTAAAATTCTACTTCTCTCAACAAAGATCAGACTTCCCCAGTAGAATCTTCCTCAACGACAGGTATACAAGATCTCACTAAGGAATCTCTTATGCGATCGACACTCTTCCAAATGGCATCTATAAGCCCATTCCCGCATCACAATACAATTACCACCTCATGCGAGTGCAAATTTCTGGGCACTCTAGTGTTCAATCCACTTCCACCTTCGGTTTACGAAAGGCACGAAAGCCAATATGCATCCTCGGGTTTAAGAAGATTGAACAGGGGCAGCTGTTGTACCCCAAAATTTTCCCTCTCTTATTTGTCAAAACATTTCAATAAAAATCTCCAAGTTGCTCAAGATAGTCCAAGGGTTGGCCAGACAAGCTCTCTCCTAAGGCAGTCTACCTCAAATTAGGGTTTCATGTTGCATCAAGATCCTTGAGTCCAAGTGACCCAAAATTCTCAAATTTTTGTCCTAATATGTTTTCAAGACCATCCATGTCAAGTTTCAGGCCTTGCAGAGGAATTTTGCTCAGTCAATTGCTCAAAGGTCTAAGAATCGACTGTGCTAGGGCAAAAGTCAATTGTGACCCCCATACAGTCAAACTTCAATATTTTTGGTCAACATCCTCATTTTGAAGTATATTTCATCATTTAATCAAGGGTTGATCATGATTAATCAAGGATTGCTCACAATCCATCAAGACTCAAAAGTTGCTAAATTAGGGTTTTGCAGGAAAAGTCAACCCAACTTTGACAAAGCATAACTTTCTCATACTTTATGAGAAATGACCCATCCAAAGCTCATTTTGAAGAGGATGAAATTATATAAAATCCATATTCAGCTCCCAAGATCAAAATATGCAGTCATAAGAAGTTATGAATTTGGACATTATAGGTCATTTTGAAAAGTCAACAAAAACACATGTTTTTCCAAAGCTTCATACATGAGCATGGAATATAAAAATGATATGAGACCAAAATGGTTGCTTATAGGACATCTCAAGCTTTCTAAAAAGTACAAGAACACCTCCAAAGAGTCAAAATTGAGGAAGTTATGCATTGTTGAAGTTGACCTTTTTTGCAAAATTGCCAAAAGTCAACTATCCCCAAAACTTCAAAGTTTGCCAAATGGGCCTATTATTTTTCACTTGTTTTGAGTTGGCATTATAGCCCACATGCTCTAGCCTTGGCCATGTGTCCATATCATATTTTTATTATTTAATTTGGTTTTTATTTGAATTAATTCATTTTAAATCAAATTAAATCAAAAATATTGAAAACCAAAGATCTTTTGATGATTTCAGGCTTCATTGGACAGCTAGCACCATTCCAAATTCGCATCAAAGCTTGTGTGAACAAAAAGATTCAAAATAAGCCAATTTTGGAAAGCTAAAGGAGGATCAAATCAAATATCAAAGTCATTGAAAGAGGAAGATTTGGGCAAGGCAATCAACCCTAATGCATGGTAAAATACATAAGGAGGCGAGGCATATCAAAAACAGGGTTAGAGATCAGGCATAGAGCAAGAAAAAAAATTGAAAAATCAAGCAAAAAGTGTTAGTTCGAAATCACTCCTATAGGCAGTTTCAAGGCTTAATACTTCTCCCAATCGCTTCCTGGCAGTCTCCACAACCTAAAGCAATCAAAACCAGGCGTTTTCGAGCCCTCTCACGCATTGTAAGTCGTTCACGGAACCGCTATGTTCTTGAAATTGATTAACATTATTCTTGCATCTATAATGTAAAATAATTGCATATTCGTGATCACCATATCATTTGCAAGCTTTTTACAATAGCCAATTTCATTTATATGACTTATATCATGAATCACCATTGTTAGGGTTTCTTGGAGTTTTTTAGGGTTTTTGTTTTCAAGAATAATTGGCCCTAGTAATGGGCATGGTTGCATTCAGGAGGATGAGACAAACTCAACCCTGGTACTAGAATTCATTTCCATGGCCTGTACGAGATTTTAAGGATGCTTGGTTTGTAGTGACGGGCATACGTCCGTGGGTATAGCCCCTTTGAGTTTTAGCCACGGTGCAGAGGAAGGAGACGATGAGGTGTCGTCCCACCATAGGCTTATTCAAATTTCAGCGCACCTTTTTTATTTTCGTCCACTATATTTCATTTTCTTTATATTATCATTGTTTTGTATTATATTAATAAACAAAGCAACATAGCCTAGTGGTTGCCACGCAGGCCTTCAAGCACTAGAAGTTGGAGGTTAGGGGTTCGATCCCTGCCTCCAGCATTTGCTATTTTTCAATTTATTTTCAGGGAATTCAGTGCATGCATAAGCTAGATGTCCACCATATTCCTTACTCATCAAAGCGCCAGATGGCCAGATGGCCAGATCTGGTGGTCATCATTGAAAGTACACCACAGGGCCAGTCAAACGCACATGCACTAGATTACAAAAAGTCAAACGGACCTCACATTTGGGCCCAGAATTCCTGCTTTTCACACCCCAAATCAGGCCCATCTCCCTCCTTTTTTTATATTTTGTTTATTTTATTTAATTGTTTTATTTTGTTTAATTTAATTACTAACCAATAAATTAATTTCTTTTTTATCAAAAAAATCACAAAAAATTTTTTTACCCAATTAAATTTCAGAATTTTATTTTTCATTAATAAATATTAATTAAATTAATTAGGGTATTAATTTTAGATAACTTTCATTTATCTTATAAATATTTAAAATCAATTAGAATAATTAGGTTTTACCATTAGTTTAATTATTTTATTTTCTTTCCTAAATTAACAAAAACTCCAAAAATATGTCATTCAATATTTTTCATTAATTAATTTATTTAATAATCAATTTAGCATTTAATTTTTAGGACTTAATTTCTTTTCTTAAAAAAAAATAAAAACAAAAAAAAAAATTCCTTTAATTAAAAGGGTGAAAACCCTAGTTTCGCGTTCAATTCAATTTTCCCGCGCACTTTATTTTTTATTCAATTATTGTATCTGCTCCCGGATTGTAATAATTAATTAGGACATTTATTTATTTTTCCGCTTTTAAATTTCAAAGGGTTGTTTTTGGCGATGTAAATACCCGACGCCTTGTAATAATTTAGTTTAATTTTCGCACCTTTGATTTCTGCAAATATACAACTGCTAGATGTTTGATAATAGGGTTTGGATGACAATAATGAATGCCTAATTTTAAAACAGTTAGATCACTCTAAACATGTGCAAAGATAAAAATAACTGTAATCAACACACCCGCACATGCGCACTCCTAGGGTACACCCCACTTGGTTTCCTTTGTAAACGGTCATTGAGTATAGGTTATTTTAGAGGTTGCCCTCTTGTCTAAAAGATCACATTTGCCTAGAAATGGTTGCCTCGGATATTGTTGCCTCGAACAAATGATCTAAGACATTAGGGTTACCGCTATGACATCCTAACGTTACTTTAGTGACCGTATGTCCCTTTTTCGAATTGACCCTCAAACTCCAACGACGGTGCTACCTACTCACTAATAGTGGGATAGCATTGTCTAAAGGAAACAAACATAAAACGATTCATTTTTTCGAGTAGGTAGATTAGTTCTTAAGTACATGCTCATCCCAATCAAATTTTTCACACTTACACTCCTTTATAAACAAAGTTTTCAAAAACACTTCATTACACTCTTGAAGACAGAAGCAAGAGTTAAATCGAAGTTAAAACAAAAACTTGTCAAAACCCAAAAGCACAAAGAATTTTTTTTTGAAAATGATGAGCAAGCACCTAAGAGCCCGTAGATAACTACAGATAAAAAGGGTGCTAATACCTTCTGTTTCTATAATCTACCCCCCGTACTCAGAAATAATCTCGAAAAAGGAATTTTTCTGTGCTTTTTTCCTTTCCTTGTTGGATAAAATAAAAGACGGTGGCGACTCTTGCTTACTGTGACATTTTGTGAATACAAACGCAAAACGCAAACCAGCAAAATTTCCTTAATGAAATAGGGAAACCACGTCCCGGTTCTGGCCACCGTATCACACTCATATCGATGTTCTGGTCGACAACACCGCGCAACACAAAATATTCTCCTTCATGGATGGGTTCTCTGGCTACAACCAGATCAAGATGGATCCTGAAGACATGGAGAAGACAACCCTCGTTACACAGTGGGGCACCTTCTGCTACAAGGTGATGCCTTTTGGGTTGAAGAATTCTAGGGCAACCTATCAGCACGCCATGGTCGCTTTGTTCCATGATATGATTCACCATGAGATCGAGGTCTACGTTGATGACATGATAGCCAGGTCTCAGACTGAGGAAGAGAACCTTGATCATCTCCAGAAATTGTTTGACAGGTTGAAGACATATAAGCTGAGGTTGAATTCGAACAAGTGTACCTTCGGGGTAAGGTCTGGTAAGCTTCTGGATTTCGTTGTCAGTGACAAGGGTATTCAGGTAGACCCTGCCAAAGTAAAATCTATACAAGAGATGTTGATTCCTCGTACAGAGAAAGAGGTTTCTTGGGACGTCTGAATTATATCGCCAGGTTCATTTCACATCTGACTGCTACTTGTGAGCCAATCTTCAAGCTTTTGAAGAAAGATCAAGTGGTAAAGTGGAATGATGAATGCCAGACCGCTTTCAAAAGAATCAAAGAATACCTTCAAGAACCGCCAATTATGATGCCTCTAGTTGAAGGAAGACCTTTGATATTATACTTGACAGTGCTAGACAATTCAATGGGGTGTGTGATGGGGCAGTATGACGAGTTTGGCCAAAAAGAGAACGCCATTTATTACCTTAGCAAAAAGTTTACCGACTGTGAGACCCGATACTCATTGCTCGAGAAAACTTGTTGGCTTTGGCATGGGTTGCTCGCCGACTGAGACAGTATATGTTGACTCACACTACCTTGTTGATATCAAAGATGGATCCGATCAAGTATATTTTTGAGAAGCCCGCTCTCTCCGAAAGGATAGCAAGGTGGAAAATGATCTTAACTGAGTACGACATACAATACACAACCCAAAAAGCAATAAAGGGGAGTGTATTGGCTGATCATTTGGCTCATCAGGCCGTGGATGACTACCAGTCCATGAATTTTGAGTTCCCAGATGAGAATATTATGTTTGTAACTGACTACGAAGAGCCTGGACCGGATGAAGGACCCGAGGAAGGATCCCGATGGTCCATGTATTTTGATGGAGCCTCGAACGCGCTGGGTAATGGCAATGGCGTTGTAATCATATATCTCGAGGGTTGTCATGCTCTGTTCACCGCTCGGTTATGTTTCAACTGCACCAACAACATGGAGGAGTATGAAGCGTGCATCATGGGTCTTGGAGCTGCTATTGACCTGAGGATTAAATTCTTAAGTGTATTCGGGGATTCCGCTCTAGTGATAAGTCATATCAAAGGTGAGTGGGATACGAAACACCTGAATCTCATTCCTTACAAAGAGTATGTACTGACATTGCTCCCACACTTTGAGGAGGTAACCTTTGAACATTTCCCACGAGAAGAGAAACAGTTGGCGGACGCGCTATCTACTATGTCTTATATGTTCAAAGTTAGGTGGGACCATGAAGCTGCCCAAATTACGATTGAGAGGTTGGATGAACTAGCACACTGCTACGAGATCAATATCGAGCAAGTGGCAGACAAACCCTGGTTTCACGAATTCAAAAGGTATCTCGAGGCTCAGGAGTATCCAGAAGGGGCATCTGTCAACGATAATAAGTTTATGAGAAGGTTCGCTGCAAAGTTCTTCCTCAATAATGGGATCCTCTATAAATGCAACCATGACTCCACACTACTACGGTGTGTAGACAAGAGCGAAACAGATAGGATCATGATAGATTTACATGAAGGCACCTTCGGAACCCATTCTAGTGGACATACCATGGCTAAGAAGATCCTATGGGCAGGATATTACTGGTCCACCATGGAAGCCGATTGTTATCAGCACTCTCGAACTTGTCATAAATGTCAAATCTATGTTGATAACGTGCATGTACCTCCGGTTCCTCTGAACGTCTTGACAGCTCCTTGGCCCTTTGCAAAGTGGGGCATTAACATGATCAGAGAGATCAGACCTACTGCGTCTAACGGGCATCATTTCATTCTGGTGGCTATTGATTACTTCACGAAATAGGTTGAGGCAGCCTCTTTTGCTACAGTAACCAAGAACGTCGTGGCGCAGTTTATCCGACACAATCTGATATGTCGATATGGTGTACCAGAGAGGATTATAACTGACAATGGTACGAATCTCAACAACACAATGATCACTGAGCTCTGCAAACAGTTCAAGATTCAACACCATAATTTGTCTCCTTACCGGCCAAAAATGAATGGCGTTGTTGAAGCAGCTAACAAGAACATCAAGAAGATTGTACAGAAGATGACGGTGACATACAAAGACTGGAACGAGATGTTACCATTAACTCTTCATGGGTACCGTACCTCAGCACGGACGTCGACAGGGGAAACACCATACTCTCTGGTGTATGGCATGGAGGCAGTCCTACCCATCAAAGTCCAGATACCCTCTCTCAGGATTATGAAGGATGCGGGTTTGAACGAAGACGACTAGATCCAAACCCGGCTTGATCAGTTAAATCTAATCGATGAAAAGAGACTTACTACTATCTGCCATGGCCAAATGTATCAAAAGCGAATAATCAAGGCTTTTAACAAGAAATTCAGACGCCAAGAATATCAAGTCGGGGATCTGGTAATCAAGCGCATCATACTGCCGCAAGGTGATACCAGGGGCAACTGGACCCCCACGCATGAAGGGCCATTTGTGGTTAAGATCATTTCCTCGGGAGGAGCTATGATTCTAACCACAATGGATGGTGACGACCTTCCTCATCCTGTCAATGCATACATAGTGAAAAGATACTACGCATGATCAAAGACCCGCTAGGTTGACTGGCCTAGGAAAAAATAAGGGCTTCCCGGTGAACCCAAAGGGTTCGGGCAAAAGTAAGGGATGAAAATGAAAAAATCTGTACACCCGGCAAGTCGAAAACCCGAAAGGGATGCTTGGGCAAGAAAGGGTATCCCGGTGGATTGAAAACCCGAAAGGGTAATCCAGGAAAAAGTTAGGGATTAAAGCATATCACTATGTCTCATTGGATCATCTTGCGACCAGACTTCGGTATTGACTATCAAGCTCGGACTGCGCCAACCAATCTAATCAACCTTCGGCCAAGCAGCAAAGTGATGAGACGCTTGAAGATATAAAGGCAATAGAAAAGTTGGAGCCCAATGGGGTCGTTTCACATATCTATTTTTCTTTCTTTACACAAAATGTATAATTTATGTCTTTCGGCGACGTTCTCTTACAGGGACGTCAGCCTCCTTGTACGAAACGCCTATTACAGTCCAATTTCAAAATCAATACAAGTCATTTTTACAAAACTTCAATTTGTTTCTTTTTCTTTTTCTGTTTTTTTTTTTTGCAAGAACGTCCAATGATTCATTTTAGATATATGCATTTGAAAATGATTGCTGCTCATAAATATTTGCATAAGAAACAAAATACAGTTACTCGTAATTCCAAAAATAGGTAAAATAAGAAGTACCAAACCCTACAGTCATTTTGCCCCGCAGGTATCGGGATAGAGTCACGCTTTGGAACATGAGTATCAGTACATACACTCCCCACAGAGTAAAGGTACCCAAAGGCATTGATGTTAGCTTTCTCGAAACAGGACATAAATCTCCCCAGCCAAGGTTCATAATCGCGGGCGAGTCAGTAAATTTCATCCCCCAAGTGAATTTTATTTCTCCTACAAAGCTCATCATCTCTGAGAACGAAATTTCATCCCCAACTAAGTTTATTCCTTTAGAGCAGCAGGTCTACCAACAGGGTATCTCTTCCCCCAAAGTCTGGTCCCTGCAGAGTTATTCTCCAGCGTCTCTTCCCGACAGAATATTCGCAAATCTCCAGCAACCGTCAGGGATTTATTTTCCCAGGCGCAAGCATACCCCGACAACATTTCATGAACATACATCATGACATACACATACATATCATATACAGCATAATCTCATTTATTAGGAGAACATCATCTCGCCATGCATTTCATGCATCGCATATAACTAACCCTGATATTTTTCCGGAAGAGACGATTAGCTTCAACAAATCCAGCAGTTATACAGATCACATCTACACATAACTAATGGAAACTCAGTTCCCAAAATCAAACGGGTCAACTAATCTACATTATCATACCAAAATAACCTTACCTCGGTTCATCCTGAAGTTTTACACAAACTTATAACCTCACCCCGGTTCACTCTGAAGTTTTAAACAAACTTATAACCTTACCCCGGTTCATTTTGAAGTTTTACACAAACTTATCGCAAAGTAACCTTACCCAAGTTTTACACAGACTTAGCCCAAAGTAACCTTACCCAGGTTCCTGCTGCAGTTTTACCCAAACTCCTCACGAAACAACCTTACCCAGGCTGTCATATCAAAGTAACCTTACCCAGGTTCCTTTTGAAGTTTTACACGAACTTATCACAAAGTAACCTCACCCAGGTTCCTTTTGAAGTTCTACACGAACTTATCACGAAGCTACCCTACTACCCAGGTTCCTTCTCACAGCCCTACTATCCAGGCTTTCATATCGAAGTAACCCTACTACCCAGGTTCCTTCTCACAGCCTTATTATCCAGGCTTTCATTGAAGATGTGAAAAACACAATAAGGGGGGTTGAATTGTTAAAACTTGAAATCAAATGCAGACAACACGATATTTTTATCCTGGTTCGTTTGATCTCAAACTACTCCAGTCCACCCGTCAAGGTGATTTCGCCTCTCTCCAACGAGGTCTTAATCCACTATATTCAACTAAATACAAAACTGCTTTAACAACTGCTAAAGCCTTCTTGAGTCTAAACCACAGACCGGTTTCTCAAGGAAATTCTCTTACAGAAAAATGAACAAATGTGTGTTGAATGTTTTCTAGAAAAACGATATATCACAACTATGATAATACACAAAATAAAGCTTAGATGATACTAGATTGCTAGAGCTATAGAATAATCAATTGAGAGCTTTTAGCAAAACTGATAACGAGCTTGATGATGATAGGCTTTAGGCGTGTATATGCGTGTAAGGTACTATAGAGCATTAGCCATTTTCTTTCTCACTGATTTGTTTAAATACTTCTTGGAAAAGATACGTTGATGCCAATAATTCCATTTTAATGCTCATTACGTTCTTTCCATTTTGAGAAGATCTTTGTTTTGGAATAAAGCCGTTGGTAATTAATCTGCCTTGAATGCAGTAACGTAAACACTTCAGAATGTTCTGCTTGATTAAGATCAGAGCGTTCTTTGGCTTTTAGCTTATTCTGATTGCTTCTGAGTGCTGATGACATTGATAAGATCCTGATCAGAGTTAGAGTGTATTGAGCGCAGATTCTGTTCATCAGACTTCAGCGTAGCGCATGTATTGATCTTCTAATGCTGATGTTGATACTAATGTTCTGATGCTGATTTCATCAGAGTTTCCTGTAAATACACAACATAATTTTAAGTAGCATCTATGTCTTATATAACACTCATAATTCATTTAATCTTGTATTTTGTTATCATCAAAACTCTAACTGAGGGTTGTAGAATCAAACTCTGTTCTAACAATCTCCCCCTTTTTGATGATGACAAAAACTAGATTTTTTCAATTAAAATAAAGTGATGAAAGTATCAGAGTTTAAGAATAGAGAGGAAACAGTATCAGAGCTAATCAGATAATGAGAAAAAGTTATCAGAGCTGAGAGGGTAATAAATAAAAAGTATCCGAGTAAAGATGAGAAAAACTCCCCCTGAGTTGATTATTTCCTTTTGATTCTTTGAGTATCAGAACTTTATTGAACCTTTCTTTAAGCATCAGAATTTTGCTTTATCAGAGTTCTTCAGATTCTTGTACCTGTAAGCTTTTCAGAACAAAGAACTTCAAATATATAAGAATGTTAGAATGTCTGAGACTTTTGTCTCAGTAAACCGTTATTGAAAAATATCATTCTTTCTCCCCCTTTTTGTCAGTGATCAAAAAGTATAATTAATTAGAGTTAAAAAAGATTAGAGCAAAACACGTTTGTATTGAAACAGAAGCAATGATAGTTTAGAACAAGTAGAAATATTACAGTCAAACATGAAAATAACACAGAAAACATAATAAAAATCTAAGAAGAAGGAGGAAGTCGTGTGAACAGCGCTTCCAACATGCTCTTGATTTGTTTACTGGTTTCGGTTTGCTTTTCTACCATGTTTGCAATAGAATCAATCTTGATATCCGGCTTGTCCATCCGTTCATTCATCAGCATGTCTGATCTCTTCAGATCCTCCAGAGTCTGCCTATCAACAGAGGAAGATTGAGGATCTTCAGATACAGTCTGCTTATCAGAGCTTTCTGTAGCTTCTTCTGCTTGACCCAAGTCTTCAGCTTGAATAACCTGTTCTTCTGCAGCTTGAACTTGAGATGCTGGATGCTTTTCAGACCAAGGCTCACTGTCCAGATGCAGAACTTCTTCCTTCAGCAACTTGCTCAGAACTAGACCTTCCATTTCCTTCAGCAGATTGCTGAAGTTCTGCTGAACCTATCCATAGCTCTGGTCTTGTAGCTTGAAGGTTTCAGCGCATACCCATCTTCTGAATTGAGTCCAGAGATGATCTGATACAACAAGATCAACAACTTCCAGAGTTGCTTGTTTCAAAGAAGTTATCCATTTCTGCATATCTGATTCAAAGTTCATCATGCTGGAACCAACATCTGGTTGTTTCGGTTTGGGGATGGCTGTTTTCTGGTTTATTGCAGCAAGGCGTTCAAGGATTGTTAGATCAATGACTGTCTTGCTGTGGTTTTCTGTATTTTTCTTAGGTGAGGGAGTAGGAGAATCAGAAATAACTATTGGACTATGTGGGGTGTTTGGAGGAGTTGTTTCTGGTGAGGATGGTAGTTGAGACATGTTCACAGTTGTACCACAAGGCAGTTGAATGGCCAAGGGTTGTGGTTTAGGGGACTCAGAGGTTTGAGCCTCAGAGTTTTGAGTCTCAGGCTGTGGTGATTGTGCATGTGGAGTAGATGGTGGATTATTTTCTGGTTGTGTATTTGGACTGTTTGTTTCAGGAGCGGAAGTATGTTGGTCAAATATCAGACAAAACTTGTGCAAGTTCTGGTTCTGGAATGGTTGTAGTGTTTGGATTTTGTGGTTTGGAGCGGGATCTTCTGAGGGTTAATGACTCAGAAGGGTCAAAGTCTTCAAAATCTTCAAAGGTTTGGGGTGTTGGGATATCAGATGGAATTGGAGTTGGAGTTGGAATGGATGTGGAACCAGCAGTTGAATTTAAAATAGATACAGAAACAAGATTACCTCTTTTCTTTGGAGTCTGTTGTGATGATCCTTCTGGAGCAGCTTTTCTCTTCTTAGTCTTCTTCAGAGTAACCTCTGGTGCCTTCTGCTGAAGATCTTGAATGTTTAGATTGGGTGCTGTTCCATCAGCTTTGCACGCATCCAAGTATCTCAGAACTATTTGAGGCTTGGAGTTAATCTCTGAGAACATAGGAAAGTCGTCCAGAGGGATTCTCCTGCTGGAGATTTCAGCAAAAGGAGTAATGCTGGGCTCCTTCTTAATGTTCTCTATCAGCTTCATCTTCTTTAGATTCTTGGCATTCATCTGCTTGCCAACAGAAGGTTCCAAGGTGCTGATCTCTTGTGCCTTTGTCAAGTGCTCAATCAGCCTATTCTCAGTCAGAATATCTGATATCAATCTGCCTAAGGGTATACAATCCCTTTTAGTGCGTTCCTCTTCCCTTGTCTCCTTGACGCTAGTTCTCAGATGGTTGAACAGAAGATGAGCTAGATTAATCTTTACCTTCTGATTGATAAAATAGATCAGGAACTGCTGATCTATGTTTATGTAATCAGGAGAGCTTGTAGGCTTCCCGTGGTTGAAACAACCCAGAATAATCTTTGCCCAAATTATGTGCTTATCTTTCAGATCCCTTATCTTGTTGGAGGGAAGCCCCAGCGTGAAAATCTGCCTTGCTATAACAGCAACATCTGAACATCTTTCAGTCATGTCTATACAGCGAATACCACCACCATTGTAGCCAATCAGACGAGCAATCAAATCTTCAGTAATCACAATTTTCTTCCCCATTATATAAGAGGTGACTTAGTGATTTGAGGAAGAGGCATGAATCCAAAATTCCTTAACCAAGATAGGAAAAGTTGGACCCACCAACCTGTCAAAGTATCTCTCCCAACCTTGAGCTTGAATCTCTTATGATAAATCAAAACCATTTTCCTTCAAACTGTTGAAATCCACTATTATCTCTGATAGAACTTCCAGGTTCTTGACTGGAGTGAGTAGTGTTCTGAGAGGAACCTCATATTGCTCAGCTGATGCATCTTTCTGGGAACCTGAAGAGATATTGCTGGAAGACGCCATTGTTCACACGAGGTTTTGAAAGAAAATATTGAAAGGGTTTTCTTGAGCAGTAAGAACACACACACAGATATCAGAAAAATTGATTGAAAACGAAAGTAAGGGTAAAAGTATTGAATGTGTGTTAGTGGTGTTTAAATAGATTTCGAAAAAGTTTTTGAAAACATAAACGCTTAAGAGAGAGAAATAAATCATGATTAATAGCATTAATTGATTGCTGATTTTAGGGGATTTTAGAAAGATACTTAAACGGTTACCAATGACATGTGTCTCAATGCAACCAATCAGCGCTTTGCCTTTTTAGAAGCGTGAACGCGTGTTCAGCCTCAGGAACCAACTGATGACTGGATGACACTTGTTTGCTTTGAGTGAACATCACTTCTATCCTTGAACTGAAGAGCTCAGAGCTTCATGGATAGATCTGATACAATCTGTATTTCTAAAAATCTGAAAGAGGATTGATCAGAAGTTCACATGGAAATAAGAATAATTCTGAAGGTTAATATATAAAATTAAAACAGTTTTATTCTGGACAGAGCTTCATGCTGAGATGTTTCAGAATGAAGTTGAACCTATCTTCAGAAAGTGGTTTTGTAAGGATATCAGCCCATTGATGGTCTGTATCAATAAATTTTAAGTTTAAAATGCCTTTCTGAATATAGTCCCTAATAAAATGATGTTTTATTTCTATATGCTTAACCCTAGAATGCAAAATTGGATTTTTACTTAAGCAAATAGCAGAAGTATTATCAGAGTATAGGAATGTTACTCTCATAAATCTGGAAGTCTTCAAGTTGACTTTTCATCCAGAGCATTTGTGTGCTGCATCCAGCTGCTGCTATGTATTCAGCTTCTGCTGTTGATAGAGCAATCATGGATTGTCTTTTGCTCGACCATGAGATCAGATTTTCTCCTAGAAACTGGCAGCTTCCAGAAGTGCTTTTGCGTTCAACTCTGTCTCCAGTAAAGTCAGCATCACAGTAACCTACTAAGCTGTAATCACCAGATTTTCTATAAAACAAACCCAGATTAGTAGTACCTTTCAGATACTTGAAAATTCGCTTAACAGCTGTTAAGTGAGATTCTCTAGGATCTGATTGGAATCTTGCATAAATGCATACACTAAATAAAATATCAGGCCTTGAAGCTATAAGATAAATAAGAGAACCAATCATACCTCTGTAGACCTTCTGTTCTACCTTTTTGCTTACCTCTTCTCTTTCCAGAATGCACGTGGGATGCATTGGAATCTTTGATGGCTTACATTCTGAGAGATCAAATTTCTTCAGAAGTTCTCTGACATATTTGCTCTGATAAATGTAAGTTCCTTCTGGGGTTTGATTGATCTGGATGCCCAGAAAGAATTTTAGTTCCCCCATCAGGCTCATCTCAAATTCTGCCTGCATACACTTAGCAAATTCTCTTCCTAGAGAGGGTTTAGTAGATCCAAATATTATATCATCAACATAAATCTGACAGACTAAAATGTCATTCTTAACTGTTTTACAGAATAAGGTTGTGTCCACCTTCCCTCTGGTGAATTCCTTTTCTAACAGGAAGTTACTTAGTCTTTCATACCAAGCTCTGGGAGCTTGTTTCAGACCATACAGTGACTTCTTTAGTTTGAAAACATATTCTGGATTTTTTTGAGCTTTCAAAACCAGGGGGTTGGTGCACATATACCTCTTCTTCTATGTAGCCATTTAAGAATGCACTTTTGACATCCATCTGATACAGAGTGATGCCTTTATTAACAGCAAAAGAAATTAAAAATCTGATAGATTCTAACCTAGCGACTGGAGCAAAGGTTTCTGTATAGTCTATCCCCTCTTGCTGACTATAACCTTGTGCTACCAATCGTGCCTTGTTTCTGACAACTTCACCTTGTTCATTCAGCTTGTTACTGAACACCCATTTTGTTCCAATGACGTTGAATCCTTTTGGTTTAGGAACCAGATCCCATACGTCATTCTTGGTGAATTGATTCAGCTCCTCTTGCATTGCTAGAATCCAGTCATTGTCCAGAAGTGCTTCATCAATAGAGGATGGTTCAATCAGAGAGACAAGTCCCATGAGGGATTCTTCAGAGTTTCTGAAACTGGATCTTGTTCTGATTGGATCTTCCTTTCTTCCTAAGATAGTTTCTTCAGGGTGATCCATGCTGCTTCTGGATGGTCTTTTCTGAGGTTGATCAACAGAAGATGCTGGATTGCTTGCAGTGCCTCTTTCTGATGTTGAGGGAGTGTCTCTGTTAAGAGCTTCTGATGACTTGTCTTCAGTACCTGTGAATTCAACTTCCATACCTGCAAGTAATTCATTCTGCTTTGACTTTTGAGAGTCAAGCTTGTCATCAAAACAAACACTGATTGATTCTTCCACAATTTGTGTTTCTGTATTGTATACTCTGTACCCTCTTGAGCGTTCAGAGTATCCTAACATAATACACTTTTGTGCTTTAGAGTCAAACTTGTTCAAATAATTCTTAGTATTTAAAATAAAATAAGTACATCCAAATGGATGAAAATATGAAATGTTGGGATTTCTGTTCTTCCACAATTCATATGGAGTCTTTTCCAGAATAGGTCTTATGGAGATTCTATTCTGAATGTAGCACGCTGTGTTTATTGCCTCTGCCCAGAAGATCTTAGCAACGTTAGTCTCGTTGATCATGGTTCTGGCCATTTCTTGCAATGTTCTGTTCTTTCGTTCTACAACTCCATTTTGCTGGGGAGTTCTAGGACAAGAGAAATCATGCAGAATGCCTTTGTCATTAAAAAATGATTCAAAATCTTTGTTTTCAAACTCTCCACCATGATCACTTCTGACTTTGACGATTCTAAGATCCTTTTCATTCTGAACTTGGTTACAGAAGGTGACAAACACAGAGTGTGACTCGTCCTTGTGTCTTAGCAACTTTACCCATGTCCATCTGCTATAGTCATCTACGATTACTAACCCATACTTCTTGCCACTGACTGAAGCAGTTTTAACTGGTCCAAATAAGTCAATGTGCAGAAGTTCTAATGGCTTAGAGGTGGAAACGACATTTTTAGAGTTGAAAGCAGTTTTTGCAAACTTGCCTTTCTGACATGCTTCACATAGAGCATCTGAATTGAACTTCAGGTTAGGAAGTCCTCTGACCAGATTGAGTTTGTTAATCTGAGATATTCTTCTCATACTAACATGCCCCAATATTCTGTGCCAGATCCATTGCTCGTTATTATCAGACAAAAGACACTTTACATTCTGACTTTTCAGTTCAGAAAGTTTGATTTTGTAAATGTTGTTTCTCCTCTTTCCATTAAACAGGATAGTCCTATCTTTCTGACTAACAGCTTTACATGAATTTTGATTAAATATTATATTATAACCGTTATCACTTAATTGACTTATGGATAACAGGTTATGCATTAATCCATCTACTAATAAAACATTACTTATAGAGGGAAGATTTCCATTACCTACTGTTCCAGAGCCAATGATCTTTCCCCTCTGATTGCCTCCAAAGCCTCCGTGGCCTCCAGGCTTAAGTTCCAGGCTTTGGAACATATGCCTTCTTCCTGTCATGTGTCGTGAGCAGCCAGAGTCCAGGTACCATGACTGGTGTTTCTGCTTTGCTACTAAAGATATCTGCAACATGTATTATTTTATCCTTAGGTACCCATATTTTCTTGGGTCCTGATTTGTTAGTTTTACCAAAACTCTGGTTGAATTTTGGTTTAACAGAATAATTACTACTGGTATATTTAATGTCGTGTGTGTTCCCATATACAAAGTGTGAATTAAGAGGAGTACGTTTAATAACTAAATCCATGGCATTCTTTGGTGTAGGTACCTTACCTTGGTATCCTATACCTTTTCTGCCATTTCTGCTAACTCCATAGATCATTGAAGCCATCTTGCTTCTATCTATGCTTTTAGCTAGAAACTTCTGAAAGCTATGATCATACTCCTTGATGATCTCATCAGCACTACTGGGAGTTTCAGGAATTGTTTCCTTCTGAGAGTTTTGTAATAGATTTTCTAATTTTGAAAGTTTATTTTTCAACTCAAAATTCTCCAATTTGAGACTCTCAGTTTTATCAGAGTCAGAAGCAAGATCCCTTTTCAGGTTTCTGAATTTGACTCTGATTTGCTGATATCGTTCCAGAATCTCATTGAGGCTTTCAGCTAGTTCAGCCTTAGTAAAATTAATAGCAAAGTCAGGAAATACCTCTTCTGTGTCTGATTCAGAGTCTGATTCAGAAGCTTCACTATCTTCTGCTATGTTCGCCATGAGAGCTATGTTTGCCCTCTCATCATCTGATTCTGAGTCAGCTTCAGATGTGTCAGAGTCATCCCATGTAGCCATGAGACTTTTCTTCTTTTCCTTGCCAAAATTTCTTCTGGGCTTTTCCTTCTGAAGCTTTGGGCATTCACTCTTGTAGTGTCCTTGCTCATTACACTCATAACAGATGATGTCTTTGTTGTTTGGCTTTCTTCTTCCTGAAGAGCCTTCATATCTTCTGTGTCCAGAGGATGATTCTGACCTTCTGTATCTGGAGGAGGATTCGTTCTGGTTCTCAGGTCTTCTGGGATTCCTGAACTTTCTTTGCCTCTGCTTCCACAGTTGGTTCACCCTTTTGGAGAGGAGAGACAGTTCATCTTCTTCTGATGATGACCCATCATAGGTTTCTTCAACAGCCTGCAAAACCTTAGAGTCAGATTTTCTATTAGATTTTAAAGCTAATGGCTTACCTTGCTTTTGAGGTTCATCAGCTTCTAGCTCTATCTCGTGACTTCTGAGGGAGCTGACAAGTTCCTCCAGAGAGATTTTGTTGAGACCCTTAGCTAGCTTCAGCGCTGTAACCATTGGCCTCCACTGTTTTGGCAAGCTTCTGATGATCTTCTTTACATGATCAACAGTAGAATACCCTTTGTCCAGAACTTTGAGACCAACAACCAGAATCTGAAATCTTGAGAACATTGTTTCAATAGATTCACTTTCTTCCATCTTGAATGCCTCATACTTCTGAATGAGCACAAGAGATTTAGTTTCTTTCACTTGAAGGTTGCCTTCATGCGTCATTCTGAGAGAGTCAAACATGTTCTTTGCAGTGTCTCTGTTTGATATTTTTTCATATTCAGAGTAAGAGATAGCACTGAGAAGAATAGTTTTGGCCTTGTGATGATTCTTGAAATCACGCTTTTGTTGATCAGACATTGCTTTCCTGTCAATCTTCTGACCACTTGCATTCACTGGGTGCGTGTATCCATCTGTCACCATATCCCACAGATCAGCATCATGGGCTAGAAAGAAGCTTTCAATTCTGTCTTTCCAGTAATCAAAGTTCTCTCCATCAAAGACTGGAGGTTTGCCACTGAATCTGTCTCTTTCTTCATTGTTGTCATTGCTGATGTTTTGATGTTATCCTGCCATAGTGTTTTTCAACACTGGATCTTGTACTGACACGGTTAGGTGTTATGAACTTAGAACCAGGCGCTCTAATGCCAATTGAAGATGTGAAAAACACAAGAAGGTGGGTTGAATTGTTAAAACTTGAAATCAAATGCAGACAACACAATATTTTTATCCTGGTTCGTTTGATCTCAAACTACTCCAGTCCACCCGTCAAGGTGATTTCGCCTCTCTCCAACGAGGTCTTAATCCACTATATTCAATTGAATATAAAACTGCTTTAACAACTGCTAAAGCCTTCTTGAGTCTAAACCACATACCAGTTTCTCAAGGAAATTCTCTTACAGAAAAATGAACAAATGTGTGTTGAATGTTTTCTAGAAAAACGATATATCACAACTGTGATAATACACAAAATAAAGCATAGATGATACTAGATTGCTAGAGCTATAGAATAATCAATTGAGAGCTTTTAGCAAAAGTGAGAACGAGCTTGATGATGATAGGCTTTAGGCGTGTATATGCGTGTAAGGTACTGTAGAGCATTAGCCATTTTCTTTCTCACTGATTTGTTTAAATACTTCTTGGAAAAGATACGTTGATGCCAATAATTCCATTTCAATTCTCATTACGTTCTTTCCATTTTGAGAAGATCTTTGTTTTGGAATAAAGCCGTTGGTAATTAATCTGCCTTGAATGCAGTAACGTAAACACTTCAGAATGTTCTGCTTGATTAAGATCAGAGCGTTCTTTGGCTTTTAGCTTATTCTGATTGCTTCTGAGTGCTGATGACATTGAAAAGATCCTGATCAGAGTCAGAGTGTGTTGAGCACAGATTCTGTTCATCAGACTTCAGCGTAGCGCATGTATTGATCTTCTGATGCTGATGTTGATACTAATGTTCTGATGCTGATTTCATCAGAGTTTCCTGTAAATACACAACATAATTTTAAGTAGCATCTATGTCTTATATAACACTCATAATTCATTTAATCTTGTATTTTGTTATCATCAAAACTCTAACAGAGGGTTGTAGAATCAAACTATGTTCTAACATTCATATCGAAGTAACCCTATTACCCAGGTTCCTTCTCACATCCTTACTATCCAGGCTTTCATATCGAAGTAACCCTACTACCCAGGTTCCTTCTCATCGCCCTATTATCCAGGCTTTCATATCGAAGTAACCCTACTACCCAGGTTCCTTCTCACAGCCCTACTATCCAGGCTTTCATATCAAAGTAACCCTACTACCCAGGTTCCTTCTCACAGCCCTACTATCCGGGCTTTCATATCGAAGTAACCCTACTACCCAGGTTCCTTCTCACAACCCTACTATCCAGGATTTCATATCGAAGTAACCCTACTATCCAGTTTCCTTCTCACAGCCCTACTATCCAGGTTTTCATATCGAAGTAACCCTACTACCCAGGTTCCTTCTCACAACCCTTCTATCCGGGCTTTCATATCAAAGTAACCCTACTATCCAGGTTCTTTCTCACAGCCCTACTATCCAGGCTTTCATATCAAAGTAACCCTACTATCCAGGTTCCTTCTCACAGCCCTACTATCCAGGATTTCATTTCGAAGCAACCCTGGTATCCCGATTCCTTCTCATAACCTTACTATCCAGGTTCCTTCTCTCTTATCTCCAGACAACAATCCACAACACTGTAAGACCAGGGACCTAATCAAACACGATTGTTTTCACATTTCCCCAGTAGAATAATGTACAATTGAAGCTCCTAAAATTCTATTCCTCTCAAGACAGATACCAACGTTCCTCAGCAGATTCCTCATGAACAACAGCAACAGGGACTCTCGTCAAAGTAACATCTCAGAAAATCCACATTCTCTAGATGGCATCTTTAAGCCCATCTCAGACAATTCTCTGTCACATCTAGGATGGCATCTTTAAGCCCATCTCTGACAATTCTCTAGTAACTTTCAAATGGCATCTATAAGCCCATTCCCGATATCACAAATCAAGTATCATTTCATGCGAGTGCAAATTTCTGGGCACTTTAGTGTTCAATCATCTTCCACCTTCAGATCACGAAAGGCAGACGAGCAAATCTACATCCTCAGGTTTAAGAAGATTGAACAGGGGAAGCTGTTGTACCCCAAAATTTTCCCTCTCATTTTACTCGATACATGCCGATTGAGATCCTCAGTTTGCTCAAGGTTGCCCAAGAGTGGACCAGACAAACTCTCTCCTAAGGCAGTGTACCTCAAATTAGGGTTTCCATTTTCATCAAGATGAGTGAAAAACAAAGGCCTCATATGCTCTCCATGGTCTTAACATGTTCTCAAGACCCTATATGTCAAGTTTCATACCTTGCACAAGAAATTTGCTCAGTCAACTGCTTAGATGCTTGAGAATCGACTGTATTAGGTCAAAAGTCAATTGTGACCCACATACAGTCAAACTTAAATTTTTTTGGTAAACATCCACATTTTGAAGTGACTTCCATCATTTGATCAAGGGTTGATCATGATTACTCAAGGAATACTCCAAATTCATCAAAACCCAAAAGTTGCTAAATTAGGGTTTCTAAGTAAAAGTCAACCCAACTTTGACCAAGCATAACTTCTTCATACTTTATCAAAAAATTTCCATCCAAAGATCATTTTTAAGAGGATACAATTCCATACAACTCATCTTCAGCTCCCAATTTCAAAATATGCACCCACAAAAAGATATGAATTTCTACATTATGGGTCATTTTGAAAAGTCAACAAAAACACCTTTTGGATCAAAGCTTCATACATGAACATGGAAGATCCAATTGAGATGAGACCAAAAGGTTTGTTTAGGGGACATCCTAGTATTTATAAAAGTCCAAGAACACCCTCCTAGGGTCAAAATTGAGAGAGTTGTGCATTGTCAAAGTTGGCAATTTTTGGAAAATTGTCAAAAGTCAATATTGATCAAATTTGCATTTTTTCCAAAGGGGCCCATGTTTTCTTGCTTGAAACATGTTTCTAATAGGACCCAAGACCCCTGAGCTTTTCCACCTATTATTTTATTACTTTTATCCTTTATTTTGATTTTTTTATTCATTTAAATCAAAATAAATCTAATTAAATGGTAAAATAATGAAAACAAATCAAATCTTGAGATTTTTGTGCACATTTGGAGTCTATATACAACTAGCACGATGATCAATTCGTGAAAGGCTCATTAGGGTTGAAAAAGATTGGATTGAATCTTGTTTTAGAAAGATATCATACATGAAGAAAATCAAATCCAATTTTCATAATTCTCAAAGATATGATACAATTTTGTTAACCTAATTCAGTCTACTATAAGTGCATAATAATTCCAGATCAAAAACAGAAGGGTTGGAGGCATGAAACAGCAAGAAGAAAACTAAAAAATTTGGACAAAAGTGTGAGATCAAAATCCATCTTAGAGCCATCCTCAAGGAGTTTAAAGGCTAGAAATATGTTCCTAGACATCTCAGGAAGCTTCTCCATTCATTTACAAGCCTCAATGCATCAAGAATCATCACATTACAGTATCACGGTTTGCACTAAGAACTCAAATTCGATTTCTATGATTTACGCATTATAAATGTATTTTTCCCATATATTTGTGTTCATCATCATGTTTGCAATGTTTTTGGATAGTTTGATTTAAGTTACAGTGCAGGAACAAGCTTTTGCCATTGCTAAGGTTTCGTGCTCCAATTTGGGGTTTTGTGATTTAAGCAAAATTAGGCCTAATGATGGATACCATGGTGGTCAGGGCTTCACACCCAGTTGATCCATGGTCTCCATTGGAATTTATATTGCGTGTATATGATTTTGTAATAGGGTTATACCTACAAACAAATGTCTGTAAGTAAAAGTTACAGGCCTAAGGCGACGGAGAAAGGGAAGAAGACAATGCGTGTCAGCCAACCATTCGTCCGTTTAAATTTCGCGCATTTGGAATCAACTTCTTTTATTTTTCTTATATTATGTTTTGTTTTTATTATAATAACAACTAACAACAACAACTCAGTTGGCAGCGTAGCATTGGTACAAGGTGTGAGGACCTGGGTTTGATCCTAGGTCCCAGCGATTTATTTATTTCCTTTTCTTGCAGCAGATCCAGTACAATGCTCCCTCGCACGCCTATCATGTACCATCAACGTCCATCCACTGGATGCCCAGCTAGCCAGATCTAACGTCTCTCTTTTGAATGCCCATGGTACACGTGCAAGTCAATGCTACACCAGATCCAAAGGTTGACTGGGCTTGGAAGCTTAATGGGCTGGAAAATTCAGATTCCCACCCCCCAGAATTGCTAACAGCACAGGCCCATTTGTTTTTTTTACTATTTTCTTTAATTTCTTTTCTTTAATTATTTTGTTTTTTTTTAATCAATACAAAAATTATTTTATTAAATTAACAAATCACAAAATCATAAAAAGACTTTTTTTAATAATAAATATTTTAATTAATTAGTTTAATTAACTTAGGGTAATCTAATCCTTTTTACAATTAATTGAAAATAATTAGACTTAGGATTTTATTTGTACATAATTTAATTAATTTTTCTCAAAAATACACAAAAATTATTTTTCTCATATAATTAACTTCTTTCATAATTAAAAACAATTAGAAATTAGGTTTAATTAATTTGTAATTTAATTGTTTTCTCAAATAAAAATCCACAAAAATGTCTTTCTCTCAATTAGGGTTTTAAGTTACTAATCACCGTCCTCGCATTTTATTTGTCGCGCGCTTGTTAATTATTTTTCCATTATTTTGTAACTGCTTATTGGTTTGTAATAGTTAATATAGGGTTTTATTTACTGTTTAAATCCCCGATTTTTGGTTATGTAATTAATCCCCCTCCCCGAAGCCTTGTAATAGCTAGGTTTTATTTTCTCGCACTTTTAATTTCTGCAATCTTTAACTGTCTAGATGTATGGCTAATAGGATTGTATGGCAAGAATGTCTCAAATTTAAAACGGTAGATTACCTAATGTGCAAAGACTAAATAACTGAAATAAATCATATGCACATATTCACTCCTAGGGTTTACCTCACTTCGGTTGTCTTCGATAAACAATCATTAAGCATAGGAAGTTTTAGTGGTCGCTCTCCTGTCTAAAAGATCAAATGTCTGATTCGAATGTTGCCTCGGAAATGTTGCATCGGAAACGTTTCCTCGAAAAGATCTTAAGACTCTACAGTTACTACTAAAGTTTTCTAACTATTGCTTTAGTGATTGTACTCATCCCTTTCGAATGTCCCTTACAAACTCCATCGACGGTGCTACCTACTCCTTAATAGTAGGATAGCGCTGTCTAAAGGAAGTAGAACAAACAATCTTTATTCGAGTAGGTAGAATCTTAAGTACTTGCTCAATGAAATTTTTTCACACAAACACCTTCCAAAACAAATTTTCAAAACAAACTTCGTCACATTCTTGATCACTGATACAAGGGTTATCACGAAGTAAAACATTTTCAAGACAAACACACACAAGCAATTTGAAAAATGAGCAAGTACCTAAGAGCTCGTAGATAACTACGGATAGAAAGGGTGCTAACACCTTCCCTTTCTATAATCTACCCCCCGTACTCAGAAATATCTCAAAAAAAGGTTTTTTCTATTCTTTTTCCTTTTCCATGATTGGATGACATAAAAGTCGATGGTGACTCTTGCTTACCACGACATTTTGCGAACAAAAACGCAAAACGCAAACCAGTATTAAACGGTCGGTTCTGCCACCGTATCACACTTACCATTACAACTCTGTTTGGAAAGCTGGAAGAACATCAACAAGAATTACAAAGTCTTGAAAAATACGAAAATAAGAGTAAGAAGGAAAGGAAAAAAGACAGGGAGGGTGAGAAGAAGTCAATAGCTCTAATGGCTTCTAGCTCTAAGTCCTCAACCAAAGAGCAAGATGATAATGACTCAACTAGTGATAAAAATTATGATGATGAAGAAATAGGACTATTTGTTCGGAGATACAATAGATTTATTCGAAAGAATGGAATCAAGCACTCCGATAAGAATCTCATAAGCGTTCAAAAATAATCCAAAGAGCCAAGGCAAGAAGAAAATAAAAATCAAAGAGGTAAAGGACCTTGTTACAATTATGGTAAAGTTGGACACTACAAACTAGATTGTCCAAAGATGAAAAAGGATAAGGGAAAAGCTCCACCAAAGAAGTTCAACAAACAAAGAAGAGCTTACAATGCGTGGGAAAGCGATAGTGATTCATCAAACGATGACAGTTCAAGTGGTAGTGATGAAAGTGCAAATTTATGTCTAATGGCACATACCAAAAATCAATTCAACCACAAGAAAGACAACCACAACAAGCAAGTAAGACAAGCATATCCTAACAACTTTTCTTCTATGACCTTTTCTGAACTAAAATTAGCTTTTGAAAAACTGCAATACAAAGTCGAAGATGCTTTTAAGTGATTATCCTCCGATAAACAAATATTTTCATTTCTGGAGAGTAAAGTCTATAAAGCTGAAAAAGACTTAAAAAGTCTAAAAGCTAGTATTGAAGAAAGTTCAAAAGATAAGGATGTTACATGATGTATTTCCAGAAGGGAATGTGAAGTTTGCCATATTTGGAAACAAGAGGTTAGAACTCTTAATGCCAAATTATAAAAAGCTTTACAGCCCAAAGTTACTTTTCCAGTCGATCCTAGAATTTTTAAGAAAACATTGAATCCACTATATACAAAATACTATTTTATTGAAAAAATACCAAAGGATTCAATGAGCAGAAGTAAAACAATACATCATCATCATGGTTTATGCCATTATTGTTGTTGTTTTGGTCATACCATTGAAAAATGCAAGTTTAGGAGGTTTCCTGTTCCTAAAGGCATTTACCAATGGAGGCCTAAAGGCAACCATGTTACCACTTACCCACATGGACCCAATAAAAATTGGGTACCTACCTCTCTCTTTTGATATTGTAGGAAAAGTGCCTTACATCCATGGATAGAAGATGGTTTCTAGACAACAGGT
This sequence comes from Vicia faba, assembly GCA_948472305.1. NCBI lineage: Eukaryota > Viridiplantae > Streptophyta > Magnoliopsida > Fabales > Fabaceae > Vicia > Vicia faba. The sequence continues at coordinate 975,339,914 of OX451739.1, forward strand.
GTTCAAGGCACATGACCGGTGACATATCGCTCTTCATTGACTTCAAGGAAAAGAAGAAAGGATTTGTTACCTATGGAGACAATAAAAAAGGAGCTATACTCGATAAAGGTAGTGTAGGTAATCCCTCTACCACTACTATTTCTGATGCCCATTTAGTAGAGGGGCTTAAACATAATTTGCTGAGTATTAGTCAATTATGTGACAAAGGTTATAAAGTTAACTTCACAATCACTTGTTGCGTAATTGAAAATACTGAAAAGAATATTGTGTTTAAGGGCATTAGAGTAAACAATGTCTATATGCTTTACCTTTTTGATGTATCCTTAACAAGCACTAAGTGTGTAGTCACCTTGAATGATGATTCTTGGCTTTGGCATAGACGTCTAGCGCATGTTAACTTTGATTTGCTTAATATGGTTGTATCCAAGGATCTAGTAGTAGGTCTTCCAAAGACAAAATTTACTAAGCATCACCTATGTGATGCGTGCCAAATGAGAAAGCAAACAAGGGTCTCTTTCAAATCCAAAAATATGATTTCCACTTCACGACCCCTTGAGCTTCTCCACATGGACCTTTTTGGACCCTCTAGAACAAAAAGTCTAGGAGGAAATTATTATGGTTTTGTGATTGTTGACGACTACTCTAGATTTACTTGGACTATATTCCTTCATAGGAAAAATGAAACTTTTTCTGCTTTTAAGAGTTTTGCAAAACTATCTCAAAACAGAATTGAATTGAAAATAATTGCAATTCGAAGCGATCATGGAGGTGAATTTAAAAACCATCTCTTTGATAAGTACTGTGACAAGCATGGTATTGAGCATAATTTTTCAGCACCTCGAACTCCACAGTAGAATGGAGTTGTGGAGCGCAAAAATCGCGTCTTAGAGGAGTTAGCAAGAACAATGCTCAATGAAGGTGGATTACCAAAATATTTTTGGGCTGATGCAATTAGTATAGCCTGTTATGTTTTAAACAAAATATTAATTCGTCCCATTTTGGATAAAACACCTTATGAAATTTTAAAAGGAAGAAATCCAAACTTGTCACATCTTCATGTATTCAGTTGCAAATGTTTTGTTTTAAATAATGGAAAAGAAAATCTTGGAAAATTTGATGGAAAAGCAGATGAAGGTATCTTTCTCGGATACTCACAATCAAGCAAAGCATATAGGGTATACAATAAATGTTTACTTACATTTGAGGAGTCAGTTCATGTCTCTTTTGATGAATCTTATCTGAAACATGTCAGAAAAGGTATTTCTCTTGATGGTGCAGGTGTATCTACTGAGAATATACTCAAAGAAACTGTTGAGGAAATTGTTCAATCCAAAACAGTTGATAATGAGGAAGAAAAAGATACAAGCCTTTCAAAAGATGAGGAAGAAGAGCAAATGGAAGCAAATGATCTTACACTAGCTTGGAAGTCCTCTAAAGACCATCCCATTGACAACATATTGGGAGACATCTCAAAAGGAGTAATGACTCGCTCCAAGATAATTAATTTTTGTTATCATTTTGCTTTCCTTTTACAAGTAGAACCTAAAAATGCTAAAGAGGCCTTGATTGATGAATTTTGGCTAATGGCCATGCAAGAAGAGCTAAATCAGTTTAAAAGAAATGACGTTTGGAAACTTGTCCCTCGCTTGCGAGACCATCATATCATAGGCACTAAATGGGTTTTTAGAAATAAACTTGATGAAAATGGAATGATAACCCGCAATAAAGCACACTTGGTAGCACAAGGGTATAACCAAGAGGAGGGCATTGATTATGATGAGACTTATGCTCCAGTTGCTCGCCTTGAGGCTATACATCTCTTGCTCGCTTATGCGTGTGCAAAAGATTTTAAGCTTTATCAAATGGACGTAAAGAGTGCCTTTCTTAACGGAGTCATAAATGAAGAAGTGTATGTCTCACAACCTCCTGGTTTTGAAAATAATGAATATCCAAATCATGTATTTAAATTAAAATGATCTTTATACGGTCTGAAACAGGCTCCTCGGGTCTGGTATGAGAGACTTAGTAAATATCTACTTGATCATGGTTATTCAAGAGGTAAAGTGGACACCACTCTTTTTATTAAACGTAAAGGAAAGCACATCCTTTTAGTTCAAATATACGTAGATGACATTATTTTTGGTTCAACTAATCTACGCTTGTTCGAGGAATTTTCCAAAGTCGTGCAGAGTGAATTTGAGATGAGTCTCATGGGGGAGATAAACTACTTTCTCGGTCTCCAAATAAAGCAACTCAATAAAGGAACAATTATATGTCAAACAAAATATTTCCAAGAGTTACTTAAACGATTTAGGATGAACAACTCAAAACCAATTGACACCCCCATGCCTACCAACGGAAATTTAGACAAGGATGAACATGGTAAGAGTGTTGGTGTCAAGAAATATAGAGGTATGATTGGATCACTCTTGTATCTTATAGCATCTAGGCCTGATATCATGTTTAGTGTTTGCATGTGTGCACGATATCAATCGGATCCTAAGGAATCCCACTTGAAAGCTGTCAAGCGTATGCTTAGGTATCTCAATAATACATCTAAGTATAGGCTATGGTATTCCAAGGGAAGCAATTGCAGTTTAGTAGGTTACTCTAATTCTGATTTTTCTGACTGCAAATCAGATAGGAAAAGCACTAGTGGAACATGTCACTTGTTCTCAAACTCTCTAGTAAGTTGGCATAGCAAAAATCAAGTTTGTGTTGCTTTGTCAACTGCTGAAGCTGAATACATTGCAGCCGGTAGTTGTTGTGCTCAAATCTTATGGCTGAAGCAACAATTACAAGACTACGATATTCAATTAAAACATATTCCAATAAAATGTGACAACACAGGTGCTATAAATCTCACTAAGAATCCAGTCTTACACTCATGCACTAAACACATAGAGATTAGACATCACTTTCTTCGCAATCATGTTAAAAAGGAAGATGTTACGTTTGAGCATGTTGATACTAAAAATCAACTTGCTGACATCTTTACAAACCCACTAGCAACGGAACTCTTCTTCAACATTCATCGTGAGCTATGGATTTTAGATCTCTCTTACGTGATGTCCTAAGCATATATGTAGTTGAAATATATATACGTCTCACCATACTGTTAAGATGTGTTTTTCAGCTTTAGTACATGTGTCTACTTATCTAATCAAACGAGGTAATATCCTTCTTATCTTCTCCCTCAATCACTTATAAGTTGATCTACATGTTCCACTGATAATGTCTCCTACAAACATTCTATTTTGCTGATGTAATCTAACTTTTATCTGCAAATTAATTACTTTTAACTTGATCACTTTTTGTTTACTCTGTTATTTACTCAGTTATTGATAAAATTATGCCAAGACATTCTGTGTGAATGCCAAGACAATTATTTGGTGAAATTGTATATCAATTTTCTTATTTGCTAAGATTACTGAAAATATTGCTTATTCTCTTTTTGATGTGGTCAAAGGGGGAGAAGAAGAGTGTGTTAGTGAAGATTGTGTTTGTGTTAGAAAGAAGATGCACAAACTCAGGGGGAGCAAGCTTATTCATCTACACTATATCACCACACATCATCAGATATTTGCCATCATCAAAAATGGGGAGTTTGTAAGCAACCCCTTCATAAATTATTTTTGAATGATTGCAAATATATGTGAAATACTAAATACATGTGTGCACTACAAAAATATAATATAACATGTTTAAATAAGCTAAAAATGTAGTTTACTCATAATGCATCATTATGAGTTGACACAACAGGTTTTGTATCGATACATAACTTACTGAAGTCCCTAGAATACTTTTTCAAAACTATTATGCATCGACACAAAAGCTTATGCATCGACACATAACTCTTTGATGACCCTGAAATGAAAACTTAAAACCTGCATGCATCAATACATAATATCATGCATCGACACATAACATTTTTGATGCCCCTGTAATAAAAACTTAAACTTGTATGCATCGACACAAAACCTCATGCATCGACACATAACACTTTGATGCCCCTGTAATACATTCTTGAACTTGTATGCATTGACACAAAACCTCATGTATCGACACATAACATTCTGATGCCCTTGGAAAACATTTTTGAACTTATAAGTATCAATACATAATATCATGTATCAACTCATACTATGTTTTATGTTCAAAAATTAAAATTACAATCAGTGTGTATCGACACATACGTGTTATGTGTCGACAGATATAAAATTGTTGGTTCTGTAAAATGTTATAATATGATTTTGCATCGAATCAAAAAACAATGTGTCGACGCATCCTGTCACTCATAACTAACATGAGTCGACACATGACCAATATGCATCGACTCATAATATTTTCTTTCTTGACTAACCATTTTCTGTTATAAATATAAGCAAGCATTTTTCTCAGTAGAACACAGCAACATATTTGAATTGTGTGCAAACAACTGTGAGCAACCAGAAGCCTAAGAAACTTCATCTTTATCATCTTCTCAACAATCTTCAATTCAACAACAACAAATAAAATCAAACATCCTTGTTGAAGTGAATCAAGCGGTCAGTGATAACGTTCATCTGTGTATTGAAAGAATCCCAGCTGAGTTGAAGGTTGAAGAGGAGGCTTCAAGAAATAAACCAGAGGGTTTGTCCTTCAAGAATGGGTGAGTTCTTAAGGGTTTTGTTAGCCACGGTCGCACGAGTCTGATTCAGCCGTAGCGAGGGGTTTGGAAATCGGAAGGATTTTAACAAACAGGTCATGGAAGCGTAGGATCATTTGTGGCTCTTGCAGGAAATATTGATACAGCTCATATCAAGTGGTGGTTCTTACAAGAAGAAGAAGATCATAAGGATTTCTATCTTTCTGTGTAGTGTAACCTTGTTATCAAACATTCAGCAAATTGTTATAAAAGTTCTCAGTTTCAATTGTGAAATTGAGAGGGAGACGTACCCACACGCGAGGACGACAGTGGGGAACTTCCATACCAAAATGCATGCGTATCGTTCTTTCTTTATTTCTATTTATAGTTTTACATATTCCATAATTTTGTAATTCAATTGGCTTGCTAAGCTTTTCTGTCTAATGATAAACATAGTGGTTCAAACATTTTCACCAAACCACCACTACTAAATCATTATACAAGCATATGCCAAGTGTTTGACAAAATTCCTAACAAATTTCTAAATTCATTGGAAATACTGTTTTTATGATAAGTGCATTGAAACGTTAAGATTTTTGAGTTGTATATTCATCCATTTCATTTAATAAAAATCCAGTAAGTTTTTCACATGTCAAGTTTTCTAGTAGTCGGTTCAAAGTAGACGGAATTGATTCAGGACATTGATTTTCGCTGCTTTCAACTCGCTTTGATAAAATAATCTTAAATCCTTGAAAAAGTAAGAGGTGATCTATTCACCCCCCCCCCCTCCCCTCTCGATCACTTGCCACACAGTCTAACAACTTCTAGGCACAAGAGTGATGACTTTAACACCTGCTCATGGAATGGGGTGGTTCTTACGGGGAGCGTGATCGTTTCCCGTGTGTCTTTCTCATGGGGAGATGATTAGTTGGTCCTTTGAGATTGGAAAATTTAAGAGGTAGTGTGTTTTAGGTAGTGTGTTGAAGCAGTGGCACAATGATGGTCTAGGGGCTAGGGTGCAATGAGGATGGTCCTATGGTTCCCTAGGCGTGTGTCTCTTACATGCGTGCGCGTTTGGCTATAAATACGAGAGGAGTAGGTCACTCTGCATTTTTTGTTCTCTTATATTTCTCATTATTGCTTTCTTGTCAACTTCCTTCCTTCTTTAATTGGTAAGATTCCAAATTTTCGTTGTTATTTAGCTGTTGTAGACTAGATTTTCACAATTTTCCTCTTAGAAATGCATGCGGTTAGGCTTAGGATCCTGTCTGTTAGGGAGTTTTCAGGGGTGTTGGTGGCAGATGGTGGTTCTGTAGTTTAGAATCGTCGGAGCCTCCATGGATTCTCCCCATATTTTCGTAATGTGTCGTAGATAATCCTTGAGGATTTAGGTATTTTTTGTTAACTGAAGTTTGTCTTGTTAGGAAAAGCGTTTGTTTATTCATATGGCATAGTGAGGGTTCTAGTCGGGGACATGGTCCTCCTTTATCAGTGCCTTTTCACTTGATTAGTGGTGGAAGGGTGGTTTTGGCGTTGATGTCGAACTCACCTCTATCCTCTGTTTTTTAGGTACTATGGTCAACAATGTCAGAGACGATCTTTCAGATGGACGAATCAGATCTTCCCAGAGCTCTACAGACGAGACTTGTAGCACGTCGAGCATCTTGGAGATATCTGGGGACGAGTCGAACCAGTCTACCCAACATGTTGGAAGAGAGGATATGGAGATGGCCCCCGCTGATCAGGGTAGCTTGTTTCTGCCTGAGGATGACGGGGACCCGCAAACCTGGGTTACGGAGGATCCTTGGGATTGGGTATCCTACTTCTTCGAGCACTAGGATGAGGTTTTTACTGAAGTGTATACGTACGACGATGGGGGCCGGGGGGAATTGTCACTTTGGATCCCTGAGAAAGATAGTCAGATCTGCTCAAAATATGATGAGTAGTGGATCCCCATGTATGACATTGTGTTCCGGGAGATAGGCATTTGACTCCCCTACTCGGATTTCCATGTGGCTGTTTTTCGGCACCTTCGACTGGCTCCTTCTCAACTACACCTGAACGAGGTTACTTTTATGCGAGCATTCGATATTATCTGTGATTATTTGAAGAAGGGGCCATTATCCCTTTGTTCTTCTACTGCTTTCACCTTCAGAGAATGGGGCCCCCGTATTGAACAAGCTGGGGGAACATATGAGTAAGTTGGTCTAAAATTTCCCCTTTAAGTGGAAGAGGAAGCATTTTGATAACAAGTTGGGTTCTTATATGTGGAATAAGGGGGAGCTTGATGATGAGGACCAGACGAGCTTCACTATTTTGACAGCTTTTTTCGCGCGAATTCCTTGCATCCAGTGCATGGGCCAGGGAGGAAAGTCGGTCACAGATAAGAACGGGGAGATCATGTACGAGCCCGGTCCAATAGTTGTTAACGAGCTCCTCGAGAGTGAGGACCCCATTAAATACTTGGGTATTTAGCTTTATGTTTTGAATAGTTATATATGGTCGACATTTTTAAGTCCTCATTTGCTAACTCTGATTTTGTTATTTATTGTGCAAATAGCATGAATCCTGCTCAGGAACACATAGCCAGAAACTTTTCCGTGAAGGCGAAAAAGGCGTTAAAATATTCCCAGGCCGGTTTAGGGACTGCTCCTACGTTAGGTGCGGGCAATTCTTCCTTGGGTCAAGCTATTGTCGCCCTCTCTCCCGCTCATGTGTCCTCGAAGGCGAAGATATCACGTGTCGAGGGGAGTGTTAATTTGAATGGGGAAAAGGAAAAAGTGAAGTATGATCTTCCCTCCTGCTAGATGGATAGGGCTTTCTTTGAGGGTGCCGCTATACAACTTCCCCGGGCTGAGTCTCTTCACCTCGAAGAGCCGGATTGCCCCGAAAAAAGAGCAGTATTGGCGCAGGATGTTGGTGGCCTGATGAGGATACTAGAGATAGAGATCGCCTATACCGAGGGGAGTTCTTCTCAAGAAGTCGAGCTAAATAAGCTATGAACCAAACTATCCACGGTCGAGAAGGGGCGGAGCAACAAGGAGAAAGTTCAGAAGCTAGCCGAGGAGGATCTGGGGAAGCTATCCGAGGAGCACAAGGTCTGGTTACTCGAAAATAAGGCTATAGAGGATAGGGTGGCGATTTTGACTGCCGAGGTTGTGCCCGCTGAAGACGAGCCAGATGATACAAAGGGCCTGAAGACCCGAGTTGAGCTAGTCACTCGTTTTTAACTGGCGATGGATGACACTCAGGCTGCCTCCGAGGGGAGCTTCGAAAATGCACTGAAGCCGCTTTGTGTCTTGAATCCTGGGGTCGAGCTTAATACCTCTGGGATGGGGGTTAATTATTATGTGGTTATCATAAAGATCCTGGTTCCTGACTATCTCGAGGAGCTCGCTGCACAGCCCTCGGGGGGACCCTCTTAACTATTTCATGTTGTCGAGGAAGAGACTAAAGGGTGATGTTTGATAGTTTTTTCATTCTTCTCCGACCTACATGCCGTAATTTTGTAATCTTGCAATTTTGTAATCTTGTCTTCTTGAGATATATTTTATTTTGCTAAGAGTTCATAGCGGGAATTTGCTCGTTTGATTTGTATGTTTTCCAGTGTGGCGAGACTGGACAAACAGCCGGGGTGAATATCGGGCATAGGTCGGAACTCAGGTCTTGTTTCGAGGACCTGAGCTTGGCGGCATGAACTTCTCATCGCGATCCAGGTGTTCTACCTTCATGGTATGATGGTGATGGAGCTCGGTCGAGTTATCTATGTCGGGCTGAGGACACACTCGTTAAAAGAGTGGAGTCTCGCCCCTTCAAAATATTTTGGGTGCTACACTTTTACCTAGGCATGCACGCGTGGTTGTGCCTGAATGAGTTTATATTGTTGACGAAGCTCGCCTACTGCTTAGTGTTTCAACTGTAATATTATTTTAGCTTTTTAGTGTTCCATGGTCGAGCAAGTTGTTCCCCTTGTATATTTTCTAGGTAGTACATCTCGGTCCCTGTTTTTGCATAGACGTGATAGGGGCCTTCCCACTTCGCTGCGAGCTTGCCTTCACGAGATTCTTTGTGATTTCTCTTTAAGACAAGACTGCCATCCTCATACTCTCGTCGTACGACTTTGGCATTTTAGCGCATGGCTAGTTTTTGTTTGAGAGAGGCCTCTTGTAGGGCCGCTCCTGTTAGGATCTCTTCGACCAGGTCTAGTTCCTGCTGTAGGGCGATATTGTTCATATCCTCGTCTGTGGGAGCTTCGGTTCTCCTGGAGGGTACTTCGATCTCTACGGGAATGAAGGCCTCCATTTTGTAAGTTAGTCAGAAAGGAGTCTCCTTGGTTGATGAGTGAACTGTTGTTCGGTACCCCCAAAGTACGATGTGTAGCACCTCAACCCATCTTTTCTTGGTTTCATCTAACCTTCGTTTGAGGCCCCTGAGTATCACGCTATTCGCGGACTCGGCTTGGCTATTCGTCTGGGGATGTTCGATAGAGGCAAAGTGTTGGGTGATTCCTAACTTTGCAGCGAGTTCCTGAAAGGTCTGATCTATGAACTGGGTCCCATTTTTTGTGACTATTGCTTGTGGGAAGCCGAACCAAGCAAGGACATTTATTTTGTAAAAGTGAAGGATGTTTTGCACGGTAATTTTGGCCAATGCTTCTGCCTCTATCCATTTGGTGAGTAGTCGACGGCTACTATCAAATATTTGTTTTTATTGGTACCTATCATGAATAGACCGAGGAGGTCTAACCCCCACTAGGCAAGGGCCAGGGAGAAGAGAGGAACCTGAGCTCGTTTGGGGGAGCCAAGTGCATGTCCATGTGCCGCTGGCATTTGTCGCATTTTTCATGTGTTCTTTTGTGTCGTGCTGCATAGTGGGCCAATAATATCCTGCTCGTAGAGCTTTCCTATTGAGGGATCTTCTTCCCAGATATTGGTTATTTATCCCTTCATGGATCTCGAGCAGGATGCGATCCACTTTGCTCCGGTCAACGTATTTGAGGAGGGGGTGGAAAACTCCCTCATGTACAATTTGCCTTCAACCAGGACGTAGGAGAAGGCTCTTTGTCTGGCCACGACCGCTTCTTTCGAGTCAGCGGGTAACTCCTATTTTGCGAGGTAGTCGTGCACGGGGGTCATCCAACATTCATTGTTCCCTATGGAGAATACTCCCAAAATCGAGGGGGTCTCTGGGTGCTCGATCGAGGAAGAATTTTGTGTATCACTGACTTGTTCCCCCTTTCTTCTTTGTGCTTACTAGTTTGGACATGATGTTTGTCCGAGCTTTATGTCCGCGGGGAACATGTTGTACATCCACAAATTTGAATTTCTTTTCTCTCTCTCTTGGACCATGGCCTAATATTCAGCGAGGTGATCGTTTTTCACCTGATATTCTCCCCGGACCTAGGATGCAACGAGTTGAGAGTCGGTGAAGATTTTCACTTCCTCGGCTCCCAGGTCTTCAGCTAGGTGGAAACCTGCTAAGAATGCCACGTATTCGGCCTGGTTATTTGAGGTCCATAAGGATAATGCAAGGGATACCTTGATTAGAGCTCTTTCTTTATTTTCCAATATAATGCATGTGTCGCTTCCTGTCGAACTGGAGGCGCCGTGATAAAAAATGTCCATCGACGCGCCCAGTCTAGGGGTGCGAGCGAGGTCATTTCGTCTAAAAATCCGGCCAGTGCTTGAGTTTTGAGAGCTTTCCTGCCTTCGCACTAGATGTCAAACTCGGAGAGTTCTAACGACCATTTCAACATTTTCCCCACCATGTCAGGTCTACCGAGAAGATGCTTTATTGGTTGATCTGTTTAGAAGACTATGGTATGCGCCAAGAAATAGTGCCTGAGTCTCCTCGTTGTATTGATGAGGGCCAGGGCTACCTTTTCAATTTTATGATATCTTACTTTGGGGCCCTGCAGGGCCTTTCTAATAAAGTAAATATGCCTCTACCCTTCTGGGATTTCTCTGAGTAGTTTTGCACTTATTGCCTCGGTGGTGACAGCCATATAGAGATAGAGGATTTCTCCTTCTCTGGTCGAGAAAGGACGGGCGGTTGTGATAGTGCTTGCTTCAAGTGGGAGAGAGCTTGCTCACATTCGGTCTTCCAATCGAAGGTAGCTTCCTTGCGGAGGAGTTTGAAGAGGGGGAGCGCGTGATGGGCGTATTTTTCCATGAATCAAGAGATAAAAGTGAGCATATCGTTCAGGATTTGAATAGACTTTTTTGAAGTGGGTGTTGGAAACTCAGAAAATGCTCGGTATTTGTCGGGGTTTTCCTCAATCCCTCATTATGTGAGGTAGAATCTAAGGAATTTTCCTGCCTGTACGCCAAAGGTGCATTGTTCTGGGTTAAATCGCATCTGACACTTTCTGGCCTGCTCGAAAACTTTCTTCAAGTGGAGGGCATGGTCGATTTCTTTCGTCGATTTGACGATCATGTCGCCTATTTCATTGTGGAAGACTTTTTTCATCATATACTGATATGTAGTGCCCGCGTTTTTCAGGCCGAAGGGCATTACATTGTAGTAATAGTTGCCCAACTCGGTCATGAAAGAGGTATGTTTTTGTTCGCTTTCTCCATTGGATTCTAGTTGTATCCAGAATATGCGTCCATAAAAGATGATAATTTGAAACCGGCCAAGTTATCGACCAGCTTGTCAAAATTGGGGAGGGGATAAGCATCTTTCGGGCAAGCACGATTGAGGTCGATATAATCAATGCACGTGCGCCATTTTCCATTAGATTTCTTTACAAGAACTACATTTGAGAGCCAGGTTATGTACTGGGCTTCAAAAATAAAATGTGCCTCTAGGAGGTCTTTTGCAGCTAGTTTGGCAGCCTCCTTTTTTTCGGGGGACTGCTTTCTTCTGCATTGGGCGACCGCCTTAAGGGAAGGGTCTACAGTCATGTGATGGCATGCAATCTCTTGGTCCAATCTGGGAACCTCAGTTGCACTCCAGGCGAACACATCAACATTCTCCCTCAAGCAATCTTTAAGTTGCCTCTTTGCCAAGTCGACGAGGTCAGCTCTGATCTTTACTCTTCTGGTGGGATCATTTCGGAGGGAGGTGATCTCGAAGTCTCCATCTGGAATGGGTCATACAGAATCTTAGAGTTCCTCTCTATTTGCAGCTAGGGATGAACCTTCACCTTCGACCATGGGCTCTTTCCCTTTCTTCCTCTGCTCTATGTGATCCTCCTTGGAGAAGCGGATGTCGAGGTTGATGGCGTCGACCCTTGGTAGTGGCTTGGCCTCCTTGAAGCTAGAGGGCAGGGCAACCCCAATGGTCGTTCGGGGTTAAGCGTTGATGGAACTCAGGCCCCTGGCCGAGGCTTCAAAACATCTTCTTTCCGCATGGACGTCCCCGTAGAGGGTGGCGACCAAACCCTATGCAGTGTAGTATATCATTTTAAGGTGTACGCTGGAGGGCATCGCAATCAGTTCAGCCAGAGTAGACCTCCCAAAGATACATTGATAGAGAGATGGGAAATCCACTACTAGAAACTGAGTCGTGATGGCTCTGACGGTCACCCCTCTTCCGAAGGTGACGATCAACTCGACATACCCTCAGGGTTTGGTACTAGCCCCGTTGAAGCCCTGGAGGTCTAATCCAATGTATGGGGTCAGGTGGCTTTCGTTTAGTTGTAGGGTAGTGAACAACTGGGTGTACATGATGTCCACTGAGCTCCCTTGATCGACCAGTATGTGTCGAACATTAAAGTTTTCCATGCAAGCCCATACGAGCAGTGGGATAGTCGAGTTAAGGGCTCCGCCCGATAGTTCCTCTTTATAGAAAGCGAGGCGATGAGAGCCTCCTCAGAACTTATCCAATGTGGCATCCATGTCAGAGTTGGATTTGATATGTTGCTCGGACCTTCCTTTTATGGATCCCACTGTATGCTTGTTGAATCCCCCTCCAAAGATGACCATCATAGCGGAAACGAATCCCAAGGATTGTGAGAGGAGAAGTACAATGGGACGTTCTCCATATCTAAGAATTAGAAATCTTCTAGTTGCGAGATACTCATGGCGACCGGTATTATGCTGATGTCGGGGTACTCCTTCCCCTCTTCGACGCTCTTGGTTTCTGGAGCCACCTCGTGGACACCCTCTTTATTTTTGTACTACTTGAGGTGCCCGTCTCAGATTAGTATCTCAATTGCATCCTTGAGATGGATGCAATCATTGGTGTTGTGACCATGACTTTTATGGATCCTACAATATTTGCTCTTGTCGATTTCGTGCTTAGGTGTCTGGAGAGGAAAGCATACCCCAGCCTATTTGAATTCAAAGTTGGCACATTCGGACATAATAAGTTCTCTTGAAGTGGTCAGAGGAGTGTAGTCATGGAACTGGCCATCAGGTCCCTTGTAATCTTTGGAGTCTCTGGATTTGTCTTCCCGCTTTCTCTCTCCCGTCCGACGGGATGTCGAAGATTCGTCTCTTCTTGAGGGTTTAGAACTCTCTCGGTGCCTTGAATCTCTGGCATTGTTGGTCGCTTCTTTCTCCTCGTACTGAATGTACACTTGAGCCTTGAGGAGGAGGGAGTTGAGCGTGTCTAGAGTTTCAATGCCCACATGCTTCGCGAAGTCGCTGTAGGGACGGAGCCCTCATTCAAGAAGGTACTTCTGCATTGCATCAGTTATTGAGACATGTAATGCTTCTTTGTTGAAGCGCTCTATATATGATGGTAGAGGCGGTGAAGCCTCTGATTTTGGATGCCGACGGGAGGCGGTGAAGTGCCTCAAAAATATCATTCCCAGTTGTTTCCAAGAAGTGATAGATTCGGGGGGCAGGCTTTTGTACCAAGACATGGCACCTTTCCTCAAAGTGGTCAGGAACAACCTACATTTGATTGCGCCCTTCACGCCTCGGTAATTAAGCAGGGCATCGATGTCTTCTATGTGGTTGTCAGGATCGGTCATATTATCGTAGGATCTCAATGAGGGTGGCTTCTCGAGCCCGACTACGAGTTGTGCCTCCATAATTTCTCTTGATAATGGGCCATGGAGCTCATCGCCATCGGTCTCTTCTGGAGATGATGACGAGGAGTGATATTTTCTTCCTTGCTGGGTGATGTCATCTCATCGAGGGAAGGGGCTCTGCCCTTGTCGCCTCGGTCTGGGTGATAGTGACCTCCTACAGTTGTCTTTGCAGGTGCTCTTTATCTTCTTGGAAAGCAGAGAGTATTTATCCTTCTTGGGAGATGCTCGATCATTCTTCTTGCGAAAAGAAACGTCAAGCCTTTCCTTTCTTGGAGGACGCCCCTCTCGGGGAGGTGATATGTTGGATGATTTGTGTTGTCGGTGTCTCCAAGGGGGAGACCTTGATTGTTTCTGCTCCAGAGACGCCATCCTTTTGCTCTGCTGGAGGTTGAGGGAATTGGTTCGGTTAAGGGTAGTGATTGGTGTTATTATGGCTGGGTCGGTGTTCTATACAACAGGGACCGGTTTCAGAATCTCTGGTTGGTCTTCAACAGTGTTCTTAGGAAATTGTTCCTCCAAAAATAGATTGTTGTCGCAATCAGAGTTGATGGAATCTGGGGATGCAGTATGTTCGTCGCGAGCGCCGAAGTTATCCTCGAGGTGAGGATGTTCTTGGATTCTGTCGGTCTTGTACGTCGGGGAGAGCATAATATTTCCATATAGGTGGTGATCATCATGGTCGGCCATAATTGATGAATTAGGAGGATATTTGGTCTTCAGATTCCGGGGAACAGAAAACGGGGAAGATAGTTTCCCACAGTCGGCGCCACTGATCTTACTGATTGATCAGAACCTGCAAGATGCCGGATGATTATCTTCAGACAGGATGGAAAGTCGTAGAGGAAAAAGGGGGGTTGTACCTGCAAGGCGTTCTGACGATCAAGTAAGTGTGGGAGAAAAAAGAGATAAAAGCTAAGTATTAGGTTTTAGTGATGAATAATGGATATTCGATACCTAGCCCTCACATGAGTTATGGTTTATATAGTTCCCCTGGCGCTTGGCCATTGGTCCCTATTTTTGGGCCTAGATATGCGGGTCTGCAAAAATAGGTAACTTCCAGCTTGGTCAATTTGGGAAGGTGTGTTGGCAACTAGTCGTTAGTTCCAAGGAAAAGGTAGGTTGTGGGCAGCGGTCTAGTCAGTTCCTATTTGTCTGACCGACTTGAGGTCGGGCAGACTGAGAATCGCCCATCGACTGTCGTAGGTAAGTGCCTGTTTAGGAGGGAAAATGATCAATGGTTCCCGATGGAGGGCGGGGGAGCCCGGGCCGTGGTCGCACGGGTCGTGCCGAAGGAGGAGGTCAGACTGGTCCCACTCTAGCAGTTGGGCCAGTCCCGAATAATAACATTAGGACTTGAGCTCTTCTCTTAGACTTTTTCTCTTTCCTTTTTGCATTTGCATCTTTAAAATTAAAACTTCTTTTTACTTTATCAAAAATCTCAAAAAAACTAACAATAACAAATTGAACCATGTGTCATGAGCCTTAAGTATTGTGAGGAGCATGAGGAGGTGCATTCCTAACCTTATGTTTTCTTTCAATCATAGCCTTTAATGTCGTTCAAGTTATAAAAATAGCTTTAATCTTCACATTTAAAAATATATTCAAGATCCAATCTTCACGTTTAAAAATAGCTGCAAAATCCAATCTTCACATTTAAAAATAGCTGCAAGATCTTCTCATAAAAATAGGAACAAATATTTTTAAATCTTCCTAAAAAGTCTCTAAGATACTTTTTAAGAAATCCAATTAAATCTCCACTTTATTCCTAAATAATCTCCTTGATCAGCGCATAATGATGAGGTATATCCAAAAGGATCTCATTAAATCAAATTCAATATCTCAAGAGATAGACAACAACAGCGCTTGTTGTACACAGTTCAAGATGTCATGACATATGTCTTTTACATCTTGTTGAAACACATAACAATATAATTGTTATGACAGTTGATGAAGATGTTACAACATGTTATTTAACATCAGTATAGAACCATGTTTTACCAAAATTTAGTCAATCATAAAACTATGGAACTACCATGTTTTATGTTGGGACATCAGTCTTGACATCTATTTTACAGTTCCAAAATTTCAAATAGTAATAATAAAATAATAAAAGAAGAAAATGAGTTTTGGAATAGAAAACTGTCAAAACGTAAAACACGGGAAAGTGAGAAGAGGAAGCTGGGGATCGAGGGAAAAGGAGACTAGAATTTTTAATAGAAAGAAGAGCTTTCAAGAAATCTAAGGTAGGGGGTTCTATTATTCTGTGGGTTTGTATAATGGTTTGTGGGTAGGGATCGATTGTTTGCTAGAAATTTTTCCTCTCATATGTTCTAAACCTTCCAATTGTGAAAATTTGTTTTGTTGATGAAATTGAGTGCAATTGGATAATGATAAATTGTATGATTATAATGATTTATGTTAGTGTGAGATAATTTGTGTGGACCATGTGATTGTATGTTGTATTGCTAAATTAGATGTATTTATGAATCATATATTGAATATATGGAGTGATGATTGCATGATATATGTATGATGATTGAACATATAAATTGGAGTTTTAGGATGTTATAATTGTTACACAATCGCATTATTTCGAATTCTGAAAATGGATCTTTTACAGAATCGAATTCGGAGGTCCGGAAGGTCTCCAACAACAAAAATCGCATTTTCCTAGTTTGTTATCCTGAGAAGTTTGCTAAGAGAACTAGTAACGAAAGTACCTGGTTAGCTTCTATGATGACTTATCTAAGAAAACAAGTAGTGAAAGTACTCGTTTTAATTTCGGTAATGAGTTCTCTAAGTGAGTTGTAGTGAGCAATAGCGAACCTGGAGCAAGTGATGGAAAAATGGATGTAACTTTTAACCCGTAAGTCCAAATCGAGTGTCGTTTGAATCGTTGGAAAGCTGGTGCAATTTACTTTAACTTAGAATTAGTCTTGTACCATAATTCAAATTATTTGATGTGTGGGCATGTATTAATGCATATTGTTTTTATGTTGCTTTGTGGAATGTGTACAAATGCATTATTATTGCTTGTTATATCATTGTGTTGTTGCTGCATTTTTTGGAAGGTGTTTGCTGCATGCTTACCAATAGTGGCAAGGTACATTGAATATGGTGAAATTCTTTTCACATGTTGTTGTGTTGTATGTATAATATGTTGCATGCATTCATGGTGTTGGACAAAGCTCTGTGTTTGGTGAGCCTTAATCCTATTGTATGGAATGGGTGCGGGTAGCTAAATCCTATGGTGATGGATTAGTGAATCATTACTTGGTAATTATTTTTGATGGAGGTTTGTTTGGTAAGCTTCGATTCTAGGTGGGGATCGGAGCGGTGAACCTGAGAGTTAACATTTTGCTACCACATGCATTGAATCAAGTTCTTGAGCCTTATTGCATTGCATTTATATGGTGTCATTGTGTTGGTAGTGTGGAATATGTTATTGGAATGTATGTTATGCTTGTAATAATTTTTTGCTCACTTATTATTATGCATTCTTTTATATAATTATGATATCTCACCCCTTTTGTTTGAATATCATCTCTATATGGGTAACATGCAGATATTCAGGAGTAGTTTGATGTTGAAATGAGTGAAAGATGGAGTCTTCCTTTTGTTTTATAGAGTTGGCACCTACTCTGATGTGTAACACCGGGGGGTGGAACGTTTTTATGTTTTCATGTTGTGGTAGATTAATTGGAATCTCTTGAATTGTTATTGTTATGTTTATTTTAAAAACATGATTATGCTTTGAATTATCAAACTGTCAAGTTGTTGATGTTTTCCGCTGCAATACAAGTTGAAGTTTCTAACATGTTTTATAGTTATGATTATTTTTAATACTTTTTGAAATAGTAGGTGTTACATATCTGATTACATGAGCAAGTTTTGCTAAATTGTGACATCCTAAATATTTATGTGTTAATTTTACTCTGATAATTATTATAAAGTACGCGAGGGATATTCAGGTTTTTACATCCCTCCTGACCAAAGTTACCCAGTATGGACCCTGTGGCCCAATATGGATTAAAGAGCGATGATGTAGCCATCACATTTTCTAAATACACTGACGCACTAGGGTGTATGTTTACCATCATTGCAGTTAACATTGCTGTAAGTCTGCTCTTTTTGAGACAGTGTGAAACATAGGTGTTGTACCCCAAAATTTGCCCTCTCATTTTTACTCAAGACATGCTCATTGAGTTTCCCAATTGCTCAAGGATGACCAAGAGTTGATTATACAAATTCTCCTCCTGAGCAATGAACCTCTAATTAGGGTTTCACTTTTCATCAATATGTGTGAGCTCCAAAGGACTCAAATGTTTTCCATTGTCCTAATTTTCATTCAAGAATGTCCATGACAAATTTCATTCCTTACACTACAAGTTTTCTCAGTCAATTGCTCAGTCAATTGCTCAAATGTTTGAAAATCAATTGTATTAGGTCAAAAGTTAATTGTGACCAATGTACAGTCAAACTTTAAAATTTTTGGTCAACATCAACATTTCGAAGTGATATCCCTCATTTGATCAAGGGTTGATCATGATTCCTCAAGAAATGCTCCTAAACTATCAAAAGTCAAGAATTTCTAAATTAGGGTTTATATGGGAAAAGTCAACTGAACTTTGACCAAGCATAACTTTCACATACTTCATCCATTTTCCCCAACCAAAGCTAATTTTGAAGAGAATCTAATTCCCTACAAGTTCTCTTTTGTCCTCAAGTTCAAGAGATGCACCATTTGAAAGATACAAGCTCATACATTGCAGGCCATTTTTAGAAAGTCAACAAAAGACATTTTTTGTCAAGACCATTTACATCAAGATAAGGTCTTCAAATGCAAATTTGATCAAAAGAGGGATTGGATTATACATCTTGCGCTTTCCAAAAAGTTCAAGATCATCATCATGAGATAAAAATTGAGCAAGTTATGGCTTGCCCAAGTTGGGAAAATTTTGGAAATTTCAAGAATTATGCATTGAGCAAACTTAAACTTTTAGGTTAATGGCTTAATTTCTTGGACTTCAAACATCTTCATAACCTTATAGGGGACCTCTAATATCCTTTGTACATTGCCTTACCATTTTTATCTATTTTGTTCATATTTATTTTAATTTATTTCAAATAAATATAAAATAAAGTGTACAAAATAAATAGAGATGGGCTTTGGCATTTGGGCTGCTGCTTTGTCTGGCCTAGAGGCCCATAAATTCGTGCTAAGATGTCCAAGTTCATCCAGCTTTGAAAATGGCATGAAATCTCAAGTTTTGGAAATTTTTCAAATTGTAATCATGGCTTTAAACATGAAATTATTGCAATCATTTCTTTCATTGTAACTGTGTTCCCTCCATCTCCTCTATAAATACCATCCATGTGCCAACATTACTCACACATAAGTCATAGAAACAAGCCATACAAATTTCACAAAAAATCTAAAAGTTGTCAAAACTCACAACATACGATCCAGTTGCTCCCAGGCTAAACCAATCCTCCTATTGTTTTCCTGAAGGTTCCAGAGAGCCATCCACACTCCTAGCTTGCTCTCAAACTCCCCAAAACACCCCACGTAGAATCGCTAGTTGGTGAGTTTTGGTAAGAATCAGATCTTTCATTTTATACAGTTTCAATGGATACTAACCTCTGAAATCAATTCATATACATCATTTGAGCATGACCAACGTGTTACATGTAAGATTTAATGTAGGATTAGATTACACCATTGTTAGGGCATAAGAAGTTGTGTGCTTCGTATCTCTGAGTACATTCACATTCGAGCCAAACGGCCACCACCGCTGAAATCGTAGACCCCAATTTAGGAGGCATAGCCTAAAGCTTTTTCCATGAATCTCTTCTTTTTTTTTTGCAGGTTCATGTTTTGTTTGGTCGGAGAAGATGACCGGAGTTTGACTCCGACATCCCTGAAATAAATTGACTCTGGCAAGGGGCATGCGTGGCACTTTGTTATATCATGATTGGTCCATTCAAATATTATTGGGTGCGCATTTGAGAAAATGAAAATAATAATTGATTTCATATATAATACTATCATTACCTTGTACTAACGAATGAACATACTTGGCCTAGTGGTAAAAGGTGTGTGTATGAAGCTTATAAACCTGGGTTCGATCCCTAGGTTTTGCACTTTTCTCATATTTTCCTTTCAGATCCAGTGTTGAACATATTCACGCGCGCTTCATAAGTCTCCACATCTTGATCATCAAAAACATCACAGCCGGATCCAAGCGCCTCAAATACGCACCCCAACCATGGACATTCAAAGGATCCTCTCACTGGATCCATACAGGACCTTGGGACAGCTTAATTTAGGCCTGCGTTTTTACAATCTCACACCTCCTATTTCAATTTTGCATACCCAGGCCCATTTGAATTTTGATTTATCTTTTTTTTTAATTTGTTTGTTTTATTTAATCAGCAAGTTTTTTTAAAATCAAATAAAAAAGTCAAAAAAAACTTAGGATTATTTTTTTAATTAAATAATTAATTTCTGAAATTAGTTAATTAGTTAACTTTAACATTTTTTTTCCAAAATTAAAATAAGTTAGTACTTAGGGTTTAATTTATGTTTCAACATTTTATTAATAAAAATATTAAAAAAATAGTGGAATTAGTTTTTTCTTCTATTAGAGTAAACTTTAATTAATAATCATTTTTCCTTTATTTAATTAATTAAGATTATATTTAGTTTTTTATCCTTTAATTTAATTTAAGAAATTTTTTAAAATAAACAAAAACCAAAAAATATTTTATTTTACTTATGTATCTGTTGATGGTATGTAATAGCTTAAACTAGGGAATTTACTAATATTATTTTAGACATGTAAATATCCCCCCTCCCCAAAGCCTTGTAATAGCATAGGATTTACGATTCCCGCACTTTAAATTTATGCAAAATATTAATTGTTAGTAACTAGGCTTGTATGGAAAGACTGAAAATAAAGCGCTGACAAACCTAATAACAAAGATAAATGAACTGAATTGAATTACTTGCACATATACACCTCTAGGGTATGCCCACTTTGGTTGCCTTTCGGGAAATAAAACAGTTATGTCCCTCGAGAATGGGGACGCTTTAGCAAAGACTCGTAAATCAAAAGATCATAGTCCCTCGATGACCCTACAGTGTTGCCTTTCGGTAAATGATATTGTCCCTTAAACAAAATTACTAAAGTGTCTCCATATGTTGCCTTTATGACTGTACGTCCCTTCGAATGTCCCTCAAACATCCAACGATAGGACTACCTACTCACTAATAGTAGGATAGCACAGTCTAAAAGATTGGAGGAAAAGAACAAACCTTTTCGAGTATAAGTAGATAGTTCTTAGATGCTTGCTCAAAACAAACTTTTTGCACCTACACAAAATAATTTCAAAAATAATTTCAAAAACATTCTCTTTGTCAACACTCTTGAGGACTGATACAAGAGTTATCATAAAGTGAATCGCCGCACTAATGCATTTTCAAACTACTTTTCTCAAAGCACAAAGCACAAGGTATTTTTCAAATGAGCTAGCATCTAAGAGCCCGTAGGAAACTACGGATGGAAAGGGTGCTAACACCTTCCCTTTCCATAATCTACCCCCCTTACTCATAAAATTCTTGAAAAGGTATTTTTTTGTTCTTTTCATCCTTTCCTTAATTTGGATAAAATAAAAGTCGGTGGTGACTCTTGCTTACTGCAACATTTGCAAACACAAACGCAAAACCAGTATAAACAGTCGGTTCTACCACCATATCACAGAACTGGTGACTCTGCTGGGAATATGAATAAAAAGTGGGGTTACCTTAAGAGTTAGTTCATTTTAAAACTGTTTTAATTGCTTGCTTTGTATGCTTTATCCTTGGAGGGTTGTTTGGCTTTTTACTATAGATCCTACACCCGGATCTGGGGACATCTTTTTAGAAAAACATCAATAGACCGTGGAGACTTTACGGCATACACCGATATGGTTGAAGCGATAGCTATGTTGGTGTGACACTTTGGTTGGTACCGATATCCCTTGTGTTGAATCAAGGAGAATACGGGGCCGCTGCATGGTGTCATGAAGCACTAACGGACCTTAGAACCTTAGTTGAACAAACTTGGTCATTAGAAAGTAGTGAGATAGCCGGCCTCGGTGTAAAGCTGGGGATTGGTTGATACTTAATGCTACACTCATTGAGCTTGGACTTTCGAGGTGTTTCGGCCGCAAGAAAATATTGCTAAGCTGAAATAATGCTCAATAAAGAAAGATCAGTGATATTGAGACTCCTTAGAACCCGACTACTTTTCTAAGACAGGTTGAACCAACTAAACTTCAAGAGGGTATTTACCTATAAACTTCATCCAAGCCTAAACCTAAGGTCTTGTTTGTTTTTCTTGTGTGTGATTAATTTGCTTAAACATGACATCATGCAGCATAACATCCATTTTTCATTACACTGACCATTTCAAGGACCAAAGGAATTTATCTTTGTTCTGTTTTGTAGATCACGGCTTCCCCTCGTAGAAATACTATCTGAATCAGCTATGTAAGAATACCTCTCCAACTTAATGAGCTAGTATCAAGGGTTCCTGAGACATCTTCGTTCACCAAGAAATATGGTCGACTTCTTAATCTAGTTACCTCGGGCTTTAATGAGAAGATGATGAGTGTACTCTTTCAATTCTTTGACCCTAAACACCATTGCTTCACTTTCCCAGAATATCAGCTGGTACCCACCATGGAAGAATTCTCTCAAATGTTGGGTATACCTATTCTGGATTAGATGCCTTTCATCGGTTTAGAAGAAGCTCCAAATCTAGAAGTCATTGCAATAGCTTTGCATCTGAAATGGTCTGATATTGTATCCAACTAGGAAATAAGAAGTGGAGTCAAGGGTTTTCTAGTCAAATTCCTATTAGATAAGGCTCAGCTATTTTGGGATGATTTGGATTTCCAAGCTTTTGAGGAGGTTCTGGCCCTTCTAATCTATGGTTTAGTGTTATTCCCTAATCAAAACTTACTCATAGATGTGAATTCTATCAAGGTTTTACTCTCTTGTAACCTTGTGTCTACTCTACTCGGAGACATGTCGTATACCCTCCACACTCGCACCATGAAGAGAAAAGGGATTCTTATGTGTTGCGTGTCATTGCTGTCAAGGTGGTTTATTTCTCACCTTCCTAAATAAGTAATGAAGAAGGTTTGGGTTGGTCGCAAAGGATAATGTCACTTTCTCACTCGGATATTCTATGGTATTCCCGATCTATGGGAGATATTTCTGTCATTGACCGCTGCGGGGAATTACCTAATGTCCCACTACTTGGCATTATGGTAGGCATAACTTATAATCCTTCTTTGGCTTTGCGACAATTTGGTTATGCTCGAAGGGATGGTCCCCACAATATGCTTATCCTGGGCATTATGTTTAACTACGAGGATGATGTTCAAGGGTATCGTCAGAGGTTCATACGAGATTGGGGCATGGTAAACATATTTGATACCAAGACCTTGGGGCCTAAGACTTATATCCCTATGGAACCTTATCTCAAATGGGTACGAGCTCGTGCTCAGAACCTTAGAATGCCGTATATAGTCATCTTACCAGTGGTTTTGGAGCCCATCACTGAAGGAGATATCCCTTATACAGTTCCCCATCCTGACATGCCCACTGATCTTGAAGAGCTGTAGAGATCCTGGATTCAATTGAAGAAACAATGGGATACCTTTAGAGATCATTTCTATGTAAATGAGAAGAGAGTGTTTGAGCTCACGGAGCAACTTCACGAAGAAAAAAGTCTTAATGTCTATCTCGGCACAAAGAGGAAGCGCCCATGGGAAACCTGATTTCTTAGATTTTAGAATTTTTTTTCTTCCAATTGTAAGCCTAAAAGGAAATTGTATTTTGAGTTCTACTAATAAAATCTTTGTTTCATTTTGGTTCACAAATTTAAATTTCCCAAAATCCTTGAAAACGTCGCATAAGCATATCATACACTTCATTGTATAAACATGTATTTCGAGACAGGTTTCTTATTCTTTTCGTTGTTTATTTCAGCAAAACCAATGGCTCTTGAACAGACAGTGAAGGACCTTCAAGCTCAAAACGCTCAAATTCAGCAAATGTTCATAGCTCTGGAAAAGGGGCAAGAAGATATGAAAGCTCTGATTATCAAAGAGAAGACTAAGAAGCCAAAGAAACCAGCTAGTATCTTGAATTTGGGTAGAAGGTTCAGAGGGTCGGCCAAGCGAGCTCTAGATTTTGCAACCACGTCGGATGAAGGGGATAATCAAGAAGTAAAGCCAATGGAAGAAAACAACAATCCAGGGTACGAGGAAGATGAAGTTGACTATTTTGAGGAGCAATATCCTCCTGTGATGATAAATACAAACAGTTGGAGGATCGACTCAATGCTATGGAGATCTAGAGGGTACCCAGGCTGGATTTTGAAGAGCTAGGACTGATCTCAGGGGTGGTCATCCTGCAGAAATTCAAGGTCCCTACATTTATTAAGTACGATGGTGTCTCTTGTCCTAAGCTGCATTTAAGGTCATATGTCAGGAAGATTCAACCCCACACTACTGATAGGAATTTGTGGGTACACTTCTTCCAGGAGAGTTTGTCGGGGAATCAGCTGGAAGAGTTCTATCAACTGGAAAGGACCAATGTTCGTAATTGGGAAGATCTGGTTGTTGCTTTCTACAAGCAGTACCAATATAATGCTGACCTCGCCCTAACTCGTACACAATTGCAAAGTATGTCTATGGGTTCCGGTGAAGGTTTTAAAGATTATGCCCAAAAGTGGAGAGACCTGGCGGGAAGAGTCCAGCCTACTTTGTCTGATAGGGAGTTGGTGCACATGTTCTTGGATATGTTATCTGGTCCATTCTTTAACCATCTGATTGGGAGCTCGTCTGTTGGGTTTACTGAATTAATCTTGACTGGTGAACGGATGGAAGCTGGCATCAAAAATGGTAAAATCCAGAGAGATGCATCCTCCAGTACTGTAAAGAAACCTTTCACTGGGAAGAAGGAGGTCATGCTGCTTATGGCCAAATAAATCACAACAAAACTGAACATCGTCCGACGGTAGGGGCTATTATGATTTCCAATCCTGCCTCAAACCAACAACGAAACAATCAGCACAGACCAGATGTGCCCCGAAGACAGTTTACTCGGATCAACATGACTTTATCCCAGGTTTTGCCACACCTACTGAAGTCTAATATGGTTACCCTAAATGAGGCCCCGAAGAATCTTAATATTGCCTCTCCCCGCTATAACCCAAATGCTCGATGTGCCTACCACTCTGAAACTCCGGGGCATGATACAAACGATTGTTGGGATTTGAAGAATAAGGTGCAAGGCCTTATTGATGCAAAGGAAGTTGAATTTGATCCCCCTGAGACTCCCAACGTCATAACTGCACCTATGCCCAAGCATGGCCCGGGAGTCAGTGTTATTGATGTTGTCTCCGCCATAGAAGATGCTGACAGTAGTTATGACTTGGACAAGTGGATCTTCCCAACCATTAGCGATTGACTCAGCAATTGAGAGACCAAAGATTTTGTTCCCATCTCTTTTATTCAAGAGTAATTTGTCTTTTTGTTTTTGAAGATATGTAATATTTGAACAATTGAAACTGTAACTCCTTGTGTCTTACCCGAGGCACAATGGTCTATGTGTGAGGGTCATTACTTCATTTTCATATGTCATCAATAAAACATTGGAAGTTTGCACACAATTTTTACGCTCTTTTTTTTTTCTTTTCGCCTTTTTACTTTTTCAAAAAATATACAGCTATGCTCTTACACACACCCACATATCAAAATGCAGATCCACGTCCACTCTGGATCCCATTGATAACGGTTTTGCTATTTCCAGTTATGACTTTGAAAATCCGATCTACCAAGCCGAGGACGAAGGTGGGGAAGATTGTGAAGTACCAAGAGAACTTTCCCAACTGTTACAACAGGAAGAAAGGGCAATACAGCCTCATGAAGAACCGGTTGAGACAGTTAACTTGGGTACTGAAGAGGATAAGAAAGAAGTCAAGATAGGTGAAGATCTTGATCATAGTGTCAAAGAGAGGTTAATATAGATGCTACATGACTATTTTAAGGTTTTTGCCTGGTCATATGAGGACATGCCAGGACTTGACACTAATATTGTGGTTCATCGCCTCCTGAAAAAAAGAGGTTTGCCCTCCAGTGAAACAAAAGGTTCATCGCATGCGGCATAAGATGTCAGAAAAGATCAAGACTGAAGTCATGAAACAGTTCAGTGCAGGTTTCTTAGCTATAAAATCTTATCCATAATGGGTTGCTAACATTGTTACGTTACCTAAGAAGGATGGTAAGGTACGTATGTGTGTGGATTATAGAGACCTAAATAGGGAAATCCCCAAGGATGACTTTCCGCTTCCCCATACTGATGTTCTAGTTGACAACACCATATAACATAAGGTATTCTCCTTCATGGATGGCTTCTCTGGGTATAACCCGATCAAAATGGTACCTGAGGACATGGAGAAAATTACCTTTGTCACACAGTGGGGCACTTTCTGTTACAAAGTTATGCCATTTGGGCTGAAGAACGCAGGGGCAACCTATCAGCGTGCTATGGTAGATTTGTTTCACAATATAATCCATCACGAGATATAGGTCTACATTGATGATATGATAGCCAGGTCTCATACTGAAGAGGAGAACCTCGATGATCTACAGAAGCTATTTGAAAGGCTAAAAAAGTACAAACTGAGGTTGAACCCGAATAAGTGCACTTTTGGAGTAAGATTGGGTAAACTCCTAGGCTTCGTTGTCAGTGGCAAAGGTATTGAAGTTGACCCTGCAAAGGTCAAAGCTATACAATAAATTCCAACTCCTCACACTGAGAAGGAGGTCAGGGGATTCTTGGGACGCCTGAATTACATTGCCAGATTCATTTCCCACCTAACCGCTACTTGTGAGCAAATCTTCAAACTAATGAAGAAAATCAAGCAGTGAAGTGAAATGACGACTGCCAGAACGCCTTTGACAAAATTAAGGAATATCTTCAAGAGCCTCCAACTTTGATGCCTCCAGTTGAAGGAAGACCTCTAATCATGTGCTTAACAGTATTAGAGAACTCAATGGGGTGTGTGATGGGGCAGCATAACGAGTCTGGTCGAATAGAGCATGCAATATATTACCTTAGCAAAAAGTTTACCGACTGTGAAACAAGATACTCACTGCTTGAGAAAACTTGATGCACTTTGGCATGGGCTACTCGCCGACTAAGACAATATATGTTGACCCACACTACCTTGTTGATATCTAAAATGGATCCTATCAAGTACATCTTTGAGAAGCCTTCTCTATCCAAAAGAATAGCAAGATGACAAATGATCCTGATCGAATACGACATTCAGTATACAACCCAGAAAACAATTAAGTGAAGGGTACTAGCTGATCATTTGGCTCATCAGGTTGTGGATGATTACCAATCCATGAATTTTGAGTTCCCGAATGAGAACATCATGTTAGTAACTGATTGTGAAGAATCTGGACCGGATGAAGGACCTGAAAAAGGATCCTGATAGACTATGGTTTTTGATGGAGCTTCCAACGCTCTTGGCAATGGCATCGACGCTATGATCATATCTCCTGAAGGCTGTCATACTTCGTTCACTGCCAGATTATGTTTCAATTGCACCAACAATATGGCGTAGTATGAAGCATGTATTATGGGTCTCAAAGCCGCTATCGACTTAAGGATAAAATTCTTGAGTGTATTTGGAGACTCGGACTTAGTAATCAATCAGATCAAAGGAGAATGGGACACAAAGCATCCTAATCTCATTCCTTACAAAGAGCATGTGTTGACGCTAATTCCATACTTCGAAGAAGTCACCTTTGAGCATTTTCTACAAGAGGAAAATCAACTAGCGGACACGCTAGCTACTATGTCATCCATGTTCAAGGTCAGGTGGGATAACGAAGCTCCTCAGATTACTATCGAAAGAATGGATGAACCAGCATACTGTCATGAGATTGATACTGAAGAAATAGTGGGAAAACCTTGGTTCCATGAAGTCAAAAGATGTCTCGAAGCCCAAAAGTATCCTGAGGGAGCTTTAGTCAATTATAAGAAGTTCCTAAGAAGGTTCTCTACCAAGTTCTTCCTCAGTAACGAGATCCTCTACAAGCGCAATCACAATTCTACTTTGCTTCGGTGTGTAGACAAGAGTGAAGTAGAGAACATTATGGATGATTTTCACAAAGGTACCTTTGGCACCCATTCTAGTAGGGAACTCAATGGCTAAAAAGATTCTACAGGCAGGATACTATTGGTCCACTATGGAAGCATACTATTATCAGCATTCACGGACTTATCACAAGTGCCAGACCTATGCTGATACGGTGTGTGTGCCTCTGGTTCCTCTAAACATTTTGACTGCTCCTTGGTTGTTTGCAATGCGGGGCATCAATATGATTGGGGAAATCAGACCTACAGCCTCTAATTGACACTGCTTCATCCTGGTTTCCATTGATTACTTCACGAAGTGGGTCGAGGCAGCTTCATTTGCTTCTGTTACCAAGAATGTTGTGGCCTTATTCATCAGATATAACTTTATATGTCGGTATGGTATCCCAGAAAGAATCATTACGGATAATGGTACCAATCTTAACAACACTATGATCACCGAGCTCTACACGCAATTCAAGATCCAACATTATAACTCTTCTCCTTACCGGCCGAAGATGAATGGCGTTGTAGAAGCTGCTAATAAAAATATCAAAAAGATCATACAGAAGATGACGGTGACATATAAAGACTGGCACGAGATGTTACCATTTGCTCTTCATGGTTACCGTACCATAATGCACACATCAACAGGGGAAACTCCTTTATCTTTGGTATACGGTATGGAAGTTGTCATACCCATAGAAGTCCAGATCCATTCCTTGAGAATCATGAAGGATGCAGGGCTGAGCGAAGAAGAATGGGTTCAGACTCGACTTGACCAATTAAACCTGATTCACGAGAAGAGGCTCGCGGTTGTCTGTCATGGTCAGATGTAAAAACATATGATCAAAGCTTTTAACAAGAAGGTCATACATCAAGTATATCAGGCTGGTGACTTGGTAATCAAGCGCATCATACTGCTACAAGGTGATCCCAGGGGATGAACTCCCACATATGAAGGGCCATTTGTTATTAAGAACATATTTTATAGTGGAGCCATGATCTTAACCACTATGGACAATGACGACCTTACGCACTCGGTAAACGCGGACATAGTCAAAAGATACTATGCATGAACAAAGACCTGCTAGGTCGACTGGCCTAGGAAAAAATTAGGGTATCCCGGTGAACCAAAAGGGTTCGGGAAAAAATTAGGGCATCCCGGCAAACAAAAAGGGTTCGGGCAAAAATTAGGGATATACAAAAAAAATTGTACATCTGGCAAGTCGAAAACCTGAAAAGGTGGCTTGGGCAAAAAAGGGTATCCCAGTGGACTGAAAACCCGAAAGGGCGGTTCAGGAAAAAGTTATGGATTTAAAGCATATAACTATGTCACGTTAGATCACCTTACAACCAATCTTCAGTATCAATTATCAAGCTCAAGTGGTACTAATCAATTCAGTCAGCTTCAGACAAGCAGCAAAAGAGATGAGACACTCAACGAAATGAAGGAAATAGAAGAATGGGAACGCAATGGTATTATTTCACATAGTTGTTTTCATTGTACACTATTTTGTATTAGTTCATTCTTACGACGACATTCTCTTACTAGGATGTTCGTCTCCTTGTACTTAAACGCTTATTCAAGTTAATATAAAGCTATTTCTTTGAAAGTGCCAAACTATTTGTTTTCATTTTCCTGTTTTGTTTGCGAAAATGTCCAATGATTATTTTTGAAGATATGCATTTGAATGTGATTACTACTTACAAATATACGCATAAAAAACATATATACAGTTACTAATAACTTTAAGAAACGGGACAATGTCTAAGGGCCATCCACAAAACCCCGCAGATATTTCTCTCCAGCAGATACCTTATCCAGTAGGTACAGAGGCAGAGACATCCTACTACAAGGTCACTTCCATATTCTTGGTATACAGCCTAATGGTGTCAGATGTTCTCATATCCCTGGCGGAGCAAAATCTTCAATTACTGCTCCAAAAATTCCCCAGTGAAGTCGCCAAACTTCTCAGGATTCCTCAACAGGATTTCCATAAAATCCCCAAGCATTTCACGGAGCTTCCCTTCCCCAACAAATTTTATTTCTCTAACAACGGAAGTTCATCTCCCAGTATGTCAA
Source organism: Vicia faba (assembly GCA_948472305.1). Taxonomy (NCBI): domain Eukaryota; kingdom Viridiplantae; phylum Streptophyta; class Magnoliopsida; order Fabales; family Fabaceae; genus Vicia; species Vicia faba. The sequence goes on from OX451739.1 coordinate 975,369,819, forward strand.
ATTCAAACAAAATATGAAGACCTACACTTTTCATCCCTGTTGTACCCCAAAATTTACCCTCGCATTTTTCCACAAGAAATCGCAGCTTTAGGCGTTTCCTGATTTTTCAAACTGGCTCAAGAATCGGTCAAACAGACTTTTCTCGTCAGTCAGGACACAATTAGGGTTTCATTGATTTTCAAGGCTCTGGAATGTTTCACACAGTTGGCTTATGGTTTTGGTTGACTTTGGCTCAACTTTGATCAGGCGAACGTTCATTAGCATTTAATCAGGAATTAGGGTTTTTGTGCGCGGTTCTTCAGAAAGATTTAATTCTACGGTGCTTTGCAAGTTGTTCCGGGATTTGGTTTGAATACGCATTGTTTGATTTAATCAGTAAAAGAATGCATTTGGATTGAATTCACATTTGTTTGTTTGAACCAATCAAAGGATACATTCAGTTTGGATTTACAGTGTTTGGTAAGAAATCAATGAAAAGGGAATGCGCCTGATCACTTGTTTTGATTAACTGATGCTTTGCTTTGGATATTGGAAATTCCAGGTTTAACTGAGTAAATTGCTAAAGCATTGTTTATTTAAATTATTTATTATTCTGAGATTAAGTGATTGGAATTTATTTTTCAATTATTTTAATTCAAAGAATTTTAAATAATAAATAAACAATAAAGGATAAAATAGAATTAATTGGATAATGAAAACTTTTATTTATTTTTAAATTATTCGTACAATTATTGTTTATAATTTAGTTACAAGCGATGATATTACATTAATTTAAATTTAAATAAAAAGAAAACTATCCTAAACATTTTCTATTCTTCAATTCTTCATCTGCTATCCTTTGCTCCCCTCCATTCAATTATTCATCTGCAAAAGGAAAAAAGGAAAGTCAATAGCAGATAAGTAAATAAAAGAGACAGATATAAAATTCATCATTAAGGGCCACTGATTGGGATCAGTTAACCCTCTCTACAAATCACGGGATTTCTCCCGGTTCACAAAGAGGGACGAATTTTATTTGCTAAAAATGAATGCACAAAAGTCAAATTGCACAATTCAAAAATTGTCAAACTGCATAGTTTAAACCAAACTAGAAGTCCAAACTGAATCACAACTTTCAAACCATCCAAAACTATCAAAGTACAAGTTACTATCCAAAAAGGTACCCAAGCTGTCAATAAAGAAGATATCAAAAGATACAAGGCACAAAATCTGGAAGAAGAGACAAGAACACAGAGAAAAATTGTTATGCAAGCAAAACACACTCATTTTCATCATTTCCCAAAGAAGTGGCCCTTTCAGAAAGTACAAAAGCATAAACAATATTTAATGCAAACTGTACTGAGAGAGAGGAAAAAGAGAAAAAGAAAGCAGGTTACAGGCTTTAGGCAGGAAGAAAATATAAAACAAACTGAACACAGTGGATAAAAGGAGAGAGATCGGAAAGATGTCAAGCAAAGGCCAAACCTGTTGAACAAAGGCCAAGCCCACTGAACAAAGGCCAAACCTGTCTATTATCAAACAAAACATATAGACAGAAGCAAACCTGCAGAGATACCAGTTAAAAACACCCAACCAGCCAAAAGACCTGTAAACTATCCAAAAGACTTCACAAGCCAATAACCTGTAAAGCCTATCATCAAAAGACAAGCCAGAAAACCAGTTTAAAACCCAAGCCTCACCCTGCCTGTCAAAAAGACCTCATAACCATAAAAAACTCATAACCTTAACTCTGTCCAACCTGGAACCATCAAACACAAACTCACCAAAAGGCCAAGTCTGCTAAGCCTCCAGTAAGGCCATAACCTGCCTGAAGTAAGCCATACCAAAACCAAAAAATAAAATCAAACCTGTGCCTCATACCTGCCTAAGCATAAATCTGTTAAGGCATAAACCATAACCTGCAATATACTAAGCGAGCAAAACCAGAAAATCAAAGACCTGTCCAGCTTCAAGCCTAATACATCCAAACAGAAACCTCAAAAAGCCATAAGCCATTCAAAACCCTGTCAAGACTAAAACCTGTACCAAATAATCTAGGCCAAACACTAAGAAACCAGTTCACCCAACCTGTAACCCTCAAGCCCTTAAAGAGCACAATCATTGGGCAAAAGGGATAATGAAACAAACATTCCAAAGGCAACAAGACGGTTGAGGATAAGGAAGCATATTCAGAAGCATACTCAAGCATTCAGGGTCAACCCTAAGCCCTCAGAAAGTTCATCATTGGGCAATCAAAAGGCAACAAACGTTCAAAGGCAACTCAAAGTAAACAAACGAGAAGCATATTCAAGGCAACTCAGAGAAGGGACAAAGAAGCACATTCAAGGCAGGCCCTCAGAGGAGTACTCATCACAGGGCATCATACAAAGCAAATCAAAAAGGCAATCAAACAGAAGCAACGAGGCAACAGGGAGAAGAAGAAAAGAAATGATATCAAGTTAAGCTCTCAGAATACATCATTGAACCCTAAAAAATAAAGAGTACCAGGAGTCCTTGCTAAGCTAGCATCATCACGCGTATTCTCCGCCCAAGCCTCCTACGCGTCTCCTCCATCTTCTTCCTCCCCTCTTTCAAGGTAAAACATCTCTCTTCTCATCCCTTTTCATCCTCGTTAAACAAACAAAGTCGAACACTTAATCAAAAAAGCAGTAAACAGTTACATATAAGAAGAATAAAAACCCTAACGCGTTGAAAAGAAAAAGAATCGTACCTCTGTTTGTCACCATTTGAGTGGGCGTGAAGAGAGGAGAAGAGGTGGAGGTCGCTGGTGGCTGAGGCGAAAGGTTTAAGCTAGGCATTCAGAATGATCGGAGAAGATGAAGTAATGAACGAAACCCCAAGACGGCGCACGAACCCTAAGCTTATTCCAGAATGAAGCAAATAATCGAAACCCTAAAACGTTTGTCAAAACGAGTGGGCCTAATCTGTTTTATAAAACCTAAGCCCAAGCTAATTCCTAATTCACCCCCCTTTGTTCTATTCATTTCCCCTAATTTGCATTTGGGCCTCAAACCCTTGAGCCCATTTCTGATTTTTTATTTCACACTATTTTTAAACCATCATTTCCTTTTCATACATATATAAATTAACATAACTCTTTTATTATTCATTTACACCAAATATTGATTTTCTCTAAAAAATTATGTTTTCAATTGCCATATTTTTCCTCTAACTTAAATCTTGTTACTTTGTATATTATTACATTAACACTTTAACACTTTTAAAATATATTTTTCAATATACATAAACTTTAAAACATTTAATTAAAATATCTTTTGTACATAATAAATAAAAATACATTTTTACATAATTTAAATTCTTAAATGAGAATATTCTTTTGTACATATTAAACAAATTATAAAGATACACTTTTATATCAAAAAAATGTAAAATGACAATTTTCAAACTTATAATATTTTCTTTTCTTAAATTTTCCTTTTTTACACACTAAAGAGAATACAAGACTACAAAATATTAATTAAATAAACATTTAATTTTTTTCATTTAAGTTAAACAATACTTAATAATACGCATTTAAATTCACATTGTCGCACCTGTAAATAATTACACATACATAAACACCTACACTTACACAATATACTTGCATTTGACACATTATACCTTTGCTTATTTCGTATATTCGTTACATTTACATTTGATCGCAAATTCGATTTTGTTGTAATCTATTGGATACTACATTCCTAAAGTCTCATCCCCATTCGTAAATTTGTACCCCCACTCCCGGATACTTATTTTGTAACAGCGTAGATTTTACATTTTCGCAATTTACTGCTTTCAAATTATACCATGGTTAGACCTAGGGTTTGCATGTACATAAAACCAAACGCTAGATAACCTAATACAAGACAAATACATGAAATCAATACACGATCACACTTGCACCCTCTAGGGTAAACCCACATGTTGCCTTCAATAAATGGGCCATGCTTGCACGTCGAGTATCTTTGGCAAAACAAATTCAAATGATCATAAGTCCCTCGATGACGCTTTCGAATGTTGCCTAAATGGAATGATCATAGTCCCTTCAAAGAAAATTGCCAAAGACACTTGGCACCATTGCATTCATGGTCCATACGATGACCCGCGCCCGTCCCGTTAAACATCCTAAACACAAGATTGTCCACCAAATTCAATGGTGGAACAAAATTGTTAAAAAAGGGTTGAAAACATAGAGAAAACCTTTGAGTACAATAGGGTAGACAAAACTCTTAGTTACTTGAGATCAACTTGCAAAAACACTTGCCTTCTTTTCAAAAACCACACTCCACAACACTTTCAAAACAAACTCTCAAAACATTTTGAAACATCTTTTCGAAAAGATACACACCTTTTGTAAAACATTCGAGTAAAGAATTGTTACAAGGGTAGCCTAAGACAAGGCATCTTCTTCCAAAACATTTTCAAAACACACCCACATACACACCATTTTCAAGCAATCGAAAATCAAGGCAAGTGATCTAAAAAACCAAGTAACTAAGAGCCCATGGATAACCATGGATGAAAAGGGTGCTAATACCTTCCCTTTTCATAATCTACCCCCCGAACCCACGAAATATCTCAAAAGGTTTTTGCTGTGCTTTTTCAACCTTTCCTTTAGGATAAAATAAAAAGTCGGTGGCGACTCTTGCTCAACCGAACAAGTGCGAATACAAACGCAAAACCATAGTCAGTTCTCCCACCGTATCCCAGAACTGGCGACTCTGCTGGGGAGGTACTTAAAAGTGGGGTTACCTTAGGGTTTAGATCACCTTTACTTTCTTTCTTTGATTGACTTGATTGCTTTATCTTTTGGGTTCTTGTTTGGGTTTGTTGTAAATCCTACACCCGGATTAGGGGTACCTTTTTAGGTAAATAGCAAAAAACTGTGAGGGAACTGTGCGGGGTATACCGACATGGTTGAAGCAGTAAGCTATGTTAGTGTGACATATTTGTGAGTACCGGTAACCCTTGAGTTCAATCAAGGAGAGTACGGGGCCGCTGAGTGATGTCGTGAAGCACTAACGAACTCTTAGAACCTTAATTGACCATCTTAGCCTTCTTAGGGGTAGTGAGATGACCGACTTTGGTGCAGTCCAAAGTTGGTAGATACTCGATACTACACTCATTTGAGGGTTGTTTTCTTGGAATATTTTGGTCGCCAGTAAGTGGCTAAACCGAAACAATGAACACAGAAAACAATCCAATGATATTGAGCTCCTTAGAACCCGGTTTCTATTTTAGGACAAGATGAGCCAACTAACTTCAAGAGGGTATTTACCTAAACCCCATGCAAGCCTAAACCTAAGGATTTGTTTGCTTTGTGTGAATATGTTTGCCTGTATATACACTCACTTGCTTTTTGCATACATGTACATAACATCATAACATCATTTTCAATAACCATTTCAAGGATCTCGAAGGTTCTTTTGATGCAGGGTTACGTTGAACCAGACATCCACCAATGGGGCAAGAGGTTTCTCCTCTAACCAATGCCAACCAAAGATCAAGTACAACAACTTGAATCAGTGGCTATGACCCACTCGACATGGTGAGCTTGATTCTCGTGGAAAGACATCCACCGATACAAAGTTATCCAGTCAAAGATCAAGCGCAACAACTTGAATCAGTGGCTATGACCCACTCGACATGGTGAGCTTGATTCTCGTGGAAAGACATCCACCGATACAAAGTTCTCCAAACAAAGATCAAGTGTAACAACTTGAATCAGTGGCTATGACCCACTCGACATGGTGAGCTTGATTCTAGTGGAAAGGCCTCCATCGGCGCAAAGTTCTCCAATCAAAGATCGAAGTTCAACCTCTAACATTTTCTTGTGTTTACCCCAAGGGATCCTTGAAAGCATGCATCCACATATCATGCATTGCATTTTGACAGTCTTTCCTTTTTCAGGTTTCCTTACTCTCATGCTGTTTATTTCAGTAAGAGATGGCTCTAGAAAGGTCTGTCAAAGACATCCAAGACCAGACTGCTCAGCTGCAGGAGATGTTCCTGAACTTGTCTCTGGGGCAAGAAGAAATGAAAGCTCTCCTCACAAAGGGCTTGGAGAATTCCAACAATGCCAGGAGTGATCAACTTGCGGAGCTGCAGTTCGATCTGACAACCTTGAGGACCCAAATGATGGGACAGTTGGTGGGCCAGATGGCTCTCATCCAAGACCTATCTCAAAGACAAGAGGAACTCAGAGTTCTTGTCCGCCAACTGCTTCCAAACAACCAATTGGGGCAAACATCTGAGGTTGAAGAGCGTCACCGCTCAGTCTCCATCCACTCAAGAAGACAAGGGGAAGACTCTTTTGCTTGCTTCAGGGTCACGAGCCCATCAACAACCTCGCCAGCGTCAACGGGGTAATCAGCGTAAGCAAGAAACGTCGGGAAGGCAGTTCACAGAGACTAAAATACCATCATTCTTCATACTGAAGCGCCTGTTGGAGGTCAACCTGCTTACCCTAAAGGACCCTCCTCAAAAGCTCAAAACCTCCTCTCCTAACTATCGTCCCGATGCATTTTGTGTTTACCACTCCTACAGCCCGGGACACGACACCAACGACTGTTGGGCCTTGAAGAACAAGATTCAAGATCTGATCGACATTGGGGTGCTGGAATTCATGCCAGACGGCGAGATGAAAATCTTCCGTTAAAGGGTTCTCCACTTGAAGTGAGGAAGCTCAAGCTGAAAGACTTTTGCTTCTTTTTGAATTTTCAAAGTTGTAATTTCTTTTGCTGTCAAACAATTATCTGTTGATGTTAAACTCTGTTTTCATTAATGCATTGCATATGTTTGTCTTGAATTCATCCATTCGTTTCACTACTCTTATGCTTTTCTTTATGATATTTGACTCTTGATAAAAAGTTGTAAGCCTTTAGAGGGAGGATGACGAAACAATACCATGATCTTATACAGTATGCTTCTGAACAGACCTTGCTGATGATGTACAGGCATTTCTTTCAATTCCCAAACACTGGAGTTATAAGGAAGTTAATCCCTAGTCAACCCCTTCGAGCCAAAGAAGTAGGAGTTTTCTGTTCTAAACAATCGAAACCTTTAATATAAACCTGGGGCAGGGTAGTCTCTCAGTTAATTCAAGAGGAAATGCGCATTGAAGTCGCAAACTCAAGTTCGTAACACAACGAACGATGAATGACAAGAAAAGCATTCCTTTGGAATCAAAAGACAGGGTGGTTCCCTATCACATAGACAGTCGGTCTCTCAAAAAGAAAAAAAGCTCACTAGGTCAAAACCTGAAAAGGAGGCTTAAGAAAGTTGGGGCATCCCGCTGACTGTAATCTCGAAAAACGGGAACGGTCGGGCAAAAGTTAGGGATAACAAATCAAAATCAAAATAGTGAGGTCGTTACAAAGTCCTCAACAACATGAAAAAATGTTGAAAAAGAAAAGAGGAGATGATGACTGTCTCCCCAAATTCAACCGGTGAACCATCGCCCAAAAGTCGTTCCAAACTCAAAACAGAGTGTGACACACAATTAACTGAGCTTAGGTTGGAGAACATCACGAAGAGCGGGTGGGTACAAATATACTTTGAGCCTATATCCTTTGTTTCTTAAACCGTGAACCAAACCACGCTACAACCCTTCAAAAGTCCTAATTGAAGCATGGGTTAGTTCGAAAGCATACTGTTACAAAAGGTATCCTGACTCCTGTAAGGCTTTGCTCTAAATCTTGTGTTGATCTGTCTTATAAAAAGTTTTCTGCTAAAAATGCATTTATTCAAAACTTCGAGACAAACATAAACTTTGCATTGCTTGAATATCACTGTCTACATTTGGCTTTTTGTTTGACAGCGAAGAAATTCATACAGCGAATGTTCGGAGGAACGAAAACTCTCTCATTAAGTAAAAATCACTTCAAGAGGATAACACTTCCATTGCAAATCTCCTATCAACAAGGGGCATGACATGTCACTATCTAATTAACCTGGGGCAGTCCAGTCAAGTTTCAATAGATCTTTCAAAGTTCAGTTAACCTGGGGCAGTTGTTGGCTGAAGATTTTGATAATGTTATTAGAAGCCAAATGAATTAAACGTTTCGATCGAAATGAGGTAAAGCGTCATGTTTCGAAGTAGCAGAAGCAGTGTTTCGAATAAGTATGTCAAAGCTTGGAGCTTCGAGTGGCAATTATGGGAACATATCTAAAGAAGTCTCGAAATAACAACAAGGCTGTGTCTGGGAAGTGCGTTCGAAACGGAGAAGTACCAAAGCATTTGAAATTCAAATGGAAGCGGGACATTTGAAATTCAAATGGAAGCGGGACATTCGAAGTTTGAAAGTTATGTGCTGGAGCATTTGGGGACACGTGGAAAGAAGAAAGAGGCATTGTCCTGCATGTTCTGAACGTGGCATAATCCTATAGCAAGACCGTTATGGTCGAATTAGTATAAATAGAAGTCTTAGTATTAGGATTTCGTGTGTCATATCTATTATACTAAATACTCAGTAACATTCAAACTACCACATGGCAAGGGAAACGAATGCAAGAGAAATGTACGTATGATAGCACCATGTATTTCTGATTTAATGAAAACCTTTTACCATTTCCAGCACTTTCCTTTATCTTTTTGTCAAATAACATTTACAAGTTTTCTCATTTACAGTCTTTTCACTTCGAAATCTCTTCTTCAAAGTTTTACATTTTAATGCTTTCTTCACATTTCAAGCACTTTACATCTCAGAAAACTGTCATATTTTCCATACCTTTACCTTCAAGTCTTATCCTTCGAACGCATATTTTTACTTAAAGTCATTTACAGATTTCCTGCATTAAACGCTTTCTTCATATTTCAAACCTTTTACGTTCCAGAAATCCTTTACATTAACTGTTTTATAATTCGAAACCATTTACTTGACTTTTATGCAATTTTACATGTCTTTACAATTAACATTTATTCATGCAACTTAGTTTCGTACACGCACATTTTGATTATATCTTTAGACTTTTTGAGAGAGAAATCGAAATAAGCCAAACGCATATACAACACTCAAATATCAACCATGAATATCTGTTCGATCGTGAGAGTAACCTTAATGTCCAAGGAGTCCTAGGATCAATCTAGTCGATCCTGTGAGTTACCAGAGGAATTGAATAACAGTCAGAAAGATTATTCGATAGTTTGGAAGACTAGCGGTTGTTTACCACAAATCACTGGAAACAAATTGGCACACCCGGTGGGACCAATAATTGGACATTAGAAATAAAGATTATTGAGACATAACCATTATAAAGACGTTGGAACCTAAGAAGTTTGCTGTTTTATGAACCTGAGAAGTGGTAAAATAACCAACAGCAACCAACCTTCATCCAGAAGAAAACGTTTGGACAAAATGTCTAATTCTGACAATCAACAAGGGGACCAAAATGGCCCACATACAACAGGCACTAATGCGTCCACTTCGATCGGAACATCTAATGTAATCCCTTCGAATGCACAGTCTGTTGCATCTTCAACCAGTAACATAGACACCAATGGAGTAAGTGGCATATCAACTAATAGTTCGATCTTAGGAAATACTGGAACCATTGGCTACCCTGGGGGATTCGTTCCACCATCAGGGACACAATCCCATTTCGCCACTCCATTAACTAGACCACCCGGTTTCGATGGGAATAGAACCAGAAATTCCTCTTATGGAATGCCAACATCTTTTATGGAAGGTTTACACAACTCCTCATCGAATTCATCCCCACAACTAGGGTCTGGGTCTGGGGCGAATCAGTTTATGACAAATAACCAATGGTCAGTGGGTTATAGCACAATGCATATCTTAACCACAGACAACCAGTTGGCTTTTAGGCAATTGATGGATGACAGTAACCATAATATGATAGGGGTGTTAGCACAAACCATGCAGGAGATATTTGCCCCAATAGTGCAAAATGTGACTGTGACAAACAGAGAAAACGCTGACAATATGAGTCGAATAGCAGATTTCTTTGCTCCCCAAGAAAGGCGTAGGAAGAATCAGGCGGGATTTCGAGCAAACATGCCTGTTATAGAACAAATTGCTAACGACCCAATTTATAGACCACCCAGAGAAGAAGTTAACTTAGGGGCCAGGGCACCAAGGTTAGAAGCCCCAATAATCCCGGGCCCACAAAGAGAAATTATGGAACCAGGGGCAAGGGTCGAAAGGCTAGAAGCCCCAGAGTTTCGGGAAGAACAACCTAGGAGAGTTTTCTTGGTTGGTCAAAATCAAGATGTCGATGCTGTCGTTCATAGGATTCGAAACGATGACATCTTAGCAGAAAACAACCTAACCACCATGATAGAGAGAATCATGGCCCAGAATGGCCTCAACACAGGAATGAGAAGGCCAAACTATGCTTCTCCTATATTGGATTGCATAATGCATACTGATTTACCAAGGGGATATAAAGTCCCTAAATTTACAAAGTTCGCTGGGGATACCAATGAGTCAACAGTCGAACACATAGCGAGATATCTAACCGAAGCGGGAGATATAGCCAATAATGAAGATCTCAGGATCAAATACTTCCCAAGTTCCTTGACTAAAAACGCCTTCACATGGTTTACCACTTTGCCTCCTAGGTCCATTGACACTTGGGCTCTCTTAGAGAGATTATTCCATGAACAATTTTACATGGGACAGTCGAAAATAAGTTTGAAGGAATTGGCCAGTGTTAAGAGAAAGTTCACCGAACCCATAGATGATTATCTGAATAGGTTTAGGATTTTGAAATCCAGATGTTACACAGTAGTGCCTGAACATGAGTTAGTCGAAATGGCCGCTGGTGGCTTGGATTATTCTATTCGAAAGAAACTAGACACTCAATATTTGAGGGATATGGCTCAGTTAGCTGATAGGGTTCGACAGGTCGAAAGACTAAAGGCCGAAAAAGCCAGAGTCTTTAAGAATAGCAAGAAAGAAAGGATTTCCTATGTTGGGACTGAGGAAGCAGAAGAATATCCTGAATTCGAATTCGAAGAGGTCGAAATCGACCTCGCTGAATTAAAACAGGCCCCGCCTTATTCCTGCAAATTGTTAGTTCCCACAAAAGGGAAAGACATTGTTGAAAATGAGAAAAGTGACAAATTTCCAAAGAAGGTTTATACCTTCGATGTCACTAAATGTGACGAGATTTTTGACTTACTTGTCAAAGATGGCCAACTAATTGTGCCATCAAATGTCAAAATACCTCCTTTGGATCAGAGAAAGAAGAGAGGATTTTGCAAATATCATAGTTTCCTAGGCCACAAGACCTCACAATGTTTTCTTTTCAGGGACCTAATTCAAAACGCGATCAAAGGTGGCAGACTAAAGTTTGCTGATAAGATGAAGATGAAAGTGGACGAAGATCCCTTGGACGTCGCAGACACCAACTACTCCGAGCCTGCATGCATTGGAGAGGTCAACATGGTGGAAACTGATCAAAGCGACGCCCTAACAGGAGAGAAGGGTACTGAAGCTGAAAACTGGGTGATGGTCGAAGTCAATAAGGAGGTCACTGAAGACATCCAGAATACGCCAGAGACTTCGATTGTTGCACCTGTAGCTGTTGCAAGAGAAACCCAGGCTACTGAAGGCCAGGGAAATCAAAACCAAGAACTAACACAAGTCACTGAAGGCTTGAGGCTGGAATTGAAGAAAGTCCAAATCACGCAGCCAATTTCCCCTCAGAAGGAAATATGGGACACTCTAGGGGAACCCAGTGGAAAATTTGACTATTTGGTCAAATATTCTGCCCCAGAGAGTTCGAAGGTCCAGATTAAGGATATAAAGCCCACAGGATGGGGCGATGATGAAGCTAAGGGGGAAGATGTTGAAATAAATATGGTGGATATGGAAAGACCTCGCTCTGAGATGGAGGAAGTAGAAAAATACTTAGAAAAAGAAAAGTATAGAATGGGGGATAATCACACTGGAGATGCTAGTCTCAAGGATTATCTCATGACATGCCACAAAGGAGATTCAGGCATGATATTGTGCCCTATATGCAGCATCCTCTGCAATCAAAGAATCGCTGCGAATTTCGAAAGGGTACAGAGGACTCGAACTGGCAACAATTGGCGCCAGGATAACCAGCTTTTTAGGTGTTATCCCAAGGCTGGAGAAAGTTTGCTGGAATTTGTGTTTCGCTGCTACAAAGGGGCAACCAAGTGCTTGATTTGCCCAAGGTGTTCTGCTGTGTATGACCAAAGCATGGCCAGAGCCTTCGAAACGATTCCCTTCGCCCCTTGCTGGAACCATCAAGAAACTGTCCAGATGGGCCCACGTTTCGACAGCAGACACAAACAGCGAAGGCCTGATAGCCCTCACCCCAAGGCTGCTCGAAGAGTGACTTTCAAACTCCCTGCTGAAGTGCCAACCGATAGATGGTTACAGGTCAGAAATGACAAAGGCAAAGATAGATGGAGAAACGTTGAACGAAATGCACGCCATGCTGTGACATACAAGAGGCAATTCAACACAGCAAAAAGGGAGGAGGTGAGATTAGAAAATTACAAAGGAAGGAACCCCATGTCGAGATCCCAGTGGCGCAGGCAGCAAAGGATTCGAAAGGCTGAGAGAGAAGTTGTGGCAAACAAAGGGGTTACCTCAACAAAAAACCAAGGTGAATCTAGCACCAACAAACCAAAAAATCAAACTGAAGACAAACCTCCAGTCAATAGGAGGCTCTTATCTGAAGAACAACGCGATGAACCAAAGGAATACACTCCAGGCCCGAAAGAGGACGAAGATATGATAACAGATAACTTCGAATCGGAGGGGGAGTCTTCATTTAACCTGAACTGTAACGTGGTGTCTGTGCTTCCCTGCGAATTTGGGCAGGAAACCGAAATCAATGAATATGAGGAGGAAGACACCACAGATTTGATGAAACATAGGCCTGTGTGCTACTATGTGATGGACAATGGGGCTGTTGAGGAACAAAATGCGTTCTTCGAACGTCCAGAACCTGCAATGAAGAACCATCTCAAGCCACTTTTTATTCGGGCGAAGGTTGGTGTCCATGGTGTGAACAAAGTTCTAGTGGATGAGGGTGCTGCAGTCAATTTGATACCCCATTTCATGCTAAAAAGATTAGAGATCCGCGAAGGAGACATCAAGCCCCATAATATGGTCCTGTCCAATTATGAGGGAAAAGTGGGCAAAACACTGGGAGTGGTCCAGTTGGAATTGACAATAGGCTCAAGCTGTAGGCCCACCATGTTTATGGTGATCAAAGCCAAGGCCAACTATAACTTACTGCTGGGAAGGGAGTGGATCCATGGCGTGGGGGCAGTACCTTCGTCAATGCATCAGTGACTAGTTCTGTGGAGAGATGATGGAATCGTGGAAAACATCGAAGCAGACCAAAGTTACTTTATGTCAACTGTCAATTTAGTTGACAAGAGGGATTATGATAAAAATCTGGCAAAGATTGCTCCGTGTGTTCCAAATGATGAGATTAATGAAACTAGAAACGCCCACTACTACATGACCCTTCGCCATGATGGCCTTTACTGGGATAGAACAATAATCAGTGAAGAAGAGGGAGTCGAAAGCACTATACAAAAACGGCCAGCAGGCTGGGACTTCGACAACCTTATCCATGACTGAGTCTACCTTTTTCGAAAGGATTTCGGCCTATATGGCTGAGAACGAATCAAAAGCGGCCTTAGAGGCTGAAATGAATAAATCAACTATAAAGATGAACGAAGTAAGTGGGGATGGGTCGAAATGCTCACCCTTCGAAGAGTTTGAGATGGATCAGAGGTTGGATGCCATCTATGATAAAGAACCCTTAGGCTTCGAAAGGGACCCCATAAACTCAGGTGCCAAAATGTTGGCACAAGATCCACTCGAAGAAGTCAACTTAGGGGATGAAAAAACAAAAAGAGTAACCTACATAAGTGCTAAACTTAGCCCAGGCCTCAAGAAGGAAGTGATCGAAGTCCTCAAGGAAAACAAAGATTGCTTCGCATGGGATTATGACGAGATGCCTGGTTTAAAGAGGGAGTTGGTCGAACACAGACTGCCAATCAAAGGTGGCAAGAGGCCCATCAAACAAACTCCCAGAAGATTCGCACCAGCGGTCCTCACAAAAATTAAAGCTGAGATCGAAAGGTTGCTGCGTTGCAAATTCATCAGAACAATAAGGTACATCGAATGGTTAGCAAACATAGTACCTGTTATTAAGAAAAATGGTTCTTTAAGAATTTGCATAGATTTTAGGGATTTAAACACTGCAACCCCTAAAGATGAATATTCCATGCCTGTGGCAGAAATGCTAGTAGATTCTGCTGCAGGGTTCGAATACTTGAGTATGTTAGATGGATACTCTGGGTATAACCAGATTTTCATTGCTGAAGAAGATGTTGCAAAGACAGCATTTCGTTGCCCAGGAGCCTTAGGCACCTACGAATGGGTGGTGGTGCCTTTTGGTTTAAAGAACGCTGGGGCAACTTATCAAAGGGCAATGAATTTAATTTTTCATGATTTCATTGAAACCTTCATGCAGGTGTATATTGATGATATAGTCATCAAATCCATAACTGCAGAAACATATTTGCATCATTTAAGCCAATCATTCGAGCGAATGAGAAAACATGGTTTAAAAATGAATCCCCTTAAATGTGCATTTTTTGTGCAGGCTGGAGATTTTCTTGGTTTTGTGGTTCACAAGAAAGGAATTGAAATCAACCAGAACAAAACCAAAGCCATAATGGAGACGAAAGCACCTACGTCAAAAAGGGAGTTGCAATCTCTGCTAGGGAAAATTAACTTCCTCAGAAGATTCATTTCGAACCTAAGTGGAAGAACCCAAGCTTTCTCTCCGTTACTTCGTCTAAAGCAAGGCCAAGCCTTCGAATGGAACGAAGCTCACCAGGAGGCGTTTGACAGGATAAAAGATTACCTTTCTCAGCCTCCTATTTTGTCTCCACCTTCATGGGGGAAGCCCATGAGATTGTACATATCTGCCTCTGAAGTTAGTATAGGTAGTATGCTAGCACAAGAATATAGCAATGGCATCGAAAGAGCCATATACTATTTAAGTAGAGTGCTAAATGATGCAGAGACCAGATATAGCAATTTAGAAAAGCTATGTCTCTGCTTGTATTTCTCTTGTATGAAACTCAAGTATTATATAAAACCTGTTGATGTTTATGTTTCATCTCATTTCGATGTCATTAAACATATGCTTTCAAAACCAATAATGCATAGCAGAGTTGGCAAGTGGGCTTTAGCCTTAACAGAATATTCTTTGACTTTCATGCCTTTAAAAGCTATGAAAGGTCAAGTGATTCCTGACTTCATTGTGGACCATTCGTTGGTTGAGCAGACTGTCATGAGTTACGTCGAAATGCAACCATAGAAATTGTACTTTGATGGTTCAACCCACAGGAATGGAAGTGGTGTTAGAGTCCTTCTGATTTCTCCTGAAGGAATTCCAACAAAATTCAAGTATAAATTAAATGGTCCTCGTTGTTCGAACAACGAAGCTGAGTATGAAGCGCTCATTGTTGGACTTGAAGCTTTGTTGGAATTGGGGGCAACCAGAGTCGAAATTAAAGGAGACTCTGAATTAGTGGTCAAACAAATCACAAAGGAATACAAGTGCATAAAGGAAAATTTAATGGTATACTTCGTCATAGTCAATAGGCTATTGAGGAAATTTGAATACATGGATATTCAACACATACCAAGAATAGAGAACCAAGAAGCAAATGACTTAGCGCAGTTGGCTTCGGGTTATAAAGTGTCTATCAAGAACTTCAAGGATTTGGTTGAATTAAGGGGAAGAGTTATGGCTACTAGATTCACACCATCGGATCTGGAAAGTATGAGATTGGGATATGCTGAGAAACAGGGATTCGAAATATTAGCCATAAATACTTTGTCAGATGCAGATTGGCGAAGTCCATTGAATAGTTATTTAGCAGACCCAACTCTAAATGTGGATAGAAAGACAAAATATAGAGCATTGTCATATATCCTCATGGGGAACGAATTATTTAAAAAGACCCAAGAGGGTGTATTATTGAAATGCCTAGGAGAAAGTGAGGCATATTTAGCATTGTCTGAAGTCCATAATGGGGCATGTGGGGCACATCAAGCAGGCCATAAAATGAAATGGCTGTTATTTCGATACGGCTTGTATTGGCCTAGCATGCTCAAAGATTGCATAGACTTTGCTAAAGGATGTGAGGAATGTCAGAAACATGCAGGAATTCAACATGCCCCTGCAAGTGAGTTGCATTCGATCATCAAACCATGGCCATTTAGAGGATGGGCATTGGATTTGATAGGAGAAATAAATCCTGCTTCGTCCAAAGGACAGAAATACATCTTGGTGGGAATAGATTATTTTACCAAATGGATCGAAGCTATACCACTGATAGTTGCTGATCAAGAGGCTATTATTGAATTTATACAAAAGCACATTATCTATAGGTTCGGATTGCCAGAGAGCATAACCACAGACCAAGGCTCTGTGTTTACTGGTAGAAAGATGCAAGGATTTGCCCAAGAAATGGGGTTTAGATTGCTAACATCAACGCCATATTATGCTCAAGCAAACGGTCAAGTCGAAGCAGCAAATAAAGTAATAATAGGATTAATCAAGAAGCATATTGGCAAAAAGCCAAGAAACTGGCACAAAACTCTGGACCAAATATTATGGGCTTGTAGAACATCTCCTAAGGAAGCTACTAACACTACGCCTTTCCAACTCACATTTGGTCATGATGCAGTGTTGCCAGTAGAAATTCATCTACAATCAGTTCGAATTCAGAGGCAAAACGAAATCTCAGCTACATTATATTGGGAAATGATGATGAATGAATTAGTTGAGTTGGACGAAATTAGATTACATGCATTGGAAATTTTGATGAGACAAAAAGAAAGAGTGGCCAGAACATACAATAAAAGGGTGAAGAAAAAAGTATTCATTATTAATGACTTGGTTTGGAGAGTCATATTGCCTATGGACAAGAAGAATAAAGCGTTAGGTAAATGGTCACCTCATTGGGAAGGACCTTTTCGAATATTAAAAGTATTCTCAAACAATGCATACGAAATCGAAGAACTCGTGGATGATAAACGTATCCTAAAGGTTAATGGGAAATATTTAAATAAATATAAGCCACGCCTGCAGGAGATTCGAATAGTAACAACGTAACCAAGATGTTATAAAAGGCCAAGATGGCAAGATAAAATGCCAAAATGGCGTTGTTCGAATATTACATATAAGAAACCAAAATTATAGTCAAATAAACATCAAAATCTAGAAATAAGAGTTATTTTTCAATTGATTAAAAGTGCTTCGAAATGATTCAAGTTTCTGCTGAGCGAACCGCCTGGCTCCTTCCAAGGTTGCCACTTCTCCTTTAAGTTGTTCTGCAGTCTCCATTTCTGCAAGCCCCTGGTTGAGAAGCTCTTCGAATTGGTTACCAGCAGTATTGGTTTCGAAGGCTATTTGTTGTTCTTTAGCCTCCTTAACCTTCTGTTGAAGTTCCAGAATCTGCCTTTCCCAAAGAAGTATGGACTCAGCTCGAGCCTCCTAATCAGTTTTCGCCTGCTTCAGATGCATAGCTTGATCCTCAGCTTCTTGAGAGAGTTTCGAAGCTTGTTCATAAGCAGCATCCATGGCAATGTGTTTCTCTTGAACCTTCTTGGCAGCAGATTCGTCTTGGAGAAGGTAACCAGTTACGTTGTCCAGCAAAGCCTGAAGATCGAACAAGAGATTACTAACTGGCAAGGAGTAGGTAGAAAGATTGACCTTTGTGAGCAGCTCCTTCATAGTATAGCAAGCAGTACTATCTTGCTTAAGCACTTCGAATATATCCACATTGAGAATGGTTTTCCTAATTTTATTAAGAAGAACAATTCTCTCATCTGTGGGAAGAGGATAGCTGGTCGAACTTGTGCCAGCCCTAGCAAGTGGGACGTCCCTCTGAGCCAACTTTGCCTTCATGTACCTAATAGGGTCATTCTGTCTCAGAAGTGCCAGTTCCTCGTCAGTCATTCGAGACAGAGAGGATTGAGGGAGTTCCACACGTAGGGGAGCCACGTCCATTTCAACCTTTATGGGTTCGTTGGTTGCATTACCATCCTCTTCATTCGTTTCGTGCTCTTGGTCTTCTTCATCCTCATCCAAGTCTACCACTTCGATACCATCCCTTTCACTGCTATTTGCGTTGGACTCCTCCCAGCAGTCGAACCGTCATTGGCATTCTCCTCCTCAGATTCTTCGTCTGCAGATTCTTCGGCTCTTTGCCCAGAATCAGCTTTCTCTTCTTCAGTTTGAGTGTCCTTTGGGTCCTCCTGAAGAGTTTCAAGAGGGGACTTTTGAAGAGAAGCCCTTTGCAAATCCTCTGCAGATGTTTGAAGTGGTGTTTCGTTTATCTCTTTCAGAGGAATGGAGGTACCTTGATCATCCTGCTGTTCATAAGTTCCAGCCAGAACCGCCATATTGGAGGAACCTTTATTTTAAACCAGGTTGCTGGAATCTCCTTGAGGAGAGGAGTTGAGCGGAGCAGCAGCTCTGGATGGTGAGTTCGAAATAGTGGAAGCTGGATTCAAGATGTTCTGCAAGGAACAACAGAATGTAAAAAAAAAAATATAAAAAAAACATTCACCAAGGTAATAAGAAGTTATTTTTGTCAAAAATTTAAAGGTTTAATTTACCTGTGGACTCTCGGAGGAGAGGTTACTAGCTATGCGTTCCAACGTTGTGTTGGAGGTCGAAGGTGGATTTTTGGATTTGGGTGAGGGAGCAACATCCCTGGAATCAAGTCCAGAGACACTAGTTGGAACGGTACTTTTCGAAATATCTTTCTTTGGCTTCTTCTTCGAAGCAGTGTTTAAGTTTCCTCCAGCCTTGGGATCTTCCCCAGTGGTGCTTGATTTCCGCTTCTTGGGAGTAGTGGGAGGAAGCTTGTTGGTCTGAAAGGATTTTAAACGAAGAGTTAGATGCAAACCATAAAACACGAGTGAATTCGAAACATCAAGGCTAAGTGATTACCGTTGGAATTGGAACACTGGTTGTTGTTGGTATTATTGTTGTTGTTGTGGTTGCAGCAATAGTGGTTGTTTCGGGTGGAGTCACTTTGTCAGTAGTTTCGATGGAGGTTTGAGAGGCACTCCCTTCTTTCGACTTCGAGGCAGCTGTCTTTATCCTGATGGCTGAAAATCGAAACAATTAAAGCAAAGGTTAAAGATATGGAAAATAAAAGACATTTGGGATTTTCCCAAGCATTCGCACCTGTGCCTTGATCAGATTTAATTGACATGGCAGAAAGGTCGTATCGAAGGTGTCCTGGGAAATCATGAAGCCAGTAACGAGCCCATGTCACAATCTCAGATGGCTTTGGTTTCCTTTGAAGATATTTGAACATCTCTTTGCAAGTAAACCACCAAGGATATGGGGGAAACCAAGCCAGAGCCAGTTCTGAGGTAGGTAATCTGGGAAATTTAGGTGGATGCATTTCGAATGCCAACCTATACCTATCCTCAGGTGACAGCCCTGAAGGAAGTTTTAACTTAGAAACTTTTTGTTTAAATTTTTCCTTCAAGGTCTCAGCCGCTTGATGCACAGTGGAGTCCAAGCGCGTGGGATCATAAGTAGTTTCAAAATAATTTTGGAAACTTTAATCTCTTTGGCATGAGTAAACATACCTTTCTTTGTTGGTACCTGCACATCGAAGGCATCAATTAGTTTCTGTTGAATTGTAAGTGTATCGAACATATAAGTTTGATAAAACTTGGTCCACCATTCCAGAAACCCTTTAGCTGTGAGATGGGTAGGTTCGAAGGTTATCAGCTCAAATTGGGCAAAGCCTTGATATTGTTCTTGCTGTATTTTGGCTTCCCATGCCTTGAAAGTTCGTCCAGAAGTGATGGCACTCTCAGTTTGAAATAAAGGTTCAGGAATCAGTTGGCATAAGCCAAACTGCCTCGAAACAAAGTTTGGTTGGTAGGCAAAGAGAAAAATCTGGTTCTTGGCTGGAGTTATTCTTGAAGAAATGAGTCTAGGTAGCAAAAAGGCTCTCCATACATCCTGAATCTCCTTGCTCTTGATAGCTTCTGAGAGAGCCATGGTGAACCAAGAAGGTCCATGAGCCCTCGAAGCAAAAGGCGCCATGCTCTCTTCGAACTTGTGCCTTTTGGAGAATATCATGATGTACTTCGAGAATTGGACTTTGAAGTCATCTTTGTCGTCATTAGGAGTTAATCTTCGAAGCCTAGTGCCTTCGACTATCCTATCATTTATCTCAGAATCTTGCTCATCAATGGTGTTGGCGGTTGATAAGGAGGGTTCGAACATGGCATTTAGCCATAGTTGAAGTAACCAAAAAGGGCCAGCCAACAGAATATTTTTGGAGGTGTGGGATTTGAGGCTCGAAACAGCTGACCTCAGGCTTTCATAAAGGTCAACTAAGAGCAGTTCACTTAGGCACACTTTTCGATTTTCATGCAAGTCCCTAGCTAGAGGAATGAACCTACTAGCTACCTGTAGGGATCTACTGCAGAAAACGTATCTTGACAGCCACAGGGTTAAGAAAGCAATGTGCTCTACGTCAGACACATTGTCCCCCTCAGCATGGTAATGACTGATAAACTTGGAAAAACTGGCTAGCTTGACTTCGAAGTCAATTATGCTTGAATGTTCTTCATTGTCGGGTATATAAGTTTCTCCCACTGGCAATAGCCCAGTGATGGCCGCTATGTCGAAGAAGGTTGGGGTGATCATTCCACCTGGGAGATGGAAAGTGTTATAGGTATTGTCCCAGAAATAGAGGGACGCGAATAGCAGAGGGTGGCTGTAGGTGAAACCAGGCTTTGATAGCTTAATCAGGTTATAGATACCTAATTCTTCCCATTGTTGGGATTTCTTAGCTTCTACTTTCTTGAACCAATTTTGATAAGCAATATCAGAGGTGGGGCAAGATCGAAATGGCTTAAAATTACTTTTTACATAATCCAATACAAAGGGGGTCCTTAGGAGGAACAGTTGGGTTTTCTATGGTATTTGAACTAGAAGATTCTATTGCCTTAGGGGCGTCCATTTTGTTAAACAAGGGTTTAAAACTATAACAAACTGGGAAAATCGTCCTGGTGTCTTTTAATATTTCAAAAACCGTAAGAGGGCCATTTAAAGCTAACCTCTTACCAGCAACGTTGGTAGGAATGAGTACCTGTGACGCATACAGCATTTCTTTTTCCTTTGAAATCATCTGAGGGGCAAGAACGGATTGACCTTGGTGAGTGATGATTTTACTTTCCATGGTAGTTCCTGCAGTTTTTCCTTTCTTTTGGAGACTTTCTTGAGTTGGGATGAAGTAGAAGAAGACATTTTTGAAAGATGTTGAAAGCTTGGGTTTTTTTACGAGAGAAGGAGGGTAAAAGATTTAGAGTGTGAAAAGAAAAGAAAAAGATTAAGTTGGTGATGTTTTATAATGGGGAAGTTTAAGCATCCACTGAATAAGGGTGTGATACGTGGAAATCATGGGTTGGTGTGATGAAGAGGTGGCGTAAAGTTAACATGGGTAATAGGCGTGATTTAAAGATAATCATTATTTGTAACTGCACCATGCTGTGAAGTGGCTCCAGGCGGTTAAGGAATCCAAAAGGTGCTATGATTGACGTGACTGGAGTCAAATGCATTAAATGTTACGATGATTCGAAAGTCACATCAAAATCTTGTGTAGGTGTTTAAAATAGGTATTTCTCAGAGGAATCGAAATACATATTTTAAAGGGGCAATTTGTTGGCTGAAGATTTTGATAATGTTATTAGAAGCCAAATGAATTAAACGTTTCGATCGAAATGAGGTAAAGCGTCATGTTTCGAAGTAGCAGAAGCAGTGTTTCGAATAAGTATGTCAAAGCTTGGAGCTTCGAGTGGCAATTATGGGAACATATCTAAAGAAGTCTCGAAATAACAACAAGGCTGTGTCTGGGAAGTGCGTTCGAAACGGAGAAGTACCAAAGCATTTGAAATTCAAATGGAAGTGGGACATTCGAAGTTTGAAAGTTATGTGCTGGAGCATTTGGGGACACGTGGAAAGAAGAAAGAGGCATTGTCCTGCATGTTCTGAACGTGGCATAATCCTATAGCAAGACCGTTATGGTCGAATTAGTATAAATATAAGTCTTAGTATTAGGATTTCGTGTGTCATATCTATTATACTAAATACTCAGTAACATTCAAACTACCACATGGCAAGGGAAACGAATGCAAGAGAAATGTACGTATGATAGCACCATGTATTTCTGATTTAATGAAAACCTTTTACCATTTCCAGCACTTTCCTTTATCTTTTTGTCAAATAACATTTACAAGTTTTCTCATTTACAGTCTTTTCACTTCGAAATCTCTTCTTCAAAGTTTTACATTTTAATGCTTTCTTCACATTTCAAGCACTTTACATCTCAGAAAACTGTCATATTTTCCATACCTTTACCTTCAAGTCTTATCCTTCGAACGCATATTTTTACTTAAAGTCATTTACAGATTTCCTGCATTAAACGCTTTCTTCATATTTCAAACCTTTTACGTTCCAGAAATCCTTTACATTAACTGTTTTATAATTCGAAACCATTTACTTGACTTTTATGCAATTTTACATGTCTTTACAATTAACATTTATTCATGCAACTTAGTTTCGTACACGCACATTTTGATTATATCTTTAGACTTTTTGAGAGAGAAATCGAAATAAGCCAAACGCATATACAACACTCAAATATCAACCATGAATATTTGTTCGATCGTGAGAGTAACCTTAATGTCCAAGGAGTCCTAGGATCAATCTAGTCGATCATGTGAGTTACCAGAGGAATTGAATAACAGTCAGAAAGATTATTCGATAGTTTGGAAGACTAGCGGTTGTTTACCAGAAATCACTGGAAACAGCAGTCCAGTCAAGATTTCAAGAAATCTCTCAATTCGCAGAGTAATCTGATTCAAGACTCCTCCATCATCACCTGGGGCATTCGAATGTCAAAAGTGTTCAACAATTCCTTCATCACCGAAGAAGATAGATGTAGTCCAAGATGTGACCCAGAGATGGCGACATTCTATAACTCATTCAGACTTTCAAGAAATAGTCAGATGTGACCCGAACACGGCGACATTCTGACACTTATTCCAGATTCATCCAGATGCAGTTTTACACGAGCTCATCATCAGGAAGCCCTACACCGGTTCCTTCTCAAGATTTCTGAAAACAGTTCACGGGTTCTCCAAGTAACGGATGTTGACCTATCACTTGTTCAGATTCTTCTCAAGACTTCTGAAAACAGTTTATGGATTCTTCCCAACAACGGATGTTAATCTATCAGCTTGTTCAAATGCAATTTTTGAAAACAGTTTACGGACGCTTCCCAACAACGGACGCTGCTCTATTGCTTATTCAATCTCAAGATTTCTGAAAACAGTTCACGGGTTCTCCAAGTAACGGATGTTAACCTATCACTTGTTCAGATACCTTTCAAGATTTCTGAAAACAGTTTATGGATTCTTCCCAACAACGGATGTTAATCTATCAGCTTGTTCAGATGCAATTTTTGAAAACAGTTTAAGGACGCTTCCCAACAACGGACGCTGCTCTATTTCTTATTCAATCTCAAGATTTTTGAAAACAGTTCACGGGTTCTCCAAGTAACGGATGTTAACCTATCACTTGTTCAGATTCCTTTCAAGATTTCTGAAAACAGTTTATGGATTCTTCCCAACAACGGATGTTAATCTATCAGCTTGTTCAGATGCAATTTTTGAAAACAGTTTACGGACGCTTCCCAACAACGGATGCTGCTCTATTGCTTATTCAATCTCAAGATTTCTGAAAACAGTTCACGGGTTCTCCAGTAACGGATGTTAACCTATCGCTTGTTCAGATTCTTCTCAAGATTTCTGAAAACAGTTCACGGGTTCTCCAAGTAACGGATGTTAACCTATCACTTGTTCAGATTCTTCTCAAGACTTCTGAAAACAGTTTATGGATTCTTCCCAACAACGGATGTTAATCTATTACTTGTTCAGATGCAACCTTTGAAAACAGTTTACGGACGCTTCCCAACAATGGATGCTGCTCTATTGCTTATTCAATCTCAAGATTTCTGAAAACAGTTCACGGGTTCTCCAGTAACGGATGTTAACCTATCGCTTGTTCAGATTCTTCTCAAGACTTCTGAAAACAGTTTATGGATTCTTCCCAACAACGGATGTTAATCTATCAGCTTGTTCAGATGCAATTTTTGAAAACAGTTTACGGACGCTTCCCAACAACGGACGCTGCTCTATTGCTTATTCAATCTCAAGATTTCTGAAAACAGTTCACGGGTTCTCCAAGTAACGGATGTTAACCTATCACTTATTCAGACACTTCTCAACGTTCTGAAAACAGTTTACGGATTCTCCAGTAACGGATGTCAATCTATCGCTTGTTCATATTCCAAGCCTTCACCTGCAGCAATCAGAGGACTCTCGCAATCCCCAGCCAGAGAACCTTCCAGAAGCTAACTCCACTCAGAGTCAAGTTTCATTATCCCCAGCGAAGCTAAAACTTCAAATTATCAATCCCTAGCGGAGCCAGACTAATGAACCTTCTCCCCACAGAATTTTGGGAGGGAAAATCTTGAGTTCCCCAGTGAAGTCGCCAGAAATACTTCCCACCAGACTGAAGATTCTCAGTCTTACATCCCCAGCATGAGTCTATTAGATTGGAACTCCCCAGTAGAGGTCATCAGGAATTCTCTTCCCCAGCAACAGTCAAGGAATTATTTTCCCGGCAGCAGTCAAGATTATTTTATCTTCAGCCGTCCAAGATTCATTTATCCTCAGCAAGATATCTCATCAGCTTACATGCGCATTCATCACATTCATGTCATAAACATTGATGTCACATACATTGCATCATACATCATGACATTGCATACAACTAACCCTTTACTTTTTCAGGTAAGATCAGTCGAAAGACAAAGATCACCTCCCGAGATTCATCCAGAAATAGTTCAGATGTGACCCGGACACGGCGACATTCTGATACTTATTCCAGATCCATTCAGACGCATCATCAGGAAACCCTACACCGGTTCCTCTTCAACTTCAAGACTTCTGAAAACAGTTCACGGGTTCTCCAAGTAACGGATGTTGACCTATCACTTGTTCAGATTCTTCTCAAGACTTCTGAAAACAGTTTACGGATTCTTCCCAACAACGGATGTTAATCTACCAAATTGTTCAGATGCCAACTTTTGAAAGCAGTTTACGGACGCTTCCCAACAACGGATGTGGCTCTATTGCTTATTCAATCTCAACTTCAAAGTAGTTTACGGATTCTCCAGACATGGATGTCAATCTATTGCTTACTCGGACCCCCAATTCAGAGATGTTCCAAAACAGGGAGGCCTTTCTGATACTCGTCCACTCACCATTGACATACAGTTCAACATTTCCAAATGGCATCCTTAAGCCCATTTCCAGATGGCATCTTTAAGCCCATCCTCCTATCAGCAGCCGCCAAATGGCATCTTTAAGCCCATTCCCAGATGGCATCTCTAAGCCCATCCCCCGACAAGATTTTATCCCATCAGATGGCATCTTTAAGCCCATCACCAAACGGCATCTTTTAAGCCCATTCACCTCTACCATCACATCGCCGAGTGCAAATTTTCTGGGTACTTTAGTGTCCAATCTTCTTTTACCTTCAAGTCGCGAAAGGCAAACTTGCCAATCTAACTCTTCAGGTTCGAGAAGATTGAACAGGGGCAACTGTTGTACCCCAAAATTTGCCCTCGCATTTTTCCACAAGAAATCGCAGCTTCAGGCGTTTCCTGATTTTTCAATCTGGCTCAAGAATCGGTCAAACAGACTTTTCTCGTCAGTCAGGACACAATTAGGGTTTCATTGATTTTCAGGGCTCTGGAATGTTTCACACAGTTGGCTTAGGGTTTTGGTTGACTTTGGCTCAACTTTGATCAGGCGAACGTTCTTTAGCATTTAATCAGGAATTAGGGTTTTTGTGCGCGGTTCTTCAGAAAGATTTAATTCTACGGTGCTTTGCAAGTTGTTCCGGGATTTGGTTTGAATACGCATTGTTTGATTTAATCAGTAAAAGAATGCATTTGGATTGAATTCACATTTGTTTGTTTGAACCAGTCAAAGGATACATTCAGTTTAGATTTACAGTGTTTGGTAAGAAATCAGTGAAAAGGGAATGCGCCTGATCAGTTGTTTTGATTAACTGTTGCTTTGCTTTGGATATTAGAAATGCCAGGTTTAACTGAGTAAATTGCTAAAGCATTGTTTATTTAAATTATTTATTATTCTGAGGTTAAGTGATTGGAATTTATTTTTCAATTATTTTAATTCAAAGAATTTTAAATAATAAATAAGCAATAAAGGATAAAATAGAATTAATTGGATAATGAAAACTTTTATTTATTTTTAAATTATTCGTACAATTATTGTTTATAATTTAGTTACAAGCGATGATTTTACATTAATTTAAATTTAAATAAAAAGAAAACTATCCTAAACATTTTCTATTCTTCAATTCTTCATCTGCTATCCTTTGCTCCCCTCCATTCAATTATTCATCTGCAAAAGGAAAAAAGGAAAGTCAATAGCAGATAAGTAAATAAAAGAGACAGATATAAAATTCATCATTAAGGGCCACTGATTGGGATCAGTTAACCCTCTCTACAAATCACGGGATTTCTCCCGGTTCACAAAGAGGGACGAATTTTATTTGCTAAAAATGAATGCACAAAAGTCAAATTGCACAATTCAAAAATTGTCAAACTGCATAGTTCAAACCAAACTAGAAGTCCAAACTGAATCACAACTTTCAAACCATCCAAAACTATTAAAGTACAAGTTACTATCCAAAAAGGTACCCAAGCTGTCAATAAAGAAGATATCAAAAGATACAAGGCACAAAATCTGGAAGAAGATACAAGAACACAGAGAAAAATTGTTATGCAAGCAAAACACACTCATTTTCATCATTTCCCAAAGAAGTGGCCCTTTCAGAAAGTACAAAAGCATAAACAATATTTAATGCAAACTGTACTGAGAGAGAGGAAAAAGAGAAAAAGAAAGCAGGTTACAGGCTTTAGGCAGGAAGAAAATATAAAACAAACTGAACACAGTGGATAAAAGGAGAGAGATCAGAAAGATGTCAAGCAAAGGCCAAACCTGTTGAACAAAGGCCAAGCCTACTGAACAAAGGCCAAACCTGTCTATTATCAAACAACACATATAGACAGAAGCAAACCTGCAGAGATACCAGTTAAAAACACCCAACCAGCCAAAAGACCTGTAAACTATCCAAAAGACTTCACAAGCCAATAACCTGTAAAGCCTATCATCAAAAGACAAGCCAGAAAACCAGTTTAAAACCCAAGCCTCACCCTGCCTGTCAAAAAGACCTCATAACCATAAAAACCTCATAACCTTAACTCTGTCCAACCTGGAACCATCAAACACAAACTCACCAAAAGGCCAAGTCTGCTAAGCCTCCAGTAAGGCCATAACCTGCCTGAAGTAAGCCATACCAAAACCAAAAAATAAAATCAAACTTGTGCCTCATACCTGCCTAAGCATAAATCTGTTAAGGCATAAACCATAACCTGCAATATACTAAGCGAGCAAAACCAGAAAATCAAAGACCTATCATGCTTCAAGCCTAATACATCCAAACAGAAACCTCAAAAAGCCATAAGCCATTCAAAACCCTGTCAAGACTAAAACCTGTACCAAATAACCTAGGCCAAACACTAACAAACCAGTTCACCCAACCTGTAACCCTCAAGCCCTCAAAGAGCACAATCATTGGGAAAAAGGGATAATGAAACAAACATTCCAAAGGCAACAAGACGGTTGAGGATAAGGAAGCATATTCAGAAGCATACTCAAACATTCAGGGTCAACCCTAAGCCCTCAGAAAGTTCATCACTGGGCAATCAAAAGGCAACAAACGTTCAAAGGCAACTCAAAGTAAACAAACGAGAAGCATATTCAAGGCAACTCAGAGAAGGGACAAAGAAGCACATTCAAGGCAGGCCCTCAGAGGAGTACTCATCACAGGGCATCATACAAAGCAAATCAAAAAGGCAATCAAACAGAAGCAACGAGGCAGCAGGGAGAAGAAGAAAAGAAATGATATCAAGTTAAGCTCTCAGAATACATCATTGAACCCTAAAAAATAAAGAGTACCAGGAGTCCTTGCTAAGCTAGCATCATCACGCGTATTCTCCGCCCAAGCCTCCTACGCGTCTCCTCCATCTTCTTCCTCCCCTCTGTCAAGGTAAAACATCTCTCTTCTCATCCCTTTTCATCCTCGTTAAACAAACAAAGTTGAACACTTAATCAAAAAAGCAGTAAACAGTTACATATAAGAAGAATAAAAACCCTAACGCGTTGAAAAGAAAAAGAATCGTACCTCTGTTTGTCACCATTTGAGTGGGCGTGAAGAGAGGAGAAGAGGTGGAGGTCGCTGGTGGCTGAGGCGAAAGGTTTAAGCTAGGCATTCAGAACGATCGGAGAAGATGAAGTAATGAACGAAACCCCAAGACGGCGCACGAACCCTAAGCTTATTCCAGAATGAAGCAAATAATCGAAACCCTAAAACGTTTGTCAAAACGAGTGGGCCTAATCTGTTTTATAAAACCTAAGCCCAAGCTAATTCCTAATTCACCCCCCTTTGTTCTATTCATTTCCCCTAATTTGCATTTGGGCCTCAAACCCTTGAGCCCATTTCTGATTTTTTATTTCACACTATTTTTAAACCATCATTTCCTTTTCATACATATATAAATTAACATAACTCTTTTATTATTCATTTACACCAAATATTGATTTTCTCTAAAAAATTATGTTTTCAATTGCCATATTTTTCCTCTAACTTAAATCTTGTTACTTTGTATATTATTACATTAACACTTTAACACTTTTAAAATATATTTTTCAATATACATAAACTTTAAAACATTTAATTAAAATATCTTTTGTACATAATAAATAAAAATACATTTTTACATAATTTAAATTCTTAAATGAGAATATTCTTTTGTACAAATTAAACAAATTATAAAGATACACTTTTATATCAAAAAAATGTAAAATGACAATTTTCAAACTTAGAATATTTTCTTTTCTTAAATTTTCCTTTTTTACACACTAAAGAGAATACAAGACTACAAAAGATTAATTAAATAAACATTTAATTTTTTCATTTAAGTTAAACAATACTTAATAATACACATTTAAATTCACATTGTCGCACCTGTAAATAATTACACATACATAAACACCTACACTTACACAATATACTTGCATTTGACACATTGTACCTTTGCTTATTTCGTATATTCGTTACATTTACATTTGATCGCAAATTCGATTTGGTTGTAATCTATTGGACACTACATTCCTAAAGTCTCATCCCCATTCGTAAATTTGTACCCCCACTCCCGGATACTTATTTTGTAATAGCGTAGATTTTACATTTTCACAATTTACCGCTTTCAAATTATACCATGGTTAGACCTAGGGTTTGCATGTACATAAAACCAAATACTAGATAACCTAATACAAGACAAATACATGAAATCAATACACGATCACACTTGCACCCTCTAGGGTAAACCCACATGTTGCCTTCAATAAATGGGCCATGCTTGCACGTCGAGTATCTTTGGCAAAACAAATTCAAATGATCATAAGTCCCTCGATGACGCTTTCGAATGTTGCCTAAATGGAATGATCATAGTCCCTTCAAAGCAAATTGCCAAAGACACTTGGCACCATTGCATTCATGGTCCATACGATGACCCGCGCCCGTCCCGTTAAACATCCTAAACGCAAGATTGTCCACCAAATTCAATGGTGGAACAAAATTGTTA
The DNA here is from genome assembly GCA_948472305.1 of Vicia faba. NCBI lineage: Eukaryota > Viridiplantae > Streptophyta > Magnoliopsida > Fabales > Fabaceae > Vicia > Vicia faba. The sequence goes on from OX451739.1 coordinate 975,399,709, forward strand.
AAAAAGGGTTGAAAACATAGAGAAAACCTTTGAGTACAATAGGGTAGACAAAACTCTTAGTTACTTGAGATCAACTTGCAAAAACACTTGCCTTCTTTTCAAAAACCACACTCTACAACACTTTCAAAACAAACTCTCAAAACATTTTGAAACATCTTTTCGAAAAGATACACACCTTTTGTAAAACATTCGAGTAAAGAATTGGTACAAGGGTAGCCTAAGACAAGGCATCTTCTTCCAAAACATTTTCAAAACACACCCACATACACACCATTTTCAAGCAATCGAAAATCAAGGCAAGTGATCTAAAAAACCAAGTAACTAAGAGCCCATGGATAACCATGGATGAAAAGGATGCTAATACCTTCCCTTTTCATAATCTACCCCCTGAACCCACGAAATATCTCAAAAGGTTTTTGCTGTGCTTTTTCAACCTTTCCTTTAGGATAAAATAAAAAGTCGGTGGCGACTCTTGCTCAACCGAACAAGTGCGAATACAAACGCAAAACCATAGTCAGTTCTCCCACCGTATCACAATCCCCAACAGCAATCAGGGATTTATTTTCCCTGGTTCAACAATACAGCAGTAGAACAACTGACACGTTCATTCATTGCATTCATACAAACATTATGGCATATGCAGAACCAATGCATATATCACAATCTCATTTATTTTGAGAGCATCATGCAATTCATACACCATGACATAACATGAAACTAATTTTAACTTTTCAGGTTAAATTCGCAGGCAGACAAACACTATGCAGCAGGTCAAAGATTAATGCCCGAAAACAGATGGGGAAACTATCTATACGACCAAATGGTATGAACTCCTGAAACAAGACGGGTTTACCAACAAATACATCAGGCCACAGATTAATGCCCGAAACGAGACGGGAAACTATCTATGTGACCAATGTTGCCAAGTTCCAGATTAATACATGTAACAAGACAAGACAACTATATGTGGACGACCGACTGTATATTAATACCAGTAACAAGACAGGATAACTATCTACATAAACAGATTGAAGATTGATACCTGTAACAAGCCAAGAAAATTATCTACATGAACATATTGAAGATTAATACTTATAACAAGCCAGGAAAACTATCTACATGAGCAGATTGAAGATTAATACTTGTAACAAGCCAGGAAAACTATCTTCTTTTCTGAGGTCAGAGATTAATACCTGAAACCAGACAGTACAACTATTTGTGAACAACTGATTTGTAGATTAACACCTGAAACTAGACAGGAAAACTATCTACATGACCAAACTAAGCAATCTTACACGGGTTTATTCTCATGATCTCCATATGCAGTCTAACACGGACTCATCCTGAAGCAGCCCCACACATGATCCTTCTCATATATCTCCAAATGCAGTCTAACACGGACTCATCCTGAAACAGCCCTACACAGGCTCTTTCTAATACTTTTCCATATAACAATTAATTCCATTATCCCCAGCAAGTTACTGTGAAGCATGGTTTTCAACCAAAAAACAACAAACTTTTATCTCTCCAGAGATAACCCCTCAGTAGAGTCTTGGACAGCTGAAACTCCTAGACTATATTCCCCATAAAGTTTTCCTTAAGCGGGAGAACAACATAAACCCACATTCCCCAATAGAGTCCTCCTCAGACAACAAGAACAGGAATCCCCTACAAAGAGACATCTTATGAAGTCAGCATCTACTTTGGATGGCATATTTAAGCCTGTCTTCGACGACTCTCTGTCATCTTCTCCAAATGGCATCTGTAAGCCCATTCCCGACATCATCAACCAACGGTGTTACTTCATGCGAGTGCAAATTTCTGGGCACTCTAGTGTCCAATCATCTTCCACCTTCAGATCACGAAAGGCAGACAAGGAAATCTAACTCCTCAAGTTTAACAAGATTGAACAGGGGCAGCTATTGTACCCCAAAATTTTCGATCCCATTTTTACTCAAGACATGCTCATTGAGTTTCCCAATTGCTCAAGGATGACCAAAAGTTGATCATACAAATTCTCCTCCTGAGCAATGAACCTCTAATTAGGGTTTCAATTTTCATCAAGATATGTGAGCTCCAAATGTCTCAAATGTTTTACATTGTCCTAATATGCCTTCAAGAATTTCCATGACAAATTTCATGCCTTACACTACAAGTTTGCCCAGTCAATTGCTCAAATGTTTGAAAATCAACTATACTAGGTCAAAAGTCAACTGCGACCAATGTACAATCAAACTTCAAGATTTTTGGTCAACATCAACATTTTGAAGTGATATCCATTATTTTATAAAGGGTTGATCATGATTCCTCAAGAAATGCTCATAAACTATCAAAAGTCAAGAATTGCTAAATTAGGATTTCTATAGGAAAAGTCAACTAAACTTTGACCAGGCATAACTTTCACATACTTCATCCATTTTTCCATAACCAAAGCTCATTTTGAAGAGAATCTAATTCCCTACATATTCTATTTTGTCCTCAAGTTCAAGAGATGCAACATTTGAAAGATAAAATCTCATACATTACAGGTCATTTTCAGAAAGTCAACAAAAGACATTTTTTGTCAAGACCATTTACATCAAGATAAATTCTTCAAATGCAAAATTGATCAAAAGAGTGATTGAATTAGACATCTTGGGATTTCCAAAAAAGTTCATGATCATCATCATGAGATAAAAATTGAGCAAGTTATGGCTTTCCCAAGTTGGGAAAATTTTGGAAATTTCAAGAATTGTGCATTGAGCAAACTTAAACTTGTAGGTCAATAGCTTAATTTCTTGGACCTCAAACATCTTCATAACCTTATATGGAACTTCTAATCTCATATGTACATTTCCTTACAATTTTTATCTATTTTTTTCATATTTATTTTAATTTATTTCAAATAAATATAAAATAAAGTATACAAAATAAATAGAGATGGGCTTTGGCATTTGGGTTGCTGCTTTGTCTTGCCTAGAGGCCCATAATTTCGTGCTAAGATGTCCAGGTTCATCCAGCTTCGAAAATGGCATGAAATCTCAAGTTTTGGCAATTTTTCAAATTGTAATCATGGCTTTAAACATGACCTTATTGCTATGATTTCTTTCCTTGTAACTTTGTTCCCTCCATATCCTCTTTAAATACCATCCATGTGCCAGCATTACTCACGCATAAGTCACAGAAGCAAGCCGTATATTTCACAGAAAATCCAAAAGTTGTCAAAACTCACAACATATGATCCAGTTGCTCTCAGGCCAAACCAATCCTCCTATTGTCTTCCTGAAGGTTCCAGAGAGCCACACACACTCCTAGATTACTCTCAAACGCCAGAGAACACCCCACGTAGAATTGTCGGTTGGCAAGTTTTGGTAAGAATCAGATCTTTCATTCTACACAATTTCAATGGATACTAACCTCTGAAATTAATTCATATACATCATTTAAGCATGATCAACGTGTTACATGCAAGATTTTATGCAGGAATTAGATTGCACCATTGTTAGGGCATAAAGAGCTATGTGCTTCATATCTTTGAGGACAGACACATTCGAGCCAAACGGCCACCACCGTTGAATTCGCAGACCCCAATTTAGGGGGGGGGGGGGGGGGGATAGCCTAAAGCTTTTGCCACGAATCTCTTTTTTTTTTAGGTTCACGTTTTGTTTGGTCGGAGAGGATGGTCGGAGAGGATGGCCGGAGTTTGACTTTGGTATCCCTGAAATAAGCTGACTCCGACAAGGGGCATGCGTGGCACTTTGTTATATCATGATTGGTCCATTCAAATCTGATTGGGCGCACGTTTGAGAAAATGAAAATAATAATTGATTTCATATATAATACTATCATTACCTTGTACTAATGAATGAACAGACTTGGCCTAGTGGTAAAACGTGCATGTATGAAGCTTATAAACCTAGGTTCGATCCCTAGGTTTTGCACTTTTCTCATATTTTCCTTTCAGATCCAGTGTTGAACAGATTCACGTGCACTTCAGAGCTCTCCACATCTGGACAATCAAAAACATCACAGCCAGATCCAAGCTTCTCAAATACGCACCCGCACCATAGACATTCAAAGGATCCTCTCACTGGATCCATACAGAACCTTGGGCCTGCATTTTTATAATCTCGCACCTCCTATTACAATTTTGCATACTCAGGTTCATTTGAATTATGTTTTATATTTATTTTTTTTAATTTGTTTGTTTTATTTAATCAGCAAGTTTTTTTAAAATCAAATTAAAAAATTAAAAAAACTTAGGATTAGTTTTTTTAATTAAATAATTAATTTATGAAATTAATTAATTAATTAACTTTAACATTTTTTTTCAAAATTAAAATAAGTTAGTAGTTAGGGTTTAATTTATGTTTCAATATTTTCTTAATAAAAATATTTAAAAAAAATAGTAGAATTAGTTTTTTCTTCTATTAGAGTTAATTTTAATTAATAATCATTTTTCCTTTATTTAATTAATTAGGATTATATTTAGTTTTTTCTCCTTTAATTTAATTTAAGCATTTTCTTAAAATAAACAAAAACCAAAAAAGATTTTATTTTACTTAGCAAATTTTTAGGGTTTTAGACGTTATTTTAAATTCGCGGCGTTATTATTTTCGCGCTCTTTTTATATACCAATGTATCTGCTGATGGTATGTAATAGCTTAAACTAGGGCATTTACTTTATCGCTTTCTTTATTTTTCCCCCATTTTTGGACATGTAAATATCCCCCTCCCCAAAGCCTTGTAATAGCGTAGGATTTACGACTCCCGCTCTTTAAATTTATGCAAAATATTAACTGTTTGTAACTAGGCTTGTATGGAAAGACTGCAAATAAAGTGCTAGCAAACTTAATAACAAAGGTAAATGAACTGAATTGAATCAGTTGCACATATACACCTCTAGGGTACGCCCACTTTGCTTGCCTTTCGGAAAATAAAACAGTCATGTCCCTCGAGAATGGGGACGCTTTAGTAAAGACTCATAAATCAAAAGATCATAGTCCCTCGATGACCCTACAGTGTTACCTTTCGGTAAATGATCTCGTCCCTTAAACAAAATTGCTAAAGCGTCTCCATATGTTGCCTTTATGATTGTACGTCCCTTCGAATGTCCCTCAAACATCCAACAATAGGGCTACCTACTCACTAATAGTAGGATAGCATTGTCTAAAGGATTGAAGGAAAAGAACGAACGTTTTCGAGTATAAGTAGATAGTTCTTAGACGCTTGCTCAAAATAAACTTTTTGCACCTACACAAAAACATTTCAAAAACACTTTCAAAAACATTCGCTTTGTCAACACTCTTAAGGACTGATACAAGAGTTATCATAAAGTGAATCGCCGCACTAAGGCATTTTCAAACTACTTTTCTCAAAGCACAAAGCACAAGGTATTTTTCAAATGAGCTAGCATCTAAGAGCCCGTAGGAAACTACATATGGAAAGGGTTCTAACACCTTCCCTTTCCATAATCTACCCCCCTTTACTCAGAAAATTCTCGAAAAGGTATTTTCTATTCTTTTCACCCTTTCCTTAATTTGGATAAAAGAAAAGTCGGTGGCGACTCTTGCTTACCGGAATATTTGCGAACACAAACGCAAAACCAGTATAAACAGTCGATTATGCCACTGTATCATAATAGGTAAGGAGGCCTTTCGTCTCCTAGGTTACGCGGTGAATTATCCACCACATTTGGTAATATAGTCAACGATACTATTTGGCTGATGACAATGGGGTTTTCTTCAACAAAAGTTGGAATCCCTTAACTGCTAACACTCATCGTTACCAGTTGATCTCTAAGGTTTGGAGCATTACCTTGGGAAGGGGATTGATTTCTACAAGACATTTCAGGGATTTTCTTACCACTACTCAAAAACATAAACCCTCAAAACTCATAAGTTTTATGTATAGAGAAAAATCGTTCGAAAAGAAACGTAAGACACCTTTTTCAGCAAAAATGTTTAGAGATATTCACGCAAAGGGTCCCACTAGGCGTGTCAATTTGTTTACCGATGTTTTTCGTAACCAATCACGAGTTTAATAAAGCTAGTGATATTAACTCGAAAAATCTCCAAAGCAATTCGTGCAAATAATTTGTATGAAAACACGTGTGTGTGATTTGAATGCGGCTATTTGTATGAAAACGATGCAAAGACAGAGTTTAAATGAAGACAAGTTTTGATAAATGACAAGGAGATAAAGTGCAGTAAAAGACATTAAATAAGGGTGAAAATTAAAGACAAAAAATAAAATGTTTCATGTAAGGAAACAAGAAAACAATGAAAAGACTAGACGCAGACACATACATATTTCTCGCGGGCTGTTTCGCTCTTTGACTCGGGTACTCCAGTTGTATGGAGAGAATGTATGAAATTTTAAAACCTTTTCTACAATGTATGAGTCTGTTATTTATTCTATTTACAAATAATCGTTGATGACAGTTCTAAACACTAGGAGACTGATGAGTTTCATCCTATGTTGAACCTTCAGGCTCCGACTAGTGCATCCACGTGTCACCCACAATCTACTGCTTGCCTATAACCCATGTTGAGATACTTACTTCAACTTCCTCACGAACTCTTGATGGTAACTTCCAAACATGTCGTCGATATCATCTCTATTTGAGACTTAGATTTTGGAGAATTGTTAAGTCTTGAAACTCTTTGTGGTTGTCGACTATCATCCCTGTCGACACACAATTCTTGTCGACTGTCTTTCTCAAGATTTTGGACATGTTTCCAGTTATCCTAATCTTGTGGATCCGTTCTTATGATTCTTCCAACCCATAATTGTCTTGTCAGTTGGTTCCCTAATCGATATTCCATCGACGTTGGATAATTAAATCTCCAAGACACTTGATTCCTCTAAACACATGGTTTAATGTTCCTAAACACTTCATTGATGTCTCATAACCCTAAATTTCCCTTCATCGTGACATTCTTCGTTGGCTTTCCTTTAGCTGAAAATCCTAGTGTAACAACATGTCAGAAGAATGCTATGAAATATTTTAATGATGAGAATGCATTCAATGCGCTTGTTGCCCACTACTTTTTAACTAATTACGGGCATTTCAGTTCCATTTCACATTAGACAACGTCCTAGAGGCTGACTAACATCTTAAGGTTTCCCCGGGCTCCTCCAGTGCCCAACAAAGTCTTGGGGAGAACTGTTCTGGGCCGGTTAAGACTCAAATGTTAAAGGCCCAATTCATCTCAATTCACTCCACTTGATCCAAAATATAAAATCAATTCACACGAAAAGAATAAGGTACATTGTTTGATCTCCACTTTTCACTACTCTCATATTGAATCTTGAACTGACTTGGATATTAGAGTGATAATCATGCAGATTCATCCCGCATTGTCGTAAAAGAGATCAACACCACCATTCAAGATCTATCTGCGTCAACTTTTTATTCCTAAACAGAATATTATTTTGATCTTTTATATAATATATATCATTTCTTTATATGAGTATCGAATTATTAATTATTCATAATTAAAAAATAAATAAAACTAGTTAATTAGTAGTCCCAATATTTTTTTTATAAAAGTTATTTAAACTTGTTTTTGGTTTTTTTTTTTAGTTTTTCTTTTTTAGTAATAATATTTTTTTTTCATGATCATTTTTTTTGTCAATTTAGACTAAAGTAAAAGTTGAAACTAACACCGACTTGAATTGAAAATTCGCCTTACATCCCATAGTCTTTCATCAATGTGCACCTAATCTTTGACGTTTTATTTTATACCACCTAATCTTGTCTGCACTCTCATCTTATTCACAATTTCATAGTAACAGTTTTCAACACTGTCCAAAACATCATTAATCAACACAAATCAATACTAATATCACAATATAATAATAATATATTCATATTTACACCCCTTAATAATTTATCACTAGTATATTCTAGTCCATATAACCTGGAAAAAGACTTGTGGCTACACTAGAAACACAACATAACATTCTTCCTAAATAAACCAGAATCACAACCTTTGCAGCAGAAAAAAAAAGTCAAGAAATGAAGATGGCAAAATATATGTGCAACAGTGAAGGAAACTTAGACGACAAAAGTTTCAGCAAACCTATGCCATGGATAGGAATCTACATAGCATCAGCATCACTTCTGTGTCTCATTTCCTTCTCATTAGATCTCATCAAAGGTTTCAAAGCCCGCAAACTATGGTTCCCTTGCAAATACTTTTGCCTCAACGCTACTTCCTTAACCATAATTGCTATTTCTGTTAAGCTCTCTGTTGATCTCAACACCCCTATGCCTCAACGTCATGATCAGCTAGCAAAACTAGCCAGCAGTGCTATAATCTGCACTGTCATGGCTAACTCCATGCCTTCTCTTGGTGTCACACAGACTAATGAAACCATGATGAATGTTATGGCCATGGCTATTTTAGTTATTACCATGATTGTTAATATTTGTATCCAGTTTGCAACTGGTGTTATCTATGAGTTTTGGATTGAACATGGTGTGATTATGTTTCTCATGCTTATTTTGTTGATGATTATGAGTTCTTCTACTTTGTCTTTACAAAAGATGAAACATTACATGGAGTTGAAGTATAAGGTCAATGAAGAAGCTTTGAGAGAAGAGTCAAAGCAAAAACAAGGGTTTGGTAATGTGACTGATAAACTAAGAGATGAATTGATGAGATATTGGATGATGGCTCATACAAGTAGTCCTCAGTTTCTACTTGGAAGATCGGTATCGTGTACTGCTTCAGGTGCTTTTTGTGTTTTGAGTACTTTGACTTTGTTCGAAGGGATGCTTCGAACTTATTTGATGCCTTGGTCGGTTACGTTTTGTAGTGGTGATTCTGATTACAAATGGTCTATAATCTTGATTCTTATAGTTCAATATGCTGCTGTTGCTGTTGGTACTATTGCTCCTGCTTTTAGATGGTTTTTTGCTGTTAAATATAGGTGTCCAAATGTGAGGAAAAGGAGCTGCAAGAAAATTTTTCAGGTAGAAAGTTATTGGACTGATAGGTTAGTGGTGATTAAAGAGAGTCCGATTAGTTTTCGGATTCGTAACCGGTGGTTTAGGAAGTTGGCTCATGATGTGAAATATATGATATTGTGTTTCTGTATTAAACTACAGATTGGAATTGTGAGGTTGTGCATAGCTGCACAGTATGTTTCAGTTTATCCAATGTGTTGGGTTTTGGGATTTTGTGAGTATTTCAAGAACTGGAAATTCGGTTCGAGTCTAGGGACAGGCACGAAGCATGATCTGCGTCGTTTTATTCTTCATCTCGAAGGCGAGGAAGAGTTGGTTGAGGTGATGATGAAAGAAAATTGGGATGCAACAATGCATTGGGTTCAACAAGGTGAGAAAAAGCAGCCAAAGCTTGTGATTGAGTTGTTAGAGAAAAAATGTTCAATCTTGCAAGGCTTTAAGGGAGTTGGAGAATTCGATTGCGACGAAATTGTTCCTTTACATGGTGAAGAACCTCCATATAGTTGGTCACTTCCACTAGTGACACTAGCAAGCATTATAGTTGCAATGCCAAACATTGACAAGTGTTTGGTGAAAAACTTGATTAGTACTCTAAATGAAGGACTACCCTATGTGAAGTTCATAGAAAACAACATAGACCAAGATAGAAAAATAATCAAACTTCGAAAAGCAGCCGAAATCATTTGGCTTGGAACCGATCTTTATGGAAAGTGGCTAGATGTTGATCTTTACAAACTCTCACTTCAAAGCAATAATCCAAAACAAACACTTGAGACACTAGCTGATTTAGCAAAAGCAAGATATGAGAAATACAAAGCAAAATACAATCACATATGCATTAAGGTGAGTCCTTGGGCTTGGCCTTTGAAAGTGTTGGCTTCTAATGCAATGTATAGAATAAGCAAAACAATGCTTCTGATGAATCATGATGTTGTGAAAGATTGTAATAGTAATAGTGAGAAGGTGTTTGAGGTTGTGATAGTGATGGTTTCTGATATATTGGGAGCATGTTTAACTAACTTGCCTCATGTTATATCTAGAGTGTGTTTGAGTAGTGGAATTGAAGAGAGGGAGGATAATGTTAGAGAAGCTGTTTATGTGCTTGGTAAAACTAAGAAGATTATAGAAATGCTTGAAAAGAGAGCTTTTCCTAGTGTGGATTTTTGCTGCGGGACTAATGTTGAAGATTGGCGTTTGATGCATAAGGAAAACAGGTTCTGTTGTCCCTCTGAGCTATCTTCACTGGAGGAAGATGATTCCTACACAGCTCCTTCCAAGTTAAGGGATCTTTGCTTAAATATTGACTAAAAGATAGAGGTATTGGTTATTTTCTAATTTTGTACACAGATTGTTGAAAAACCTTTCTGTCTTTGCTTGATGTATGTAAGTACATAAGAAGTTTATAGAGTAGAGGCAAGATCTACAGTTCTACATCAATATGTTTACCTGCAATAACAACTTGGGAGTAACAGAAAGATTACAAGAAAAAAAACATTGTAAATCAATAGGTGTTGCTGGAACACCATTTACAATGTGGTGAACGCAACTTATATGAAACTTTTTTAGATGTGACACAAATTCTAGAACATATTTTTTGATATTCTCTGCATGTAACTGTAGAAACTAATTTCTCAAGTCGAAGAGGATTATAATAAGCGATAAAACTTTTTATCAAGAGATTTAACACTGTTGCGTGCACAGTAATAGATTTAGACCAAAGACTTAATTATTAAGTTGGAAGAGATCATTATCCTCTCATCTAAGTGTTTTTCGATAATTTCTATACCAGTATAGTTTTGATGTTTTCAAATGTGGAGCAAAATTAATTTTGCTTCCATAGTTTTTGTCTTTATAATTAATTTTTAACTTTAACTAGTTGAATAGTTAAATACCCGTGCATGATGCACTGGTAAAATAACTTTATTCCGTATAATTGTATTTAAATAATTGATGAGATCAATATTTATACCTGTGTTATTTTCTGAATGTTACTTATTGCATTCTGTATTAATTTATGAAGTACTCTCGTTACATTTTTAACATTAGAGATAGATGCAAATGAATAGAAAAGCAATTAATATTAAAATTAAATATAGTATTTTTTTACTTTATTTTTTACATAATACTAGTCGATAACCCGTGCTGTCGCACGGGGTCGGTCGAGAATTCATAAAACGTGGAACTAATGTTGTCATGTAACAGTAAAATCGTTTTTATGAAATTCAATAAAAGTTCATCTAATTCGGCCAAATTTAGTGTATCAAACTTATTTGACAACATTAAAAAATGTAAACTGAAATCATGATTGTGTAACAATATAAGAAACTGTGATGACTCTTCAAAATAAGAAACTATCATGAGTCTTCAGATACAACGCAACCAACTTGGAAACGATGTTTTCAACTTTATCACCTGCACAATATATGATGCAAAAATTAGACAGCATTTACGAAAACAATTTATATTAAAGAAATTATTTGTTATTATGTACTTACCGATCAACAAAGAGATTGGAAAACTTCTTTGTATACAACATTTGTAGTGATAGATGTTGATACATTCATACTATCATGTATTAAGATCTTTAGACCACTTTTGCTTGTAACTCTTGAAATGGCTACATACAACTGGCCATGACTGAATACAGGAGTAGGCAAATACAATCCAACTGTATCAAGTGATTGGCCTTGAGACTTATTAATTGTCATTGCGTACGACACAATAATTGGGAACTGTCTCCTAATCAACTTAAATGGCCACGGTGACTCGGAAGGTGACATAGACATTCGAGGGATGAAAAAGATGTTACCAACATTCTTACCAGACATGATCTTTGCCTCAATAACGTGATTTGCCAACCATGTAACAATTAGTCTTGTTCCGTTACACAAACCATCGTTTTGGTCCAAATTCCTCATAAGCATTATTGGTGTACCAACCTTTAATCTGAGTTTGTGATTTGGGACACCTGAAGTCCTAAGCTTGCTAAGAAATTCTGGAGTAAGACATTCATAGGCTTCGGTGTAACTTGAATCAGTTCTATCAATCGAATCAAAACTCAAATACTCTTTGTCCTCACCTAAGAAATGGGAAAACGCGAATCAATCCATAATGTTTTTTCAAGATTTATTTAATAACGAAACATCTACACGAAAAGAAACATCAAAAGAAAAAAGAGTTTACCCGGTATCATGTCTAACACGTAATGATTAATTTTATCAACAACTTCAATGGTTGAAGCAAGTATTGCTTTTCCTTGTAGAAATTCTACATTTTGAAAGTAGGCAAGCAAATTTGGGTATGTGCTTTCAACTATAGCTCTTATTGGATCCTCAAAATTGGAAATTAACAAATCAGGAGGAATTTCTATATCAGCTAATCCATCGTTAGGTTCACATATTTTACCGTCGCCAACATTTAATATCCATTTAGAGAATTCTGCAAGTTCATCAGAAGTTGTAACGTCCCTCCCATTCTGTAGTCTCATGTTTTTGGTTAGTGTTAAGACTTGGCAATAGTCCCACACATAAGAAGAACAAATGGAAGCATGAACAATATCAGAACGGCCTGCTCTTGGAACAACTGGAAGTATCTGTCGAAAATCTCCTCCAAATATAACTACCTTGCCACCAAAAATTGTATTTGCAAAACCCTTATCGCTCATGACATCCTTAAGGGTAGATGTACAAAAATTTAATGTCACATGAATACCATATGTTGGCCAGACTTTAAACAATTATTAGAACACCAAATATTATAATATGACATTAAATATTGTTATGTTGGAAACACAAAATTGCCATTGGAAACCAAAGGTTATTCCTATTGTATTCTATACCATATTCATTATTTTTTTTTTGTAACATGTAACCATGGTTTGATGTAAATGGGAAAAATTAAAAGTACTTCCAAAAATATACATTTTCCAAGGGATATAAAATGGAATGATCAGAAACTGTTTGTATTCTACATGTCATGTATAGTGCCTTTTGAAACCAATGCTTGCTTGCTTGGCCAACAAAAGATATTTTCTAACGTCTGTTTTACTCCATCTCCCTGTCTCTTCGGTTTTCCATTACAAACAACATTCCAAGAAGACGGTACACCGTAAAAACAGAGTTTAGCTCCAGACAATCTTAGAAGTGTGCTGCAAGTTTTAAACAATTATTAAAAAAAATCCAATGCACATGATACTGGTTTTTGATACGTTTTACACTTAACTTCCACCAGTGGAGGTTACCTTATAAATCTGCTAAAAATATTTTTTGTCAGTTTTTGCACTGATCTTCCACCAGTGGAAGTTACCTTTAAATTTGTCTTACACCTAGATTACACTATACTTCCACCAGTGGAAGTTGTATTGAAAAATTGGTTTTTTGGTTTTTGACACGTTTTACACTTAACTTCCACCAGTGGAGGTTACCTTAAAAATCAGCTAAAAATATTTTTTGTCAGTTTTTGCACTAATCTTCCACCAGTGGAAGTTACCTTTAAATTTGTCTTACACCTAGATTACACTATACTTCCACCAGTGGAAGTTGTATTGAAAAATTGGTTTTCTGGTTTTTGACACGTTTTACACTTAACTTCCACCAGTGGAGGTTACCTTAAAAATCAGCTAAAAATATTTTTTGTCAGTTTTTGCACTGATCTTCCACCAGTGGAAGTTACCTTTAAATTTGTCTTACACCTAGATTACACTATACTTCCACCAGTGGAAGTTGTATTGAAAAATTGGTTTTCTGGTTTTTGACACGTTTTACACTTAACTTCCACCAGTGGAGGTTACCTTAAAAATCTGCTAAAACCTGGTTTTATCAGTTTTTACACTTAACTTCCACCAGTGGAGGTTACCTTAATGCACATGATACTGTTTTTAACAACAGTAAAACATTAGTACAGCAGTACCTCTACCTCTTCACATTTAAACATCTCCTTTATTTTGGTACGTAGCACTTCATCTGCCTTAAATCCGATTACAGAAAGACTGGCCTTGTTTGGTTGAAACACTGCTCTTATAGCCAACTCCTTCTTCAGCATCACATCAAGTTCATAAGGGAATTCAAGGGGATCAAAATCTCCAGTCTAAATGATTAAAACAATATATGTTAGTTACGTGAAACTTATCTATCTTACATATTAGACAAATGGAAAATACCTCCATCAAATCCAACTTCATCTGAAGGGCGGACTTCCCAATCAACTTTACACAATCTACATCCCAAAATACGAACTTGTATTTTAACTTTCCATCGGAGGCAAGCACTTCAAGCTTAAACCTGTACCATGAAAGGTAAAAATAAGAAATTGTCAGTAATGAAGCGCTTGGTTATATGATGATAATCATTGATATGCAATACTTAGAAGTTACCTTGGGACTGGCTCAGAACTGATGTGTTTGGAATAACACATGAATTTTCCATCCTTCAAAGTCACACTTTTGGTACATTCACTACATCCATCATAATACCATCCTGACTACCCACATTCAAACTTCTCCAGAGTTGCAACAGTCACACATGTAGTTTCCTGAAACAGAAAGATGGGATTATGTCTCAAAAAATGGATTAGAACCCAATCTGTGTAATTCCTCAATCTAAGACAGTCATGTATTAAAGAGCAACGTATTGTCTGCAGATATGCAATATCAGACAGACTCAACACTTCAGCTTTCCATACAAATTTGTCCAAATCAGAAAAAACAAAGGTATTTGTGGTTTCCATTTTCATGCTTGAGGATGAGAGCGTCGGCAGATCATCTTTAAGTCTGATGATCATAGATCAGAATGAAAACAGGCTGTTAGAAATCATAGGTTGCTAATTCATAACTTCAGAATAAAATCACTTACTTCTCTTTAAGGTTTTTAACCTCCTCAATAGACAAATCATTGATGAGCAGTTTTGTGCCGTTCCAAGCATTTGATACATTTAAAGGATAATTTCCTGAAAATTGAGATATTTATAAATGACAACACTTAAAGTTGGATATAATAATTGGATGTAATAAGAAATAGTCACATAGCAAACCTTGAGGTTCCTTGATCCTTGCATTCATAAGTAGGAGAACAATACTACCATCAGCCTTATGAGTCGTATAATACTCATTCAGTTGCACAACTAATTTACCCCAAAGAGTACATTGCACATGATGTTTGCTGATTCACAGGAATTTCAAAACAAACAACATGAACATGTTAAACTTTTATATTTGTCAGCATCAATGTTAACAAACAAAATGAAACACCTACCTCAGATCAGTTAATGAAAACACAACCTTGCTTTTGTTGTTATCAGGAATTATCTGGGCTTGGGATATTTCAGTAACCCCACCAATTATATCTGCACAAAAGTTCACCACAGACAGTTATGGATAACAGAAAAGTAACAATACAATGCGTTCTATTATAACAGTAAAAAGGTAACTCACCATATAACAAATTCGTTCTGTATTTACCCTCAATAATAGCATTTATTCCAATTAACTTGAGATGGTTCAGAGGTATCTCAGAAAGTTGGACCTTCTTGACGGAAGTTGAACCACAGAAAATCAATTTGAACTTATGATCAGTGGATTTGAAGGAGAAATCATTGCTGGAAACTTTGAAATTCTGCATTACGTAGGAACAACCAACTTCAAGCTGTGTTTTGAATTTTGATACCAAATAAGATGGCACAATGGCTAGAAAAAAATCCAACTGTGAAAATACAAACCTGCATTATGTAGGAACAACCAACTTCAACCTGTGTTTTGAATTTTGATACCAAATAAGATGGCACAATGGCTTGAATCAAATCCAACTGTGAAAATACAAACATCTTGAAATCAGTATCATATAACAGTACAGTTACAACAAAATCAGAATGCCAAAGCAGAAAAGTTTAGATTGTATTATACCTTTGAATCAAACAGAATAAGCTCTAAGTGCTCTCTATTCTGAGAACTGGTAACAGACCACATATGCTTACATCTAACAGCAACCTTCCACAAATCCTTCGAATCGTCAATGCTACTGATATACTCGATTGGGCGCGCCATCCTCACGCAGGAATTCGTAATAGCGCAGAGACAGCAAGGTGTTAAGCAATGGAAAACGACTCCTCACGTCTGCAGCAATGAAGAAAGACTGAAAAACTGTTGAGGTTCCATTTGAATTTGAAAACTGATTAAGAGAGGCATAATGGTTTGGCATGGGGAAGAGGAAGAGAGACATATTGAATTGCAACGAATTATGGTTTGGCATGGGGAAGAGAAAGAGAGGCATAATGGCATGGATTTATTTGGAAAAAAAAATTGAAAATGTGGTGAAAAATTGTGGGAGTGCCACATCAGATTCAAATGAATGTGGTGCAAGATATTTTTGAGTTTCCTAATTTACCCCAATACAATAGACCAAGAAAGCATTTTATCAGCTTTGGTGTTTTGGTAAAATCCAGGGACATTGATTTTTATAGATAGATAATAGATTTATCATGATTCTTTAATTTTTTTAATAAAAAGAATAACTTCTATGATAAAAAGAATAATTTAACAATTTTGCAAAATATAAAAGACTAAAATTAAAAATAAATAACTAAAATAAAATAAAAAATAACTTCTATAATTTTGCAAAAGATAAAAGACTATGCTGTGAAGAAAAAACGATACCTAAAACAGAATATAAATAGATTTTTGATTATCAAGAAATTCACAAGGTTAAAGAAAAAAAGAAAATAATAAGATTGGTTATAAACGGATAGTTTTAATTTTCTCTTTGAAACAACATTACAAGTGTTACAGAATAACAAATAATTCCTCTCACCCTAATTATGGTTTACACTGTGCAATAATGAGATACTAGTATGCTATTTATAAGAAAACCAACATATTAAACTAATGGATTTTTACACACAGACCCATTACAAGCTAACTTATGAAACAAGCTAACTTAAACAATTGAACATAACAAACATGCCGACTTCGACATACTAACAATCCTAACATTTCGAATACTGCATACTTGAACATACTTCAACTATAGCATTGCAGGTCTTCGATGCTAGCATGCGAACCAACTTTGACCTCATACTTAGATCCAGTCGAATTGTCGAACCAATAAACTACCCTTCGACAATACTAGAATTCGATCCAATATTTCACAGACTAAAACTAAAAATAAATAACTAAAACAAAATTTAAAAAAATAATATAATATTATATGAAGAATGACTTATCTTCATAAGTTATGCAATTTATTTCTCTTTACATTCAGGAGCTATAGGTAACTCAACATTTATAACTTGTTGTAAATTATCCTAGTGATGCATTAAATAATGTATGTTTAGTAGGTCAGTCACTATTGAAAAAGGAATGCTATGAAATTGAAGATAATTGATTAGACATGATTGGACAGAATCTTTAATGATGGGAACTTAGAGATTGTTTAGCTTCAAGGATCTTCTAGATTCGTGTATGAGGGGCTTGGATACATGCCCCTCAAATTATTTTAAGTTGTGATACTGAATGTTATGATCTAAACGCAAACGTGAAGTCAAAAAACACTTATTATAAAGCATAAAGCCAGAAGAAGCGAAGGACATTGTCATAAATAGGGGGGATAAAACCAACACACCCTTACGAAAATAAAAAATGTATCATATGGAATGACTAACCAAAGAGCAAGAATGATTGGGGTGTGTCTTACTTAAACATTTCACCTCTACGGGATTATATAAGCATCCCGGTTAAATAATGTCATGTCTTGGAGCGATTGATCAAAGTCTATCTCGTACCAAAACACACTAATTACTGAAAATAAATATTCTGGTCACCAGGGCATATGAACCCGACCTCAATGACTTAGGGCTTATTAAATCAACTGTTACGGTCAAAATTGACAAAGTAGCAAGAATTGCCAGGAAACATAAAATACTACGAGTGTGTCTTGACGAATCTAAAGCTTAAAAACTGAAAGTTGTCATTTAAAACTTTCATTCATAGTTTAGTGAACACAAGATAAAAGTAAAACATATTTTTGGTTAATCGGGCCTTTTGCTTATACCAAAGTTAGGTGGGATATATCTTCGACATGGATATAATGCATACCTACAAGGTAATAAACTCGGCTAGATATACGCATGAGGCTATAAGTGAATAGCTAGGGGAGTACAAAAACCTTCAAAATAATAAATGGTCTCATGCGAGTATCACACTGTAAAAAATAAATTATCCAAGCACTATATAATGCATCCTCGAAGGATGACTAAAACGACAAAACAATTATGAATCGATAAAGAGAAAACTATGACTTTAAAGAACCACCAGGTTCAAAGACTTCAAACTAGTCGAGATCCACTGAGAATTTTCAACTTCTCCTATTACAAGTTAGAATCCTTCCTCTGGCCATGGCTAAAAGAAGGAAAAAGGAATATAGTATCAATAATAATGATTCATAAGTAAATCACTGCCACATGTCACCCAATCAAAGAGAGATTCTTGTAAAAACTGGTTGAGTATGAGTGCATAGAATTATAGGGTTCTTTGTGACCGAACATTTCATCCTTGTAGTAGAATTCATGCTCGGGAGGCTTATGTACATTCCATAATTCTCTTAGCCGAGTAATACAATTGGATATGTCGATCAATGTCAAAACAATAGAGATCGACTAATTATAGCCTAGTTCATTTGACCAACCGAGTCGTATGCTCATGGCCTAGCTGTTTGGCCGAGTTATGCCTGGCCTAATTATGTTGGCCGAGTTATGCATGGCCTAATTGTGTCTGGCCTAGTTGTGCCAGGCCAAGCTGTGTTGGTCGAATTGTGTATGGCCTAATTGTACTGGCTGAGTTGTTCCTGGCCTAATTGTGACTGGCCTAGTTGTGCTGGTCGGGTTGGTTGTTGTCGTAGCTGTGTTGGCTGGGTTGGTTGGTTATTCGGTTCAGTTACAGAACTCAATAGATGACGGTTACAAATCATTGATGGGGTAGATACACTTGGTTAATGAAGACGTTACAGTACTTATGAACAGTTACGAACGTTACAAGATGACTTAAATAGCCATTAGACCAAAGACTATCATATATAAAGGATCCTTGGAGAATAAAAAAAGAGACATAACACAGACATATAGAGGTGTTCCAGGAAGAGGAATAAGCAAAACACTTCTATTAAGTCAATACGAGTCATCATCGTAGCATCCAAATCCCTCAAATAATCTACAGAAATCTACCTTTTGCAACTCTCCCTATTCCTATAGGGAAGCTACTCATTTATTATTTTTATGGAAAAACATAATCAATTTATACAAATTAATTTTTTTTATAAAAATGTATGTTTGATTTCTCAGTCGAGAGAGTCAAAAGTAATTTCAAACATATAAATTTGTTTTTTACATGTTTGGAAGATGAAGAAAAAGAAAATATATTGTGAGATTGTAGAAACCAAAAATAAGTCTGAAAGTCAACAAAAACGGCAAGATATACATGCCTTTTAGTTATGCCACAATGCATTTCTCTCAGACATTTTTAAGGGAAATGACTTTAATCCGCTCATCACTTTCACGAATCAAAACCATTGAAAGTGTTAAGTGAAAAATAAAAAAGAAGGGAAAACTAACACAATACTTATTGTGCTCCGTATAAATTTATGAAATACTCTGATGACATTTTTAACATTAGAGATATGTGCAGATGAATAGAAAAGCAATTAATATTAAGATTAAATATATAATTTTTGTCTTTTTCTTTCACATAATATTTATCATGATTCTTTAATTTTTTTTTAATAAAAAGAATAACTTCTATGATAAAAAGAATAATTTAACAATTTTGCAAAAGATAAAAGACTAAAATTAAAAATAAATATTTAAAACAAAATAGAAAAATAACTTCTATAATTTTGCAAAAGATAAAAGACTATGTTGTGAAAAAAACGATACCAAAAACAGAGTATAAACGGATTCTTGATTATCAAGAAATTCACAATGGTAAAGAAAAAAAGAAAACAATAAGAATTGGTTATAAATTGATATTTTTTACTTCTCTTTAAAACAAGATTACAAGTGTTACAAAATGACAAATAACCTCTCTCACCCTAATTAAGATTTGCAGTGTGTAATAATGAGAGATTAGTATGCTATTTATAAGAAAACCAACATATTAAACTAATGGACTTTTATACACACACCCATTACAAACTAACTTAGGAAACAAGCTAACTTAGGAAACAAACTAACTTAAACAATTGAACATAACAAACAAACCGACTTCGACATGCTAACAATCCTAACATTTCGACTACTGCATAGTTGAACATACTTCAACTACAACATTGCAGGTCTTCGATCCTAGCATGCAAACTAACTTTAACCTCATACTTAGATCTAGTCAAATTGTCGAACCAAAAAGTTACTCTTCGACAATATTAAAGTCTGATCCAATATCTCACAGACTAAAACTAAAAATAAATAACTAAAATAAAATAAAAATAATATATATGAAGAATGACTTATCTCCATAAATTATGCAATTTATTCATAAATTATGCAATTTATTTCTCTTTACATTCATGAGTTATTGACAGGATCTTTAATGAAGGGTGTTGGAATAATATAACAAGTGTGAGTAAGTGGTGAAATAGTTCCACATTGGATAAGAATGTGGAGACTTAAGCATATATAAGTGGGAGAACCCACTCACCTATAACCTTAAGGTTTTAGGTGGAGAAGTGGTGTGTCTCTCTCAAAGGTGCTTGTTCTTACACTATGCATCGATGCTCCTAGTATCTCTCCCAACATGGTATCATGAACCTTTGGTTCGAGAAAGAAATCGGAAGAAACTTGTATCGAAATTCGCCCAAGAAATAGTGCGGTACAAGTGGGGGAGCACTTAAAAATTGTTTAGCTTTAAATTTTTTTTTAGTTTTTTTTATTATTACCATTAGAGTCTTATGATGAGGCAACAATGGTTGCTTAAATATAAGAATAGAGTTTCATAAAACAATTTGAAAAGTTGAGAATTTAAGATTAAATATTATTATTTTTTAGCCAATTTAATTGAAATAATAATGTAAGGTGGTTGTCAATTGTAGTGCAAATTAACAATATAAATTGGTGGGGTCAAATATATATATTACTTATTTATAATTATCATTGGAACAAAATAATTGAAATTGTTATACAATGTAGCAATTTAAATCCACAAAATATGACACAAACAACCAAAAAATATTCTCCATACTCATATAAGACAACATTGTCTAATAGTCTCAAGATGTATTTATGAAACCTAAATTAAAAATAAACAAATGAGATGCAATCGGGTGTTACTGACAAAAATTTAATTTAATAGAAAATTCATTAAATGTTATAGAAAATACATCGTGCAAGGAGAAATTAACATGTCACTTTCAAAATTATATATGTTACCTCCTATTTTTCTAAATTTCAAAAATACCCCTGAATAAATTAGGGTTGATAAAGAATGAAATTTCTGGTACGTTTTTTCAAAAATAAAATTTTAAAATTTTGAAATATATTGAAATTTCTGGTACGGTAATCGAAATTTCTGGTATTGGACTGAAAATTTCGAAATTTTTTTTTGAAAATTTCAAAAAATTTAGAATTTTTTGAAATTTCCGATACACCTTCTAAATTTCCAATAAAAACTCAATTTTTTTGAAATTTAATGATTATTTACAAGAATATGATAGTAAAATCATACCCTTGGAGGGATAGCATGTATAACCTGTGAGAATGACATGTTAATTTCTCATCATGCAAGACATTAAGAATACTGCCCATTTTGGTTTTTAAGTTTGTTTATCAGTTTCTTATTCTCTCAACTATGGATATAAGGGTATTATAGAGCTGACACCATATGTTTATCAGTTTATCATAGTTTAAGTAAGAAAAGTTATAATATAAATCAATGGGTAGATTATAGTTGATGATCAAATTTGATCAAACATGTTTGTTTATGACTATAATCAAATCTCAAACTGAAATGGTTATGATAAAATGTAAAACAGTTCACATTGATATTTGTAAAAAAGAGCAAGTAACATATTTGAATCAGTTGAACTAATTTCTTGATATTGTCATTAACATTTAAGTGCTTATCCTTACATATATTGGTACAATTAAAGGGTCAAAACAAGTGATAGCACTACAAACTTGAGAATCTCAAGCCAAATAAGTACTTGACTTGACTCGCTTATAAAATATCACTTCAACATCGCAAAATTTCACCAAAATGCCAACTATATCTCTTCTTTTTCATACCTGCGACCAAGTAAAATTCCAATTGGACTGCTGTCAATATAGCTTGGTCTGGACTGCTTTCCTTATTGGAAGTGCTCCTTCTTTAAGAATTCTCATTCCCGATATTTATCCTGGCAGCTTAAACATAATGATAGCAATGATCCAACAGTGTGCTCTATGCTAATAAGTTATCCATCTTCAGGTATCTCATATGAAAAGAAAATCAATGATGATCATTTAAACAATAAATTTCATAGGTTAAATATTTGGAGTTAGTTGTCATAATTACTCTTGAAGTTATTCTAGCTTTGACACATCAATCTCTATGGAACTTGAATTCTCAACTCAGGCTTTTTTCAGTTACCTACGTAAATTGTCTATCTTTTCAAACTTTACAAAGCATAGACCCATATATGTTAGAAATTCACCAAAGTCTATGATGAATTTCTACCACAATGACAATTTAATTATGAGACAAACAAAGAAAAGAAACAAGACAAATAATTTATGCAGAGTTTCTCTCTGCTCACAAACTATAAAAACTTTGTTATTCACTTGCAACTGTAAATTCTGTGAATACAACTTGCTTGACTTGCTTACAAAAATAGGGGTTACTCTCTCTATTTATAACTGAGCTTTCACCCTAAGCCCAAAGCCCAAAATATCTTTTTGTTACTAAATCAAATCTAATTTATTCTAGACTTAAATCAAACTTATTTAAATCTAAAACAAATCAAATCTTTTCGATACATAGTTTCGACACACTGAATTACAATTTAACACACCACCTAATTCATTGTGTCTAAACTATCTATGTTCATCATGACTCTTAGTCTTCTGAATACTTCGACTTGCACTCCCTTCGTCATGATGTCTGCAATCTGATTCTCAGTTCTGCAGTGTTCCAAATTCATCTTCCCATCTGCTACCTACTCTCGAAGATAATGAAACCTCATTTCGATGTGCTTACTTCGACCATGTGCTATTGGGTTCTTCGCCAGATTGATAGCTGACATGTTGTCGATCTTCATGGTAATTGCTCCATGATCTTTCCCTGTTATCTCTTCGACCAAGTTCACCATCCAAGTTGCTTGACATGCACAAAGAGAAGCATCTATGTATTCTGCTTCGCATGATGATAATGCCACTACTGGTTCCTATCTTAAATTCCAAGAAACTGGTGCACCACCTAGCATAAACACATATCCTACTGTTGACTTTCGATCTTCAGCATCACTACACCAACTCGAATTAGTGTATCCCACTAACTTGCATTCTTTTCCTTTATCAGCTGCAGGAAACAAAACGCAATAATCGAAGGTTCCTTTGAGATACCTTAGTATCCTCTTCACTGCTGCTAGATGTGATACCTTTGGCTTCTGCATGAATCTACTTACCATACCTACAATGTATGCTAAGTCAGACCTTGTATGACAAAGGTATCTCAATGATCCAATAAGTCTTCTATATTGGGTTGGATCAACATCATCTTCATTTGCGTCTTTCGACAGTTGAGTCTTGATTTTGCAGGTGTCGAAGTTAGGTTGCATTCTTCCATCTTAAATCTCTTAAGAATTTCTCCTGCATATTGTTGTACCCCAAAATTTGCCCTCCCATATTCTTCAAGGTTTGCCAAGTCAAAGCTTCAAAATCTTCCCAAGGGTTGCACAGTTCAAGGGCCTCCTAAACAGTCAAAACTAGGGTTTTGGTTCTGACAAAGAAAATGAAGTTTCCAAGGGACCAATCAAGTCCCACATGCCTACAAACATGGTCAAGCATCCACATGCCAGGTTTCAAGACTTTCAGCACAAAATTGCACAGTCAAAAACCCTAATTGCACTACAGTCAACTGCAGGGGCAAAACGGTCATTTGACAGTCAAAAGTTCAAATTTTTGGTCAACATCTCATTTTGAAGCCACAAACATCATTTGATAAATTCTTGATCATGATTCTCAAAGCTTGGCTCAAAAAGTCTCAAGATGCAAAAGTTTCCATAGTTGGACAGTTGAAAAAGTCAACTGTAACTTGACAGGGCATAACTTCCACATGGATTATCAGAAAAATTCCATCCAAAGCTCATTTTGAAGAGAAAGACATTTACTACAACTCCTCTTCACACTTCAAGTCCAAGAAATGCTCTCACAAAAAGTTATCAATTTCAACATTATAGGTCATTTTCAAAAGTCAACAAAAAGGGACTTTAAGGCAAAGGCCATAACTTGAGATTGGTAAATCAAAATGACATGGGACCAAAGACATTGGTTAGAGGACTCAAAGACCTTTCCAAAATGTCCAAGAACATGTGCAAAGCTTAAAAATTGAGCAAGATATGCCTTGTGGAAGTTGGGAAATTTTTGGATATTTTGAAAAGTCAACATTGCTTCAAATGTCTTAAAATTGCTAATGGGCCTCTTTTTCTTCCAAGATTCATCATCCAAAACATGTGCACGACCATTTGGACCAAAGGGAAGTTTTTCATCATTTTTATTTTATTTATTTGAATTTTAATTGCTAATAATTCATTTAATTAATTAAAATATATGAAAAATACCAAAACTAGGTTTTCAAATCTTTTTGTGCAAGACAATCACTCATGATTCACTAAGGATTTCGTGCATATCAAAAAAGGAAAGAATTGGAGCAAATTGACATGATTCTTCATGAAGAAATATTGGAAAAGATTCTTAAGAATCAAATCTTGAAAATCATGAATGCAAAGGTTTTGGTTTGGTTTCTTTGACCTAAAACCTTCACACATATATACATAATGAAAACCTAATGCAAAGAACCCTGGAGGCTGCACCTAAGAACGAAAACGAAACTTGCCTTTTTCTCTAAATTTTTTGAAACTGCTTTCATAGTTGCAGGTTGTTTTAAAGCAGAATAATTGTTCCATTGCATTGCTAATACCTCCAGGAATCTCCTCCAATCAAAACCAGACCCCTGCACGCCAAGAACTGGTAGAACCCGGTCATACTTTTCATGGAAATATGCATGATCATGTTTAAATTTCTGGGCATTTTTCATACGTTTTAATTGTGGTTTTATACTAACATGGACCTTCTGATTCTTTTGACACTATTTAATTGAATTTTCATCGCCTGTATACAAAGCTACCATGAACATGCGTTAGGGTTTCAGGGGTTTAAAAAGAGGGTTTCCCTATTCTGGAGAAATTAGCCTACAAGACCAGGGCTATTAGAATCAGAAACTCACGACGGTTCAAATGGCATGCTCGCGCTCTTTTTATATACATCCAATGTCTAATCGCTATTTTATGATATTCCAGATTGTGGGGGTTTAAAACCCCCGCTAACCTTTTTCCTGTTTCAGGCTTAATTGAAGAAGAAGGTGAGGTGGCAAGGCGTAAGTGGTTCATTTGAATTTTCGCGCTAACTTTCCCACTAACTGTTGTTTTATATTATATTGTTCTTTAGTTACATAATAATCAAAACGCGTTGGTAGCTCCACTGGTCAAAGGACGTGTTGGTAACCCCTGGGACCTGGGTTCGAATCCCAGGTCCCCACCCCTTTCCATATTATTTTTCTAAACGCATTTCTGTGCAGTTTCACTATCAGGGTGCATCATACATCCACAATATCAAGCCTTCCACGTGCCTACTGAGATTAATCAAAAGGCCATAATTGGAAGAATATGATGGGCAGGAGTCAACGCATATGCATGCTACCCTGGAAAGTCAATAAGGCCAAGGATAATTGGGCCTGAATTGCTAAGATATGACCTCCAATTGGGACAGAAACCCCCCCAAGGTATTGTATTTTCTTTTTTCTCCTTATTTTATTTATTTCAATGATTCTCTTTTTTAATTAATTTAACTTATTTTCATAAAATATAAAAAAATAGTAAAAAACAGAAAATTCATAAAGAATCAAACTTTGTTTATTTAATTAATATATTTTTTTGTAAATAAAACTCATTAATTAACTTAGTTTTAAATTCTAGGATTAAACTTAATATTTTTCAATAAACCTAAAATTGGTAGAATTAGGGTTTTCATCAATTTTTATCCTTTTTCTTTTCTTTTCACTAATAATTAATTATTTATTTTTATAAATCAAATTGCCATTAATTAATTAATTTAATTTTAGGTTTAAATTTTAACATGTTTTTCTTAATAAATAAAAGTTGTAGAATTAGGGTTAATTGGTTAATTTCATTTAATTAAAATCATAAAAACCAAAATCTCAAAAATAATTTCCTTTTTTCTTTTTTTATTTCATTAATTTAATAATCATAATTTAATTTCATTAAAAAGGGTCCAACGCCCTCGCTTGCGATTTTTTTATTCTCTTCGCGCATTTTATTTATTCTTTCTTTTAAATATTAATGTAATTCTCCCAAAGCCTTGTAAACTCGGACATTTTATTTCTCGCACTTTATTTACTTTCTGTCAAATCGGGTCCTGGATTTAATTTGGCGATGTGGACCCGCGCCTTTGTAATAGCTTAGGAACTTTTAATTTCTCGCAATTTTTTAACTATTAATAAATGCATGCAAGAATGAATGACAAAAATAAAAACAAACGCGTAGATCACCTATGACATGACAAAAGACAAGAATATCTGAAAATGAAACACAAAATCACACACCACCCCTAGGGTACGCCTCACTGTTGCCTTGCCTCAAAAGGTGATCGTCGAGTAGAGGATGTCTTAGTAAGTCCTCATGATCCGGGAACCTGGCATGAGGGTAGCTTCTAAGGTGTCTTCCTATTGCTCTGGTGATCACCATGTCCCGAACCTTCGAATTGACCCGAACACCTCCAACGATTGTGCTACCTACCTCTCAATGGTGGGATGGCACTACTTTAAAGGACATTTACACAGACGAATTCCTTAGGGTAGGTAGACGACTCTAGATACTTGC
Organism: Vicia faba; assembly: GCA_948472305.1. Classification (NCBI taxonomy): domain Eukaryota; kingdom Viridiplantae; phylum Streptophyta; class Magnoliopsida; order Fabales; family Fabaceae; genus Vicia; species Vicia faba. Next base: position 975,426,790 of record OX451739.1, read on the forward strand.
TCTAATTTCAAAACAAATTCAAAATACTTTTCACACCGACACCTTTTCAAAAAAGCTTTCGAAAGCAATTTTTCAAACACTCTTGAGGACCGATACAAGAGTCGAACTGGAATTTTCAAAGGAACTTTTTAAAACCCACAGTTGAAAAGCAAACAAACCATTTTGAAAACACAAATGAGCAAGTATCTAAGAGCCCATGGATAACCATGGATAGAAAGGGTGCTAACACCTTCCCTTTCTATAATCTACCTCCCGAACCGAGAGCAATCTCTATAAGGAATTTTTCTGTGCTTTTGTCCTGTCCATGTTGGAGAAAATAAAAGACGGTGGCGACTCTTGCTTCCGCGACATTTCGCGAACCAGCGTTAAACAGTCAGTTCCAGATCCACCGATCACAGAACTGGCGACTCTGCTGGGGACTTAAACTTAAAGTGAGGTGTACCTTAGGGTTAGTTCATAACTGTGTTTTCAATTGTATTGATTTGCTTGCTTTAAATTGCGGGACTGTCTTGGGAGTTCTATAGATCCTAACCCGGATCTGGGGATACCTTCTTAGAAAGTAGCAACAAGGCTGTGAGGGAACTGTGCGGGGTATACCGACATGGTTGAAACAGTCTGCTACGTTGATGTGGCACTTTGGTGTGTACCGGTAACCCTTGAGTTCAGTCAAGGAGAGTACGGGGCCGCCGCGTGGTGTCGTGAAGCATCAACTGACCTTAGGAACCTTAATTGAACCATCTTGGCCTCTTTAGGGTAGTGAGATAACTGACTTTGGTGCAGTCCGAGGTTGGTTGATACTCGATGCTACACTCAATTGAGGGTTGCTTTCCTGGAATATTTCGGTCGCCAGTTCAGTGGCTAAATCGAAACGATGAACAATGAAAGCAATCCCGTGATATTGGGACCCTTAGAACCCGGTTGCTTCTAATAGGACAGGTTGAGCCCACCAACTTCAAGAGGGTAATACCCAGACCCCATGCTGGCCTGAACTCTAAGGGCTGTCTTGTGTGACTTGTGTGCCTTCGTACTTGACTATTTGCATACTTGTTATCTGACACATGAACCACTTGCAGGTTTTGTTTATAGTCCTTAATTGGGACTCCTAACAGGGTTTACCAAGTTTCTTGCAGGTTTTGTTTATAGTCCTTAATTGGGACTCATGACAGTTCTTACTTGAGTTGTTTGCAGGTTTTGGTTTGCAGTCCTTAATTGGGACTCATAACAGGGCTACTTACATTACCCCATGCATAGCATGACATCATAACATCATACCATTGCATACATACTAACCCGTTTCAAGGATCTCAAGGGGCTTGTGATGCAGGTCATGATGAACCAACTGTCCAGCAAGGGGCAAAGAGGATTTACTTTCCTCTAGCCAAAGTTGTCAGGGGCTATGACCCACTGGATATGGTGAGCCTTTGACCCTTGAGGAAGGACTCTCAACAACAGGAAGTTCCTTCAATCAAGCTACTGGGTCCCAACTCTAACAATCTTCTTGTCTACCCCGCGAGATCCTTGAAAACATTACATGCATGTCATACACATCATTGCACAACAGGTACCCTTGTTTCAGGTCACTTACCTCTCCCGCTGTTTATTTCAGCAATGGCTTCCCAACAAGATAACCAGGACCTTCTTGCTCAAGAGGCTCGGTTCGGAGAAATCCTCTTGAATCTATCCAAGGGGCAGGAGGAGCTAAGGACACTTCTCATGGAGAGTTTGGTCAGGAACCGCGCTGAGGACGAACGGCTGAAACATCTGCAAGCCGAGATGGATGCAATGAGAGCCCAGATGTTGGGGCAGGTGACCATCATTCAAAACTTATCTCAAAGACAAGATGAGCTCGGGGTTCTCGTCAACCAACTGCTTCGGGGTAACCAAATGGGGCAAACATCCAAGGTTGAAGGACCAGTCATCATTCCACCACCTGTGAGACAAGAAGATAAGGGGAGAGCTCCTCAAAGGGCTTCAGTGTCACGAATTCAGCGTCAACCTCACCAACTTCAGCCGGACAAGCCTAGGAGGCAATTCACCCAGCTCAACATGTCGCTGTTTCAAGCTTTACAGCGCCTGTTGAGGTTGAATCTGATCACATTAAGGGCTCATCCCCGGAACCCTAACACAGCATCTCCTGTCTATGATCCCAACAAAAGGTGTGCCTACCACTCTGCCAGTCCAGGACATGACACAAATGAGTGTTGGGCTCTGAAGAACAAAATCCAGGACCTGATTGATGAAGGAGCGTTGGAGTTCACCCAAGATGGTCAGGCTGAGTTTTTCTACCATCCCTCCAAGGCTCACAATTTGAAGTGACAAGCCCTGAGACGAAAAGACTTTTGTTCATTAGGATTTTCAATTTGTAATTTTCTTTTGTTCAAACATTTACTCATGTTAAACGCTGTTATTTCATTAATGCATCGCATATGTCTGTTTTGAAGAAATATATTCGTATACACTATATGCAAACGATTTTCATATTTTCTGATGATCAACTCTCAATAATTCTAAGCCTCTTGAGGGAGGATGACGAAAACGATACCACGATCTCTATAGTATGCTTTTGAACAGACCCCGCTGATGAGGTACAGGCATTGTTTCAATCCCTAAACACTGGAGTTATAAGGATGATAATCCCTCGTCAACCCCTCTGAGCCAAAGAAGTAGGAGTTTTTCTTTTCGAAAATTGAAACCCTTAATCATAACCTGGGGCAGGGTAGTTCTCTCAGTTGATCCAAGTGCACAACGAATAGCACCAAAGAGGTCAAAACAAAAACAAAAGACAGTGATGGTTCCGAATGACCATAAAAAACAGGCAGTCATTACCAAAAAAAAAAAAACTAAAGCCCATTAAGTCAAAACCTATGAGACTTATAAAACTGGGGCATCCCGCTGACTGTAATTCCAAAAGGGAAATAGCTCAGGCAAAAAAAAACAGGGATAACAAAATCAAAAAAGAAAGAGGTCCTACAAACTCTCAACAAACAAAAAAGAAATGACTGCCTATTCAAAATAAACTGTCAGAATCCGAACCATCACCGGAACATCAAAGCAAAGACTCAAACAAAGTCTAACGCACGATCAGCTGAGTTTAGGTTTGGAGAACATCACGAAGAGCGGGTGGGTACAAATAAAATTTGAGCCTTTATCCTTTGTTTCTTAAGCCGTGAGCCAGGCCACTTTATAACCCTCAAAAGTCCTAGCTGAAGCATGGGTTAGTTCGAAAGCATACTGTTACGAAAGGTATCCTGACTCCTTAAGGCTCGCGATAAAATAACGAGTTGACATCACGTTTTACAAACATTCACTTGTTTCATGAAAAAGAATGCATTTTCAAAATCTTCAAGACAGACATAAGCTTTGCATTTTTGATATAACATTGCTTGCATATGACTATTTGTTTGAACAGCAGGGAAATTCACACGATGAATACCTAATGAACAGAAGCACTTCCAATCAAGGGGCATGGCATAACTATTGTCCATCATATGGGGCATTCCAATCAAGATTCGGAGAATCTCTCAAAGGCCAAATAGCCTGGGGCAAATCTCCGCCTGAGTCACTTAGGGCATTCCAACAACGAATCTGGCCTGATCAAACACCTTCTGGTGGCATGACAAAACACTTCTAACAGGGGCAACTCCCTGCATTCTGAGAGCATGAACATAGTCGAAAAAGATACTACGCAAAATCAAAGACCCGCTAGGTTGACACACCTAGGCAAAAACAAGGGCTTCCCGGCGAACCAAAAGGGTTCGGGCAAAAATAAGGGATGAAAATAAAAATCTGTACACCCGGCAAGTCGAAAACCTGAAAGGGCGGCTTGGGCAAAAAAGGGTATCCCGGTGGACCGAAAACCCGAAAGGGCGGTCCAGGCAAAAATTAGGGATCAAAGCGTACGACTAGGTCCTGTCCTCCTGTCACCTGTCTACCAGAAGAAGGTTTGTCCATCAACAACTATCAGCACCTCACAGGTCTTCCTCTCCCACCTCAGAAAACAGGGGCAATAAAGAGTTGTCTGAGCGATCTAATTGTTCTGTCCTCCAAGGTACCAAGGTAGGTTCAGCTGAAGAACATAACCAGTACATCTTAGTTCCCCAGAGAGTGAGCCAGCAAGTCAGTGCACTCTCCCCAAGCAAAGCTACAATCAACCTTAAGGAAGTTGGGTATCCCCACAGATCTCAACATTCCCCAGCAGTATATACGTATTCTTAACAAGCATCCCCGGCAGTCTTGGTCTAAAGATTGTTCCCCGGCGGTATATCAAACATTCAATGGAGTCATTTCCCTGATACAGTACATTTCAAATCTTCCCCAGAAGAGTCCAATCCAATTTCCCCAGGAAAAGTTGGAATCCATCTCCCCAAGCAATAAGCTTATCCCCAGCAGATTCTGGAAGCTTATCCCGTAGAGCACGAACGCGTCCCCCGGCTTTATTCAAAGAGTTATTTCCTTACCAGGATATAACTGGGTTATCCTCAGCCAAAAGCCACGGAAAGAGCGTCCTCGACGAAGTCTTTTATCCCCAGCGAAGTCTATTAACGCTTCCAACACAGCAAGGGTATCCCCAGCAAGTTATTATCAATATTTCAACAAAGTACCTCTCTCCCCACAGAGTATGGTTTCCCAGCAAGATCATTAGAGTACTTTTCTCCCCGCAGAGTAATCCATTCGCCAAGTTCATTCCCCGACGAAGTTATCTTCTCCTACTGGTATTCTTGCAATCATCATCCCCCAGCGGAAGCAAAATCTATTCTCCAATATCAGCCCAGGAGTGACTTCCCGGCACCCGTCAAGGATTTATTTTCCTAAGACAGAAAGATACATTCATAAATCTCACATTTTCATACATCATTGTAGCATGCATATACGCATCATATCCTACAAATCTCATTTATATTGAGAACATCATTGTTTGATCTATATCATGCATTGCATATGACTGACCTTTACCTTTCAGGAAAATATTCAGTTAAAGTTCTCAGCTATATTTTAAGACCTAGACCGGTTCAGTTAAGTCGACCCTAAGATTTTTCTGTTTCTTATCCAGTCCAAGGCCTTCTCTGGTTCAGTCAGATCGACCCTAAGATCTCCCTGTTTCTTATCCAGTTGAAGACATCAAGACCTAGACCGGGTCAGTTAAATCGACCCTAAGATTTTTTCTGTTTCTTATCCAGTCCAAGGCCTTCTCTGGTTCAGTCAGATCGACCCTAAGATCTCCCTGTTTCTTATCCAGTTGAAGACATTTCAAGACCTAGACCGGTTCAGTCAGATCGACCCTAAGATCTCCCTGTTTCTTATCCAGTTGAAGATTTCAAGACCTAGACCGGTTCAGTTAAATCGACCCTAAGATTTCTCTGTTTCTTATCCAGTCCAAGGCCTTCTCTGGTTCAGTCAGATCGACCCTAAGATCTCCCTATTTCTTATCCAGTTGAAGATTTCAAGACCTAGACCGGTTCAGTTAAATCGACCCTAAGATTTTTCTGTTTCTTATCCAGTCCAAGGCCTTCTCTAGTCCAGCTAAATCGACCCCTAACAGATTTTCCTGATAAAGACTTAGTAGAAGATACCCAAGATTCTCTCAATGATTACTGTTGAGGTTGAAGTCGCCCAAGATTCTCTCAATGATTACTGTTGAGGTTGAAGTCGCCCAAGATTCTCTCAATGATTACTGTTGAGGTTGAAGTCGCCCAAGATTCTCTCAATGATTACTGTTGAGGTTGAAGTCGCCCAAGATTCTCTCAATGATTAATGTTGAGGTTGAAGTCGTCCAAGTTTCTCTCAGCGTTACTGTTGAGGTTGAAGTCACCCAAGATTCTCTCAGCGTTATTGTTGAGGTTGTAACCATCCCTGGTTCATTCATCACCTTTTGAAGCTCCAGATTCAGCTCCTGAAACCAGTCAGGACACCCCCACACAAAGAGTTTGAAGACCAGCTCCTGTAACAGGTCAGGTAATCCTTTTCTTTTGCAGGTACGCAAGTTCTCGCTAAGGAAACTCTTACGCGATCGACATCCAGATGGAATCTATAAGCCCATCCACCATCCATCATCTCTTAGCATGGCATCTATAAGCCCATCATCCTATCCATCAATCTCCAAATGGCATCTATAAGCCCATTCCCATCATCACACTGCTACTATGTGAGCGCAAATTTCTGGGCACTCTAGTGTTCAATCATCTTCCACCTTCGGATTACGAAAGGCACGTCAGCCAATCTGCATCCTCAGGTCTAAGAAGATTGAACAGGGGCAACTGTTGTACCCCAAAATTTTCCCTCCCATATTCTTCAAGGTTTGCCAAGTCAAAGCTTCAAAATCTTCCCAAGGGTTGCACAGTTCAAGGGCCTCTTAAACAGTCAAAACTAGGGTTTTGGTTCTGACAAAGAAAATGAAGTTTCCAAGGGACCAATCAAGTCCCACATGCCTACAAACATGGTCAAGCATCCACATGCCAGGTTTCAAGACTTTCAGCACAAAATTGCACAGTCAAAAACCCTAATTGCACTACAGTCAACTGCAGGGGCAAAACGGTCATTTGACAGTCAAAAGTTCAAATTTTTGGTCAACATCTCATTTTGAAGCCACAAACATCATTTGATAAATTCTTGATCATGATTCTCAAATCTTGGCTCAAAAAGTCTCAAGATGCAAAAGTTTCCATAGTTGGACAGTTGAAAAAGTCAACTGTAACTTGACAGGGCATAACTTCCACATGGATTATCAGAAAAATTCCATCCAAAGCTCATTTTGAAGAGAAAGACATTTACTACAACTCCTCTTCACACTTCAAGTCCAAGAAATGCTCTCACAAAAAGTTATCAATTTCAACATTATAGGTCATTTTCAAAAGTCAACAAAAAGGGACTTTAAGTCAAAGGCCATAACTTGAGATTGGTAAATCAAAATGACATGGGACCAAAGACATTGGTTAGAGGACTCAAAGACCTTTCCAAAATGTCCAAGAACATGTGCAAAGCTTAAAAATTGAGCAAGATATGCCTTGTGGAAGTTGGGAAATTTTTGGATATTTTGAAAAGTCAACATTGCTTCAAATGTCTTAAAATTGCTAATGGGCCTCTTTTTCTTCCAAGATTCATCATCCAAAACATGTGCACGACCATTTGGACCAAAGGGAAGTTTTTCATCATTTTTATTTTATTTATTTGAATTTTAATTGCTAATAATTCATTTAATTAATTAAAATATATGAAAAATACCAAAACTAGGTTTTCAAATCTTTTTGTGCAAGACAATCACTCATGATTCACTAAGGATTTCGTGCATATCAAAAAAGGAAAGAATTGGAGCAAATTGACATGATTCTTCATGAAGAAATATTGGAAAAGATTCTTAAGAATCAAATCTTGAAAATCATGAATGCAAAGGTTTTGGTTTGGTTTCTTTGACCTAAAACCTTCACACATATATACATAATGAAAACCTAATGCAAAGAACCCTGGAGGCTGCACCTAAGAACGAAAACGAAACTTGCCTTTTTCTCTAAAATTTTTGAAACTGCTTTCATAGTTGCAGGTTGTTTTAAAGCAGAATAATTGTTCCATTGCATTGCTAATACCTCCAGGAATCTCCTCCAATCAAAACCAGACCCCTGCACGCCAAGAACTGGTAGAACCCGGTCATACTTTTCATGGAAATATGCATGATCATGTTTAAATTTCTGGGCATTTTTCATACGTTTTAATTGTGGTTTTATACTAACATGGACCTTCTGATTCTTTTGACACTATTTAATTGAATTTTCATCGCCTGTATACAAAGCTACCATGAACATGCGTTAGGGTTTCAGGGGTTTAAAAAGAGGGTTTCCCTATTCTGGAGAAATTAGCCTACAAGACCAGGGCTATTAGAATCAGAAACTCACGACGGTTCAAATGGCATGCTCGCGCTCTTTTTATATACATCCAATGTCTAATCGCTATTTTATGATATTCCAGATTGTGGGGGTTTAAAACCCCCGCTAACCTTTTTCCTGTTTCAGGCTTAATTGAAGAAGAAGGTGAGGTGGCAAGGCGTAAGTGGTTCATTTGAATTTTCGCGCTAACTTTCCCACTAACTGTTATTTTATATTATATTGTTCTTTAGTTACATAATAATCAAAACGCGTTGGTAGCTCCACTGGTCAAAGGACGTGTTGGTAACCCCTGGGACCTGGGTTCGAATCCCAGGTCCCCACCCCTTTCCATATTATTTTTCTAAACGCGTTTCTGTGCAGTTTCACTATCAGGGTGCATCATACATCCACAATATCAAGCCTTCCACGTGCCTACTGAGATTAATCAAAGGGCCATAATTGGAAGAACATGATGGGCAGGAGTCAACGCATATGCATGCTACCCTGGAAAGTCAATAAGGCCAAGGATAATTGGGCCTGAATTGCTAAGATATGACCTCCAATTGGGACAGAAACCCCCCCAAGGTATTGTATTTTCTTTTTTCTCCTTATTTTATTTATTTCAATGATTCTCTTTTTTAATTAATTTAACTTATTTTCATAAAATATAAAAAAATAGTAAAAAACAGAAAAGTCATAAAGAATCAAACTTTGTTTATTTAATTAATATATTTTTTTGTAAATAAAACTCATTAATTAACTTAGTTTTAAATTCTAGGATTAAACTTAATATTTTTCAATAAACCTAAAATTGGTAGAATTAGGGTTTTCATCAATTTTTATCCTTTTTCTTTTCTTTTCACTAATAATTAATTATTTATTTTTATAAATCAAATTGCCATTAATTAATTAATTTAATTTTAGGTTTAAATTTTAACATGTTTTTCTTAATAAATAAAAGTTGTAGAATTAGGGTTAATTGGTTAATTTCATTTAATTAAAATCATAAAAACCAAAATCTCAAAAATAATTTCCTTTTTTCTTTTTTTATTTCATTAATTTAATAATCATAATTTAATTTCATTAAAAAGGGTCCAACGCCCTCGCTTGCGATTTTTTTATTCTCTTCGCGCATTTTATTTATTCTTTCTTTTAAATATTAATGTAATTCTCCCAAAGCCTTGTAAACTCGGACATTTTATTTCTCGCACTTTATTTACTTTCTGTCAAATCGGGTCCTGGATTTAATTTGGCGATGTGGACCCGCGCCTTTGTAATAGCTTAGGAACTTTTAATTTCTCGCAATTTTTTAACTATTAATAAATGCATGCAAGAATGAATGACAAAAATAAAAACAAACGCGTAGATCACCTATGACATGACAAAAGACAAGAATATCTGAAAATGAAACACAAAATCACACACCACCCCTAGGGTACGCCTCACTGTTGCCTTGCCTCAAAAGGTGATCGTCGAGTAGAGGATGTCTTAGTAAGTCCTCATGATCCGGGAACCTGGCATGAGGGTAGCTTCTAAGGTGTCTTCCTATTGCTCTGGTGATCACCATGTCCCGAACCTTCGAATTGACCCGAACACCTCCAACGGTTGTGCTACCTACCTCTCAATGGTGGGATGGCACTACTTTAAAGGACATTTACACAGACGAATTCCTTAGGGTAGGTAGACGACTCTAGATACTTGCTCTAATTTCAAAACAAATTCAAAATACTTTTCACACCGACACCTTTTCAAAAAAGCTTTCGAAAGCAATTTTTCAAACACTCTTGAGGACCGATACAAGAGTCGAACTGGAATTTTCAAAGGAACTTTTTAAAACCCACAGTTGAAAAGCAAACAAACCATTTTGAAAACACAAATGAGCAAGTATCTAAGAGCCCATGGATAACCATGGATAGAAAGGGTGCTAACACCTTCCCTTTCTATAATCTACCTCCCGAACCGAGAGCAATCTCTATAAGGAATTTTTCTGTGCTTTTGTCCTGTCCATGTTGGAGAAAATAAAAGACGGTGGCGACTCTTGCTTCCGCGACATTTCGCGAACCAGCGTTAAACAGTCAGTTCCAGATCCACCGATCACACATATCTTTTTTGATGCATCATCAAACCTCTATTGCTCTTGTAGAATTCGATTCCAAGGAAATATGAAATCTCACCCAAATCAGACATTTCGAAATTCTTGCTGAGATCACCTTTGAAGTCTTCGATCTCACTCTTGCAGCTACCTATTATCAACAAATCATCTACATAGAGACATAGTATAAGCAATTTACTCTTGATTCTTCTTACATATACTCCATGTTCAGTTGTGCACTTCACAAATTCCTTCTCCCTTAGGAAACTGTCAATTTTATTATTCCAAGCTCTTGGAGCTTGTTTCAATCCATACAGGGCTTTATGCAGCCTATACACCTTTCTTTCTTCGTCATGTTTCACAAACCCAACTGGTTGTTTACATAAATTTCTTCTTCTAAGAGTCCATTTAGGAATGCACACTTCACGTCCATCTGACATATATGCCAACTCTTTATTTCTGCTAGACCAACAACCAACCTGATTGTTTCGATCCTAGCAACAGGTGTAAAAACTTCATCGAAGTCTATTCCTTCTTTCTGTAGAAATCCTTTCGCCACAAGTCTTGTTTGTGTCGAGTTACTTCACCTTTCGAATTCGTTTTCACTTTGTATACCCACTTGACATCAATTGCCTTCTTGCCTTGAGGCAATTCGATAAGTGACCAAGTGTTGTTGTCTTCGATAGACTTTACTTCTCCGTTCATTGCTTTCACCCACTTCGAATCCTTTAATGCTTCAGATGCATTAACAGGTTCGACATCTGCATAGAAAGCATAATTTACCAGCTCACCTTCATTATCTATTACATCATCTGATGTAATCACACAATCTTGCAATCTTGCAGGCATGCGTCTTGTTCTTTGAGGCCTGCTTCTACTTGGTATATCTGTTGGTTCCTCTTGTCGAACTTCTCTTTCGAATTGAGTTTCTGGCTCTTCAAGAAGGATTCCCAGTGAATCTTTCTTGACATTTTCAGTCCAATCCCATTCTTTAAAGTCATATATGATCATGTCTCTGCTGATCGCAATCTGCTTTTTCACTAGATCGAACAACTTGTAGCCTCCTGTCGAATGATATCCAACTAGAATCATTTGACTTGACTTGTCATCAAGTGCAATAGATCCAAATACCTTCAGATGACTCAAGCTAGGTTTCACACCAGACCAACATTCTTCTGGAGTAATTCCTTCTAGCTTATTTGTAGGACATCTGTTCAAAATGTATGTTGCAGTCGAAACAGTTTCACCCCAAAACTCTTCAGGTAAATTCTTGCCTTTCAACATACTTCTCACCATATTCATGATGGTTCGATTCTTCCTTTCTGCAATTCCATTTTGTTGTGGAGTATAGGGTGACACCACCTCATGCACAATCCCTTCCTTTTCACATAGCCTGTTGAAGCCTTTCGACACATATTCTCCACCACCATCAGTTCTCAAAACTTTGAGATTTCGACCACTCTGTCTTTCGACCATAGACTTAAACTTGGAAAATACTTTGATCACTTCACTTTTCTTCTTGATCAGATAAGTCTGCAGCTTTCAACTGAAATCATCTATGAATGTAACAAAGTATTTGTTACCTCCCATCGAATCTACCTGGATTGGTCCACATACATCAGAGTATATAACTTCAAGAATAGCCTTCGATCTGCTTCCTGCATCCTTGCTGAAGCTATTCTTGTGTTGCTTCGCCTGCACACATTCCTCACATACTTCGTTTGGAATGTCAATTTCAGGAAATCCTGAAACCATATTTCTTCTCTTCAAATCTCTGATGTCTCTGAAGTTGAGATGGCCTAGTCTATAATGCCATATCCATTCATCTCTGCTAGCTGCAGTCGAAAGGCACTTGTGCTCCATCACATTTAGTTCAATCTTGAAGGTTCGATTCTGAGACATAGGAGCCTTCAAGATTAATCTCCCATTTGCATCAACGACTCTCATTATCTTCTCTTTGATTGACACTTTATAATTCTTTTCGACCAACTGCCCTATACTGAGCAAATTGCTCTTCATGCCTGGTATGTACAACACATTGGAAATTACTGACCTCTTTCCATCTTTCCTCATAATCATAACATCACCAATACCTTCAGCTTCTAGGATATTGTCATTTGCAAATTTTACCATATTTTTCATTGAGGGCTTTATATTGACAAACCACTTTTTCCTTCCAGACATATGTGATGAACATCTTGAATCCAAGTACCATTGGTCCTTGAATCTATCTTCATCTTTTGTTGTGACCATCAGCATCATCTCTTCTTCTTCTTCTTCTTCATGTTTTGCAAGCTTTGCATCACTTTCTTGATTCTTTCGTTTTTCTGGACAATCACTCAAATAGTGACCATACTTCTGACAATTGTAACATTGAATGTGACTCATATCAGGTTTTCGACCACCACCTCTTCCTCTATTTGCAACACCACCTCTTTGGTTGCCTTGGTATGGCCTTCTTTTATTCGACATGTTTCCTTCGATCTGGTTTACTCTACCATTCGATTTGTTGTAGCCACCTCTACCTCTGTCGAAACATTTTCCTTTGCCTTTGGTCTCTTTTGCTGAATGTGCCTGCAGGGCCACATCACTCTTCGATTTTCCTATAGCTCTTTCGTTCATTCTTTGGTCATGAGATTCAAGTGTCCCTTGAAGCTCTTCCTTTGTCAATTTCGACAAGTCTTTCCCCTCTTCTATCGCTACCACTATGTGGTCTAACTTAGGGGCTAAAGATCTTAAAATCTTTGAAACAACAGCTCTTGTTGTTAACGTTTCCCCACATATCTTGATTTGATTTACTAGTTTTGTAACTCTAGTGAAGAAATCAGATATGCTTTCAATGTCTTCCATCTGAAGTAGTTCGTACGTCCTTTTGTGAGTTTGTAACCTCACTTCTTTCACCTTCTCAGCGCCTCCAAAAGACTTCTCAAGGATCTCCCAAGCTTCTTTTGTAGATTCTGAATCACTAACCTTTTCGAAATTGTCTGGGCTGACACATTGATGAACTATAAATAATGCTTTATAACTCAGCTTCTCAGATTCTGTGTATTTCTTCTTTTCTTCTTCTGAAGCGTTTTCTCCAAGCGCTTCGACTCCATCTTTTACAAGGTCCCAAAGACCTTGACACCTGAATAAGACTTTCATCTGTTTGCACCAATTCTCATAGTTGTTAACTTTCAGAATTGGTAGCGTTGCTGGATAGTTTTCATTCCCATAACTTGTCATCGTGAATTCTTCAATCGTTCTTGATTGACACTAACCTCGAATCGATTAACCGAGCTCTTGATACCAGATGTTGGAAATCCACCAAAGTCTATGATGAATTTCTACCACAATGACAATTTAATTATGAGACAAACAAAGAAAAGAAGACAAGACAAATAATTTCTGCAGAGTTTCTCTCTGCTCACAAACTGTGAAAACTTTGTTATTCACTTGCAACTGCAAGTTCTGTGAATGCAAATTGCTTGACTTGCTTACAAAAATAGGGGTTACTCCCTCTATTTATAACTGAGCTTACACCCTAAGCCCAAAGCCCAAAATATCTTTTTGTTACTAAATCAAATCTAATTTATTCTAGACTTAAATCAAATCTATTTAAATCTAAAACAAATCAAATCTTTTCGACACATAGTTTCGACACACTGAATTACAATTTAACAATATAGATATACTGCATCATTCTCTAAAATCATTTTTAATTTTATTTTATATAATCAATCTATACAAATTAATTTTTTATTTTTATAAAAAATGTATGTTTGATTTCTCGGTAGAGAGATTCAAAAGTAATTTCAAACATATAAATTTGTTTTTGACATGTTTGGATGATGAAGAAAAAGAAAATATATTTTGAGATTGTAGAAAATAAAAATCAATCTGAAAGTCGACGAAAACAACATAGCCACAAGATATGCATGTCTTTTAGTTATGCTACAGTGCATTCCTCTCGAACATTTTTAGGGAAAATGACCTTCCTCTGCTCATCACTCTCACGAATCAAAACCATTGAAAATGTTATGTGAAGAATAAAAAAGAAGGGAAAGCAAACACAATACTTGAAGTTGGAAGAAAGAAGGGGAACCTAGAGGAGATGAAGGGATTTCAATGTGTGAAGCGAATACGCAAAGAATTGTAAGTGTGGGAAGAGGGAAAACTGATTGTGAAAAGTTTGTAGGAAGAGATAGCGAAATGTTTTAGAGAGAAGAACTTTTATTTAAAGTATGGCGTTGGATATCTGAAAGCCCCTTTAGGAAGAAGCTAAAAGGCCTAGTGATTTGCTGTAATGATGGCAATAGGAGTTCCAATAAAAAACAATCATGAAACATTAAGTCACTTCCTGGAGTGTTGTAGATAAAGAGTCTGTTGGTGGACATAAAGATCAGACAAGGCAGATTTATGAAATAACATGATTTCGTATAATTTCCTGATTTGGATGACTTCTCCCTTAAGCATCGCATCCCATTGAGCCTCGTGCTTGAGGATGTGTACATCCCGGGAAATTGTAATGGTTGAATTACTTTGATGACTTCTCCCTTAAGCATCTCGTCTCATTCGACTTTATACTCGAGGGATTGTGTACATCTCAAAAAATTGCAATGCTCAACTTGCCCAACCATATGTACAACCTGGGAAATTGCAATGGTCGACATGCCCAACCATATGTACATCCTGGAAAATTGCAATGGCCGGCCTGCCCAATGTTTACCTTGAAATTTGGTAAACAAGTGTTAGTCTTCCAATTTCTAATGACTTTGTTTACTTGCAGGATCGACTAGATTGATCCTAGGACATAAGTGTATATTTTATGATTTCTATGTTTTCTGGATGTCAATCTCTTCGATAGAGATTGTTATTTCAAAGACAGTAATAAAATGTTTTAAAGTAAAAATAGGAATGTAAAGCAATTGTGACTCAAACTTAAAGAGAATATAAAGGACTTCAATTGACAAGGAATAACATTGAATATAAAATTGGTGCTTCATATGTACATTCTCAGTAACTCGTTTCTCGAACACTTGATAATTTGAGTTATTATGACTAATTTGTACAAAGAAGTGAACATACAGAAATCTAAACTAAAGACTCATATTTATACAAATCCTAAATGAACAATCTTCTTATCAGAGAATGACATGTTCTCGCTTTCATGTATTCAAACCTTCAAAGGCCTCCACGTGCCCCTTTTTAAAAGGAACAAGTAAGCTTCAAAATTCAAATATTAAGCTTTACTTCAAATCTTTTCTTCAAACCCACCTTAAACATCTTTTGAATATGGGTGTAGCTGTAGAAATGTTGAAACAAAGCCATTGGATTGACTTGACTCGCACAGATCAAAATAAAAATTGTCACCGCGCTTTATTATTTTCAAAAGAATGGGAAAAGAGAAAATAACCCAAAAAGAGGGGGAAAGAATCTAAATTCGGGAGTTAATTATGCAAAGGGAAGGTATTAGTACCCTAAACATCTACGGTACTCCTCATGAACCTCTTTGAAAATCTGTGTATTTTGGTTATAAGAGTTGTAAAAAAATAGATGGTGGAGATGAGAAAAGAAGTATTTTTTTAATAATTTTTCCACCCGCCGAGGTTGCAAAGCTTTAGTGTCTACGTACCACCTTCCGTGCAATAGGGGATCAGGGTACTCGTAGTTCACCCTTAAAAAAATTTAAAACGCAAGTGTGTTGGTTAATTTTAAGAGACGAGACATCATCGTCTTATCCGAGTGGAAAAACATACTTACTACCCACGATTATGAGAAAAGAGAATTTGCATCATCTCAAAGTGGTGGATATAGCTTAGATTTTAAAATCAACAAAGCCTCACTCGACACACAAGTAGAAAATATCTCACTTCACTACATATCATAGAAGTATAGTAGCTCGCATCACTACAAGGATTGACAAGAGTATGATTTTTTGAGAAAATTTTAAAGTAAAATACCAAAGTGGCAAAAATAGTTTGAATGAGATTGATTACCTTTTAGTCTTCTCACAAAAATGCCAAATTATTGTTAAATTGTTTAAAGTTTGATTAAGAAAATGTTTTTGAAAATGCATGGATCTAAGTCCAAGTTTATTACGAAAGCGGTTCAAGTTTAAAAACAAGAAGAGTTTTCAAAAGGAGGGAGAAGATTTTTTGAAATTAAAGAAGATGGGAGGAGATGAAGGGACTATCCTAAAGCATAAGGTAAAAGCTAGGGAAAAGAATCGTCTAACCAACAAGAAGCCAATACTTGAGACAATGAGTCAATGTAGATTTCCCATCCTTTGGATTTGAAACCAAATAAGCAAAGATAATAAACACCTTAAGAAAACCAAGCTTCAATTGCATTAATTCTTCACAAAAATTGGGCAGAGTAACGGTTGTATACAGATGAATTCCCGATCACAGACAAAACATGTAATTACAATAACCTGCGCACAAAGCAAACAAACAACTCAATGTCTTGGGGTAAACCCCAATAACTCGAGACAAAATAAAATTTGAGGTCACAAGGTCTCAATATGGATCAAGTTATCTAATCCTAAGTCCAAGAAGTCCATCACTCCATAATGCCAAAGATAGTAACCAAATAGTCCAAGTAACATTAAAACTTTTTATTGTTCAAGTTGATTATTAGGTATCTTTAAAAAGAAACAAAAAGCTCAAGTGAGAAAAATAAAATGAGATAAAGATAAATTCTCAAGTGAGCAAAGATGAAAATAACATGAAATGTAAATGCTAAAATAAAGGTGCTTAAAGTAAAGCATAAAGTAAAGGCACACAATAAAGTCAATTGTTAGAAATTAGAGGTTAGTTGAATGGCCATCTTGAAGCTTGAATTTGAAACTCATTAGAGAATTGATAAAACCAAAGCCTCTCAAAAACAAGTCTCATTTACTTTTTGTGAAGTATATAATTTATTTGAAATTCTCAAAGCAACCATAAATGATCAATGATGTTTAATTGATTCACTTTGACCAAAGCTTATGAAGATTCATTAGAGGATTGATAAGACCAAAGCCTCCTAACAATGAATCTCAAGGTTATTGAATCAAAGGATTAAAATTAACATACTTGAGCTTACAAATATGAGTTTGGGCCGCGAATGATCATTTCTCGAATCGGAATAAAATTTAGCGATATGTTAAGCAATCGTAAGTGGACTTATATAAAAAGTCGCACCTATTTTGAGGCCGGTCAATAGCAATTTATGTGTCATATATTTGAAGATATGATATGTATATCATCCTCTAACAACATGTGACACAATAAGAAGAGGATAAGATGAAGAGGGATTGGATAAGAATTAAACTACATTTGAAGCAAAAATTTAATTAAACCATCATTAAAATCATCCATCCATTTTGGTGGAGTTAAACTCAACACCCAAGATCTAATGATGTTAATAAAGCTCATGATCAAAATCTCATAGTTCAAGATCAGCTAGAATATATACAAAAATAAAATTGTATTTAAAAATAAAGAAAAGATTTTTTTAAAAATAGTTTTAAATGAAAATAAAAGGGAAAAATAATAACTATATTCGAAGCAATCAAGAAAAATTTAATGAGACCATAGAAAAATCAGAAATGAGCTCAAACATATTTATAAAATTTTTGGTAATTTTCTTAAAATCAGAAACTATTTTTAAATTAAAAGAAATAGGAAAAATAAACCAAAAATTATGAAAAATAATAAAGTCAGAAATAAAAATAAAATGAGGTCACCAATATTTGTCAAGAGGTCATTGGATCCTTCCATATTTTTTTTCTTCAGAATTTAAAAATTAAGAAAATTATTTTTAAACATTTAAAACAATTCAAATAAAGTGAAAAAATATAAAAAATGTCAAAACACAAAATAACATTTTGAAAAAATAATAATCAGAAAGAGAAAAATTAAAAGCATTTTTAAGAATTGTTTTAGATTTTTTGAAGTTAAAATATATTTTTTATGAATTTTTGAAGTTTAAAACAAATAAAATATAAAATCAGAAAATAAAATAAAAACCAAAAAGATGTAGACCATTGGATAAATGTCAAAACACGTTAGTGATCAAACCCAAGGGATCAACGCGCTGTGCATATCATGGACATTAGTTTATAAAGCACTAAATCAATTATTAAAATCAAAATTAAAAAAAAAACAAATGGCACGATATAATTGGTTGAGAGATGACACGTTGGTCATCTTCAACCTCCAGCCACGCGAATTGCAGGTCTCTAAAATGGAAAAATTAGAGCTCGAGACCGGTACCATTCGCTTCGTCTCTTCAAGACGATTCCAATGGTACCCTCGCAAAAAAATTATGTAAGGTGTAGCTCAATCGTTTTGGAAGGAAAGATTTAAAAGGGGATTTGAAAATTCATGACCAAAACTCACTACCAGTTGAAAAGAAATGTTGCGACTAGGATCAGAATGATCAGAGCTTCAATACAATACCAAAGTTTTAGAGAATTGATAAAGGAATCTACCTATTGAAGTTCAAACTCAGAGCTCTGAAACTTGACTTGAATAGAACGATTTAGGAAGTCTTAGAGCTTGGTTCTTCTTCTGTTATCTTCAGTGAAGTTCAAAGATGAAGAATTGACAAAGAAAATGGATTGAGGAAAGCTAGAAAACCAAATTCGAAGTTGCAGAAAAGTGGCTTCAAGAGAAAGTTTGATAGGATGATTCTGGCTCTCTAAGCTTGAGAAAATGAATGAGGTATGACCCACTATTTATAGGGAAACTAATGGAATGCTTAAGTGTGTGAAATGATGAAGTTTGGAGGGAAATCGTGTGAAGTTGCAAACATGAAAAGTGTGACTTCTATTTTGCTTAAAACTTAACCAAACCTTGTGTTTCAATGTGCTAATCATTTCTAGAAGTTCATTAAACATGATTAGAAGTAAAAACACGCAAAAAAATTGTGTTTAGAGGCCAAATCAAGGATTTCAAATTCTGACTTTGGAGAAAACTTTAGTTTCAAGGTACCATCTTTGAATCAATGGTGTGCACGATTTAGGGAACCTTAGGACTTAATTCTTGATGCATTGGAAAGATGAGATCATAAAATTTACAATATGCAAAGAATGGAATCAAATGGATGCTTGAGTTGAAAGTTATGATGAGTCAAAGTTGAGAAAAAGATGTTGACTTTTTGTACTTAGAAAAATTCTAAGTTTTTTTCTTCAAAATGACCTATAATGTTTTGCATCCAAACATGGCCTTCCATTTAAAATTTGCTCTTGACCAGAAAATATGGCATGAAGTAGACCTCTTGAAAGACATTTTGAGACTTTAACCATTTAAAAAATCCAAAAATTAAGAAAGTTATAACTTGGTGAAGTTGGTGAAAACTCATGAGATGACCTATAATATTTTGCATCCTTAGGGAATCTTCCATCCATTTACAAGCTTAGAACATAAAAGAAGAGTTGAAGTTCACATATTTAATATCATTGTGGAAAAAGAGTGGGCTTAAGGAGATAAAAATTGACCAAGTTGTAATCTTTTGAAGTCACATAAGGGATTTTGATGGCATATCTAGAGGACTTGTAATCTTTCTTCATCATTAGGTATCCTCCATACACAATTTTCTTGAAACTTTTGAAGTGATTTATTAATATCCCTTTAAAGAGAAGAATATTTTTGGAATCAATCAAAAATACCAAAGGATGAGCAAGATATAGCCTTTAGAATTTCAAAACCCTAACTCCTAGAGCAACAAAATGCCTTGGAAAACCCTTTCAATTTTGACAAAACTTCTTGCACAAATACTTTTGTCATGTAAATAGAAGTTGTTGAGGATGATAATGAGAAACCATGGAAACCATAACCACTTCCAAATATTGAGAATTGAGGGAGATATGCACTTGTTATCAAGAAATCAAAGACTTGTCCAATTAGGTCAAACTTCTCCAATAAACCCTTGCATCTTTGGACTATCTTGGACAACTCGAGGCATGATGGATCATAATAGGCTTTGTCATGATATTACTTCAAAACATATTCAATGATGAAGCTTGAATCTCAATGAAGCTTTGTTGAAGAAGGCATGGAAATAAACTCATGAACTTATAAATCAACTTGATGGAATGTGTTGTACTTTCACCTATAATATCATCAATTAGGGAAAACATTCATTGTATTTATTAGTTAAAATATAATCAATAAGAAACATATATGATCACAAAATACAAGTCAAGGTGCTTGGTGAAGAACCAAACCCTAGTGTGATCTTGTTGTGATTGAGTTGATATGATATGATAGAGGAATCTTAGGGGGAAAATTGGGGTACAACAGCTGCCCTTATTTAAGTTTCTTCTATTCGGAGATGTGAAGGTTAAAATATTTGTGCCGACGCAATTGAAGATACTTAAATATAAAACAAGCCCTATTTTTGCCCCTAAGATGCCATGCAATGCTTATGATTATGAATGCAAATGAACAAATACAAAAATGACACAAGACACCACTGGGAATGTAGCAAATAAAAACAGGGATCAAAAGAAAAACCCGACCAGGAAAATAAATCATTGGTGAACAAGAGACCCAACTATATTGGGGTAAATCCCAAAGAGGAGATAAGGCGTCATCAACTCAAAGATTGAGGAGAAAAAGTAAAGGATAACCATGACCGACAGATGATTGTGAACTATCCACTCACTGAGGAGATACCAAAAAAAAGCAACGTCGACCTACCGGGGAAATAAATGGTAAGATAGTACTGGTAGATACCAATATTAGGGTAGGTAATAGATAATTAGCACCCGTATTCACGACTGGGAACAAAAGAACTTCTTCAGAGTAATGCGAATCTCAACGATGAACTATCTCCCATATTGACGAGACTACCATCCATCGGAAAAATATCTCAACAATAAACTATCACCCATAATGACAAGACTACCATCCATTGGAGTATCAAATCTCAACAACGAACTAACTTCCATAATGACAAGGCTACCATTCATTGGAGTAACAAATATCAACAACGAACTACCTTCCATAATGACAAGGCTACCATTCATTGGTGTATTAAATCTCAACATCGAACTACCTTCCATAATGACAAGGATACCATTCATTGGAGTAATGAATCTCAACAACAAACTACCTTCCATAATGATAAGGCTACCATTCATTAGAGTAAGAAATCTCAACAACGAACTACCTTCCTTAATGACAAGGCTACCATTCATTGGAGTAACAAATCTCAACAACGAACTACCTTCCATAATGACAAGGCTACAATTCATTGAAGTAACAAATCTCAGCAACAAACTACCTTCCATAATGACAAGGCTACCATTCATTAGAGTAAAAAATCTTAGCAACGAACTACCTTCCATAATGACAAGGCTACCATTCATTGGAGTAACAAATCTCAGCAACGAACTACCTTCCATAATGATAAGGCTACCATTCATTGGAGTAACAAATCTCAGCAACGAACTACCTTCCATAATGACAAGGCTACCATTCATTGGAGTAAAAAATCTCAGCAACGAACTACCTTCCATAATGACAAGGCTACCATTCATTGGAGTAACAAATCTCAGCAACAGACTACCTTCCATAATGATAAGGCTACCATTCATTGGAGTAACATATCTGAATCTTCTCTGGGAACTGATAGACTTACTGGGGAAGTATAGGTTGCTCAAATAAAGAGACCTGCCACTTGCTGTTACAAGAAGGAATTGCAATAATAATTTCCTGGGGAAAGAAATAGTTCTTCCTGGGGAAATGTCAATATATTCCTGCTGAGGAGATAAAGTCTTCTCGTGGAAAAATAAATGCACATTCTCAAACCAGGGCTTAAAGCTTGTAGAAATTAAAATAATAATATTGTTGGGGACCATAGATTTAATCCATAAATAAACTGGAATGAATCAGTCAACCAAAATAACACCTCATGAGAAATAAACTCAAGAGGGAACCACTTTCTATCTAGAAAAAGAGCTGTACAGGAAGACTAAAGCAAAAATATTCCACGAGGGATAACTCAGTGGGGATATTGAAAGAATATACACTTTCTATCTAAGGTTGACATTCTATTGGAGAGAGGATAACACAACTCTGCAAAATAGGGTAATATGCCAACAAGATATTAATGAATGTAAACGAGCAATGATTTGCTAAATTTAACTATGCATGATGTATGTATGAACGTATGAATATTATCGTGTATATGCTGCCAAAGCAGACATATAACACTGGATATAACCAGACAAAACTAACTTGGGTAAAGTCAATACTCAGCTAAGTCACATCCAAGATGAAAATTTCATAAGAAAGTAAGCACCAACTGAGTAAACATATTCCTATTTCACGACTTAACTTCAATGGGAAGGAACATAATCTGAAAATAATCAAATCATAACAATAAATCAGTACAAATACAGGGATATAACATCCTCCTCCAAGCTTCACCGAGGAATATCACACAGATTTCAATGGGGAAAACAAATGTTTCTATGTCTGTATTTCTACTGGGGATTGCAATATTGATTTCAATAGGGTATATGAAAACCACATCATTGAGATACCAACTGAAGACTTTGTACTGATTTCATTTGGGAGGGCAACACTACATCGTCGAGGGGAACCCAAGATACATTCTTCAATACTGAGAATGATGATTACACCAACTTCTCTGGGGAGAAATTATGAAACCTCATGGGGGGTAGCAATTTTCAGAGAGACATGTTATCTCGACTTTTCTTGGAGATTTAAGAAGTCAAACAATACAGCAAGAAATCAAAATTATGGGGATTTTAAATCAAACCCAACACTTGGCGGGAGACAACCCAAAAAGTTGACAATTGTTTCAACACTTCTTAGAGAAGATATTGCCCTTGTATGGTTTCCTGGGAAACAAATAACAATCATAATGCTAACACTGCAAAGGCTGATGTTTTGCAAATGAGTCCATCTTAGCACACAAAGGGGAAGAGACTTTCGTCATGTGATTGAAGACCTTACTGGGGAATATGGGATAAAGACTTCATACCATGCAAACCCGAAATTAAAACGAACCCAAACCTAACTGGGGAAAACAGGATCACAAACCCAACACCGCACTACACATCAATTGGTATCATCTTCAATTATCTGAGAAGCACAAGAAGGTCATACTCATACCAGCAAAAGTGACCTGGAGGCCTTCCTGGGGAATTCATACTTCCAAAATTTCAGAGTTCGTCCATCCTTGGAGTCACTATTTTTGTTCTCCTTTAGTCACAAAATCTAAAGCCAGAAGTAATTTGTAAATTCTTTTCAAAAAATAATTTTGTTATTTAATCTGTTTGCTTCGAAAATTACTATCAATAATAAATGGAGTCTTTGTAAGTAGAATAAAATAAGAATTACGAAGAATAGGATAAAAGCTCAAACTTTATTAATAAAATGTTAGTCTGCGAATGGCGAGACTCCATAGATGATTACAAAGTTTGGAAAATGGTAATATATATTGAAAAAGATACATTGAAATAAAATGACCACTATTCTCCCTAACAAGTTTGAATTCCTGAGCAGCGACTTCGGTTGAAGAGTGGTGAGGATCCAAGAAGATTGTTGCTTCAATGATCAAGTCTTGTCTGATGCAGTTACTTGCCAGGAAATCCCTACCTTTTGCCTAGATTGCCCTTGCGGGATTTCAACCTACCAGGAAAAACTTATTATGTTTATGTTTCTAATTTTTGCCTAGACCGCCCTTTTAGGTTTTTGGCCTACCGAGACGCTCCTTTTTACCTAAGCCGCCCTTTTGGGTTTTCGTCTTAGTGAGATGTTCTTTTATCTATTTAGGCGAAGTATTTCTTGACTACATCAGTATTCAAAGGACGTGGGAACTCCTCGACATCCATTGTTTCAAGAATCAATGCACCGCCAGAGATGGCCTTCTTGACAACATATGGGCCTTCAAAATTGGGAGTCCACTTTCCCTTAGAATTAGAGTTAAAATACATGATCTTCCTGAGCACGAGGTCTCCTTCTATGAATTAACGAGGTTTGACCTTCTTATCAAAATCTTTCTTCATTCTCTTCTGGTATAATTGACCATGACACAAGTTCGTCATTCTCTTCTCTTCAATCAAATTCAACTAGTCAAACCTATTTTGGACCCATTCAGCCTATGACAACTTGGTTTCTATTATCACGCGTAAAGAGGGAATCTCCACCTCAAAGGGGAGCACTGCTTCTATGCCGTGTACAAGAGAGAACGGGGTTGCCCCTGTTGAAGTGCGGACAGGTGTTCGATACCCATGTAGAGCAAAAGGGAGCATCTCATACCAATCTTTATAAGTAACAACCATTTTCTGGATGATCTTCTTGATGTTCTTATTAGCAGCTTCAACAGTCTCATTCATCTTTGGCCTGTAGGGAGATGAATTATAGTGGACAATCTTGAATTCTTCACAAAGTTTCGTCATCATCTTGTTATTCAGATTTGAGCTGTTTTCGGTGATAATCCTGCTTGGAACACCATACCGACATATGAGATTGTTCTTGATAAAGCGTACTACCACCTGCTTAGTAAAATTATCATATGAAGCTGCTTCCACATATTTGGTGCAGTAGTTCATTGCCACTAAAATGAAACGATGTCCATTTGACTCCTTTGGTTCAATCATTCCAATCATGTCAATACCCCACATAGAGAAAGGCCACGGGGAAGAGATAACATTGATAAGCGTCTGAGGCACATGAATTTTGTCAGCGTAAATCTAGAACTTATGCCACTTCTTTACAAATTTGTAACAATCAGATTCCATTGTCATCCAATAATAACCTGTCCTAAGCATTTTCTTTGCCATCGAATGTCCATTGGCATGGGTACCAAAGTAACCTTCACGGATTTCATGCATCAACATGTTTTCTTCGTATCTATCCATGCATCTGAGCAAGACCATGTCATAATTTCTTTTGTATAGCACATCTTCATTGAGGAAAAAGCTGCCTGCCAACCTTCTCAATGTCTTTCTATCTTTATTTGATGCACCGGATGGGTATTCTTGAGTCTGGAGAAAATGCTTGATATCATAATACCAAGGTTTTTCATCTGACATTTTCCTCTATTGTAAACACATGAGTTGGTCTATCCAAACGTTGCACTGTGATACGAGGCACATCGTTCCAAGTATTTACTTAATACATAGAAGCCAGAGTTGCCAAAGAATCCGCCATTTGATTTTCATCTCTAGGAATATGATGGAATTCAACTTTATTAAAGAAGGGTAATAATCTTCTAGCATAGTCTTTGTGACGGATCAAGCCAGGGTGACGAGTATCCCATTCTCCTTTAATCTGATTTACTACCAAAGCTGAATCGCCATATACATCTAGAACTTTGATTTTGAGATCAATGGCCTCCTCGAGACCCATGATACAAGCCTCATACTCTTCCATATTATTGGTACAATCAAATGTCAGCCTTGCCATTAAAGGAATGTGTGATCCATGAGGAGTGATAATCACATCACCAATCCCTTTCCCATAAGCATTCACAGCTCCATTAAATACCATGCCCCAACGAGATTCAGGACCAGGACCTTTCTCAGGCAACGGTTCATCACAATATTTCACTTTCAGGAACATACCATCCTCATCATGGAAATCATATTTAACAGACTGGTAGTCATTAACCGGTTGGTGAGCAATATAATCCACCAACACACTTCTTTTTGTAGCCTTCAAAGTATGGTATTCAATATCATATTCAAACAACAACATCTGCCAAAGGACAATTCTCCCAGTAAGAGCAGGCTTTTCAAAGATATACTTAATTAGATCCATTTTGGAAATCAAACAAGTAGTATGATTCAACATATATTGTCGCAACCGCTTTGCCCCCAGGCCAGAGCACAACATGTTTTTTCAGCATAGAATACCGCGACTCACAGTCAGTAAACTTCTTGCTGAGATAATAAATGGCGTATTCCTTCTTTCCTGTTTCATCTTTTTGTCAGAAAATACAGCCCATAGAATTACCTAAAACTGTTAGATACATGATCAATGGTCTTCCTTCAACTGGAGGGAGCAAGATAGGAGGTTCAAGCAGATACTCTTTAATACTTTCAAATTCCCTTTGGCAATCATCTGTCCATACACAACCCTGATCTTTCTTTAACAACTTAAAGATCGGTTCACACGTCGCAATCATATGGGAAATGAATCTGGAAATGTAATTCAGACGTCCAAGGAAGCATCTAACTTGCTTTTCAGTTCTTAGTGCAAGCATTTCTTGAATTTCTTTGACTTTATCAGGGTCAACTTCAATTCCTTTTTGCCTGATGTTGTACCCCAAAATTTTCCCTCCCATATTCTTCAAGATTTGCCAAGATCATGGTTCAAAATCTCTCAAGGGTTGCACAGTCCAATTGCCTCCTAACACAGTCAAAATTAGGGTTTTGGTTCTGGAAAAGAAATTGAGGTTTTCAAGGGTCCAATCAAGTCCCACATGCCTACATACATTGTCAAGCATCCATATGTCAAGTTTCAAGACTCATAGCATCAAGTTGCACAGCCAAAAACCCTAATTGCTCCACAGTCAACTGTAGGGGAAAAATGGTCATTTGACAGTCAAAAGTCAAAATTTTTTGTTCAACATCTTATTTTGAAGCCACAAACATCATTTGATCAATTCTTGATCATGATTCTCAAAGCATGGCTCAAAAAGTCTCAAGGTGCAAAAGTTTCTATTTTTGGATAGCTGAAAAAGTCAACTACAAATTGACCAAGGCATAACTTTTTCATGGTTTATCAGAAAAATCCCATCCAAAGCTCATTTTGAAGGGGATGACATTTCCTATAACTCATCTTCACACTTCAAGTCCAAGAAATGCTCTCACAAAAAGTTATCAATTTCAACATTATAGGTCATTTTAAAAAGTCAACAAAAAGGCACTTCAAGTCAAAGACCATAACTTGAGATTGGTAAATCAAAATGACATGGGACCAAAGGCATTGGTTAGAGGACTTCAAGACCTTTCCAAAATATCCAAGAACATGATCATAGCTTCAAAATTGAGCAAGATATGCATTGGAGAAGTTGGGAAATTTTTGGGAATTTTGAAAAGTCAACTTTGCCTAAAACACTTCAAAATTGCTAATGGGCCTCAAATTCTTCCTTGAATCATTACCCAAAACCTATGCACGACCCATTGAGCTTAAAAGGATTTATTTTCTTATTTTTAATTAATTAATTGAATTTTTATTCTTATTAATTCATTTAATTAGTTTTAATTGTAGAAAAATATCAAATAATGGTTGTCAAATCTTTTTATGCAGCAAACATACTCCATATATGCTAAAGATTTCGTGCATCATCCAAGGGGACAAGATCATCCATATTTGGCAAGATTTTCATGGAAAAAAGATTGGAAATACATAATTGAAAATCAAAGATATGAAACATTATTGCAATGGATTCATGGGCTTTATTTTGACCTAATTTGCTTCACATACTTATGCAAGACCTAACCTAATAGAGAAGGACACGAAAAAGCTGCTCACACGCCATAACCAATTTGTAACTTTTCAACAAAAACTTGGAAACTGATTTCATACTTGCAGGGTAATTCAAGGCCTCAAAACGTTTCCATTGCATTACTGACATTGCTAGGAAACTATTGGCATCAAGAACAGATCCTCACACTCAAAGAAACGGTAGAATAGAGTCACGTTTTTCACAAATATTTCCATGATCGAATTTTAATTTCCACGCATCATTCACGTGTTTTGATTATTAATTTATGCTACTAACATCTCCCTGAAGCTTTTGGTAACGTTTAATTGTTCTAAAACCGCTTGAATCGAAATATACCATTGAAGAATATTAGGTTTTCAGAACATCCAAATTAGGGCTTTCCTTGTATGGAAAAATTGAACTTCCAAACTTATATGGACAGAATCGTTGCAGCAAGACGAATCAAATGATACCCTCGCGCCCTTTTTATATTTCCTCCTCTTCTAATCGCTATTTTCAGGACTTTTAGTTTGTGGGGGTTTAAAACCCCCGCTACTTGTTTTATGTTTGCAGAAAAAACGAAGACGAAGACGGACGTGGCAGTGCATGACTGGGATATTCAAATCTGGCGCGCTTTCTTTTTGTGCTAGACCATTAATGTTTGTTTTTTATATTATATTTGTTGCCTATACATTTAACAAATGCGCTTGGTGGTTCAGTTGGTTGGAGACGTGTATTGCAAGCATTGGGACCTGGGTTCGATTCCCAGGTCCCCCCACATACTTCATAATTTTTATCCTAACGTGTTTCCATGCAGCGTTCACTCAATAGCTCACCATACACACTCACGCTTAGGCCTGCCAAGTGGCCAGGAGATCCAATCCAATGGTCAGGAAACAACACCCATGGTGGT
Source organism: Vicia faba (assembly GCA_948472305.1). Classification (NCBI taxonomy): domain Eukaryota; kingdom Viridiplantae; phylum Streptophyta; class Magnoliopsida; order Fabales; family Fabaceae; genus Vicia; species Vicia faba. The sequence continues at coordinate 975,455,087 of OX451739.1, forward strand.
CCAGTCAAACAAGCGTGCACCTGATTCCTGAAATTCAAACGAGGCCTTTGGCTAATGGGCCTGAATTCCTCTCAAACAAACCTCCCCTTTGGGCCTGAAACCCCCCTTGGTTTGCATCCTTTTTAAGTTTATTTTCTTTACTAATTATAATTCTTTTTAATTCTTTTTAATTATTTTTATTAATTCACCATTAATTAATTTTCATAATAAAAAATCAGAAACCAAAAAAATGTTTTATATTTAATTATTATTAATTTCACCACTAACCTATTTTTTGTAAATAAATAATTAACAATTAATCTAGTTTAAATTAGGTTTTTAATTCAATATTTTCTTAATAAATAAAATACATAGAATTAGGTTTTGACATTTTTATTAATTAATTTTTCCTCATTATTTATTCTTATTATTAATTATTATTTTTGTAAATAAATATGTAAATTAACTAATTAGTTTAAATTAGGTCAACTTTGACGTTTTATTAATAATTAAAATAATTTAGAACTAGGGTTTCCTTCTAATTTTAATTTTCTTTATTTTCATAAATACCAAAAACATAAAAAACATTTTCTTTTCTTTAATTAAATAATTAAATAGACTTTAATTTCATTTAATTTCAAGCAAAGGGTCAAAACCCTCGGACGTTCATATTAATTATTTTCGCGCATTTATTTTCTTTTAGTGAATATTATGTAACTGCTCAAGGATGTAATAGTAATTAGGTTTACCGCATTTATTTCCTTTCCGCATCTTTTATCAAAAACGGGTCTTTGTATTTTGGCGATGTATAGACCCGCGCCTTGTAATAGCGTAGCTTTTATATTTCTGTCTTTTAATTTTCCGCACTCCTAACTGCTAAACTTGCATGAAAGAATGTATGTTAATTAAAAACAAGCGTAACTCACAATGCCATGATCAAAGATAACTGTTAAACTGAAAACAACACACAAATACACACACCACTTCTAGGGTACGCCTCACTCGTTGCCTTACCTTTGAAACGTGGTCGTCGAGTATAGGACGTTTTAGCGGTCGCTCTGATGTCTAAGATCCAGTCGCCTCGAAACGATTGCCTCGGATAAAAGGATCTAGGACATTAGGGTAGCTTCTAAGGTATCCTACTATTGCTCTGGTGACCACACTGTCCCTACAAACGAATTGACCCGAACACCTCCAACGGTGGTGCTACCTACCTCTCAATGGTGGGATGGCACTACCTTAAGGACATCTACCCAGCTTAATTCCTTAGGGTAGGTAGATGACTCATGGATACTTGCTCTCTAAAAAACAAAACAAAAACCTTTTCACACCGACACTTTCAAAAAGCTTTCAAAACGAATTTTTCAAACACTCTTGAGGACAAATACAAGAGTTATTCTGAAATCTTTCAAAGAAACTTTTTCAAACCCACTCACATTTTGAAAAGCAAATATTTTGAAAACATAAAGAGCAAGTATCTAAGAGCCCATGGATAACCATGGATAGAAAGGGTGCTAACACCTTCCCTTTCTATAAATCCACCTCCCGAACCGAGAGACAATCTCATAAGGAATTTTGCTGTGCTTTTGTCCTGTCCATGTTGGAGAAAATAAAAGACGGTGGCAACTCTTGCTTACCGCGACATTTTACGAACCAGCTTTAAACAGTCAGTTCTAAATCCACCGATCACAGAACTGGCGACTCTGCTGGGGAATTTATAAAAGTGAGGTGTACCTTAGGATTAGACCACTCTTGTTTTCAATTGCTTGCTTTGTTTGCTTTTATATTTGTGGGCTTTGCATCGGAGTTTCATAGATCCTAACCCGGATCTGGGGAATACCCTTTAGGTAGCATAAGCTGTGAGGGACCTGTCCGGCGTAGACCGACACGGGTGAAGCAGTGGCTACATTGGTGTGACACCTTGGTCTGTACCGATATCCCTTGTGTTGCAACGAGGAGAATATGGGTCTTCTGAGGAGTCATTAAGCACCAACCGACCTTAGAACCCTAAATAGACCCAACTTGGCCATAGAACAGTAGCCGTATGCTACACTCATTGAGGCTAAACTCTCGCGATGGTTCTGGCCGCAAGAAAAGATTGCGACGCTGGAGTTATGACCGATTGAGGGTAGTCAGTGATATTGAGATCCTCTAGAACCCAGTTACTATTTTATAGGACAGGTCTTAACCAACGAAACTGAAAGAGGGTAGTACCTAAACTTCATGCTGGCCTAAACTCTAAGGGCTGTCTTGTGTGACTTGTGTGCCTTCAAACCTGACTACTTGCATGTTCTTGTTATCTGACATATGAGTTCCTTGCAAGTGTTTGTTTACAGTCCTTAATCTGGGCTCATAACAGGGTTTACTTACATCACTCCATGCATAGCATAACATCATACCATTGCATACATCCTGCATAAGGACTAATCCATTTCAAGGATCTCAAGGGTCTGTGATGCAGGTCATGATGAATCAAACTGTCTAGCAAGGGGAAAAGGGGATTTATTTTCCTCTAGCCAAGGTTAATGACTTGAGTCAGGGGCTATGACCCACTCGATATGGTGCGCCTTTACTCTTGAAGAAGGACTCTCTACAATATGCAGTTCCTTCAATCAAGCTACCGGATCCCAACTCTAACAATTTTCTCTGTTTACCCCACGAGATCCTTGAAAACATTGCATGCATATCATACATATCATTGCATTACAGTCACCACTGTTTACAGGTCACTTACCGTCTTTGCTGTCTATTTCAGCTGTCTCATCATGAATCCTGAATCATCTACTGAGCAATCCATCAAGGCCCTCCAGGCTCAGAACGCCCAGTTCCAGGAGTTGATTAAGAGTCTAGCCCAGGGTCAACAGGATTTGAAGACTCTGCTCTCGAAGAAGAAGAAGAAGAGAACGGTGTTGTTCAACCCGAGACACAAATCTGGGAATGGATCACTAAATGAGGCTGATCAGCCTACCCCATCTGTTGGGAAGGACAGTCCACAAGGGGGAAGGGTTCCTAGTCCCGTGGTCTCCAACAACGAGACGAATTTCAATGATGAACAATATCCTCCCGCCGAAGACAGGTACAAACAGCTCGAGGACCGGTTAAGTGCTATGGAGATACAGAAAGTGCCCGGCCTGGACTTCGAAGATCTAGGTCTATCCTCTGGGGTGGTGATCCCTCACAAGTTCAAAGCACCTGCTTTTGCAAAGTACGATGGGGCATCCTGTCCTAAGTTGCATCTCAGGTCATACATAAGGAGGATCCAGCCCTACACGGCTGACAAGAATTTGTGGATTCACTTCTTTCAGGATAGTCTGTCAGGAACCCAACTCGACTGGTTCTATCAACTGAATGGAGCTAACATCCGCAGCTGGGAGGACTTGGCCACTGCATTCTACAAGCAGTACCAGTATAATGCCGACCTTACCCCCACGCGCACTCAGCTTCAGGGAATGTCTATGGGTGCAGGCGAAGGCTTCAAAGAATATGCGCAAAAGTGGAGAGACCTTGCTGGAAGGGTGCAGCCACCTCTAACTGACTGTGAGCTTGTGGACATGTTCTTGGGGACCCTGTCTGGACCTTTCTTCAACCATCTAATTGGGAATTCTTCTGCTGGGTTTACAGATTTGATCTTGACCGGGGAAAGAATTGAAGCTGGTATCAAGGCTGGGAAGATTGAAGAGGCCGCACCTGCTGATACTCACAAAAAGCCTTACATGGGGAAGAAAGAGTCTAATGCTGCATACAGTCAGAAGAGTCGTAGTGACCAACATGCAGGGGCAGTCATGATCTCTGGTTCTGCACCACGCCGACAACCACAAAAGGGAAATCAGCGAAGGCCGGACGAGCCTAAAAGACAATTCACCAACATCAACATGCCATTGTCACAAGCATTGCAGTACATGTTGAAAATGAATCTGATTGCAGTGATCAACCCTCCTGCAAACCCCAAGACCTCTTCTCCAAACTACAACCCAGAAGCGAGGTGTGCTTATCATTCTGATAGCCCGGGGCACGATACTGAGGATTGTTGGGCACTAAAATATAAGATCCAGAACATGATCGACGCTAGGGAGATCGAATTCGAGCCTGCTGAGACTCCCAATGTGATCACTGCTCCCTTGCCAAGACATGGCTAGGGTTGAAAAACTTTTGTTCATTCGAATGTTAGAATTGTAATTTTCTTTGATTGTTCAAACATTTTATGTCATGTCAAACTTGGTTATTTCATTAATGCATTACACGTGTCTGTTTTGAAGCAATTACGCTTACTATATTCAAAACTGCTTTCATGTTTGATGTTCAACTCTCGATTTTAAAATTCTAAGCCTCTTGAGGGAGGATGACGAAAACGATACCACGATCTTTACAGTATGCTTTTGAACAGACCCCGCTGATGAGGTACATGCATTGTTTCAATTCCTAAACACTGGAGTTATAAGGAAGATAATCCCTCGTCAACCCCTTCGAGCCAAAGAAGTAGGAGTTTTTTTTTTTCACAAAAAATTAAAACCCTTAATCATAACTTGGGGCAGGGTAGTTCTCACAGCTGATCCAAGTGCACAACGAATGGCATCAAAGGAGTCCTTCCAAAAACAAAAGATGGTGATGGTTCCGAATAATCATAAAGACAGGCAGTCATTATCTCAAAATAAAAGCCCAATAAAGTCAAAATCTATGAAGGAGACTTGCAAAACTGGGGCATCCCGCTGACTGTAATCACAAAAGAAACAGTTCAGGAAAAAATAGGGATATCAAAATAAAAAAGAAAGAGGTCCTACAGACTCTCAACAAAAAAAAAAGAAATGACTGCCTATTCAAAATAAATTGTCAATATCCGAACCATCACTGGTATATCAAAGAAAAGACTCAACAAGGTCTAACGCACGATTAACTGAGTTTAGGATTGAAGAACATCACGAAGAACGGATGGGTACAAATAAAATTTGAGCCTTTATCCTTTGTTTCTTAAACCGTGAACCAGGCCACGCTACAACCTTTAAAAGTCCTAGCTGAAGCATGGGTCAATTCGAAAGCATACTGTTACGAAAGGTATCCTAACTCCTTAAGGCTTGCGGTAAAATAACGAGTTGACATCACAGTTTACAAAAAGTCACTTGTTTTTACGAAAAATGCATTTTCAAAAACTTCAAGACAGACATAAGCTTTGCATTTTTAATATAACATTGTTTGCACATGACTATTTGTTTGAACATCATAGAAGTTCGCACGACGAATGTCTAATGAACAAAAGCACCTCCAATCAAGGGGCATGGCATGATCATTGTCCATCATCTGGGGCAGTTAAGTCAAGATTCGGAGAATCTCTCAAAAGGCCAACCAGCTTGGGGAAAATCTCCATCTGGATCACTTGGAATCTTGCCTGATCAAACGAAGATCTTCTGGTGGTATGGAAACACAACGCTACTGACAGGGGCAACTCCCTACATCCTGAGAATGTGGACATAGTCGAAAAGATACTACGCATGATCAAAGACCCGCTAGGTTGACACACCTAGGCAAAAATAAGGGCCTCCCGGCGAACCAAAAGGGTTCGGGCAAAATAAGGGATGAAATGAAAAAATATGTACACCCGGCAAGTCGAAAACCTGAAAAGGCGGCTTGGGCAAAAATGGGTATCCCGATGGACTGAAAAACTGAAAGGGCGGTCCAGGCAAAAATTAGGGATCAAAGCGTACGACTATGTCCTGTCATCTCGTCACTTGCCTACCAGAAGAAGATTTGTCAATCGACAGATATCAAGACCTCCACAGGTACCTCCTCCCATAGAAACAGGGGCAATAATGAGTTGTCTAAGCGGTCTGAGTTGTCTGAGCGGTCTAATTGCTCTGTCCACCAAGGTACCAAGGCAAGTTCGGCTGAAGAATGTAACCCAGATACCTTCACTCCCCGCCGAGTAAGACAAGATTCAACAATTCTCCCCAAGCAGTTGGTCTCCCATCAACCCTAACAAGGCACCGTATCTCCAGCAAGTTAGCATCTCTCCCCAAGAAGAGTTGATCTACTATCAGCCTTAAGGAAGTTGGGAATCCCCAGCAAGTCTCAACATTCCCCAACGGTATACAAACACCCCTAACAAGCATCCCCGGCAATCTTGATCTAAGATTGTTCCCTGGCGGAATACCGAACATCCAGTGGAGCCACTTCCCCAATATAGTCAAAAAAAATCTCCTCAGGAGAGTTCAATCAGTCTCCCCAGTAGGAAGCTTATCCCCAGTAGATTCTGGAAGCTTACCCCTGCAGAGTATGAACACTCCCCCGACTTTATTCAAAGGTTATTTCCCCACCAGGATATAACTGGGTTATCCTCAGCTGAAAACCACGGAAAGGTCCTCCTCGGCGAAGTTCTTCCTATCCCTAGCGGAGTTCATCAAAACTTCCAACAAAGCCCAACCATGGTATCCCCAGCGGAGTTATCATCAACTTCAACAAAGTACCTCTCTTTCCCCACAAAGTTCACTCCCCGCAGAGTAATCTATTCGCCAAGTTTATTCCCTAACGGAGTCATCTTCTCCTACCGGTATTCTTGCAACCATCATCCCCAGCGGAAACGAAGCTCTACTCTTCCACATCAGCCCAGGATTCAACAAACTCCCGGCATTCGTCAAGGATTTACTTTCCTAGACAAAAATACATTCATGAACATCACATCTTCATACATTATAACATGCACATACGCATCACATCTCACAAATCTCATTTATTTTTGAGAACATCTTAAAATCACGCAGTTCATGCATCATGACATTTCATACGACTAATATCTTGCCTTTTCAGGAAAAAGTCAATCAAAAGATGATTACCATCTACCTTTACAGTTCCAGATCAACACTGGTAACAAGCCAGGAAAATTCTGTGGACGACTGATCATGGGTTAATATCTGAAACCAGACAGGATAATTATCTACTTGATCATCATGAAGCGACCCTGCACAGGTCCCTTCTCAACTTCAGATGTAGTTTTACACGAACTCATCATCAGGTGACCCTACACCGGTTCCCTCTCAATTTCAAACGAAGTCTTACACGGAATTATCATCAAAGCAACCCTACACCGGTTCCTTTTCTTTCAGAAGAAGTCTTACACTGACTTATCTCAAGATGACCTTACCCCGGTTCATCCAGAAGTTTTACACAAACTTATCCTGCAGTAACCTTACCCCGGTTCCTCCAGAAGTCTTACACGGACTTATCTCAAGATAACCTTACCCCGGTTCATCCAGAAGTTTTACACGAACTTATCCCGAGGAAACCCTACACAGGTTCTCTCTCTCCAGACGTAGTTTTACACGGACTCGTCACCAAGAAACCCTACACAGGTTTCCTTCTCAATTTCAGATGCAGTCTTATACAGGCTCATCATCAGTAAACCATACACAGGTTCTCTCTCTCCAGACGTAGTTTTACACAGACTCGTCACCAAGAAACCCTACACAGGTTTCCTTCTCAGCTCTAGATGCGGTTTTACACTGACTCGTCATCAAAGTTACCATACACAGGTTCCTTCTCCATTTCAGATGCAATCTTATACAGGCTCATTATCAGTAAACCTTGCACAGGTTTCCTTCTTCAAAGATGCAGTTTTACACGAGCTCATCATCAGGCAACCCTATACAGGTTCCCTCTTTCAACTTACAAAAATTACTATCAACTGTCGCAATTCCAGATTCGATACCTGTAGCTAGCCAGGGCACATCTGTGAGCGACTATTCCAGACTCGATTCCTGTATCCTGCCAGGGCACGTCTGAAGAGTTCGAAGATCCGATTCCTGTATCCTGCCAGGGTGTATCTGTTGACGACTATTTCCAGACTCGATTCCTGTATCTTGCCAGGGCACGTCTGAAGAGTTTGAAGATCCGATTCCTGTATCTTGCCAGGGTGTATCTGTTGACGACTAATTCCAGACTCGATTCCTGTATCCTGCCAGGGCACGTTTGAAGAGTTTGAAGATCCGATTCCTGTATCTTGCCAGGGTGTATCTGTTGACGACTAATTCCAGACTCGATTCCTGTATCCTGCCAGGGCACGTCATGAAGAGTTTAGAGATTCGGTACCTGTATCCAGCCAGTGCACATCTACACAAAGAGTTTGAAGATCAACCCCTGTAACAAGCCAGATAATTATTTTCTTTCTCAGGTACGCAAGTTCTCGCTAAGGAATCTCTTACGCGATCGACACCTATATGGCATCTATAAGCCCATCCACATACCAACAGTCTTCCAAATGGCATCTATAAGCCCATTCCCGACGAGGTCCTGTCACTTCCAGATGGCATCTATAAGCCCATCCTCCTATCCATCAGTCTCCAAATGGCATCTGTAAGCCCATTCCCGCTATCACACTGCTAGCACTCTACCATGTGAGTGCAAATTTCTGGGCACTCTAGTGTTCAATCATCTTCCACCTTCGGATTACGAAAGGCACGCCAGCCAATCTACATCCTCAAGTCTAAGAAGATTGAACAGGGTCAACTGTTGTACCCCAAAATTTGCCCTCCCATATTCTTCAAGATTTGCCAAGATCATGGTTCAAAATCTCTCAAGGGTTGCACAGTCCAATTGCCTCCTAACACAGTCAAAATTAGGGTTTTGATTCTGGCAAAGAAATTGAGGTTTTCAAGGGTCCAATCAAGTCCCACATGCCTACATACATTGTCAAGCATCCATATGTCAAGTTTCAAGACTCACAGCATCAAGTTGCACAGCCAAAAACCCTAATTGTTCCACAGTCAACTGCAGGGGCAAAATGGTCATTTGACAGTCAAAAGTCAAAAATTTTTGGTCAACATCTTATTTTGAAGCCACAAACATCATTTGATCAATTCTTGATCATGATTCTCAAAGCATGGCTCAAAAAGTCTCAAGGTGCAAAAGTTTCTATTTTTGGATAGCTGAAAAAGTCAACTGCAAATTGACCAAGGCATAACGTTTTCATGGTTTATCAGAAAAATCCCATCCAAAGCTCATTTTTAAGGGGATGACATTTCCTATAACTCATCTTCACACTTCAAGTCCAAGAAATGCTCTCACAAAAAGTTATCAATTTCAACATTATAGGTCATTTTCAAAAGTCAACAAAAAGGCACTTCAAGTCAAAGACCATAACTTGAGATTGGTAAATCAAAATGACATGGGACCAAAGGCATTGGTTAGAGGACTTCAAGACCTTTCCAAAATGTCCAAGAACATGATCATAGCTTCAAAATTGAGCAAGATATGCATTGGAGAAGTTGGGAAATTTTTGGGAATTTTGAAAAGTCAACTTTACCTAAAACACTTCAAAATTGCTAATGGGCCTCAAATTCTTCCTTGAATAATTACCCAAAACCTATGCACGACCCATTGAGCTTAAAAGGATTTATTTTCTTATTTTTAATTAATTAATTGAATTTTTATTCTTATTAATTCATTTAATTAGTTTTAATTGTAGAAAAATATCAAATAATGGTTGTCAAATCTTTTTATGCAGCAAACGTACTCCATATATGCTAAAGATTTCGTGCATCATCCAAGGGGACAAGATCATCCATATTTGGCAAGATTTTCATGGAAAAAAGATTGGAAATACATAATTGAAAATCAAAGATATGAAACATTATTGCAATGGATTCATGGGCTTTATTTTGACCTAATTTGCTTCACATACTTATGCAAGACCTAACCTAATAGAGAAGGACACGAAAAAGCTGCTCACACGCCATAACCAATTTGCAACTTTTCAACAAAAACTTGGAAACTGATTTCATACTTGCAGGGTAATTCAAGGCCTCAAAACGTTTCCATTGCATTACTGACATTGCTAGGAAACTATTGGCATCAAGAACAGATCCTCACACTCAAAGAAACGGTAGAACAGAGTCACGTTTTTCACAAATATTTCCATGATCGAATTTTAATTTCCACGCATCATTCATGTGTTTTGATTATTGATTTATGCTACTAACATCTCCCTGAAGCTTTTGGTAACATTTAATTGTTCTAAAACCGCTTGAATCGAAATCTACCATTGAAGAATATTAGGTTTTCAGAACATCCAAATTAGGGCTTTCCTTGTATGGAAAAGTTTGACTTCCAAACTTATATGGACAGAATCGTTGCAGCAAGACGAATCAAATGATACCCTCGCGCCCTTTTTATATTTCCTCCTCTTCTAATCGCTATTTTCAGGACTTTTAGTTTGTGGGGGTTTAAAACCCCCGCTACTTGTTTTATGTTTGCAGAAAAAATGAAGACGAAGACGAACGTGGCAGTGCATGACTGGGATATTCAAATCTGGCGCGCTTTCTTTTTGTGCTAGATCATTAATGTTTGTTTTTTATATTATATTTGTTGCCTATACATTTAACAAATGCGCTTGGTGGTTCAGTTGGTTGGGGACGTGTATTGCAAGCATTGGGACCTGGGTTCGATTCCCAGGTCCCCCCACATACTTCATAATTTTTATCCTAACGTGTTTCCATGTAGCGTTCACTCAATAGCTCACCATACACACTCACGCTTAGGCCTGCCAAGTGGCCAGGAGATCCAATCCAATGGTCAGGAAACAACACCCATGGTGGTCCAGTCAAACAAGCGTGCACCTGATTCCTCAAAGTCAAACGAGGCCTTTGGCTAATGGGCCTGAATTCCTCTCAAACAAACCTCCCCTTTGGGCCTGAAACCCCCATTAGTTTGCATCCTTTTTAAGTTTATTTTCTTTACTAATTATAATTCTTTTTAATTCTTTTTAATTATTTTTATTAATTCACCATTAATTAATTTTCATAATAAAAAATCAGAAACCAAAAAAATGTTTTATATTTAATTATTATTAATTTCACCACTAACCTATTTTTTGTAAATAAATAATTAACAATTAATCTAGTTTAAATTAGGTTTTTAATTCAATATTTTCTTAATAAATAAAATACATAGAATTTAGTTTTGACATTTTTCTTAATTAAATTTTCCTCATTATTTATTCTTATTATTAATTATTATTTTTGTAAATAAATATGTAAATTAACTAATTAGTTTAAATTAGGTCAACTTTGACGTTTTATTAATAATTAAAATAATTTAGAACTAGGGTTCCCTTCTAATTTTAATTTTCTTTATTTTCATAAATACCAAAAACATAAAAAACATTTTCTTTTCTTTAATTAAATAGTTAAATAGACTTTAATTTCATTTAATTTCAAGCAAAGGGTCAAAACCCTCAGACGTTCATATTAATTCTTTTCGCGCATTTATTTTCTTTTAGTGAATATTATGTAACTGCTCAAGGATGTAATAGTAATTAGGTTTACCGCATTTATTTCCTTTCCGCATCTTTTATCAAAAACGGGTCTTTGTATTTTGGCGATGTATAGACCCGCGCCTTGTAATAGCGTAGCTTTTATATTTCTGTCTTTTAATTTTCTGCACTCCTAACTGCTAAACTCGCATGAAAGAATGTATGTTAATTAAAAATAAGCGTAGCTCACAATGCCATGATCAAAGATAACTGTTAAACTGAAAACAACACACAAATACACACACCACTTCTAGGGTACGCCTCACTCGTTGCCTTACCTTCGAAACGTGGTCGTCGAGTATAGGACGTTTTAGCGGTCGCTCTGATGTCTAAGATCCAGTCGCCTCGAAACGATTTCCTAGGATAAAAGGATCTAGGACATTAGGGTAGCTTCTAAGGTATCCTACTATTGCTCTGGTGACCACACTGTCCCTACAAACGAATTGACCCGAACACCTCCAATGGTGGTGCTACCTACCTCTCAATGGTGGGATGGCACTACCTTAAGGACATCTACCCAGCTTAATTCCTTAGGGTAGGTAGATGACTCATGGATACTTGCTCTCTAAAAAACAAAACAAAAACCTTTTCACACCGACACTTTCAAAAAGATTTCAAAACGAATTTTTCAAACACTCTTGAGGACAGATACAAGAGTTATTCTGAAATCTTTCAAAGAAACTTTTTCAAACCCACTCACATTTTGAAGAGCAAACATTTTGAAAACATAAAGAGCAAGTATCTAAGAGCCCATGGATAACCATGGATAGAAAGGGTGCTAACACCTACCCTTTCTATAAATCCACCTCCCGAACCGAGAGACAATCTCATAAGGAATTTTGCTGTGCTTTTGTCCTGTCCATGTTGGAGAAAATAAAAGACGGTGGCGACTCTTACTTACCGCGACATTTTGCGAACCAGCTTTAAATAGTCAGTTCTAAATCCACCGATCACACCTGACAATGAAACCTAACAACTTCCCTAATCGAACACCGAAGGTGCATTTATTTGGATTCAAGCGGAGACGATATTTCCTCAAACATTGAAACAATTTCAACAAATCTTCTACATGCCCTTCTTCAGTCTCGGATTTGGAAATCATATCATCAACATATACCTCAATTTCCTTGTGCATCAGATCATGTAATAATGTTGTCATAGCCCTCTGGTACGTTGCACTAGCATTCTTCAACCCAAAAGGCATCACTCTGTAACAGAATGTACTCAGGGTGTGATAAACATTGTTTTTCCATGTCCTTAGGAGCCATTCTAATTTGATTATATCCAGAAAATTCGTCCATGAACGAGAATACTTTGAATTTTGCTGTACTATCAACCAACATATCAATATGTGGCAATGGAAAATCATCTTTGGGAGTAGCTTTATTTAAATCTCTATAATCAACACACATGTGAACTTTTCTGTCTTTCTTTGGTATTGGGACAATATTGGAAATCCATTGAGGATACCCTGATGTCACAAGAAAACCGACATTAATCTTCTTTAAGACTTCTTCTTTAATTTTTACTGCCATATCTAGGTGAGTTCTTCTTCGCAATTTCTGCTTGACTTGCGGACACTCTGACCTTAGAGACAAATGATGCTCCATAATATCCATATCCAAACCCAGCATATCTTAGTATGACCAAGCAAAGACGTCCACATACTCTTTCAACAATTCAATCAACGTGCTCTTTACATCGGGATGCAACAATGCTCCAATATTGACTTCCTTTGGATCTTCCTCTGAACCCAAATTGATTGTTTCTAACGGCTCTTTATACGACTGAATGGAATTTTCCTCGCGCTCGAGAAACCGTGAAACCTCTTATGGAATTTCATCATATTCTTCTTCTTCGGCCACATACACAGGATATTCAAAGTTGGGAGAGGGTGCAGGGTCATTATATTCAACAAGTTTTTTAATTAATCTACACATATGATTTATGATTGCTTTTAGAAACTGACACATATATCAAGTGATTATGTAGATTTATTTACGGTCATTATTTATTCCAAAAGGGTTTTTTTATTACCATTTTTCCAATAAAAAGCAAAAAATAAAAATACAATTTGGGAATCAAAGACAACTTTTATTAATGATTTTAATGATAAAAAAAGATAAGCCCATACAATATCAACTTTCACCTTGGGCAGAGTGAAAGCCTTTTGCAAAGATTAACAAAAAACAAATTACTATGAGACATGGATGCAAGAGGGAACATCAATAGTGGCTCAGTTCTGGACTCTGACTCCATGTGTCACATAGTTCGGCATTTCCTTCTCTTCTTCATCCTCCATAATAGAATTGATCCTAGAAACTGTTGGATGAAGGTAACCTCCGCTATGGAAAATATCTTGATACTTGCCCAAAGCAGTCTTTGGCTTCATGTTCTCACCTTTATAATTCTTCGCAGAAAATCCCAAACCAGCCCTATTCTTTTTCACCGGCGGATCAACAATCTATCCCTATACTTTACTAGGGCCATTACGCACAACCTGCTGAGCATCTTTGAATGAAGCCAGATAATTATCATTCTCCCTTACATTATCAACGGATAAAGCTTGGAACTGAGTTCCAACAGCAGCTTCATCCGCTTCCACAACACTGAAAGAGGATAAATGAGATATTAACAATGCTTGCTCTCCATTTATGATAACCACTTTTCCTTCACGCACAAACTTTAGCTTTTGGTGCAAAGTTGAAGTGACAGCCCTTGCCTCATGTATCTATGGTCGTCCCAGTAGATAACTGTAAGCGGACACAATATGCATGATTTGGAAAGTAATCTGAAACAAGTGCAAGCTTAAGTGAATAGGTAGATCCACTTCCACAATAATATACTTCCTTGATCCATCGAAAGCTTTTACAATTATGCCACTTGGACGCATGGGAGCTCCTTGGTACTTCAGCTTCATAAGCGTGCTCCTCGGTATGACATTTAACGCGGACCCATTATCAATCAACGCATTTGGAAATGAATCTTTCTTATAGTTCATGGATATATGGAGGACTAGATTGTGATTCCTTCCTTCGTCAGGTAATTCGTCATCACAGAAGCTTAGGTTATTACAGGATGTAATATTCCCTACCATACTTCCGAATTGGTCCAACGACATATCACTTTCCACGAAGGCTTGATCCAACACCCTCATTAAAGATTATCTATAGGAACAAGAATTCATCAACAAGGCCAAAATAGATAACTTTGAAGGAGTCTGCAACAACTGATCTACAATCCTGTAGTTGCTGATTTTGATAATCTTCAATATATCATCCACATCTTTTTCTAGAGTAGCACCACATGGCCTTCCATTTAAAATTTGCTCTTGACCAGAAAAGATGGCATGAAGTATACCTCTTGAATGAAATTTTGAGACTTGAACCATTTAAAAAATCCAAAAATTGAGAAAGTTATGGCTTGGTGAAGTTGGTGAAAATTCATGGGATGACCTATAACCTTTTGCATCCTTAGGGCATCTTCCATCCATTTACAAGCTTAGAACATAAAATAAGAGTTGAATTTCACATCTTTAAGATCATTATGGAAAAAGAGTGGGCTTAAAGAGATACAAATTTACCAAGTTGTGATCTTTTGAAGTTACATAAGGGATTTTTATGGCCTATCTAGAGGACTTGTAATTTTTCTTCATCATTAGGTATCCTTCATACACAATTTTCTTGAAAATTTTGAAGTGATTTATTGATAAACCTTTGAAGAGAAGCATGTTTTTGTAATCACTCAATAATACAAAAAGATGAGCAAGATATAGCCTTTAGAAGTTTAAAACCCTAACTCCTAGAGCAACAAAATGCCTTGGAAAACCCTTTCAATTTTGACAAACCTTCTTGCACGAATACTTTTGTCATGTAAATAGAAGTTGTTGAGGATGATAATGTGAAACCATGACAAACATAACCACTTCCAAATATTAAGAATTGATGGAGATATGCCCTTGTGATCAAGAAATCAAAGACTTGTCCAATTAGGTCAAACTTCTCTAATCAACCCTTGCATCTTTGGACTATCTTTGACAACTTAAGGCATGATGGTTATAATAGACTTTGTCATGATATTACTTCAAAACATCTTCAATGATGAAGCTATAATCTCAATGAAGCTTTGTTGAAGAAGGCATGGGAATAAACTCATGAACCTATATATCAACTTGATGGAATGTGTTGTGCTTTCACCTATAATATCATCAATTAGGGAAAACATTCATTGTATTTATTAGTTAAAAGTTAATCAATACAAAACATATATGATCACAAAATACAAATCAAGGTGCTTGGTGATTCCCCATGAGAAAAGTTAAATATAAGGAGAAGAAATAAACCCTAGTGTGATCTTGTTGTGATTGAGTTGATATGATATGATAGAGGAATCTTAAGGGAAAAAATTGGGGTACAACAATGGGGCTTCTAATTTTCCTTGTTACTAACAAAAGTGTGGTCGAAAAGACCATTATATGCCTTTATCGAAGCATTCTCCAAAAACTCTTGATTCTTTTCTCTTTAGAAAACTTTGATTATTCTTATGGAACTTGGAACATTAAACTTCCGAGATTACAAATTTTCCCCCAAGAATATATTTTTCGATCATAGTGAGAAAAGGGAATTTTTGAAATTTATTTGACGTGTCAGTCATTACTTCTATAAAGTAATGGTCATGATGACCACTTTCTGAAATGTCTCATTGAGACATGCACTGCTACTTTGAATCATTACCCCTAAAAGTAAGAGTATGGAGGTAAGTAACCTCCTGCAAACCCTGTAAAACTCTCCCACGTGTCCCACTAACTTTGTTCATCTTCCCACAATAAAAACTGAAGCATTTTCTCTCCTCCTTATAAATACCAATATCAAGCATTTTCAAAACTTTTCCAGTTTCTGAAACTTCACACACTTACTTATACTTTTCTTCTACAATGTGAAAAGTTTATGCTTCTTCTACATTTCCATTTCCAACAATGGTGCCTAGGGTTAAAACATCCAAGCAAAAAAAAAAGAAGCTTACATTCCAATCACCAAGATAGCAACTCCAATGCTAGAAGGGAACCAATAATACATCCCAGAGCCTCCTCTTCTTAAGGTAAAACACAAAATTTACATATCCCAGTTAATTATTCCTTTAAAAATTTTTGGGGAGACACATGCATACATGGGTCCTTTACCTGACCCTAATGCGGATATAGAAAAATCAAAGATTTCTTCCCTGTTTACCATCCTACAAAACCCCTAGCTAGCAAACAGAAATATGATAATAAGGGTAGTAAAAAACCCGAAACCTTGAAATATGTAGAAAATCAAGAAAAGTCTTTGACTGAAGCTTCGAACATAGAAGATAATATTAACCTCGATTATATGAGCAACTCTCTTAAAGTGTTTCTTTCTTGTCCTCTAATGAAAGACCTTGAATCCTATCTTTCTTGGCTTGCTAAAGTCGAAAGTAAAAAAAGTTATTTCTGGAAGGATGTGGAGATTTACGACATGATTCAATAGTCGAAATTTGGCCCTGGATATAAACAAAGCATGCTAGTGGCTTCACTATAATTCTAGGAATCTACCCACAATACTTTCTATTTCCCTTGTGGAATGATGACCCCAACCATATTTGATATTGTTGTTATCACTGGTCTTCGACCATATGGGGAGACCTTCGACCCTTATGAGTTAGATGAAGACACTATAGGCTTCGGCAAGGGCAAGCCAAATTTTACACAGTACATAACTAACCATCATGACAAAACCACTGATGAAATGTCTGACTAAGAACATATCACCTTCTTGGCATTATGGTTGTCGTGTTGTGTCTTCTACTCTAGTTCCCTTCAAGTAGCAAAGAGATACCTCATCACTGTGAACCAAATTCATGTTGGGCATAAATTGTGTTTAAGCCAACTCATTTTAGGCTCCGTTTACAAATCTTTAGGAGAATATGTTGAAATCCTAAAACATTATGAACTAGGAAATAACATTTTTTTTCGATGGCCCTTTTTGGTTACTTCCACTGTGGTTGAATGGAACCTTTGAACCCTCACTTTTAACCAAAAACCTCATCAACAAAGAAGAAGAAGCAATAAAGACTAGGAGAATCGAAGGACCAAGAATAGTCCAACTTACTCCAAGTGATAAAGGGACGTCCTTACGAGATTCCTTCACTGGGTTTATACTGATGTTCTCCAAGCGCCACAAATTCACTTTTTCGATGGCCCCATTCATTCAACGGAAGCATGGTCCTTAATAGTTTAAACATGAATTCCTTGCCCCTTCGAAGGATCAAGAGGTTGAATCTATGGTCATCTGGGAATCTTTTCTCACCTCTCAATTACTAGACACTAGGTTGAGACCTTCGAAGAACCAGATTTTTTTGGTTAGCTATCAGCCCAACTTAGTCTCTCGATAATTTGGCCTTATTCAGTTTCTTCCTAAACCCCTTTACAAAAAGAAAGGTGCTCTTTGCCTTCATAGCCGATGGTACTCTGAACCTAACTGTACCAAGAAACTTACTCGTTATGCCAATCTCACCACATTTCTTCTTATTTTGTTTCGACCATCAACCTTCTGCACACAAGAGTATGATACTTGGTGGAGGGAATATTATAACAGCGCAATCTTTGATGTAGCTGCATTTCCTTAACATCTAACTCGTGCTTTTGATTACATACATGAGTGTTTCTGGAAAGGTAAAACTAACTGTATCAAAGAGATAAAAGCATTCCAAAAGTACTTTGAAATTGTGTACATATCTGATGATCTTAGTCAAACCATTCGTGAAGCAGCCATGATTTTAAAAGAAAAGTTCACGTAGAAAATCCCTTCTTTAAAAATTCCTTCGAGTGTCAAACCCAAAATATGAGTTGGCTTTTAAACTCCAACCACCTAAACTTCCACCATTGCCAAGTGTCGATTTTGGCCTGGCATTTTGGCCTTCATTCCTTGAATGGTTCGTCTGTGGGTCTTTTATGAAGGTTCTTCAAGAAGATTCAAAAAATTACTTGAATGATGTAGTGTTTCTCAAGTGCATGAAAATATCAGAGTAATATAAAAGTGTCAAACCCACATAGACCAATAGTCAATCTATCATTTTTATCGTTACAATGTTTATCTAAGGCTAATAAAATAAGGATTCAATTTGTAAAAATAAAGTAAATAAAAGGCTTAAATTAATATCAGAAAAGCAATGTTGGAATATGGATCTAATCGATTCGTTGGTATTCTCGTTGTTCATAAATTAAATTTCTATGGGACAATATTTTCTATTTTGAAAAGAACTAATTGAACAGGAATTGCCATGTTTGCGTATTTAGAACCGAGTTTTACTCTCTAAATTATACCATCAACTGTCACAGTGGTGGTGCATATTGCATTAAATAATTAAAACCTATTTTAAGAAATTATATTCTTTACTCAGTTGAAAAGTGATTTTGATTGGAAAATAATACTTTAAAGGGTTCCCAGTGGTCGCATCGATAAACCGTACCTTAAACTGACAAACGCATCTTAAAATAAGTTTTAAAGTACTTTATTAAAATACTAATATTCCTAATTAATTAACAAATAGCTTTCGTTGTTTTTACCAATTAAAAACTAAACAACTTTGAACTTTGGTACAAGACGACTTTCGATCTCAACCAGTATATAAATGGTTCTACTTTCATAGTAACCGACAAAATTAAGTTTAGAAAGGTTGTGATTAAAACCAAAATATTCCCAATAGAATTTCTCAAAGAGAACCTATTTAAAGTATCTTGAAATTGACGATCCTCATATTCCAACAAATATAAATTTAGTTAGACATGATTATAGCGTAAATAAAAGTGATATACTCGATTATGCGAGTAAACACAATAAGCATTGTAAAATAAACTTTAAATAGGCAATTAAAATAAAGTTAGAATAAAATCGTGTGAATAAATAAAAGAGGCGATTAAATAAATAATGCGATAAATAAACATGCTCCAAAGAGACTTCAATCTGGTACAGGAAGGGAAATGTTGAAACTTGAATGCTAAAGATAAATGACGGAAAGATTAATGCTTCAAAATAAAGGTTGCTCCAAACTTGATTACATACTCTATGCATGGTGCGATAACCCTTTGATGTGAAGAGTTAGTCGCTTACAAAATCGATAGTATCATGGATTAAGTTTTGTAACTAAGCTTGGATACCAAAAATTCTACCAAAGTACCTATTTATAACAAAAATAAAACCCTAAAAGTGGTGTAGAGGTTGCTAAATTCGTGTGAGGGAAATAGGATAAAAGGAGGGAGTGAGAAGACTTGCATAGGCCCAATTCAATTGTAGCGCATTATCACAGTATGGTGACCTCCACACCTCTACGGCGAACTCCATGGCTTAAAAATGGGATTGACTTGGTCTTTTAACTTTAGGAATATGGACCATCCATGGCCACCTGCATGGTGAAGGCCATGGTGGTCGTCATGAGTGTTGAATGCTCAATTTTATTTTGTTTCTTGTCCGTTTCACTTTGTTTCTTCGCATATGACTCCTAAACGGTAAAGTACCTGAAACAAACACAAATAGTTGTATAAAAGAGGAAATGTAAAGTAAAATGACACTAAAACATGCATAAATCGAGTCGAATAAGTGGTGTAATTACGTGTCATTAAACTATCCCACACTTGAACCATTGCTTTTCCTCAAGCAAAAATAAAAAATGAACATTGATACTAAAGAAACTTCGGTCTTCGAAGACTTCTCTTCGGACAAAATTATATCAATAGGTACTAAATCACAAAAACAAGAGCATCGTAATAACACATTTCACATTTCTACGGGCATACGTATCTTTATTATACAAACCAATCTGAATCATATCAGTATGCTTAAGCCTAACTTACTCGTCCCATTTTACATCCTAGTTCATTCAGGCACAGTCAGATTAAGCCTGTTATCCATACATACTCATAGTATGGCGACTGATTCGTGATTCTAATATTTTTGCACGGGGTTCAGGTAATTTTAAGTGGTATAACCCATTTTTCTTATCCTATCATAGTTGCAGGGGATCTGACCATAATCCTCCCTACTAAGTTCAGCACCAGAAACCTCTGAACCAACCAACAATGAATCTTTCTCTATTGTTGCAGCTTCCATAACCGGTGGGTTAAATCATCGGTGAGGGTTACCTAACTTAGAGGGTGCATTACCTATTTTAATTAATCATAGTAGAGAATAAAATTAAGATCATTCACTTATATTCATCGATTTCCTTACGTAGAGCATGCTTAAGCCAGAGCCGACTGCTAAAATAAACTGCTCAAGGACATTGTTTTTGGGAGAGAATTCAAGGATAAGGCATAATAACTATATAGATCGATTTTTATACTTAAGAGACTTACAATGTTAAAATGATAATGATATTTCAAGAAATTTCCCAAGTCTCCATAACATGTCATAAACTTGTCTAATAGCCCACAAATTAAAAGCAAACACTGTTTATTTTTGTAAATTGTTTCGTTATGGCTCAAGAAAAGGGAAATATCTTATGAACAACAAAAACAAACAAAAAGAATCGACAACAAATGATATGACTCAATAAAAACAAACTAAATATAAAAGAAAAACTAGAAAGTGGTAAAGAAAACATAAGATCTGACTATAAAGCAAGTAAAGTTCCCCGCCCACAAATAAATCAAACATTATTCTCAATGTTTCAATCTAAGGTGAGAAAGCGGAGAAAGAACTTGGTGTGCTCTACTATGGGCCAGTGAGGTCACCACTCCCCTGTCCTGGATCAAGTCTTTGAGCTAAGTAGAGCTGCTATATTTTTGTCGTCAATGCGGCATTTGACTCTCTTAAGTCACAAATATGTCCCAGAATGGACGCCTGGTTGGGCTGTGTGAGCTAATTAGCGGATGTCAGACGCTCGATCGCAACGTATTGGCGTTGGGTACTAGCGGCCTGTGTAAGCTGAGCTTGTAGCACTGAATGTATGGATCTCTGAGTTTGAGCATGTGACTCTCGCATATATGTCCATATAACATGCTTATGTATGTATAACATTGCATAGTTCACATCCTAGGGGATGTCTTCAGCCTGAGTTCTATAACCCAAACTAGTACCTGTAAAATGGTTAGAAACATGTTGTGTAGTGTGAGCATCTGAAAAATATGTTGGTGGAGAACGAAGGCTGGTGAAACATGTTCCTTCCTATTAAGTTCCTCATCAGTATCATTACTTGCTTATGCTTTAGCAGGAACTATTGTGGGTAATGGGTTGATATATTCAGGAGCATCAATATTATAAGTCCAATTGGCCCTTACTCGAACACCAGTACGTGAAGGCCATGGAAAACGATACTCTTAACAACTTCATTGGGAATCATAAGGTGGTGCCTGCCCTCTTTTCGGTTTCTACAAAGTTGCATGTTTCTGGCTCAGTCAATATCAAGAGTGCGGGCAGCAGAGACTCTAAGTTATCAAGCTGCGCATCAAGGCCTATTGCACGGTCCAAGGAGGTAATCAAGACTCCAAACAATGTAGAGCCTCTCTTAGAAGTGTTGGCTCTCACGTGAGCTATCATGAAAGGTTCCTAATTTACCTGTCTTCTGGCAAGAGGAGACTGCAAATAAAACATTTCTTTTCCATTTATTTTATTAGTATTTTCCCGGCCAAAAATAGTGTTTGTCAACATTGGTGAAAATAGCGGATGGTCGGGTTATGGATTGCGGAAGCATGGATCCCCTCAAAAGAATTAGTTGGCAGACCCGTAATTTCTCTCCAATATACAAAAGCCTAATTTTTTAATTTCGACTAAAATGGAGCCTCACAAGGTATTCCATCCCCGTGGGGAAATTCCAACAAGTCCGCAATTTTATCAGTAGTAAATTGGTATTCAGTATTAAACATACAAAAATTTACGGGGCATGCAGAACTTGCAGACTCAAGTCTAGTTTTGTTAATGAGCGAACTCAGAAATTCATGTGTTACCAATTCATAAGTGGAATCTCTTCGTTCAAACAAACTTCTCAATCCTAGTTATCAACTAAATGATAAACGTCATTGTAAATGCCTAAAATGTGCAGACAGGGGTTATGGAATACCTCGTGGGAATAATGTCCCAGTCTGATAGTGATGTAAACTTATCCATCTGATGCATTCCAGCGACTCCCACTCAAAAAATTATCTCAAAGTTTCCTTCCGTCATTGATGTGAAGAATGATGGTTTTAGTGAATTTGGGATCTTTCTACAAATCAAGGGTTTATGGATTTTTGAATGAGGAAAATGGGTTTTTATAGAAGGAAGTTGGAGGAATTAGTGGAAGGTTGAATGGTTTTGTGAGTTATGAGAAGTTATCTGAGTAGGTGGAATAATGGTGGGTGTTAATGGAGGAAAGGAATGATAAAAGATGAAGAAGACAATGAAAAAGTGGTGGAAGTGGGGTTGTTTCCGCTTCTATTTTAGTTTGAATAACAGAGCATCATGGCGTTCGCCATTGGGGCCATGGTGATCACCATGCTCCATAATTCGCTGATGGGCTTATTTGTGGAGTCTTTTGGGCTTTTGTTTTTGCTATTTGGATTTCATACCCTCTTTTTGCTTGCACAACTGATAATGAAGATAAATATCAATAACAAGCATAGCCAAAGGTTAGTTGCATAATAACAAAAAATAAATGTTTTTTTAGAAACCTTTCCCAAAAACCTAAAGAAAATTAAATAATAATCCTGAAACAATTTCGAAAAAGATTGTAATAAAGTTTAAACGTGAAAATAAATCTAATAATGGTCAGAAAATATAATGACGAAAAATAAAGTTACGGTGAAATAAATATAATAAATGACTAAATGGACTAATAAGTGGATTCATGCATCCTATGTGAACGAGATGCATGAATCTCATAAATCTGGCATCAGAGACTAAGAATCTCATGAGAAAGGTAATATGCCTCCTCTGAATGAGTGGCATTAGAAATCATCATCTGTTGAGTGATGTCTTTGATTTCCTCTCGAAGAGTGGCAATCTCTCGGTGCATGATGATAAGCTCGCAATCTCTGTCACTTCCTTCTACGGAACCGATGGAGGAGAACGTATTAGCCCTATCTGAGAGGGGTAGAGGGTGATATTATGGTGTAGGAGGGGTGGTTGGTCTGAAAGGTGTTTCTCCTTGGTCTTCTAAAACATAAATCAAATTTTCTCTATTTTGGACATTCGTTCTTTTTGGGTTTGGCAGGTAGAAGTGTTGAACGATTTCATTATCAATTAGAATTACGTAGTCATTAATCTTCAAAAAGAATCATCGTACCATGCCTTTCTTAAGACAATGTTCTAAGTCCAAAAGTGTAAAGCCATAATAGGGTACTAAGTGGGCAAGCTTATTATCGAGTCCAAGGGCAAAAGAAATCTGGGTAACTACTTTTCCTACATGGATAGGTCCTAGTGAAGATAAGGCTATCTGGTTTAGGTTTTCTATGGGAAGGTGCTAGACGCAACAAAATCAGATTCAGTGATGCAATAAAGGATAAATAGTTCTTCTTCACTCACAAGCTCACTGGTGTCACTTCGACCAAAGAATGTCTGAGCCAAGATCATTTGGAAATACCTAAGTGTTGGGTTATGGATACGATTTGAAAACTGGATGGATGGATCGGGGTTTCCTTTATTGGTGATATCTTTCCAGAAGGTTTCTAAGGTTTCTTGGGTGTATAGATTAACTGGAACTTCAGGTGTGGCAGTAGGGCCTGGATGGAATCCTAAGATTCGACCTAAATTATGGTGGGTTAGCCTATAATCTTTCCCAAATAGCCTAAAATAAATTTGACCTCGCTTGAATCCTCGGCCTACATTTGGTTTTTAGAAAAGTGAGCTAAGGAACTCGAGGGTGAGCTTTCGATAGGTGATATTTTTAGCTTCTGCAAACTCATTCCAATATAACTGGCTACACATGTACCTAATGCTAGACTTGATCCCTAGGCCATCCATGCAAGTGGAGTCAGGGTATCTGGTTGGTAGCATAGGTCTCTTAGATAGGACTGCGTAGAGGTTCCTCTAGTCATCATCCCTGAAACGAATCTCCATATCATCGAAGTTCGGCATCCAGAAAATTTGGTAAGAATAAGCTATGTATAAAAATGAGACATGAAATTAAAGAAATCACACAAGTTAGTTATGTCGGAAGAAATAATTCACCGTGTTAACAGAAAGTAAAAAGGAAAACCCATGGGTTGCCTCCCATGCAGCGCTTCGTTTCATGTTACGAGCTCGACTAAATATTTTAATCACATATATTGTTTCCAAGGCCATTTATCAAGCAATCTCTCATATCCTTCACCTTTTCTTTTCTTTTCACTTGAAATTCTAGTATAGCAAAACCAGATGTCCTATAAGATGTCAATATATCTAGTCTATTACAAACAACATGACAAGGAATAAACAGTTATAAATAGATACTGAAAAGTAAAACAACACACAGAATTGTTAACCCAGTTCAGTGCAAACAACACCTACTCTGGGGGGCATACTAAGCCAGGAAGGAAATCCACTAGACAATATCAATTCGAAGTTAAACTCCCCCGTTTACAACTTATCAATTAATCACTACTCCATGCAACTTCTACCTAGGTCCTCCCTAGATATGAGAAATCTCATCTCGCCTCCAATTACCACAATGATATCTAACAGTCCTAATCCCAGTTACTATATCAATGACTTTCTACCTATATGAAGATCACACTTTAAAAATACAAAAATAGGAAGGCATACTTCCATGACAATACCTAGCAAAGACCTAAAGCTAAATTTCCACGTTCATAGCTTTCCTCCTAACTAAGAACACCAACTTGGAGTTACTTACAAGATTCCTCCAAGAACAATACTCACTCTTGTTTCACAGCTTCAAGGAGAACATAGTGACCATCTCACAATCCGAGTCGTCCACTTACACCAAGTCTCCAAGAGAGTGGCTACATACTCAGCCCTAATAATTACATCTTTATATTTTTGGCTGGTACAAGAACTAGGTTACAAAGCTTCTATTTATAACCTATAACCCAACTGGATTTGGGCCTCCAATCATAGTTCATCAACTGTTACAAGTCTACAGAAGATTCTGCATAACAATAGATCTTCAATCATTAGTTTCTTAAATTATCTCCATAATTAGAAACTGCATAATCTTCAATATTTTGACTTGATTCTTTATGACCTATAAAACAGCGCCACATAGGATAATATAATATCCTAAGATATATTTTGTCATCGTGACTTAACAGAATAAATAGATCACTTCAACTCAGGCGCGATGTTATATGCTCCTTCATAGGACATCTTATCTGACATGTTGCTCCAGATGTTGAAATACTTCAACTCAACATGTCCCAACATAAGATAGGACTTCTTGCGTAACTTGTTCCTGTTAGCAAGTAAACACATCATATCTAACATATTGCTTCTATTTTAGTTTTACCAAACATAATGCCAATCACATAATTTAGAGAATTAAAAATCCCCCCTTTGGCTTATTTTGGCTAAAACTAATTTACATAACCTTTGTACATACATAAAATACAACCATAACTCAAAAGCTAAACAATATAAATTAGAAGCAATCATAAAGACTAAAAACACCAGAAGTAGAGTCAGTGTTTAGTCTTCACACATTTGACAGTCTTTAGTCTTCACTATCTTCACATGATGTTACAACATCAACAATAGGACTTCTTCATGACAGTCCAACATATATTCTCTTCCCCTTAAAAGCTGCACACACAAGTTTAGCACAAAGAAAGAGAATCTTGACATCTCAACACAAACAAATGTTCTTTCCCGTTTTTAGCCAAAATATGAAAAAGGCTTTTAACAAGAGATATAACTTGTTTAATGTGAGACATCACATCCAACATCTCTTCACAGTAGCTCTAACATTTCCATTCCAGACTAAAAAGCTCAGCTTCCACAGACCTCTCCTCTTCATATTAAGCCGAACCAATCCCTTATAGCCAACACACAATGTTGTCAATCCCAAAAACATTCTTCACAGACTGATTTTACTCCCCCCTTACTCTAGAAACACTCCTCATTGGGGAAAAAATCTTCAGCACAAGGAGGCCAAAAGAATCCTTAAGGGGAAACCAACCACAAGACACAATTGTGTTCATAACTCAGAACACAAAACACAAAAAAAATGCAAAAAAAAATTAGAACAGTATAAACAACATACTTAGAACAGGACATCCTATTCTACATTGTTGCCAATCAAATGCAAAAATAAACCTCAGACTTAACAATGTCTGAACTCTACCCATTTTCCCTATGCTTACCACAAATTGACAAACATAATCTTCACAGAACCAGGCCCAAACAGAACTTACCCATATCCGATCAAAAGACACGGGGACTATGATAACTAACAGACAGACACAAGGTGAAGACGGGAAAAATTGACCTCAATAAATAACCCAGAAATGACATAGGAATTTAACGATCCTGGATGGGGTCAAAGATTTTGGTCAAGGATGCAACAAAAACACAAGCAAAAGAAAACTGATGCACCTTCTAAAGCAGCTTTTGACTACTTTATAATTCCAAAAAAAACACATTCAGAGACCTAAGGCACTTTTTACATAAGCCTTCTGACAACACCGCCCATACTACTTTCTTTCTAGGCCTAAAAACACAACATGTCGTGATAAATGTCCTGACTAGACATTAGAGCATCACATGTGGTATCTTCAAACTGACCTTGCAGAAGGCTCTATTAAACTGAGAAAATAGATTCATGCAGACAAATCATACTAACTCTTGGAGAGATCAGTATAGACTGGCTTCTTCTGGCTAGAATCACAAATCTTTGACATCATTTACACACAAGCACTCAGTTACTTGCTTTTCAAAACTTCAGGCTGACAAATTTAAAGTAAAGGAAAAATCACTTATCCACAATCTTTACGATCAGATCACACTATCTGATACTAGTCTTTTACCCTCACATTCACTAGTAATTATTGGTACTAGTGAAGTCTTCATCATGGTAGTCATGCCTTCACCAAGCATACTAATGTGGACAAGATCAGAATCTGCATATTCTGATCCACAAAGTCAGAACTCTTTCTTCTGACACCAATATTGATCCTCAATTCTCCATAATCATAATCCCATACCTTCCTTTAGGAAAAAATGATGTTACAACATCATTTAGGACATCAACCTTTATTCATAGAACCTAATAATTCAGTTCTTGATTTATCATCCAAAGAGCTTATTAATCTTGATAGTCCTTTTAAGAGAAGATCACATATTTTGTAGTTTATTCAGGTTAATACAACCACCTAAACATCAAATGGGAGAAATAAACTCTCATAATGTTTCTTAACCAAGGAGTTCAGAAACCAGATTTGCATCCACGCCTTAGATAAGTACCCAGTTCCCCACAAGATCTTTACCATTAGTAACATGCACATCTTCACAAGAAAAAACTTATACCTAGCTCCCGACAAGGTATTTTTCATCAGAGGAAGAACTTCCTCACACACATAGTTGCAGATGATACTCCCTTTCAACAAATGTTAGAACACTTGATCTGACATCCTTTCTTCTTCACATTCTAAGCACAAGAGGATTCTTCACAATACTCCAGACTTGGTCAATGATTGGACATCATCTCCATCATGGTTAATTATTCTAGTTTTGGAATTCATTGGTGATCAGCAATGTTCACCCCGTGATCTTCAAAATAGCTTCATTCTAAAGCAACAAACATCTGAGATGATGTTATGATATCAAATAAGACATTAATCTCAGTGGTATGTATTTCACCCTTAACTATGGTTCTAGAGACAACATCACAATAATCCATACAACACTCTTGAGGGAGAACACAAAAGAGACATACTTCAGCAACTGACCATATATGTAGACTTAAGTCAGCAGCTGATACCACACCTCAAGGGGCTTCTTCATAAGCACAATATCCTGACTTCGTGTAAGGTGCCATCCTTCTACATACAAAGAGGATATTTTCTATAAAATATTGAGCATCACAACCATGGTATTATACCATAACTAGACTGTACATTGAAGTTTGTTTCTCTCATTCTTCTGCCTTCACCAATTAGACACCTTATCCAAGCAACTTGAACAAAGCCAATAAACACCTGAATGAGTAATACAATGATTGTAAGTTAATCTTCTAGATCATCAACTTACCCCAGGTTGATGCATCTCCATTGCACACAACCCTAAAATGTCTCTTCCACTTTAGCAAAACAAGATTTCAATGTTCTCATAGACTTGATACGAGATATCAAGTTTGAGTAAACAACCTCTATCCTATTTGAGCGAAACACCACTCAAACACATTGAGACAAAATAAATTTGCAACCCAAAGATGTTAAGACATTACATCTGACATTTCTTCAAGATCCCTTTAGCTCCAGACTAGGGTATTTCTTCAACAACTATTATGAATCTTCGAGCAGCACAACATGTGGTTAGTGCATACCACCATTACTCCCCTTAGACAGAACCTATTTTATGGCCATAAACAAGATTCCATACAAATCTGGTTTCTCTGACCAGAAGAATAAACCAGATGTCAGAGAGAATGTCATTACCATATGAACTTGACCTCCATAAAGCAAGGAACCTGGATGAGATGACAAATATCTATTGGAATTAGAGCTCATCCTCAACACTTTTACTAACTTGGATCAGAAATAAATTGAGTCAAGAAGTAACCAATTGGTTGATTAACATTCAACGAGTCCATCAATCTAAGACATGTCTTCTGGATAAACCATCTTAGATACACAACCCAGATGCCTCCTCTTCCAAATCAGGAGTAGGTTCCAAACATATGTGATCCTTACACATTTGTCTAGCACCTATAGCATCTGTTTTGCAACAGGAATCCGCACACCTATTGACACAATGTCCCAACATGTTGTAGGACATCAAATCCCTTCTCCAGGAACACACAACTGAGCTTGGTTCTGAAGCCATTACTGCTTCCAGACAATCAACACATCCCTTGATCACCTTCAAGGTATTCAATAATATTCCAAGCTCCAGTTTTACTAAATAGAAGCAAAACTCAGAGTCACTTTCCTAATTAGGTCAAGTATTAGGAGGACTCTAATAGAAACTAAAATAAATAGCTCTCATCTTACTTCAACAAACTCATCAAAAATTCCTTTATGAGTAGACTTTAGGGATATAACTCAAGTATCATTGGAAACTTCGTAGAGTTAGATGATGATGTCTTGCACACACTACAACATCACACACTAAACCTGCTGAGAAGACCAAACCCTAAACCCCTTCCTTTACTTATGACACAATGAATAACCAAGGTTACATCAGATACCATGCAGCAGAATACATAATAACAAAAACTCCTCAACAGTTTTCAGGCACATCATATTACACACATCCATCACAATCCAGGTGCAATACCAAGAACATCCCAGGTTTGAAAATAAATCAAACCTACATGCCTGAAAACAACAGACAAACCCAATACATACCGTGTCACAAATAGTCCATCCTCCACTTCAAGGGACCATTCAAAACAATATAAACTATCCAAGTTCAAACAACTTTTCATTATAAACTTCTACCTTGACCATGGACCATAAAGTATCCCCATTGGATATCATCCAGAAACAGACATGATGCCTGCTCTGATACCAATTGAAATTTGAGTATAACAAAACCAGATGTTCAATAAGATGTCAAGACATTTGGTCTGTTACAAATAACATGACAAGGAATAACTAGTTAAAAACAAATAGTGAAAAGTAAAATAACACACAAACTTGTTAACCCAGTTCGCTGCAAACAAACACCTACTATGGGGGCATACCAAGCCAGGAAGGAAATCCACTAGACAATATCAATTCAAAGTTAAACCACCTAATTTTTCTCACTTAATCACTACCATGTGCAACTTCTACCTAGGTCCTTCCTAGATATGAGAAATCTCAACTCACCTCCAATCACCACAATGATGTCTAACAGTCCCAATCCCTGTTACTGTATTGACTACTTTCTACCTATATGAAGATCGCACTTCAAACACACAAAAATAGAAAGGCACACTTCCATGATAATACCTAGCCAAGACCTAAACTAAACTCCCACATTTACATATTTCCTCCTAACTAAGAACAATAACTTGGATTTTGTTATAATCTTTCTCCAAGAACAATACTCAAAGTTGGTTCACAACTTCGAGGAGAACATAATGATCATCTCATAATCCGAGTGGTTCACTTACACCAACTCTCCTAGAGAGTGGCTACAGACTCAACCCTAATAATTACATCTTTATATTTTCGGCTGGTACACAAACTATGTTACAAAGCTTCTATTTGTAACCTATAACCCAACTGGATTTGGGCCTTCAATCATAACTCATCAGCTATTACAAGTCTGCAGAAGATTCTGCATAACAATAGGTCTTCAATCATTAGTTTCCTAAATTATCTCCATAATTAGAAATTGCATAATCTTCAATATTTTTAATTGATTCTTCATGATCTATAAAACAACGCCACATAGGATAATATAATATCCTAAAATATATTATGTCATTGTGACTTAACAGAATAAAGATATCACTTCAGCTCATGCGCGATGTCGTATGTTCCTTCATAGGACATCTTATCCGACATGTTGCTCCAGATGTTGAAATACTTGAACTTAACATGTCCCAACATAAGATAGGGCTTCTTGCACAACCTTTTCCTATTAGCAAGTAAACACATCTTATCTAATATATTTCTACTATATTAGTTTTACCAAACATAATGTCAATCACATAATTCAGAGAATTAACATCACTGAGCAGTGACTCATATCTTATATAAGGTGGCGAAGTCTTGGTTCTATCTTAGGCATTGAATTTTCGGGTTTTGCGATATCTCTAGTTCTATTTTTTGCAAAATTTTCCCTTCTATGTGGGGCCTTATACCGTTCCGACTGTGAACCTATCTTGGTTTCAGAGGATTTTGGTGGAAAAAAGGTTTTTACCTCTTTTTCATTTCATTCCTTCTTAATCATATCCTTTCCTCCCTTTGGTTTTTCTACTGGTTTTTCACTACTTGTTGTCTTAACATCTTTATTCCTTTCAACAGGGAGTCCTAAAGGTGCCTGTGAAAGTAATGATACTTTTGTCTACAATTCCTTGTTGCTAGTTACTAGAGACTCGAGTACAATATTTAGTTTCCAAGGGTTTCCTTGACGTGAAGAATTTGGTTTCTAAATTTCTTATTTTGGATAGTTTATGTTGTCACAAACCTCTGCATCATCGATTCTAGCCTGGACAAGGTTTGCGTGTTAAAAAAGTTCAATACTAATATATCGAGGTTTGATTTATAAGGATATTATGGTCCCTCAAAATACTTATAATGGCAATTGTAGGAAAAATTTGAGTGATCTGTAGAAATGTGCCTTAGTCTAGACGGTGTAATAACAGAATTCAACGTAATTGGTCCCCGACAATGGCGCTGAAAATATCAGATTAATATAAAAAGTGTCGAACCCACAAAGACCAATAGTCAAGTTATCATTTTCTATTATTATGATGTTGTAATATGGATCTCATCAATTTGTTGGTATTCTTGTTGTTCAAAAATCGAATTTCTATGAGACAATATTAGTACTTTATTAAAATACAAATATTCCCAATTAATTAACAAATAACTTTCGTGGTTTTTATCAATTATTAACTAAACAACCTTGATCTTTGGTACCAGACGGCTTTCGATCTTACACGACATATAAATGGTTCTACTTTCACAGTAACCGACAAAATTAAGTTTAGAAAGGTTGTGATTAAAACCAAAATAAATGGTTCTAATTTCTTAAAGAATAACTATTTAGAGTACCATCAAATCGACGATGCTCATATTCTCACAAATATAAATTTAGCTAGACATGATTATAACATAAATTAAATCCGTCGATTCGATTATTCCAGTAAAAACAATAAACATAGTAAAATAAACTTTAAATAGGAAATTAAAGAAAGGTAGAAGAAGATAGTGCAAATAAATAAAAGAGGCAATTAAATAAATAGTGTGATAAATAAACCTACTGCGAAGAGACTTTAACCTGGTACAAGAAGGAAAATGTTGAAACTTGAATGCGAATGATAAATGACAGCAACATGAATGCTTCAAAATAATGGTTGCTCCAAACTCAATTACAGACTCTATGCACGGTGCGATAACCCTCCGATGTGAAGAGTTAATCTCTTACAAAATCGACAATATAATGGCTTAAGTTTTGTAACTAATCTTGGATACCAAAAATGCTACCAAATGACCTATTTATAACAAAAATAAAGCCCTAAAAGTGGTGTAGAGGTTGTTGAATTCGTGTGAGGGAAAATAGGAGAAAAAGATGGGAATGGGAAGACTTGGCCAGGCTTAATCCAAATGTAATGCATTTTCATAGTGTGGCGACCGCCACACCTCCATGGCGAACGTCATGGCTTCAAAATGGGATCAACTAGGTCTTTTGACTCCAGGAACGTTGACCACCCATGGCCACCTGCATGGTGAATGCCATGGTGGTCGCCATGAGTGCAGAATGCTCCATTTTCTTTTGTTTCTCATATGTTTCTCTTTGTTTCTTCGCATATAACTCCTAAACCATAAAATACTTGAAACAAACACAAATACCAGCATAAAAAAGGAAATGTAAACCAAAATGGCGCTAAAACATACATAAATCGAGTCGAATAAATGGTATAATTATGTGTTATGATATGGCGGAAGAACCGACTTTTATACTGGTTGGCGTTTTGTATTCGCAAATGTGCGGTAAGTAAGAGTCGCCACCGACTTTTCTTTTATCCAACAAAGTAAAGGGTGAAAACAACAGAAAAATACCTTTTTTGAGATTTTCTGAGTAAGGGGGGTAGATTATGGAAAGGGAAGATGTTAGCACCCTTTCCATCCGTGGTTTTCCACGGGCTCTTAGGTACTTGCTCATTTTGAAAACTGCTTTCGCGTTTGTGTGTTTTGAAAAGTTTGTTTGCTTTATGATAACTCTTGTATCAGTCCTCAAGAGTGTGATAAAGCATTTTTGAAAAAGGTTTTGAAAGTGTGGTGTAAAAAGGAATTAGTTTTGAGCAAGTACTTAACAATTATCTACCTACTCGAAAAAGGAATTCTTTTCCTCCTTTCCTTTAGATAGTGCTATCCTACTATTAGTGAGTAGGTAGCCGTATCGTTGGATGTTGAGGGACTATCGAAGGGACATTTACGGTCACTAAGGCAACTGGGTAAAAACTCTTAGTAACTGTCCTAAAGTTCTGAGATCACTTTTTAACCGAGGCAACAGTCGAAAGGGTCATCGAGGGACTTATGATCTCTTGAACTAAAGGACAGTCACTAAAAATTCTCACGTTTCGAGAATTATGACCGTTTCAAATGCATTTGAAGTGGGAGATACCCTAGGGGTGAGCATGTGCGAGTGTGCTTGATTCACTTATATTATCTTTGAATTAAGTCATGCTATGTTCAATTAATCGTTATCTTTTCATACAATCCTATTAGCCAATCATCTAAGCAGTTTATAGTGCGGAATATAAATTGTAGAAAATAAAAACTCCTAAGCTATTACAAGGCCTCGGGGCAATTACGTAATTAGATGCGGAAATTTAAACCCTAATTAAACTATTACAAACCGGAAAACAGTTACATAATTAAAAAGTAAAACAGAAAATAATGAACGCGTGAAGAATAAAGAAGCGTCTAAACCCTAGAAATGCTCCTAAATTAAAAGAAAAACCTCCTTTTTGTGTTTTTATTTATTAATGAAAATATCATAATAATATCCTATTTAACTAAATTAAAAAAGAGAGAAAAAATATATTAATTACAATAAATTCTAATGAAACTAATATTTTTGTTATTTTATTAAATTTTTTTTGATGTTTTAACCTAATTCTAATCAATTTTGAATTTAAAGAAAAACAAGTTAAATTAATGAAATTAAAATAATTAAAAAAAACTAAATTTATTTATGAAAATTAATTTAAATAGAATGAAATCTAAATCTAAAGTTTTTTTTTACATTTTTCTGATTTTTATGATTAAATGAAAAAGGTTTTTTTTTAAAAAAAAGAGTAAATATAAAAAAACAAAATAAATAATAAACTAAAAAGAATAGAAGAAAAGAAATTGGGCCTGGTGTTAAAGCTGAAAGGAGGGGTGAGATTTGGAACCTATAAGGCCCAAATTCAGCAAGCCCGCTACTGCGTTGGATCTGGTAAGGAGGCATCTGGAGAGTCTATGGTGAGGCTGCACGCTGGAGGCGCTAGATCCAAGTCAACTGAGATATGATGGTGTGAATTTGATGGCCTATGGTGTGTTGTACCCCAATATTTTCCCCTAAGAACCCTTCATCATACCATATTGATTCAATCACAACAAGGTCACATTAGGGCTTTTGGTTCTCCTCCCTATCTTTAGCTTTTATCTTTGAGGAATCACCAAGCACCTTGACTTGTTTTTCTTTTGTGATCATGCATGTTTTGTTTTTACTTTCCTTTTAATTAATCAAATGTAATGTTGGTTTGTCTTACTTGTTAATAATGTAGATGAAGGCAATGTGGCTTAACAAGTTGATCCATGGGTTCATGAGTTTATTTCCATGCCCTAGTCAATAAAGCTTGAAAAGTTCAAACCTCACCATTGAAATTATTTTGAAAGAAGTGGAATGGAAAGGTTTATCTTGGTTCACCACATTTCAAAGTTATCAAGATTGATTCAAAAGTACAAGGGGTTGATTGAAGAAGTTGTCATGTTTGGACAGGGTTTTGTTCCCATTGGTCACAAGTGCATATTTCTCTCAATTCTCAAGATATGGAAGTGGTTTTGGTGGCTATGAGTTCTCATTATCATTATCAACAACTTCTATTTATAAAGCAAGAGTGTTGGTACAAGAAGGTTGTTACAAATTGTCAAAGTTCCTCAAAGCATTTTCTTGATCTAGGAGCTAGGGTTTTGAACTTCAAAGATGTATATCTTGTTCATATTTTGGTATTTTTGAGTGATTCCAAAGACATCCTTCTCTTAAAATAGTTATTAACAAATCACTTCAAAAGTTTCAAGGAGTTTTCATGTGGAAGAAAAATTGATGATGAAGAAAGATTGCAAGTCCTCTAGATGAATCCCCAATTTCCCATGTGTGACTTCAAATGATCATAAATTAGTCAATTTTTATCACCTCGAGCCCACTCTTTTTCCACATTGATCTTGCGGGTGTGAACTTTATTCCTTCTTTTATGTGCAAAGTGAGAAAATGGATGGAAGATGCCCTAAAGATACAAAATATTATAGGTCATTTCATGATTTTTTGCTAACTTCAACAATTCATAACTCTCTCAATTGTTTGAGATTTTGAATGGTTCAAGTTTCAAAATGTCATTCAAGAGGTCTATTTCATGCAATCTTTTTTGGTCAAGAGAAAATTCCAAGTGGAAGGCCAAGTTTGGATGCAAAACATTATAGGTCACTTTTGAAGAAAAACTTGAAATATTCCTAAGTATGGAAAGTCAACTTCTTTTTCCCAACTATGACTCATTGCAACTTTCAGCTCAAACATCCATTTGATTCCATTATTTTCCTATTTCAAAGCTTGTAATCTCATATTTCTAAAGCTTCAAGAATCATAACCTAAGACCCCTTGAGCTGAGAATGCCATTGGTTTGAACTTGGTAACTTGAGACTAAAGTTTCTTCAAAAGTCAGAATTTGAAATCCTTGATTTAGCTTCTAAACACATTGTTTCTGCGTGTTTTGGCTTCTAAACATGTTTAGTGAACTTCCAGAAGTGATTAGCATAGCAAAACGCGCATTTTGGATGAGTTTTGATCAATATAGAATTCATGCTTTTCTTGTTTACAACTTCACACGATTTCCCTCCAAACTTCATCAGTTCACACGCTTGAACATTCCATTTGATTCCCTATAAATAGAGGGTCATTCCTCATTCATTTTCTCAAGCTTGAACAACCAGAATCACCCAGCCAAACTTTCTCCATAACTCATTTTTCTGCAACTTAGAAATCAGTGTTCAAGCCTTTTTCAATCTAATTTTTCTATCAATTCACCTTCCTTGATCTTCCCTGAAGCTAACCATACAATTATCTTCAAGAATCGTAACCTATATTGATCCATAGAAGTCCAGTTTCAGAGCTCTGCAACTCAACTTCAATAGGTAGATTTCTCCATCAATTCTTCAAAACTTTGATATCATTGTGATGCTCTCATTGCCCTGGTTCGAGTCGCAACACTTGCTTTTATCTGGAAACACGTTTTGATCATGAAATTTCAAATCCCTTTTTAAAACTTCTCTTCCAAATTGATTGAGCTACAATTTATATGATTTGTCGCGAAGGTGTGGCTGTCTTTGTCTTGAAGAGACGAAGCGAATGGCATAGGTCTCGTGCTCTAATTTTTCAGATTGAGCAACTTGGTTTTGGGACTGGCTGGAGGTTGAAGATGACCAACGTGTCATGCTCCAACCAATGAAACAGCGTCATTTGTTTTTTTTTTGAATTTCTAATTTATATTTGATTCTATGCTTTATTCAGTAATGACCATGATATGCACAGTGCGCCAGATCCCTTGGATTTGATTACTAACGCGTTTTGACTCTCATCCAATGGTCCACATATTTTTTACTTTATTTTTTATTTCTGATTTTTATATTTAATTGTTTTAAACTTCAAAAAATCATAGAAAATTCATTTTTAGTCCCAAAAATTTGAAAAAATTATGAAAAATATTTTTGATTTTTCTCTTTCTGATTTTTATTTTTCACAATTTTATTTTGTGTTTTGATATTTTTTTTTATAAATTTTCACTTTATTTGAATTGTTTTTAATGTTTAAAAATACTTTTATGCATTTTTAAATTCTGAAAAAAATATGGAATGATCCAATGATATTGTGACAAATATTGGTGACCTCGTTTATTTTTTATTTCTGACTTTGGTATTTTTTATCATTTTTGGTTTATTTTACTCATTTCTTTTAATTTTAAAAATAGTTTCTGACTTTAAAAAATTACCAAAAATTTAATAAAAATATTTGAGTTCATTTCTGATTTTTCTATGGTCTTATTATTTCTTGATTAGTTTAAACCTAGTTAATATTTTTCTCTCTTATTTCTATTTTAAAACATTTTTTAAAACCTTTTTAATGTATATATTAAATACAATATTATTTTATGATTATTTTCTGGCTGTTCTTGGGTTGAATTTTTGATCATGAACTTTATTAACATCATTGGATCCATGGTGTTGAGTCTAACTCCACAAAAATGGATGAATGATTTTAACAATAGTTTGATTAAATTTTAATTCAAATGTGGTTTATATTCTTTCCCACCCCTCTTCATCTCATCCCTTTCTTATTGCACCAAGTGTTATTGGAGCACGATCTCTATATCATGTCTCAAAACAAATGGTGCATAGATTGCTATTGACCGACCTCAAAATAGGTGCGACTTCTATATAAGTCCACTTACGATTGCTTAACATAGGGCTAAATTTTGTCCCGATTCGAATAAATGATCATTCGTGGCCCAAACGTATGTTTGTAAGCCCAAGTATGTGAATTTGATCTCTTTGATTCAAAAACCTTGAGATTCATTGTGTGGAGGCTTTGGTTCTACCAATCCTCTAATGGATCTACAACACTTTTGATCAATGCAGATCACTTAACCATCGGTTGTCATTAAATGGTACTTTTGAGGATTCCAAATGGGTGATATACTTGACAAAAAGCAAATGCAACTTGTTGCATGGAGGCTTTGGTTCTAACAATCCTCTAATGAGTTCCAAATGCAAGTTTCAAGATGGTCATCCAACTAACCACTAATTATTAAATTGTTTTACTTTATGCTTTTATTTTTATGCTTTATGTACCATTTACTTTAAGCATTACATTTCATGCTATTTTTATTTTGCTCACTTGAGCTTTTCTTTTCTCTTTTAAGACACCTAATAATCAACATTAACCATAAAATGCTTTAATGATACTTGGACTATTTGGTTACTATCCTTGGCATTGTGGAGTATTGGACTTCTTGGACTTAGGATTAGAAACCTTGACCTACGTTGGAGACCTTGTGACCTTAATTGATATTTTGTTTGGAGTTCTTGAGGTTTACCTCAAGACATTGGGTTGTTTATTTATTTTGTGTGCATGTTATTGTGATTACATTCTTTGTTTGTAATCTGGAATTTACCCGTATACAGCCATTACTCTGCCCAATTTTTGTGAAGACTTAATACACTTGAAGTTTGGTTCTCAAGAGATCTAGTATGTTTGCTTGTTTGGTTTCAATCCAAAGAATTGGAATTCTATCTTGACTCATAATGTCAAGTATTGGCTTCTTGTTGGTTAGATGGTTCTTATCCCTATATTTTATCTTATGCTTTAGGATAGTCTTTTCTTCTCCTCCCATCTTCTTTAATTTCAAAAATCTTCTTCCTCCTTTTGAAAACTCTTCTTGTTTTGAAAGTTGGACAATTTTCATAATAAACTTGGACTTAGGTCCATGCATTTTCAAAACATTTTCATGCGTAAACTTCAATCAACTTAATAATACTTTGACATCCCATTTTTTGTGAGAAGACTAAAAGTCAATCAATCTCATTTCAAACCATTTTGCCACTTTGGCTTTTATTTTAAAACCTTTCTCAAAAGATTAGACTCTTGTCAATCCTTGTAGTGATGCAAACAACTATACTTCTACAATATATAGTGAAGAGAGATATTTTCCACTTGGGTGTTGAGTGAGTCATTGTTGATTATAAAATCCAAGCCATATCCTCCATTTTGAGATGATACAAATTCTCCTTTCTCATGATTGTGGGTAGTAAGTATGTTTTCCACACGGACAATGACTATGATGTCTTATCTCATAAAGTTAACCAACACACTTGTGTTTTAAAATTTTCAAAAGGTGAACTACGTGTACCCTGATTCCCTATTGCACGGAAGATGGTACGTAGGCACTAAAGATCCGCAACGGCAACGGGTACAAAAATCATAAAAATACTTCTTTTCTAACCTCCACCATCTATATTTTATACAACACATTTTATAGCCAAAATATACAGATTTTTCAAAGAGGTTCCTGCAGAGTACCGTAGATATTTAGGGTGCTAATCCTTCCCTTTTCATAACCAACCCCCTTACTTAGAATCTTTCCCCCTCTTTTTGGGTTACTCGCTCTTTTCCCTTTCATTTGGAAACAATAAAGCTTAGTGGCAATTTTTATTTTGATATGTATAAGTCTAGTCAATCCAATGGCTTAGTCTTAAACATTTCTACCGCTACAGAAAAAAATGGCGACTTCACTGGGGAAAGATTGACCTCTTGCTGGTCCATCCCTAAGTGGGTTAAACCTATCTTTGTTTATATATGTATATGCGCTATTGTTGTTTATGTGTTATATGTTGTATATATGTTTGTCTGGATTTTCCTGGTTTTTAGGGGCTTGGTGATTACCCATAAGTCCTATACCTGGACTCAGGCAAACTTTAAGATAGGACGGGCAGTATATTCATGTTAACTTTGAGGGAGTAATCCCAAAAAAGGAGGCATGATATACCTCACTCAGTGGAGGCCCCTTTTACTGTAGTGTCGTTTACCGAATAATTGAGAAGACGTACTACTTTCAACCTGGGAGCCTGCTGAAGCTGAGGACCATAGAATACATAACCCATCTTGGCCTTTTAGGTGTAGTGCGGAAGCTATGACGGAGTAATACATAAATAGTTGTCACGCGATACTATGCTCAGATGAGTTTTTCTTGAGAATATTACTAATTACCGAGTTAATCGGGAAGTTGGTAATATCCGAAGGAAGGATGTAGACTCTGGGAACCTCTAGAACCTTGTTCGGCAGGTGATAACTTTTAGACCATACCTTATGGGTAGTAACTTCGACCTCATGCTCGTGACGTTGAACCTATGAACCATATGCTTGTGATCTTGTGTGTGATTATTGCATCATGCATCCATGCACTCATAAGCATCTTTTGAAGAAATCTTATTTCAAGGGACTCGAGTGTTGGCCATTTATGTATATCTCAAGTACCTTTTGAACATGGATTCTGGAAAAAGAAAGACCAAAAAATACAGTTTCAAAGATCCCAAGATAGATGAGTTGATCAGTCTAATTCCCGAGATTGAGTGTTCTGCAGATTTTCGGAAGAAGTATGGATCAATCATTCCTCTCATGAAGCTTAGGATGAATGAGGGTATTCTCTCGACATTGGTCCAGTTCTATGATCTGATGTATCATTGCTTTACTTTCCCTGATTATCAGTTGATGCCTACTGTTGTACCCCAAAATTTTCCCTCTCATATTATCAAGATTTTTCCTCACAAGACCTCTTGGACTCCAGACAAGATTAAGGTTTTGCTCAGCTCAAGATCTCACCTTACACTGATGACCTAAAATTAGGGTTTGATTTTGCACAAGGATTTTTGGACCATCATTGCTTAATGTGACTTTCATACACCATCTTGGACCCCTAAGATTACTCATACCAAGTTTCAAGCCTTGAATCACATATTTGCCCAGTCAATTGGACAGTTGACCTAAAAATCAGTTGTATTGGGGAAAAAGTCAACTGTGGCCAATTTACAGTCAAACTTCATAATTTTTGATCCACAACAACATTTTAGGCTCCTATGTACCATTTGATCAAGTTTGGACCACAACTCCTCAAGAAATTTGATCAAATCATCAAAAGGGCAAAATGGTCAAAATTAGGGTTTTGACTGAGAAGGGGAAATTTCTGATTTTTAACCTAGCCAATGACCAATTGGGTTCAAACATGATTTCAAGGACTCACTAGAATCATCTTGACCTAATCACATAGTTCAAAAGATCTCAAATGCATAGGATTGACAAATGAATTTTGTAGTCAACTGATCAAAAATCAACTGTACACTAAAATGTCAAACTATGACTTTTTGGTCAAAATCAAGTGCCAAGGGTCATAATTCATAAATATATGTCAAAACATGAAACTTGTTTACCAAGAAACCTAATTTTGCAAATTAGGGTTTTAATTTGAAATTTTTCATAACTTAGAATTTTTCTAAGTATGGAAAATTTCTTATTTTTTCCCAACTTTCCTCAACTTTTTCACCATGATGAAATTAGATTCAAAGAAAACTCCCAACATAAAAGTTTTAGTCCTCCATGAAATATACAACTTTGATTCACAAAGTTTTCCCAAAATATTCTTGGATCTCAAGTTATGATTTTGTGAATAAGAGTCCATAAACTTTTTAACTTAGTGAAATTTTGCCCTAGTTTAGACAGATTTTTGACCTAACTTCATGGCATCTTTTCACCTAGTTCCAAGAGGAATCTCAAAATTCATTTCAAATATGGATTGTAGAGCATATTACAAGCTTTCCAAAATGTCCAAGAACTCTCCAAGATCATTTATGGTTAGGGAGAATCGAAGAAATGAAAATGACAATTTATCACTTTTGTGCAAGGCATTTTCACAATGTTACAAGTTGCAAATCAGTCTCAAACATGCTTGTACTTGGTATTACAGGTCCTAATACCTTCTACACTCCATAATTGAATGCTAACACATTGGATATTGGCTTTATTCTGACCTACGGAGCTTTGCACAAAGAATTAATCCATTTATGGCATAAAGTTCTCAATACCATTTTGATAAAGCAAGACTTTTACAACTTTGTAATTCTTGAGCCATAAACCTGATCTTTGGTTGCAAAAAAGATCCACAGTTATCAGGAAAAGTATACCAACTCCTTGCAGCCCTAGAGCTAGCCTGTACAGGCCTTTGGCATTGTCACTTCCAACTTTCTTCAAAAGCAAGCAAACTTGAAAAAGTCAAGAGGACTCATCCATCTGATAAAGGCAAGACTTTGTATCATTTCAAACAACCTCATAACCTTGTAACAAGCCAATACACGAATTTCTAACATCTCAAACACTCTCAAACACCAAAATCCCATTTTTCTGCCCAAACAGGGCATCTTCTGCAAAACTCAAGCCAAATCATATTTTGCTCGTGCGTTTTTGTTTCAAGGCTTCAAACACATTCAATACCTCCTATCTAAACTCTCCAGGCCTTTGTCTTGCAACTGTAACCCCTGTTTCAAGGATCACAATTTTCATTTTGAAGGTTTGCAGGTTGACTTCTACAAGGAGATTCAAGCATCTACAAGGCAAGCTGTGCATTGGAGAAGCTTGAGGGAACTT
This sequence comes from Vicia faba, assembly GCA_948472305.1. Lineage (NCBI taxonomy): Eukaryota > Viridiplantae > Streptophyta > Magnoliopsida > Fabales > Fabaceae > Vicia > Vicia faba. The sequence continues at coordinate 975,497,615 of OX451739.1, forward strand.
CAAGGAAGCTCACACGATCTTCAGGCCTCAATCAAAGTCCCCACATTGCCATATCCAAACTCAACTGAACAAGGTATTTTTCAAGTTTCTATCTCTCTATTTAGGCATCCTTAGGTCACGATTTGTGAAGCAAAAATGTAGTCTTTAACTTGCTTAAGTTGTACATATGCATAGTTTCCATTTATATTAACTGAGCTAAGAGTATTTGGTTGTTGAACATGCTGAAAAAACTAGGTCAGGAATTAGGGCCATTAAAATTCTCCCTGATCTTTGAGAGTTAGGTCATGAATTTTATATCATTGGAATTGTGAGTTCACAAGCTACACTTTTTATGTAATGAGTTTTTGATTTTATGCAAGCATGAGCAAGAATAGGATTTGAAGGTAAGCGCGCGCAGATTTGTTGTCTGGAGGTCAGGGACGAAGCTGTCCTGGGCCTGGGCCTTGGGCTAGCTACTTTTCACACCCCCCAGTTTACTTTTGCACCCCCTGATTCATATTTTGTTATTTTTCATATTTTCTTTTTATTTTTATGATTATTGACTTTAATAATTTTTTCTGAACATTAAAAATCACAAAAATAATTTTCTTTATGTTTTGCATTTTTATTTTATTTTTATTTTATTTTTTGCATAATAAAATAGTTTACTAGAATAAATAAAAATTCATTTTCTTAAAAATTAGTAAAAACATTTAAAAATACCATGCATTTTTATTTTATTATTTTTTCATACATAAAATATTATTTTCATACACATTTTATTTTTTAATACTTGAAAATATTTTTTATTTATTTATTTCTTGTACATAAATGAATAAAATAATATTAGAAAACAATATTTTCTTTTAAATCAAATATTAGGGTTTCACCCTTCCAAAAATAATAATATAATTTTTTCTTATTTTTAGGAATTAGATAATTTTAGTTTCTCATACATAAAACAATTACAAAAACATTTTCTTGCATATTTACATTTTTATTGCATATTTAAATACTTGTTTATTTATTTATTTGTACAATAAATTCAATTGGGTTGTAATAGTAAATTAGGGTTTTATTTTGTGCAAATATCCCCATTCAAAACTTGTATTCCCCTTCCCATAATATTGTTGTAATAGTTTAGGTTTACTTTACGCAATTTATCGCATTATATACATGTTTAGTAAATTTGGGTTTGTATGATAAGACAAAAATCAAACAAATAGCATGACCTAAATACAAGACAAAAAGCATGAAAAATGACAACACATTTCACACAAGCACCCGTAGGGTTTCATCCACTTGGTTTCCTTAAAACAAAATGGCCATGGTATGCATGCTAGGTATCTTGGCAAAAGAAAACAAAACAAAAGATCATAGTCCCGCAATGACGCTATCACGAGTTGCCTAAAACAAATGATCTTAGTCCCTCAAAACTTGCTAAGATACTTGGCACCATTGCTATCACGGTCATACGACGACCCACGCCCATTCCGTTTAACATCCAAAGATAGGGTTGTCTACCAAAACAATGGTAGGTTAACAATGTCAAAGGAATAAAAATGTATAGGAAAGACTTTTGAGTAGGTAGATAGCTTCTAGTTACTTGATCAAGCTTGCAAACAATCCTTGCTATTTTCAAACAAACACACACACAATTTCAAAACATTTCCAAACAACTTTTAAAACATTGAAACATTTTTCAAAAGACAAACATCTTTGTATACATTCTTAAGAACGAGAATCATTACAAAGATTGCCTAAACAAAGGCCTCTTTTCAAAATACCTTCAAAACCACACAAAGCACCATTTCAAACAATTGTCAAAGCAAAGCAAGTGATCTAAAACAAGTAATTAAGATCCCATGGAAAACCATGGATGAAAAGGGTGCTAGAACCTTCCCTTTTCATAATCTACCCCCTGAACTATAAAAACAATCTCAAAGGTCTTTCCTATGCTTTTTACCTTTCCTTTTGGATAAAATAAAAGTCGGTGGCGACTCTTGCTAAACCGCAACATTTGCGAACACAAACACAAAACATCAAGTCAGCTCTCCCACCGCATCACAGAACTGGCGACTCTGTTGGGGATAATAAAAGTGGGGTTACCTTAGGGTTTAGACCACCTTTACATGCTTATCTTGCTTGATTTGTTTGTTTTACACTTTGGTTCTATTGTTTGGGTTTGAATCCTCTACCCAGATTTGGGAAACATTCATAGGTAAATAGCAATACATTGTGGAAACTGTACGGGGTATACCGACATGGTCTAAGCAATAGCTATATTAGTGCGACATATTTGTGGGTACCGGTAGCCTTTGAGTCAATCAAAGAGAATACGGGGCCGCTGAGTGATGTCATGAAGCACTAATGGACTTTTAGAACCTTTACTTGACCAACTTGGCCTTTTAGGATGTAGTGAGATGACCGGCTTTGGTGCAGTCCAAAGTTGGTAGATACTCGATACTACACTCATTGAGGGTTGGTTCCTTGGAATATTTCGGTCGCCAGTAAAGAGGCTGAATTGAAACAATGAACAAGGAAACAATCCAGTGATATTGAGCTCCTTAGAACCCGGCTACTATTTCTAGGACAGGTTGAGCCAACTAAACTTCAAGAGGGTACTTACCTATGAAGCCCCATGCAAGCCTAAAACTAGGAACTTGTGTGACTTGTTTGTACATATATACTTGTGCATAACATCATGGACATCATAAACATCATGTGCATCCACTAACCATTTCAAGAATTTTGGAGATTTATCTTTGTTCTTGTTTTGTAGGTTATGGATTCACTTCGTAGGAAAACTGTCCAAATCAGCCTTGTAAGAATTCCTCCACAACTCAAAGAGTTAGCTTCAAGGATTCCTGAGAATTCTCCATTCACTGAGAGGCATGGTCGTCTTCTCAACTTAGTCACTGCCAACACTGAGGAGGATATGGTGAAAGTTCTCTTCCAGTTCTTTGACCCTTTGCATCATTGCTTCACATTTCCTGACTACCAACTTGTGCCTACTTTGGAGGAATTTTCTCAACTCTTGAGGATTCCTATTCTCAATCAACTACCCTTCAACGGCACGGAAAGAGATCCAAAGCCAGAAAAGATTGCTCAAGCCTTACACTTTCACTCATCTGATGTCATAACACATTGGGAAACTAGAAGTGGTGTCAAAGGTTTCTTGTCAAAGTTTCTATTTGAGAAGGCCCAAAGCTGTTGGAATTCTCTAGACTTGCAAGCTTTTGAGGAGATTGTATCTCTTACCATCTATGGGATGGTCTTGTTCCCTAATCCTGACCAACTCATAGATGTGAGTGCTGTCAAAATCTCCATGACTCGCAACCCGGTGCCTACATTGCTTGGGGATATCCTCCACTCTTTTCACACTTGTACAATGAGGAAAAGAGGTGTTCTCATGTGTTGCACTCCTCTAATAGCAAGATGGTTTATTTCTCATCTTCCCTAATCAGTCTTGAAGAATGAGCAAGGTTTGAGGTGGTCACAACGATTGATGACTCTTACACAATCAAACATTCATTGGTGTTCTCGATATAAAGAGAATGACATCATCATTGACCGTTGTGGGGAATTCCATAATGTCCCTCTACTTGGCATTAGGGGAGGCATCACCTACAACCCCTTCCTATCTCTGAGACAGTTTGGTTATGCCCGAAGGGATGGCTCACATGACATGCTGATTCAAGGTTTGGTTTTTGACTTCGACAACGACGACCAAGGACTCCGACAAAGGTTCATCCGAGCTTGGAGGATGCCCAACAAGGTAGACAATAAGACCTTGGGACACAAGAATTCCATCCCCCTTGAGCCTTACCTCAAGTGGGTACGAACCCGCGCCCAAAGTCTTATGATGCCTTACCCCTCCATTCTCCCTGGGATTATAGAGCCTGTTATGGAAGGAGAGGTTCCATACACCCTCCTACATCCTGACATGCCAATGTTACTCGAAGATTTACAAAGGAGTTGGATACAGCTCAAGGGAGAGCGCGATACTTTCGAAGCCCAATTCTATGCAAGCGAGAAGAAGGTTTTGGAACTTACTCGTCAACTTCACGAAGAGCAGACTCTCAACACCTACCTTGCACCAAAGAGGATGTGAAACGTCTTTTTACCTTAGAGTTTTGTATTATTTTGCCCATGGGGCATTGATGTACTAACAAATTCTATCTTATTAATATGACGTGTGTTCCTTTTTTGTTTAAAACAAATTTGAATTTCTGAATCCTTGAATGCATTACATGAATACATATCATTCATCATATGCATAAACAGGTCTTCACACCAAGTTTCCTCATCTCTCTGCTGTTTATTTCACCAAGATGGATATTGAACAAACAGTCAAAGACTTACAAGCTCAGAATTCACAATTTCAACAGCTACTCTTGACCTTGGCCAAGGGGCAGGAGGAGCTCAAGACTCTACTAGAGAAGGAAAAAGATAAAAAGAAGAAGAAGAGAGCTGGTGTGGCTATCTTGGGCAGAAGGTTTGAAGGACAAGCCATACGGACTTTGGAATTCCCATCAACATCTGAAGAGGGGGAAGGAAAAGGTAAAGGAACTGCAGTGCCATCTGATTCAGAAGCAGAGGAAGAGGAGGATGAAGACTATTCTGAACAGCAGTACCCTCCGTTCGATGATAATTACAAGAACTTAGAAAAACGTCTAGCTGCTATGGAGATACAGAGAGTGCCTGGGCTGGACTTTGAAGAGTTAGGGTTGGTATCTAGAATTATAATCCCTCCTAAATTTAAGGTGCCACTGTTCGATAAATATGATGGGGTGTCTTGCCCAAAGATGCACCTACGATCTTATGTCAGGAAAATTCAACCACATTCTTCTGACAAAGACCTGTGGGTCCATTTTTTCCAGGACAGTTTATCGGGGACACAACTGGATTGGTTCTACCAGTTGGAGAGGTCTGATGTGCATAACTGGGAAGACTTGGCAACCGCCTTCTATAAACAGTATCAATACAACGCTGACTTGGCGCCAACCCGTACTCAGCTACAGAGTATGGCTATGGCTACCAATGAGGGTTTCAAAGACTACGCCCAGAAATGGAGGGATTTGGCCGGAAGGGTGCAACCACCTTTATCTGAAAGAGAGCTAGTGGACATGTTCTTGGAGACTCTGTCAGGTCCTTTATTTAATCACCTGATTGGAAGCTCCTCCGCAGGTTTCACTGAGTTGATATTAACTAGCGAGAGGGTGGAAGCCGGTATTAGAAGCGGGAAAATTCAGAAAGATGCGTCTACCTCTGCTGCTGCAAAAAAGCCCTTCACTGGAAAGAAGGAAGTGTCTGCTGTCTATGCCCAGAGAAATCAGGTAAGAATTGAAAGAAGACCAACAGTGGGGGCCATTATGATTCAGAAGTCTGCATCAGACCAGCCAAGAAACAATCAGCCGAGAAATGATCAGCCGAGGAATAACCAACAAAGGGTGGAAAGGCCTGTAAGGCAATTCACCAAGATAAACATGACTCCTGCTCAAGTTTTACCACATATCTTGAAGTTGAACCTGGCCATGCTAAAGGAGGCCCCTAAAAATCCTAACACTACTTCTCCGCATTACCATCCCAATGCCAGATGTGCTTATCATTCAGAAAGTCCAGGGAACGACACCAACAACTGTTAGGCCCTGAAGAACAAGATTCAGAATTTGATTGACGCAAAGGAAGTTGAATTTGAAGCTCCTGAAAAGCCGAATGTTATCTCCTCACCAACACCGAAGCATGGGCACAATGCCAATGCTATGGAAGAAGATCTGTTTGTTTCTATTGTGGATGAACTGTCAACTCCTCTCCTAACCATCAAGTTGAATTTGTTGAAGGATGGAGTGTTCCCAGGTTGTGACCAAGATTGCCATGCTTGCATATCCTCCCCATTTGACTGTCCTCTTTTGAAGAAAGGAATCCAACAATTGATTGATAACAAGGAAATTTTTGTTTGAGAAAGCTCCCGTCTCACCCATTCCAGTTCCAGAAGTTTCAATAATAACCATATACGCCAATCCTTCCAGGGTTGCTAAAAAAACCGTTAGGATTACATCCGCTCCTATGACAACTCCTTTGAAGATAACAATGCCTGGGCCAACCCCATACAAAACTGATAAAATGGTACCATGGAACTATGGTGGAGAAATCTACTACCATGGTGTCAAACAGATTGAACAGACCATTGAAGAAGAAAGCTCTGAGGAAGATAGTCCCGACATCAGTAACATTGCTGGAACAAGCAAAATTACTCGTAGTGGGAGAATCTTTTCTCCAGAGATTGCTCCTCCAACAACAGTCTTTAGACCCGCGGCCATCCCGAAGATTACACCTATACCAGTAACTGTACCTGCAAGTGTACCCACCAACAATGACAATGCAATTCCCATCCCTGTTTCCGATGCTGAGAAAAAAGGAAAGAATGTCCAAAAGGAGCCTATATTGACGAAGGCTCAGTCATTAGTCATTCCTGATACATCCCATAAAGAGATGGAAGAGATTCTGAGGGTCATTAAGAAAAGTGATTACAATGTTGTCGAACAACTGGGGTAGACCCCCTCCAAAATATCTATGTTAGCCCTGTTGTTGTTCTCTTGCCAAAGCTTTGGTCAAGTTTTTGAAGACGGCCCACGTGCCACAAGAAACCTCCACTGATCAATTCCAGGAATGTGTGGCCAGCTTAACAGCTGACAATGGCTTGGGATTCTCCGATGCAGACTTGACCTCCAAATGGGGAAAACATAATGACGCGCTACATTTCTTGGTGGAGTGTAGGGGAACCACCCTAGCTCATGTTTTGGTTGATACTGGGTTGTCTCTAAATGTCTTGCCGAAGAAAGCCTTGGATAGGTTGGATTGTGAAGGCCTAACCCTGAAACCCAGCAACATCATTGTCAGAGCCTTTGACGGTTCTAAGAGGACGGTCCATGGAGAGGTGGACATCCCGATCAAGGTGGGTACCCAGACGTTCAATTCAACATTCTACGTGATGGACATCCGTCCTTCCTATTCTTGCCTGCTGGGAAGACCTTGGATCCACCATGCTAGAGCTGTCACTTCCACTCTGCATCAAAAGCTCAAGTACCCTGTCCAGGGGAAAATCATAATTGTTCATGGCAAAGAGGAATACATGATCAGTCATCTAAATTCTTTTCGATATGTAGAATTGGATGGCGAATTCATCGAGACCCCTTTCCAACACTTTGAAGAGGTAGCTCAAGAGATAGTGGCAACCAAGACAGTGTCCTTAACTCCTGTGATCACAAGACCTCCTCCTTAGATGTCTTCTTTAAAGGATGCTAGGGCAGTTGTGGAAGAAGGCGGATCCACAATTTGGGGGCAGCTTCCAGACTTTCCTTTCAAATCATACAAATTCGGCTTGGGATTTACTTCGATTGGTCAGAAGGCCGTGCGCCGCTCCCGTGCCGGAGGGCCACCTGTGAAGATCAGCCACCGAGGGGTTAATGCACTAGAGGGTAGTGAAGAAGAGGGAAACTTGGAAGACTGGATTTTCCCTACTGTTGGCGGAGGACTGTGCAACTGGGAAGCAAAAGACTTTGTTCCGATTACTTTCATAAATCAGTAATTTATCTTTTCCATTTATGTTGGACTGTAATAATTCACAAACAATTCATACTTTTTCAACCTTGTGTCTTACCCGAGGCACATAGGTCCATTTGTAAGGGTTCTTATCTTCATTTCATATGTCATTTTAATGAATCATGGACGCTTTTCATATATAAACCTTTTAAGCTCATTGTCTTTCGTTTAAATTTTGTTGTTTTAAGATGGCTATGTCCTTACACACACCCACACTCACAAATGCAGGTACCCTTCCATTCCGGAACCCATGGGTAACGATACTGCTATGGCCTTCAGTGACTCTGAAGATATGATCAACCAAGCCGAATACGAAGGTGAGGAAGATTGTGAGGTGCCATGGGAATTGGCCAGACTTTTACAGCAAGAGGAAAAATCAATTCAGCCTCATGAAGAGCAGTTGGATACAATCAACTTGGGAACTGAGGATGAAAAAAAGGAAATCAAGATAGGTTCCAATCTAGAGCCAAGTGTCAAGGAGCGCCTAATTCAGCTACTGCATGATTATGTTGAGATCTTTGCCCGGTCATACGAAGACATGCCGGGACTCGATACAGACATTATGGTACACCGTCTCCCCATAAGAGAAGACTGTCCACCAGTGAAACAAAAGGTCCGCCGCATGAGACCTGACATGTCAGAGAAGATCAAAGCAGAAATTATGAAGCGGTTCAATGCTGGATTTCTGGCTGTTACTTCCTATCCACAATGGGTTTCTAACATTGTTCCCGTGCCTAAGAAAGACGGCAAAGTGAGAATGTGCGTGGATTACAGAGACTTAAACAGGGCCAGCCCTAAAGATAACTTTCCACTTCCGCACATCGACATCTTGGTTGAGAACACATCTCAGCCCAAAGTATTTTCTTTCATGGATGGATTCTCGGGCTATAACCAGATCAAAATGGCACCCGAGGACATGGAGAAAACTACTTTTGTTACAGTGGGGTACGTTCTGCTACAAAGTGATGCCATTCGGGCTGAGGAATGACGGGGCAACCTATCAATGCGCCATGGTAGCTTTGTTTCATGATATGATACATCAGGAGATAGAGGTCTACGTAGATGACATGATAGCCTGATCACAAACTGAAGAAGAACACCTTGATCACTTGCAAAAGCTATTTGTCAGGTTGAAGGAGTACAAGCTCAGAATGAACCCAAACAAGTGCACATTCGGAGTCCGGTCCGGTAAACTCTCAGGTTTTATTGTCAGCAACAAAGGCATCGAGGTTGATCCTGCCAAAGTCAAAGCTATACAAGAAATTCCTTCTCCTCGCACTGAGAAGGAGGTCAGAGGTTTCTTGGGACGCCTAAACTACATTGCTAGGTTCATTTCTCACCTAACATCTACCTGTGAACCAATCTTCAAGCTGTTGAAGAAAGATCAGGTAGTTCGATGGAATAATGACTGTCAAATTGCTTTCGATAAAATCAAGGAGTATTTACTAGAACCTCCTATCCTGATGCCACCCATCGAGGGGAGTCCGCTAATCATGTATTTGACTGTCTTAGAGAATTCCATGGGGTGCGTACTGGGCCAACATGACAAGTCTGGCCGAAAAGAGCATGCCATTTATTACCTTAGCAAAAAGTTTACCGACTGTGAGACCCGATACTCACTGCTCGAGAAAACTTGTTGCGCTTTGGTATGGGCTGCTCACCGGCTAAGGCAGTACATGTTGACTCATACCACTTTGCTGATATCTAAGAATGATCCGACTAAGTACATCTTTGAAAAGCCTGCTCTATCTGGAAGGATTGCTAGATGGTAGATGATCCTAACAGAATACGATATACAGTACACAACCCAAAAAGCTATAAAGGGGAGTGTGCTAGCTGACCATCTAGCTCATCAAGCTGTTGAAGATTACCAATCCATGAGATTTGACTTCCCTGACGAGGACATTATGACATTGGATAACGTTGAAGGTTTCAGACCATATGACGGACCTGAACAAGGATCCCGATGGACCCTGTACTTTGATGGGGCCTCCAATGCACTTGGCAACAGTATCGGCGCGGTACTTATCTCCCTAGAAGGTTGCCATACACCTTTCACAGCCAGACTTTGCTTCAACTGTATGAACAACATGGCAGAGTATGAAGCATGCATCTCTGGACTTAAGGCTGCCATAGACTTGGGAATTAAATCCTTAGATGTGTTTGGGGACTCAACTTTGGTCATCAGTCAGATCAAAGGAGAGTGGGATACTAAACATGCGAACCTCATCCCTTACAAAGAACATGTCCTGACATTGTTACCACATTTCGAGCAGATTACCTTCGAGCACTTTCCGCAAGAAAAAAATCAGCTAGCAGATGCTCTAGCTACAATATCATCCATGTTTAAACTTAACTGGGATAATGAGGCTCCCCAAATCCCCATTGAACGGATGGACGGGCCTGCATATTGTCACGAGATTAATACCGAGGAAATAGTGGACCAGCCATGGTTTCATGAAATCAAAAGGTATCTCGAGGCACAAGAATACCCTAAAGGAGCTTCAGTCAACGACAAAAAGTTCTTAAGGAAACTCTCAGCTAAGTTCTTCTTAAGTAATGGCGTCCTGTACAAGCGCAATCATGATTCTATTCTGCTCCGTTGTGTGGATAAAGCTGAAGCTGAAAGAATTATGGCTGAATTGCATGAGGGCACCTTCAACACTCACTCTAGCGGGCATACGATGGCTAAGAAGATTCTAAGGGCAGGCTATTACTGGTCTACCATGGAAGCTGATTGCTATCAACACTCCCGCACTTGTCATAAATGTCAAATCTATGCGGACAAGGTACACGTGCCTCCAGTTCCTCTAAATGTCTTAATAGCTCCTTGGCCATTCGCAATGTGGGGAATCGACATGATTGGAGAGATCAAGCCTACAACATCCAATGGACACCGCTTCATTCTGGTAGCCATTGATTACTTCACCAAGTGGGTTGAAGCAGCTTCCTTCGCATCTGTTACTAAGAATATGGTCGCCCGCTTCATCAAGCAGAACCTTATTTGCCGGTACGGTATCCCCAAAAGGATCATCACTGATAACGGTACAAACCTTAACAATACTATGATCACTGCCTTGTGCGAGCAGTTCAGGATTCAACACCACAATTTATCCCCCTATCGGCCAAAGATGAATGGTGCAGTTGAGGCTGCTAACAAAAATATCAAGAATATCATACAAAAGATGACAGTCACCTACAAGGACTGACATGAGATATTACCATTTGCTCTTCACGGGTACCGTACCATGGCACGCACATCAACTGGGGCAACACCCTATTGTTTGGTATATGGCATGGAAGCTGTTTTACCTATCGAGGTTCAGATTCCCTCCTTGAGAATCATGAAGGATGCTGGTTTGAGTGAAGACGATTGGATTCAGACCCGGCTTGATCAACTTAACTTGATTGACGAGAAGAGACTTATTGTTGTTTGCCACGGTCAGACGTATCAAAAACGAGTGATCAAAGCTTTCAACAAGAAAGTCAGATGCCAGACATATCAAGTCGGAGATCTGGTAATCAAGCGCATCATCTTGACGCAAAGTGATCCCAGGGCCAAATGGACTCCTACCTACGAAGGACCATTGGTAATCAAGAACATCTTCTCTGGTGGGGCAATGATTTTAGCCACCATGGACGACGACGACCTGCCGCACCCTGCGAACGCAGACATAGTCAAAAGATACTATGCATAAATGACCCGCTAGGTTGACACACCTAGGAAAAAAAGGGCATCCCGGTGAATCGAAAACCCGAAAGGGAGGTTCAGGCAAAAATTAGGGATAAACAAAAAAATCTGTACACCCGACAAGTTGAAAACCCGAATGGGCAACTTGGGCAAAAAAGGGTTTCCCGGTGGACTGAAAACCCGAAAGGGCGGTCCAGGAAAAAGTTAGGGAATTAAAGCGTATGACTATGTCTCGTCGGATCACTTTAAGGATAATCTCTTCACTGACAAACTCTGAGCTACTGATCAACCAAATCATCTTCGGACAAAGCAACGAATGGATAATATATTCAGAGTTACGAAGGCTATAGGGGAATGGGAATCCCATGGGATTTTTACACACATAGCTATCTTTATTTGTATAAAATTTTCTTACTTTTATGACATCATCCTCTTACTAGGATGTCTGTCTCCTTTGTACAAAACACTTATTCAAAGTAAATACAAAGATATCTCTTTCAAAGTACAGAAAACTATTTGCCTTTTTCTTTTACAGTTGTGTTTTTATTTGCAAAAGTGTCCAATGATTCATTGATGAACATATGCATTTGAACATAATTACTGCTTACAAATAAACATGATGGAAAAGAACGATTACTGACAGACTGAAAGGATAGGAAAACGTCTTTAGGCTATTCCATGAGCAATCCTTGCAGTACATCATCTAGATCCCCAGTGGAGCTAAAACCTTGAAATACATATCCCCAACGGAGTTATAATTTCAAACCCTTAATCCCCACCAGAGTTAAAACTTCAAACTCCCAATCCACAGCGGAGCAAAAACTTTGAGTTACAAATCCCCAGCAGAGCTGAAACCTTCATCCCCAGTCAAGTCGAGACTTCTAATACCCAGCGGAAACCATCCAATTTCCCCAGCAAAATTATCTTAAAGCCTGGAAATCAACCAGATAATAGTTAATTTTTGTCTTTTCCCCAACCTAGGATAACTTCCCAGTAAAGTGGCAGACAACCTAGACTCCGGAACTTACTCCCCAGCAGTAAGCTTTCTCCCCCACAAAGTTTTTACTCCCCAGCAGATTGAAGATTCTCATTCTTATTTCCCCAGTGAAGTCACCCAAGTTTTCATTACTCCTCAACAGAATGAAGATTCTCATTCTTAGCTCCCCGCATAAATCATCAGAGTTTTCCCTATTCCCCAGCCGAGTAAGGATTCCCATTGTGTAATCCCCAGTAGAAGTCATTAAATTCTCTGGACTCCCCAAGCAGATTTCTCAAGCAGTTTGGCACTACTCTCACAACAGATTTTGTCAATACTCCAACTTCAAGACATGAAGGATCCTCACATCCCCACAGAAGGTGTCAAGGATTTTTAATCTCCAACGGTCGCCCAGGATTTCTCATCCTCAATAATCAAATATTTTGAATCTCCAGCAGCGGTCAAGGATTTTATTTTCCCGGGCAACAGTCAAAGATTTATTATCCCCAACAGTCGAGGATTTATTTTCCTCCGCAATACAGCAAATCAACTTACATGCGCATACATTACATACATATATCATAAACATTGATAAAACACATTTATTGCATCATACATTTCATGCAACATAACTGTGTGTTTCAGCTAACATTTTACCCTTTTTAGGATAAGATTAACAAGCTACCGTTAACGGTATACAATCATGATACAATACAAATACACTTCAGACAAGGAAGTCATTCTGTTTCTCATTCAGATTCAGATTTCAGATACAGTTCGGATACGCTCCAGATACAGATGCCATCCTGATACTTATTCAGATTTCAACTGTCAGATTCAAATTAGATACGCTCCAGACACGCAAGCCATTCTATTTCTCATTCAGATTCAGCTATCAATTTCAAGTTCAGATACACTCTAGAGATGGAAGTCATTCTGTCAGTTATTCATATTCTAGTTCAGATACGCTCCTGACACGGATGCCATTCTGGTCCTTATTCAGTTTTCATATTTCAGATACAGTTCAGATACACTCCAGACACGGAAGTCATTCCGCTACTCATTCAGATCTCAACTTTAGATACAGTTCAGATACGCTCTAGACACGGTTGCCATTCTGTCACCTATTCTGATTTTTCCCCAGCTCAGAGACGCTCCAGACACGAATGTTATTCTATTGCTTATTCAGATTCAGTCTTCAGATACAACTTGGATACACTCCTGATATGGATGCTACTCCTTTGCTCATTCAAATCCAGTCCCCAGATACAGTACAGATACGTTCCAGACACGGATACCATTTTGATACTTATTCTCCTGACTTACAACATACAAATTCAACAAACATTCTTGGATGGCATCTTTAAGCCTATCTCCAACAAGATTCTATCACATCTTCAAATGGCATCTTTAAGCCCATTTCCTCAACTGCATTTTGACGAGTGCAAATTTATGGGCACTCTAGTGTCCAATCATCCTTTACCTTCGAGTCACGGAAGACAAACTCGCCAATCTAACCCTTCAGGTTCAAGAAGATTGAACATGGGCAGCTGTTGTACCCCAAAATTTTCCCTCTCATATTATCAAGATTTTTCCTCACAAGACCTCTTGGACTCCAGACAAGATTAGGGTTTTGCTCAGCTCAAGATCTCACCTTGCACTGATGAGCTGAAATTAGGGTTTGAGTTTGCACAAGGATTTTTGGACCATCATTGCTTAATGTGACTTTCATACACCATCTTGGACCCCTAAGATTGCTCATACCAAGTTTCAAGCCTTGAATCACATTTTTGCCCAGTCAATTGGACAGTTGACCTAAAAATTAGCTGTATTGGGGAAAAAGTCAATTGTGGCCAATTTACAGTCAAACTTCATAATTTTTGATCCACAACAACATTTTAGGCTCCTATGTACCATTTGATCAAGTTTGGACCACAACTCCTCAAGAAATTTGATCAAATCTTAAAAGGGCAAAATGGTCAAAATTAGGGTTTTGACTGAGAAGGGCAATTTCTGATTTTTAACCTAGCCAATGACCAATTGGGTTCAAGCATGATTTCAAGGACTCAATAGCATCATCTTGACCTAATCACATAGTTCAAAAGATCGCAAATTCATAGGATTGACAGATGAATTTTGCAGTCAACTGATCAAAAAATAATGGTACATTGAAAAGCCAAACTTTGACTTTTTGGTCAAAATCAAGTGCCAAGGGTCATAATTCATCAAGATATGTCAAAACATGAAACTTGTTGACCAAGAAACCTAATTTTTCAAATTAGGGTTTTAATTTGAAATTTTTCATAACTTAGAATTTTTCTAAGTATAAAAAATTTCCTATTTTTTCCCAACTTTCCTCAACTTTTTTCACCATGATGCAATTGGATTCAAAGAAAACTTCCAAAATGAAAGTTGTAGTCCTCCATGAAATCTAAAACTTTGTTTCACAAAGTTTTCCAAAAATATGCTTGGATCTCAAGTTATGAATTTGTGAATAAGAGTCCATAAACTTTTTAACTTAGTGAAATTTTGCCCTAGTTTTGGCAGATTTCTGACCTAACTTCATGGCAACTTTTCACCTAGTTCCATGAGGAATATCAAAATGCATTTCAAAGATGGATTGTAGATCATGTTACAAGCTTTCCAAAATGTCCAAGAACTCTCCAAGATCATTTATGGTTAGGGAGAATCGCAGAAATGAAAATGGAAATTTATCACTTTTGTGCAAGGCATTTTCACAATGTTACAAGTTGCAAATCAGTCTCAAACATGCTTGTACTTGGTATTACAGGTCCTAATCCCTTCTACACTCCATAATTGAATGCTAATACATTATATATTGGCTTTATTTTGACCTATGGAGCTTTGCACAAAGAATTAATCCATTTATGGCATAAAGTTCTCAATACCATTTTGATAAAGCAAGACTTTTACAACTTTGTAATTCTTGAGCCATGAACCTGATCTTTGGTTGAAAACAAGATCCACAGTTATCAGGAAAAGTATACTAACTCCTTGCAGCCCTAGAGCTAGCCTGTACATGCCTTTTGCATTGTCACATCGAACTTTCTTCAAAAGCAAGCAAACTTGCAAAAGTCAAGAGAACTCATCCATCTGATAAAGGCAAGACTTTGTATCATTTCAAACAACCTCAGAATCTTGTAACAAGCCAATACACGAATTGCTAACATCTCAAACACTCTCAAACACCAAAATCCCATTTTTCTGCCCAAACAGGGCTTCTTCTGCAAAACTCAAGCCAAATCATATTTTGCTCGTGCGTTTTTTGTTTCAAGGCTTCAAACACATTCAATACCTCCTATCTAAACTCTCCAAGCATTTGTCTTGCAACTGTAACCCCTGTTTCAAGGATCACCATTTTCATTTTGAAGGTTTGCAGGTTGACTTCTACAGGGAGATTCAAGCATCTACAAGGCAAGTTGAGCATTGGAGAAGCTTGAGGGAACTTCAAGGAAGCTCACACGATCTTCAGGCCTCACTCAAAGTCCCCACATTTCCATATTCAAACTCAACTGAACAAGGTATTTTTCAAGTTTCTATCTCTCTATTTAGGCATCCTTAGGTCACGATTTGTGAAGCAAAAATGTAGTCCTTAACTTGCTTAAGTTGTACATATGCATAGTTTCCATTTATATTAACTGAGCTAAGAGTATTTGGTTGCTGAACATGCTGAAAAAACTAGGTCAGAAATTAGGGCCATTAAAATTCTCCCTGATCTTTGAGAGTTAGGTCATGAATTTTATATCATTAGAATCGTGAGTTCACAAGCTACACTTTTTATGTTATGAGTTTTTGATTTTATGCAAGCATGAGAAAGAACAAGATTTGAAGGCAAGCGCGCGCAGATTTGTTGTCTGGAGGTCAGGGACGAAGCTGTCCTGGGCCCGGGCCTTGGGCTTGCTACTTTTCACACACCCCAGTTTACTTTTGCACCCCCTGATTCATATTTTGTTATTTTTCAGATTTTCTTTTTATTTTTATGATTATTGACTTTAATAATTTTTTCTGAACATTAAAAATCACAAAAATAATTTTCTTTATTTTTTGCATTTTTATTTTATTTTAATTTTATTTTTTGCATAATAAAATAGTTTACTAGAATAAATAAAAATTCATTTTCTTAAAAAATAGTAAAAATATTTAAAAATACCATGCATTTTTATTTTATTATTTTTTCATACATAAAATATTATTTTCATACACATTTTATTTTTTAATACTTGAAAATATTTTTTATTTATTTATTTCTTGTACATAAATGAATAAAATAATATTAGAAAACAATATTTTCTTTTAAATCAAAAATTAGGGTTTCACCCTTCCAAAAATAATAATATAATTTTTTCTTATTTTTAGGAATTAGATAATTTTAGTTTCTCATACATAACAATTACAAAAACATTTTCTTGCATATTTACATTTTTATTGCATATTTAAATACTTGTTTATTTATTTATTTGTACAATAAATTCAATTGGGTTGTAATAGTAAATTAGAGTTTTATTTTGTGCAAATATCCCCATTCAAAACTTGTATTCCCCTTCCCATAATATTGTTGTAATAGTTTAGATTTACTTTACGCAATTTATCGCATTATATACATGTTTAGTAAATTAGGGTTTGTATGATAAGACAAAAATCAAACAAATAGCATGACCTAAATACAAGACAAAAAGCATGAAAAATGACAACACATTTCACACAAGCACTCGTAGGGTTTCATCCACTTGGTTTCCTTAAAACAAAATGGCCATGGTATGCATGCTAGGTATCTTGGAAAAACAAAACAAAACAAAAGATCATAGTCCCTCAATGACGCTATCACAAGTTGCCTAAAACAAATGATCTTAGTCCCTCATAACTTGCTAAGATACTTGGCACCATTTCTATCATGGTCATACGATGACCCACGCCCATCCCGTTTAACATCCAAAGATAGGGTTGTCTACCAAAACAATGGTAGGTTAACAATGTCAAAGGAATAAAAATGTATAGGAAAGACTTTTGAGTAGGTAGATAGCTTCTAGTTACTTGATCAAGCTTGCAAACAATCCTTGCTATTTTCAAACAAACACACACACAATTTCAAAACATTTCCAAACAACTTTTAAAACATTGAAACATTTTTCAAAAGACAAACATCTTTGTATACATTCTTACGAACGAGAATCATTACAAAGATTGCCTAAACAAAGGCCTCTTTTCAAAATACCTTCAAAACCACACAAATCACCATTTCAAACAATTGTCAAAGCAAAGCAAGTGATCTAAAACAAGTAACTAAGAGCCCATGGAAAACCATGGATGAAAAGGGTGCTAGAACCTTCCCTTTTCATAATCTACCCCCCGAACTCAAAAACAATCTCAAAGGTCTTTCTTGTGCTTTTTTACCTTTCCTTTTGGATAAAATAAAAGTCGGTGGCGACTCTTGATAAACCGCAACATTTGAAAACACAAACACAAAACCTCAAGTCAGTTCTCCCACCGCATCACACCTACACTAGAGGAGTATTCTTATCTGTTGGATTTACCAATTACCGATCGTGTTCCTTTTACTAGTTTGGAGGGTGAGCCAAAACTACATGAGATTGCTGCTTTAATCCATCTGGGGAAGTCTGAGGTTGAAGCCCATATGACTACTAAAGGAGGGATTAGAGGATTACCATCTCAGTTCTTATTGGAGAAAGCTCGTTACTTTTCCAGGATGAAGAGTACAGTCGCTTTTGAGGCCACCTTTGCTCTACTTGCTTACAAATTGTTTTTATTTCCTAACATGGATAAGTTTTTTGACGTTAATGCTATCAGGATCTTCATGATTGGAAACCCAGTTCCTACATTGTTGGGTGATGCTTATTACTCTATTCATCTTCGGAATTCTTATCATGGGGGGATGATTATCTGGTGCACGCCTCTGTTGTACCGGTGGTTTATTTCTCATATGCCTCAGTCTGATGCTTTCTGGGATGTCAGTAAGGAACCCCGCTGGGCTCCTAAGATCATGGAACTTACTCGAATATTGATTGGTATCATCGGGCTTACCATGATGTAGATATTGTAGACAGTTATGGTAGTTTCCCCAATGTACCTCTTCTTGGTACAAAGGGAGGAATTAACTATAACCATGTTCTTGCACGACGAAAGCTTGGTTATCCGATGAGGGATAAACCAAATAGTATTCATTTGAGTTGTTTCTTTCTGAAGGAGGGAGAAGACCATAAGGAAGCTAGGGAGAATATTGCGAAGGCCTGGCGTCACATCCATAGGAAGAGTAGGAAAGACTTGGGACCTAGAGGGGCTGTTTCTTTGGAGCCTTATCTTCAGTGGGTCCAAACAAGAGCTATTTAGTTGAAGATGTCGTATTCCTGGGAAGCACCTATGCCTGACTTGTTTGTGAAGACCACTCCTCCCTTATTGGATGATATAGAAGAGCTATAACTTGCTTTGGTCAGGATGCAGCGGGAAAAGGATGCTTGGAAGAGTAAGTGCCAAACTTTAGAGATTTCCTATAGAGCAGACTTGAAGGAGAAAGACGACTTGATTGAGATTCTTGAGAGTCGGGCTGTAGAGACCATGGAGAGGCAAGGGGATTTATTTTCTCATATGCCTCAGTCAGATGCTAGTTGTTCACTTCATGATTCAGATGACTAGAAGGAGGTTTCCACCAGATATGCGAAAGGGAATCAAAGGTTGAAGGCTCAGATTTCCAAGCTTACAGGGAAGCGCCAACGTGTAGAATGATCTCCATCAACTTTACTTAGGGTTTTAGACTTTATTTTTATCTTGTACTTGGGATTGTTGAAACTTGTAACCTATTTTGAAGTTATTATAATAAATTTTTTTCCAGTATTTCAAATGTGTTATTACTTTGATATTTGCAATGTGTCTATAAGTCCCTTGAAATATTAATAATAAATTAAATCATGTGCATTGCATATCATGGATCATATTGCACATATTTCTTGCATTTTTTATGCATATCCAGGTGTCTTACCAAGCTTCTTTACTTCGTTCAGCAAGCTATCTCACCACTACAACACTCGAGCTAATTTCAGATGGAAGATGGATAACTTAGAACAAGAGAATCGCGAGTTGCGCGAGGAAGTTTTTGCTCTGAAGGCCGGCATAGAAAATATTATTGCTCTAATGGAATCTCTGGTGGCTTCTCAGAATAAGCCACCGAGTGTTCAAACTAAACCAACAAAGGGTTACTACTGAAGCTCCCACTGTTCCTGTGTCTGCTACTCCATTTGTTATTCAGAATCGCATGCCTCGAGGTTATCCATGGGGAATTCCAGAGAACTTTTCACCTGAAGGTTTCAATCTTGGTCCTCAAGATGCTCACATTGTTCAAACTATTGTTACTCCTGCACCTCCTGTGGTGCATGCTACTTATGTTGCACCTCCTTCGGTGAATATGGTCCCATTTGCTAATGATGATATGTGTAGTCCTTTTCCTCCACCAAGTGAAGACTTAGGTCTCTATGATAGAATGAATGATTTTCAAGAACAGATTGACAAGATGCAGAGGGAGATCAAGGCCCCTAGGGGAAAGGAATTGTTCAGACATAATGTGAATGATTTATGCTTGGTCCTGAATGTTAAGATGCCTGCGAAGTTTAAAGTCCCGAAATTTGAGAAGTACAAGGGCAACACTTGTCCTTGTGCTCATCTTGTGATGTATGTAAGAAGAATGTCTACCCATACTGATGACCAACGTCTACTGATTCACTTTTTTCAGGATAGTTTGACTGGTGCTGCACCGAAGTGGTATATGAGTTTGGACAACGTCAATATCCATACTTTCAACGACTTGGGAGAAGCATTTCTCAGACAATACAAATACAACATGGACATGGCGCCTGACCGTGATCAACTCAGGGCCATGGTCCAGAAGGACAGGGAGTCGTTCAAAGAATATGCACAGAGATGGCGTGAGGTAGCCGCCCAAGTGATTCCTCCCATGGAAGAGAAGGAGATGACTAAGATTTTCTTGAAGACCCTGGGTGCTTTCTACTATGAGAGGATGGTAGCGAGTGCACCAAGTGACTTTACTGAAATGGTAGGCATGGGTATCCGATTAGAAGAGGCTGTAAGAGAGGGCCATCTAACAGAAAGTAAAAGTTCCAGAAGTGCAAAGAAGCCATCCTATGGGTTTGCCAAAAAGAAGGAAGGAGATACAAACGCTGTCATGTAAGAAAGGAGGGTAAATCCTCCTAGAAGAAATTATCAACGTCATTAATAAGTTGCCTTAGTGACTCCAATTGTTGGTGTAGCTCCAACTATCATTGCTTATCAGAGACCATCCCATCAGGGGAATCAAGGGTATAATCAGAGAAGGGAGAGTTATGACCCTATTCCTATGAGCTATATAGAATTAGTCCCAGTGTCAATTCAGAAGAAGTTGGTTCAGGATAGACCACCTCCCGTTGTACCATCACCATTGCCTTGGTATTAAAAGGCAGACCAAACATGTGATTTTCATCAGGGAGCACCAGCGAACAATGTTGAGAACTTCTATCCTTTTAATACTGAAGTACAAAAATTGGTGAAGTCTGGTGTCTTATCTTTCAAGGATGTGGGCCCTAATGTGAAAGATAATCCTCTGCCCAAGCATGGAGGAGCAAATGATGTGAACATGGTGGCCGATTGTCCAGGCGACTTCCATATTTTTTATGTTAATTTGGTTAGAGGGGATTTGGTAAAAATGCATGAAGACCTTTGTGAATTTAGTTACTATATGAATGACCATGCCGGTTGTGCTATTTGCAGTACGGATATACAGGGCTGTGATAAGATAAAGGATGATTTGTAGGAGATGATGGATGAGGGCCTCATCAACATAATCAGGCCTAGGGAAGAGTATGAATAGGAAGTAAACATGGTTTCTGGATGTCCTGGAGAGTTCAGAATCTTTGATGTGGAACATATGAATGAGGATCTTGTATAATTGCATGCTACTTTCTGCCACATGGTTGGCCAGGTAGAACATCAGTATGGATCTTGCCGAATCTGCAGCCGGGACTCCCGAGGATGTTCAATTGTAAAGAAAGGTGTTTAATTGTTGTTGGATAATGGAACAATCAAGGTTATAGGCCAAAGGAATGTTTACCTTGAAGTTGATGTGATTGAGGTTTGTTTGGCTGAAGAAGAGTCAGATGATGAGTATGCCTCTGCAGATGAGTTTTTCTTCTGGGATGAAGATTTGTTTTCCAAGGATGACTCTGTAATGACTGAATGTGTTGAAGATGGAGTAAATGTTATTGTGCCTTGTTTCGTTGCACCTACCCCTTCTGAAGTTGAATATCATAGCAAGCCAGCTATTGCTCCATTGGTGATTAGTTTGCTGGGTCCCGTCCCCTACAAGTCAGACAAGGCGGTACCCTACAAATATAATGCTACAATCTTAGAGGATGGTGTGGAAGTTCCCATCCAGCCAATGCCTAATGTTAGAAATATTGCTGAGACTAGCAGAGTGACCCGTAGCGGTCGTGTATTTGCACCCGTTGTTCATGGAGATGTTAGTACTAGAAATAAAATTGTTGAAAATGTTGAACCCAAGAAGGCTACAGGTGAATCTAGTGGGGATACGCTAGAAAAAGAGGTGGACGATATTTTGAAGATAATCAAGATGAGCGACTACAGAATTGTAGATCAGCTACTGTAGACTCCTTCAAAAATATCTATCTTGGCTTTATTGAGGAACTCCTCTGCTCACAGAGAATCTTTGATGAGGGTATTGGACCAAGCTTTTGTGGAAAGTGACATGCCTGTAGACCAATTCAGCAGCGTAGTAGGGAACATTACCTCAAGTAATAACCTGAGTTTCTGCGATAATGAACTTCCCGATGAAGGAAGGAATCACAATCTGGCCCTCCACATCTCTATGAACTGCAAGAATGATTCATTATCCAATGTGTTGATTGATAATGATTATGCATTGAACATTATACCAAGGAGCATGCTTATGAAGTTGAAATATCAAGGAACGCCTATGTGTCCAAGTGGAATTATTGTGAAAGCGTTTGATGGATCAAGGAAATCTGTTATTTGTGAAGTGGACTTGCCTATTCATATAGGCTCACATTTGTTTCAGATTACTTTCCAGGTCATGGATATTATACCCGCTTATAGCTGTTTGTTGGGACGGCCGTGGATACATGAGGCAGGGGCTATCACTTCGACTTTACACCAGAAGTTAAAGTTTGTGCGTGAAAGAAAAATGGTAATCATAAATGGAGAACATGCATTATTGATATCTCATTTGTCATATTTCAGTGTTGTGGAGGTTGATGAAGCTGTTGTTGGAACCCAGTTCCAAGATTTATCCATTGATAACATAAGAGGAAATGAGAATTATATGGTTTCGCTTAAAGATGCCCAACAAGTTGTGCGTAATGGCCATAGTGAAGTATGGGGACAAATTGTTGATCCATCTGTAAACAAGAATAGAGCTGGCTTGGGGTTCTCTGTGAATAATGATAAAGGTAAGAGCGTGAAGCCGAAGTCTGCTGAAGGAAAGTATCAAGACATCTTTCATAGTGGGGGTTATCTTCATCCAACTGTTTCCGAGATTAATGCCATTATGGAAGATGAAGCAGAGCCAAAAATGCCAAATTATGTGACACACGGAGTTAGGGTTCAGAACTGGATCACCATTGATGTTCCCTCTTGCAAATATGTTTCAAAGTAATTTGTTTTTGTTAATCTTTTTGAAAAGCTTTCACTCTGCCCAAGGTGAAAGTATTGATATTGTATGGGCTTATCGATTTTCTTTTATTTTTATAAAATCAATAATAAAAGTTGTCTTTGTTTCCCAAATTGTGTTTTTATTTTTTGCTTTTTTCTTGGAAAATGGTAATCAGAATAAACCTTTCAAAATAAATAATAACTGAAATTCAATCTGCATGATCACTTGTTATATGTGTCAGTTTCAAGATATGGAAGTGGTTTTGGTGGCTATAAGTTCTCATTATCATTCTCAATAACTTCTATTTATAAATCAAGAGTGTTGGTACAAGAAGGTTGTTCAAAATTGTCAAAGTTCCTCAAAGCATTTTCTTGATCTAGGAGCTAGGGTTTTGAACTAAAAAGATGTATATCTTGTTCATCTTTTGGTACTTTTGAGTGATTACAAATACATCCTTCTATTAAAAGTGTTATTAACAAATCACTTCAAAAGTTTCATGGAGTTTTCATGTGGAAGAAACTTGATGATGAAGAAAGATTACAAGTCCTCCGGATGAACCCCCAATTTCCCATGTGTGACTTTAAATGATTATAACTTGGTAAATTTTTATCACCTTGAGCCCACTCTTTTTCCATATTGATCTTGAGGATTTGAAATTTATTCCTTCTTTTATGTGCAAAGTGATAAAATGGATGGAAGATGTCCTAAGGATACAAAAGATTATAGGTTATTCCATGATTTTTTGCTAACTTCAACAATTCATAACTCTCTCAATTTTTGGATATTTTGAATGGTTCAAGTTTCAAAATGTCAATCAAGAGGTCTATTTCATGCCATATGTTTTGGTCAAGAGCAAATTCCAAGTGGAAGGCCATGTTTGGATGCAAAACATTATAGGTCACTTTTGAAGAAAAACTTGAAATATTTCTACGTATGGAAAGTCAACTTCATTTTTCCAACTTTGACTCATTGCAACTTTCAACTAAATCATCCATTTGATTCCATTTTTTTCCCATTGCAAATATTGTAATCTCATATTTCTAGAGCTTCAAGAATCATGACCTAAGACCCCTATAGCTGAGAATGCCATTGGTTTGAACTTGGTAACTTAAAACTAAAGTTTCTTCAAAAGTCAGAATTTGAAATCCTTGATTTAGCTTCTAAACACATTGTTTCTGTTCATTTTTACTTCTAAACATGGTTAGTGAACTTCCAGAAGTGATTAGCATAGCAAAATGCACGTTTTGGATGAGTTTTGATCAATATAGAAGTCACACTTTTCTTGTTTGCAACTTCACACGATTTCCCTCCAAACTTCATCATTTCACACGCTTGAACATTCCATTTGATTCCCTATAAATAGAGGGTCATCCCTCATTCATTTCCTCAAGCTTGAACAACCAGAATCACTCTGCCAATCTTGCTTCATTACTCATTTTTCTGCAACTTCAAAATCAGTGTTCAAGCCTTTTTCAATCCAATTTTTCTATCAATTCACCTTCCTTGATCTTATATGAAGCTAACCATACAATTACTTTCAAGAATCGTGACCTATATATATATCCATAGAAGTCTAGTTTCAGAGCTCTGCAACTCAACTTCAATAGGTAGGTTTCTCCATCAATTCTTCAAAACTTTGATATCATTGTGAAGCTCTCATTGCCCTGGTTCTAGTTGTAACACTTGCTTTTATCTGGAAACATGTTTGGATCATGAAATTTCAAATCCCTTTTAAAAACTTCTCTTCCAAATTGCTTGAGCTACAATTTATATAAATTTGTCATGAAGGTGTGGTTGTCTTCGTCTTGAAGAGACGAAGCGAATGGCATAGGTCTCGTGCTCTAATTTTACAGATTGAGCAACCTGGTTTTAGGACTGGCTGGAGATTGAAGATGACCAACGTGTCATTCTCCAACCAATGAAACAACGACATTTGTTTTTTATTTATTTCTGATTTATATTTGATTCTATGCTTTATTCAATAATGACCATGATATGCACAGCATGCTAGATCCCTTGGATTTGATTACTAACGCGTTTTGACTCTCATCCAACGGTCCACGTATTTTTGACTTTATTTTTTATTTCTGATTTTTATATTTAATTGTTTTAAACTTCAAAAAATCATAGAAAATTCATTTTTAGTCCAAAATTCTGAAAAAATTATGAAAAACATTTTTGATTTTTCTCTTTCTAATTTTTATTTTTTCACAATTTTATTTTGTGTTTTGATATTTTTTATAAATTTTCACTTTATTTGAATTGTTTTAAATCTTTAAAAATACTTTTATGCATTTTTAAATTCTGAAAAAAATATGGAATGATCAAATGATATTGTGACAAATATTGGTGACCTCATTTATTTATTTTTCTGACTTTGGTATTTTTTTATCATTCTTAGTTTATTTTACTCATTTCTTTTAATTTTAAAAATAGTTTTTGACTTTAAAATTTACCAAAAATTTTATAAAAATATTTGAGTTTATTTATGATTTTTCTATGGTCTTACTTATTATTTCTTGATTAATTTGAACCTAGTTATTATTTTTCTCTCGTATTTCTATTTTAAAATATTTTTTAAAACCTTTTTAATGTATATATTAAATGCAATATTATTTTGTGATTATTTTCTGGATGATCAAGGGTTGAATTTTTTATCATGAACTTTATTAATATCATTAGATCCATGGTGTTGAGTTTAACTCCACAAAAATTGATGAATGATTTTAATAATAGTTTGATTAAATTTTAATTCAAATGTGGTTTATATTCTTTCCCACCCCTCTTCATCTCATCCCTTTCTTATTGCACTAAGTGTTATTGGAGCATGATCTCTATATCATGTCTCAAAACAAATGGTACATAGATTGCTATTGACCGGCCTCAAAATAGGTGCGACTTCTATATAAGTCCACTTACGATTGCTTAACATAACGCTAAATTTTATCCCGATGCGAATAAATGATCATTCCTGGCCCAAACCTTTGTTTGCAAGCCCAAGTATGTGAATTTGATCTCTTTGATACAATAACCTTGAGATTCATTATGTGGAGGATTTGGTTCTACCAATCCTCTAACGGATCTCCAACACTTTTGGTCAACGCGAATCACTTAAACATCGTTGATCATTAAATGGTACTTTTGAGGATTCCAAATAGATGATATACTTGACAAAAAGAAAATGCAACTTGTTGGGTGGAGGCTTTGGTTCTACCAATCCTCTATTGAGTTCCAAATGCAAGTTTCAAGATGGTCATCCAACTAACCACTAATTATTAAATTGTTTTACTTTATAATTTTATTTTTATGCTTTATGTACCATTTAATTTAAGCATTACATTTCATGCCATTTTTATTTTGCTCACTTGAGCATTTATATTCTTGTCATTTTTATTTTGCTCACTTGAGCATTTCTTTTCTCTTTTAAGACACCTAATAATCAACATGAACCATAAAATGCTTTAATGATACTTGGACTATTTGGTTACTATCCTTGGCATTGTGGAGTATTGGACTTCTTGGACTTAGGATTAGAAACTTGACCTACATTGGAGACCTTGTGACCTTAATTGATATTTTGTCTGGAGTTCTTGAGGTTTACCTCAAGACATTGGGTTGTTTGTTTGTTTTGTGTGCAGGTTATTGTGATTACATTCTTTGTTTGTAATCTGGAACTCACCCGTATACAGCCGTTACTCTTCCCAATTTTTATGAAGACTTAATACACTTAAAGTTTGATTCTCAAGATATCTAGTATCTTTGCTTGTTTGGTTTCAATCCAAAGAATGAGAATTCTATCTTGACTCATAATGTCAAGTATTGGCTTCTTGTTGGTTAGTTCTTATCCCTATCTTTTACCTTATTCTTTAGGATAGTCTCTTCTTCTCCTCCCATCTTCTTTAATTTAAAAAATCTTCTTCCTCCTTTTGAAAACTCTTCTTGTTTGGAAACTTTAACCATTTTCATAATTAACTAGGACTTAGGTCCATGCATTTTCAAAACATTTTCATGAGTAAACTTCAATCAACTTAATAATACCTTGACATCCCATTTTTTGTGAGAAGAATAAAAGTTAATCAATCTCATTTCAAACCATTTTGCCACTTTGACTTTTATTTTAAAACCTTTCTCAAAAGATTAGTATCTTGTCAATCCTTGTAGTGATGCAAACAACTATACTTCTACAATATGTAGTGAAGAGAGATATTTTCCACTTGGGTGTTGAGTGAGGCATTGTGGATTATAAAATTCAATCCATATCCTCCACTTTGAGATGATGCAAATTCTCCTTTCTCATGATTGTGGGTAGTAAGTATGTTTTCCACACGGACAATGACGATGATGTCTTATCTCATAAAATTAACCAACACACTTGTGTTTTAAAATTTTGAAAAGGTGAACTACGTGTACCCTGATCCCCTATTGCACGAAAGGTGGTACGTAGGCACTAAGGATTCGCAACCGCGGCGGGTGCAAAATTCATAAAAATACTTCTTTTCTCACCTCCACCATCTATCTTTTATACAACACATTTTATAGCCAAAATATACAGATTCTTCAAAGAGGTTCCTACAGAGTACCTTAGATGTTTAGGGTGCTAATACCTTCCCTTTGTATAACCAACCCCCTTACTTAGAATCTTTCCCCCTCTTTTTGGGTTACTCGCTCTTTTCCTATTCCTTTGGAAACAATAAAGCGCAATGGCGATTTTTATATTGATTTGTATAAGTCTAGTTAATCCAATGTCCTAGTCTTAAACATTTCTACTGCTACATGGTGCACACCTTGGATTTGGAAACACTGGATCTGCATGAAACCTGTTAGAAAAAACAAAACTCCAGACCTGGGTATCGAACCCAGGTCTCCCCTTTTGCATACGTTCCTCTTACCACTCAGCCAACCTGTTAATCGTTTATACCAATAACAAAATAATAATATATTTGAAACATAAAAAATGTTGAGGTGTACACGTGTGCGCTCCAGTGGGACCTGAATGTTTAAGTGGACCAATAAAGAAATGGCTCGAAGCCACGCATACTCTCGCCTGAGTCAGAAGGAGTCAAAGACGTCGGAGTCAAACTCCGGTCGTCTTCTCCGATCTATCAAAATTGGAAACCTGCGAAATCATTGGATTAAGGACAAACTAAAGACCCTACCCCACTTAAAACCATCCCTTGGTTTCAAATCTGGACTCCTTTTGGCCTGAATCGATCAGAACCCTGCGTTTTGAAAACAAACTTAGATCGTGCCCTAACAATTGCATGATCTCCTCCTTGCGCTTATTCTCACATGTAACACGTTAGTTTGAATGTAAACATTATCAATAACATGAATATATGCTTAGTATGGATTTAAATGGCATGTATTGAGAGTTTCATATCAGAGAGAAATTACCAAACAGAGAGATAGCGTGAAAGAGTTCTGGCGTGTGTTGGGCTTGCCTCACGAGTGGGGATGGCTCCTGGGACCTTCAGGAGGAAGATGAGATGTTTGTTTTGGATTGAGAAGGCCTGGATTGTTTGATACGAGTTTCACTTTC
The DNA here is from genome assembly GCA_948472305.1 of Vicia faba. Classification (NCBI taxonomy): domain Eukaryota; kingdom Viridiplantae; phylum Streptophyta; class Magnoliopsida; order Fabales; family Fabaceae; genus Vicia; species Vicia faba. Next base: position 975,526,113 of record OX451739.1, read on the forward strand.
TCTTTGAATTTTTTGGAAAATTGTTAGGTTTTGTGGAGGCAGCTTTGCATGTCCTTGTACTTCTGAAGGGTTGTGCTTATGTAGTATATCACATTAGGTCAACAAAAGTGGAAGAAAATCCAAGCTTTCATGAGAAAATATCTTTCAATTATTTGATTTTTTTACTTTTTTGGACCAAATCAATTCTTCTCTTCTCTCCACAAAATTTCCTTGATATGCCAGCACAATTTGTCCATTATTTGATGAGAAAAAGATTCCAAATCAAATCTTACATTATTTCTATTATTTATTTAATTTTTCATTTTAATGAATAAAATATCAAAATAAATAGAATAAATAATATAATAATTCATGGGTGGGCTTAGAGGTCGGGGACCATTCTAGAAACAAGTTTCAAACATGAAAAGATGGGTCCATTTGGAAAAAATTCAAGTTTGGTCAATATTGGCTTCATGCACTTTTCCAAAAATTTGTCAACTTTACCAATGCATATCTCTCTCTCATTTTTAAACATAAGAGGGTGTTCTTGAACTTTTTATAGAGCTTAGGATGTCCTCTAAACAAACCTTTAGTTTCACTTCAATTGGATCTTCCATGTTCATGCAAGGAGCTTTGACCCAAAATGTGTTTTTGTTGACTTTTTGAAAGGACCTATAATGTCTGAGCTTATATCTTTTAACTGGGGCATTTCTTGAACTTGAGGGATGAAGAGAAGTTGTAGGTAATTATATTCTCTTCAAAATGAGCTTTGGTGGAAAAATTTCTGATAAAGTATGAGAAAGTTATGCCTGGTCAAAGTTTGGTTGACTTTTTCTATAAAAACCCTAATTTGCAATTTTTGACTTTTGAGGAGTTATGAGCATTTCTTGAAGAATCATGATCAAACTTTGATAAAATGATGGATATCACTTCAAAATGTTGACGTTGACCAAAAATCTTGAAGTTTGACTGTATATAAGCCACACTTTGACTTTTGACCTAGTACAATTGATTTTTAGGCATTTGAGCAGTTGATTGAGCAAACTTGTTATGCAAGGCATGCAATTTGATATGGATAACTTTGAGGACATATTAGGACCATGTACAACATTTGAGACCATTGGAGTTCACACATCTTGATGGAAATTGAAACCCTAGTTAGAGGTTCATTGCCTTAGGAGGAGAATTTGTCTGGTCAATTCTTGGTCATCCTTGGGAAAGTTGGGGACCTCAATGGGCATGTGTTGAGTAAAATGAGAGGGAAAATTTTGGGGTACAACAGCTGCCCATGTTCAATCTTCTTAAACCTGAGGATGTAGATTGGCTTATCTGCCTTTCGTGATTTGAAGGTGCAAGATGATTGAACACTAGAGTACCCAGAAATTTGCACTCGTCTGAAGTAACACTGTTGGTAGATGATATCGGGAATGGGCTTATAGATTCCATTTGGAAAAGATGACAAAATACTGTCGGAGATGGGCTTAAAGATGCCATCCAGAGAATATGACAGAGAGTCGTTGGAGATGGGCTTAAAGATGCCATCTAGCAAACATGCTGATTTCGCGAGATATCCCTTTGTGGGGATTCCTGCTTCTGTCGTTGAAGAGGAATCCTCTAAGGAATGCTGGTCTCTTCTTTGGGAAATAGAGTCTAGGAGCTTCAGTTGTCCATTACTCTATTGAGGAATCATCTCTTGATTGGAGAGACAGAAGTGAACTTCTATCTGGTCAGGATCCAGGCTTCACAGCAACTTACTGAGGACAATAAGGCTACCGGCAATCTGGTTGTATTCCAGGCTTTACAACTATTGTACCCTAATTTTCCCCCTAAGATCCCTTCTTCGTACCATGTTGATTCAGTCACAACAAGATCACATTAGGGCTTTTGGTTCTCCTCCCTATCTTTAGCTTTGCTCTTTGAGGAATCACCAAGCACCTTGACTTGTTTTCTTTTGTTATCATGAATGTTTTGTCTTGATTTTCTTTTTAATTAATAAAATGCAATGTTAGTTTATCTTACTTGTTAATAATGTAGATAAAGGCAATTTGGCTCAACAAGTGGCTCCATGGGTTCATGAGTTTATTTCCATGCCCTAGTCAATAAAGCTTGAGAAGTTCAAACCTCACCCTTGAAGTTGTTTTGGAAGAAATGGAATAGCAAAGTTATTTTGGTTTACCACATTACAAAGTTATCAAGATTGATTCAAAAGTACAAGGGGTTGATTGAAGAAGTAGTCATGTTTGGACAAGGCTTTGTTCCCTTTGGTCCCAAGTGCATATTTCTCTCAATTCTCAAGATATGGAAGTGGTTTTGGTGGCTATGAATTCTCATTATCATCCTCAACAACTTCCATTTACAAATAAATTGTGTTGGTACAAGAATTTTGTTCAAAATTGTCAAAGTTCCTCAAAGCATTTTCTTGATCTAGGAGCTAGGGTTTTGAACTTCAAAGGAGTATATTTTGCTCATATTTTGGTATTTTTGAGTAATTCCAAAGACACCCTTCTCTTAAAATGGTTATCAATAAATCACTTCAAAATTTTCAAGGATTTTTCATCTGGTAGAAGCTTTATGATAAAGAAAGATTATAAGTCCTCCAAATGAACCCCCCATTTTCTCATGTGTGACTTCAAATGATCATAACTTGGTCAATTTTTATCACCTTGATCCCACTCTTTTTCCACAATGATCTTGATGATGTGAACTTTATTACTTATTTTATATGAAAAGTAAAAAAATTGATGGAAGATGCCCTAAGGATACAAAATATTATAGGTCATTTCATGATTTTTTGCCAACTTCAACAATTCATAACTCTCTCAATTTTCAAATATTTTGAATGGTTCAAGTTTCAAAATGTCATTCAAGATGTCTATTTCATGCCATATTTTTTGGTCAAGAGCAAATTCCAAGAGGAAGGCCATGTTTGGATGCAAAACATTATAGGTCAATTTTGAAGAAAAATTTGAAATATTTCTAAGTATGGAAAGTCAACCTTTTTCCCCAACTTTGACTCAATGCAACTTTCAGCTCAAGTATCCATTTGATTCCATTCTTTTTCCATTGCAAAGCTTGTAATATCATCTTTCGAAAGTGTCAAGTATCATGCCTTAAGACCCCTTGAGCTGAGAATGCCAGTGGACTGAACTTTGTAACTTGGAACTGAAGTTTCTTCATAAGTCAGAATTTGAAATTCATATTTTGGCATCTAAACATCAAATTAGCACGCGTTTGTGATCTAAACCTGTTTAACGAAGTTGCCAAAGTGGATTAGAGCCTTAAAACACAAGGATTGGATGAGTTTTGATGCAAATCAGATAACACTTTGCTTGTACATCAGGTTCATACGATTTCCCTCTAAACTTCATCATTTCACACGCTTGAACATTCCATTTGATTCACTATAAATAGAGGGTCACCCCCCATTCAATTCCTCAAGCTTTGAGAGCCAAATACACTCTGTCAAAACCTCACACAAACTCCAAAGTCTGCTGCAGGCAAGTATCAAGACATCTTCTGTAGTGGGGGTTATCTTCATCCAACTATTTCCGGGATTAATGCCATTGTGGAAGATGAAGCAGAGCCAAAAATGCCAAATTATATGATGCACGGAGTTAGGGTTCAGAACTGGATCACCATTGATGTTCCCTCTTGAATACATGTTTCAAATTAATTTTTTTGTGTTAATCTTTTTGAAAAGCTTTCGCTCTGCCCAAGGTGAAAGTATTAATATTGTATGGGCTTATCTATTTGCTGTGATTTTTAAAATCAATAATAAAAGTTGTCTTTGTTTCCCAAATTGTGTCTTTATTTTTTGCTTTTTCTTGGAAAATGGTAATCAGAAAATACCTTTCAAAATAAATAATAACTGAAATTCAGTCTGCATGATCACTTGTTATATGTGTTAGTTTCTAAAAGCAATCATAAATCATATGTTCAGATTAATTAAAAAACCCGTTGAATACAATGACCCTGCACCCTCTCCCAACTTTGAATGTCCTGTGTATGGGGCCGAAGAAAAAGACTATGATGAGATTCTATAAGAGGTCTTACAGTTGCTTGAGCGCGAGGAGAATGCCATTCAGCCATATAAAGAACCATTGGAAGTAATCAATTTGGGTTCAGAAGAAGATCCGAAAGAAGTCAAGATTGGATCATTGCAGCATCCTGACATGAAAAGCATGTTGATTGGGATGTTGAAAGAGTACATGGATATTTTTACTTGGTCTTACCAAGATATGCCTGTTCTAGATACAGATATTGTAGACCACCATTTACCATTGAAGCCAGAGTGTCCGCCAATCAAACAGAAGTTGCGAAGAACTCACCCAGATATGGAAGTTAAGATCAAAGAGGAAGCTCTAAAGTAGATTAATTCTGGTTTTCTTGTGACATCAGTGTACCCTCAATGGATTTCCAATGTTGTCCCTGTACGGAAGAAAGACAGAAAAGTTCGCATGTGCATATATTACGGAGATCTAAATAAAGCTAGTCCAAAAGATGATTTTCCATTGCCACACATTGATATGTTAGTGGATAGCACAACAAAAATCAAAGTTTTCTCGTTCATGGACGAATTTTCCGGGTATAATCAAATAAGGATGGCGCATGAGGACATGGAAAAAACAACGTTTATCACACCCTGGGGAACATTCTGTTACAGAGTGATGCCCTTCGGGTTGAAGAACGCTGGTGCAACGTGCCAGAGGGCTATGACAACCCTATTCCATGATCTGATGCACAAGGAAATTGAGGTATATGTTGATGATATGATTGCTAAATCCTAGACTGAAGAAGGGCATGTAGAATATTTGTTGAAGTTGTTTCAGTGTTTGAGGAAGTATCGTCTCCACTTGAATCCAAATAAGTTTACCTTCGGTGTTCGGTCAGGGAAATTGTTGGGTTTCATTGTTAGCTAGAAAGGGATTAAAGTTGACCCTGATAAAGTCAAAGCAATTCAAGAGATGCCAGCACCGAGAACTAAAAATCAAGTTAGAGGATTGCTCGGGCGTTTGAATTATATTTCCATAATCATTTCCCACATGACTGCAACGTGTGAACCGATCTTTAAGTTGTTAAAGAAAGATCGAGGTTGTGTATGGAAAGATGACTGCCAAAGGGAATTTTAAAGTATTAAAGAATATTTGCTTGAACCTCCTATCTTGCTCCCTCATGTCGAAGGAAGACCATTGATTATGTATCTGACGGTGTTACATAATTCCATGGGTTGTATTCTGGGACAACAAGATGAAACATGAAAGAATGAGTATGCCATTTATTATCTCATTAAAAAGTTTACTGATTGTGAGTCGCGGTATTCCATGCTGGAAAAGACATATTATGCTCTGGCATGGGAAGCAAAGTGTTTGCGGCAATATATGTTGAATCAAACTACTTGGTTGATCTTCAAAATGGATCCAATCATGTACATTTTTGAAAAGCCTACTCTTACTGGGAGAATTTCCCGCTGGAAGATGCTGTTATCTGAATATGACATCGAATACCAAATTCAAAAAACTATTAAAAGCAGTGTGTTGGCAGACTACCTTGCTCACCAACTAGTTGATGATTATTAGTCTGTGAAGTATGATTTCCCTGATGAGGATGTGATGTTTCTAAAAGTGAAGGATTGTGATGAGCCATTGCCTGAGGAAGGTCCTGATCCTGAATCTCGTTGGAGTATGATATTTGATAGAGCTGTGAATGCTTATGGTAAAGGAATTGGTGCCGTGATTGTCACTCCGCATGGATTGCACATTCCTTTTACTGCAAGGTTGACATTTGATTGTACTAATAATATGGCAAAATACGAGGCTTGCATCATGGGTCTTGAGGAAGCTATTGATCTCAGAATTAAAATTCTAGATGTGTATGGCGATTCAACTATGGTAATAAATCAGATTAAAAGAGAGTAGGATACTCGTCACCCCGGATTGATCCCTAACAAAGATTATGTTAGAAGATTCTTACCCTTATTTAATAAAGTTGAATTCCATCACATCCCTAGAGATGAAAATCAAATGGCGGATGCTCTGGCAACTTTGGCTTCTATGTATCAAGTGAATACTTGGAATGATATACCTCGAATTATAGTTCGGCGACTGGATAGGCCCGCTCATGTGTTTACAACAGAAGAGGTAGTAGATGAGAAACCTTGGTATTATGATATCAAGCATTTCCTTCATACTCAGGAATACCCGATTTGCGCATCAAATAAAGATAGAAAGACATTGAGAAGATTGGCTGGCAGCTTCTTCCTCAGTGAAAATGTGTTGTACAAGAGAAATTATTACATGGTCTTGCTCAGATGCGTGGATAGACATGAATCAGACATGTTGATGCATGAGATTCATGAAGGTTCCTTTGGCACTCACGCCAATGGACATTCAATGGCTAAAAATATGCTAAGGGCAGGTTACTATTGGCTGACAATGGAATCCGACTGTTACAAATTTGCGAAGAAGTGCCATAAATGCCAGATTTATGCGGACAAGATTCATGTGCCTCCGACACTTCTCAATGTTATTTCTTCCTCGTGGCCTTTTTCTATGTGGATACTTGACATGATTGGGATGATAGAACCCAAAGCTTCGAATGGACACGGTTTTATCTTGGTAGCAATTGATTACTTCACCAAATTGGTGGAAGCTGCTTCATATGCTAATGTTACTAAGCAGGTGGTAGCGCGCTTCATTAAGAATAATCTTATATGTCAGTATGGTGTTCCAAGCAAGATTATCATCAACAAAGGCTCGAATATGAACAACAAGATGATGACAGAACTTTGTGAAGAATTCAAGATCGTCCATCATAATTCATCTTCGTACAGGCCAAAGATGAATGGGGCTATTAAAGCTGCTAATAAGAATATCAAGAAGATCATCCAGAAGATGGTTGTTACTTATAAAGATTGGCATGTAATGCTCCCTTTTGCTTTACATGGATATCGGACATCTGTCCGCACTTCAACAGGGGAAACCCTGTTCTCCCTTGTGTATGGAATGGAAGCGGTACTCCCAATCGAGGTTGAGATTCCCTCTTTGCGTGTGTTAATGGAAACCAAGTTGTCAGAGGCTGAATGGGTCCGGAACAGGTTTGACCAATTGAATTTGATCGAAGAGAATATAATGATGGCTTTGTGTCATAAGCAGTTATACCAGAAGAAAATGAAGAAAGATTTTGATAAGAAGGTCAAACCTCGTGAATTTAGAGAAGGCTGATTCTAGGGGCAAGTGGACTCCCAATTTTGAAGGCCCATATGTTATCAAGAAAGCCTTCTCTGGTAGTGCATTAATTCTTGAAACTATGGATGACGAGGAGTTCCCACGTCCCATGAATGCTGAGGCAGTCAAGAAATACTTTGCCTAAAGAAATAAAAGAACAGCTCGCTAAGTTGAAAACCTAAAAGGGAGGCTTAGGAAAAAAGGAGCGTCTCGGTAAGCCGAAAACCCGAAAGGGCTTTCTAGGCAAAAATTAGAGACATAAATAGAATAAAACTTCCCGCTAAGTTGAAAACCCGCAAGGGAAGCTTAGGAAAAAGTTAGGGACTTTCTTGGAAAGTAAATGCATCGGACAAGACTTAATCATTGAAGACACAATCTTCTTGGATCCTTACCATACTTCAACGGAAGCTGCTGCTCAGGATTTCAAAAGTTGTTAGAGGGAATAGTGGTCATTGTATCTCAATGTATCTTTCCAATTATATATTACCATTTTCCGAACTTTGTAATTATCCATGGAGTCTCGCCACTCGCAGACTACCATTCTATCAATAAAATTTAAGCTTTTACCCAATTATTTATATTTCTTATTTTATTTAGCTTGCAAAGACTCCATTTATTATTGATAATAATTTTCAAAGCAGAAAGATTAAATAACAAAATTGTTTTTTCAAAAAAGAATTTACAACTTACTTTTACTTTAGATTTTGTGATTCAAATGGAAAGAAAAAATGGTGATCCCAGGAATGGGCGGACTCCAATAACTTTGTGAAGTTTTGTTTTCCCCCGGGAAGGTTCTCTCAGGTTATTTTCGCTGGTATGCGCATGATTTTTATATATTGAAGACGATACCAATTGGCGTAAAGTGTGGTATCACGTTTGTGATCCCGGTGTCCCCAGTCAAGTGTTGGCTCATTTTTTTATTTTGGATTTGCATGGTCTGAAGCCTCTATCCCAGATTCCCCAATGAAGTCTTCCCTCATATGACGAAAGGTCTTGTTCCCTTGGTGTGCTGGGATGGAACTTTTGGGAAAATGTCTATATTTCTGTAGTATTGGTATTATTGTTGGTATTTATTTCCAAGGCAACTAGACCAGGGCAGTATATTTTATAAGAAGCATTGAGACAGTTGTCAACTTCTTGGGTTTTCACCCGCCAAGTGCTGGGCCTGATTTAAAATTCCCCTGAGTTTGACCCCTTTCTATAATGTTGACTCCTCATTTCCCCACTGAAGGCATCACTTATTTGATAGAAGTTTTTTCTCCCCGTGCATGTTGAGTTGGACTCATTCGCGAAGCATCTCCTTTCAGTGGTATTTGCATTTTGTTGATTGCCCGATAATCGGGCAAGGGAAGTGTTTTATTTAAGAAGTGTTTGAATTGGTTATCAGCTTTTTGGGTTTTTCACTCGCCAAGTGTTGAGTTGGATTTAAAATCCCCATAAGATTGATTTCTTGCTATGATGTTTGACTTCTTAATTCTCCAAGTTGTTGTCCCCATGAGGTTTCATACTTTCTCCCCAGAGAAGTTGGTGCAACCCTTACTCTCAGTATTGAAGAACATATCTAGTTTCCCTAGTGGATAACGTATCTTGGTTTCCTCCCTTCGATGCGGTGTTGAACTCCCCAATGGAGTTAGCACGAGTTCCTCTGTTGATGTTTTGATGATAAGGTACTATCTCCCTTAGTGAAGTCTGTAGGATATCTCTCCATTAAAGTCGGCTCGAATTCCTCCGTTGATGTTTTGACCGATATGGTTTCTGTTTGCCTTATTTGAAATCAGTATTTCAATCCCTAGTAGGAGTAAGGACTGTGAAAATTTTGTTTTTCCCATTTGAAGTTTGAGAGATATTCCCCGGTGAAGCCTGGAGAAGGATGTTATGTCCCTGTATCTGTTTTGATTTGTTATGATATGATTATTTCCAAATTATGTCCTTTCCCAGTGAAGTTAAGTCATGCAGTAGGATTTTGTTTCCTTAGTGGGTGCTTATTTTCTTATGGAATGTTCATCTTGGATGTGATTTAGCCGAGTGTTGTTTGTATCCGAGTTGGTTTTGCTTGTTTGTCCCCAGTGTTATATGTCTATTTTGTCAGCATGTACATGATAACACTCATACATTAATACATACATCATGCATATTTAAATTTAGAAAATCATTGCTTATTCGCATTCATAATTTTGTTTGTTGACATATTACCCTATTTTGCAGAGTTATGTTATCCTCTCTTCAATAGAGTGTCGGCTTTAAGAAGAAAGTGTATGCTCTTTCAATTTCCTCGCTGAGTTATCCTTCGCGGAATATTTTTGCTTCATCCTTCTTGTGTAGCTCTTTGTCTGGATGATTTGGGTTTCCCTCTTGAGTTTATTTCTCGAGAGATGTATTTTGATTGACTGTTTCACTCCAGCTTATTTCTGGTTTGAATCTTTGGTTCCCAACAATATTATTACTTTGGATCTCCGCAAGCTTCGGACTTTGGTTTGAAAATGTGCATTTATTTTGCACGAGAAAAGTTTTATCTCCTCAGTAGTAACATTGGCATTTCACCAAGAAGCCATATTGTTTTCTCCAGGAAGCTATATTGCCTTCCCCGTGAAGTCATGACATTTTCCCCAGATAATCATTTTACAATCATCCATAATAGCATGCAACGGGTCTCTTTATTTGAGCAACTTGTACTTCCCCGTAAAAGTCGACGTTACTTTTTTTGCTATCTTCTCTATGAGTGGATAGTTTGCAGTTCATTGTCAAAATACTCCAGTGAATGGCAAGTCTTTTCAATATCGCAGAGACAATTCATTGTGAAACCTTTGCAAGTGGTAGTCATTTTATTTGAGACAACTTATATATTACCCTTTCCAGGCAGAATGCTTCGATTAAAGAAGAAGTTGAGGCCCGTTCTACGAGAAACATCGGAATTTTGGGAAAAGACTTGTTATCTTTTTGCTACCTTCAGTGAACGTTGATAGTTCATCGTCAGTGAACGGCGGTGCTATGATATATTCTCTGTCTATCTTCAGTGAAAGTTGGTAAGTCACCTTCGATGAAAGTTGGTGATTGTTATCTTTTTGCTACCTTCAGTGAATGTTGATAGTTCATTGTCAATGAACAGCGGTGCTATGATATATTCTCTTTCTACCTTCAGTGAAAGTTGGTAGGTCATCTTCAGTGAAAGTTGGTAATTGTTATCTTTTTTCTACCTTCAATGAACGTTGGTAGTTCATCGTCAGCGAACAACAGTGCTATGATATATTCTCTTTCTACCTTCAGCGAAAGTTTGTAGGCCACCTTCAGTGAAATTTGGTGATTGTTATCTTTTTTCTACCTTCAGTGAATGTTGGTAGTTCATCGTTAGTGAATGGCGGTGCTATGATATATTCTCTGTCTACCTTCAATGAAAGTTGGTAGGTCACCTTCAGTGAAAGTTGGTGATTGTTATCTTTTTGATACATTCAATGAATGTTGGTAGTTCATCGTCAGTGAACGACAATGCTATGATATATTCTCTGTCTACCTTCAGTGAAAGTTGGTAGGTCACCTTCAGTGAAAGTTGGTGATTGTTATCTTTTTTATACCTTCAGTAAATGTTGGTAGTTCATCGTCAGTGAACAGCGGTGCTATGATATATTCTCTTTCTACCATCAATTAAAGTTGGTAGGTCACCTCCAGTGAAAGTTTGTGATTGTTATCTTTTTGCTACCTTCAGTGAACGTTGGTAGTTCATCGTCAGTGAATGGCGATGCTATGATATATTCTCTTTCTACCTTCAGTAAAAGTTGGTAGGTCACCTTCAGTGAAAGTTGGTGATTGTCATCTTTTTGCTACCTTCAGTGAACGTTGTTAGTTCACCGTCAGTAAACGTTGGTGTTATTACTCTTTTCTCTTTCTACCTTCAGTGAACGTCGGTAGTTTCACCTTCAGTCAAAGTTGGTGTATTCTTTGACCTTTTACCATCCTCTATGAGTCGGGTATTTTTGATTCACCAGGGATTTATTTTCCCGGTTGGGTCTCTCTTTTGATCCTTATTTCCTTTTCTACATCCCCAGTGGTGTTTTGCGTCTCTTTGAATTTGTTCATATGCATTCATGCTCATAATAATTGCATGGCATCTTAGGGCCAAAAATAGGGTTTATTTTATATTTAAGTATCTTCGATCGCGTCGACACAACGATTTTTAACCTTCATATCTCCGGATAGAAGAAACTTAAATAAGGGAAGCTGTTATACCCCAATTCCCCCCCCCCCCCCCCTAATATCCCTTCATCATACCATGTTGATTCAATCACAACAAGATCACATTAGGGCTTTTAGTTCTCCTCCCTATCTTTAGCTTTTCTCTTTGAGGAATCACCAAGAACCTTGACTTGTTTTCTTTTGTGATCATGAATGTTTTGTCTTGATTTTCTTTTTAATTAATAAAATGAAATGTTGGTTTACCTTACTTGTTAATAATGTAGATGAAGGCAATTTGGCTCAGCAAGTGGCTCCATGGGTTCATGAGTTTATTTCCATGCCCTAATCAATAAAGCTTGAGAAGTTCAAACCTCACCCTTGAAGTTGTTTTGGAAGAAATGGCATAGCAAGGTTATTTTGGTTTACCACATTACAAAGTTATCAAGATTGATTCAAAAGTACAAGGGGTTGATTGAAGAAGTAATCATGTTTGGGCAAGGCTTTTGTTCCCTTTGGTCACAAGTGCATATTTCTATCAATTATCAAGATATGGAAGTGGTTTTGGTGGCTATGAATTCTCATTATCATCCTCAACAACTTCTATTTATAAAGCAATTGTGTTGGTACAAGAAGTTTGTTCAAAATTGTCAAAGTTCCTCAAAGCATTTTCTTTATCAAGGAGCTAGGGTTTTGAACTTCAAAGGAGTATGTTTTTCTCATCTTTTGGTATTTTTTAGTGATTACAAAGACATCCTTCTCTTCAAAGGGTTATCAACAAATCACTTCAAAAGTTTCAAAGAGTTTTCATGTGGAAAAAGCTTGATGATGAAGAAAGATTACAAGTCCTCTAGATGAACCCCCAATTTCTCAAGTGTGACTTCAAATGATCATAACTTGGTCAATTTTTATCACCTTTAGTCTACTCTTTTTCCATAATGATCTATAGGATGTGAACTTTATTCCTTCTTTTATATGCAAAGTGATAAAATAGATGGAAGATGCCATAAGGATACAAAATATTATAGTTCATTTCATGATATTTTTCCAACTTCAACAATTCATAACTCTCTCAATTTTTGGAGATTTTGAACGGTTCAAGTTTCAAAATGTTACTCAAGAGGTCTATTTCATGGCATCTTTTTTGGTCAAGAGCAAATTCCAATAGGAAGGCCATGTTTGAATGCAAAACATTATAGGTCACTTTTGAAATATTTCTAAGTATGGAAAATCAACCTTTTTTCCCCAACTTTGACTCAATGCAACTTTCAGCTCAAGTATCCATTTAATTCTATTATTTTTCCATTGCAAAGCTTGTAATATCATATTTCTAAAGCATCAAGTAACATGCCTTAAGACCCCTTGAGCTGAGAATGCCATTGGATTGAACTTGGTAACTTGGAACTAAAGTTTCTTCATAAGTCAGAATTTGAAATTCATATGTTGGCCTCTAAACATCAAATTAGCACGCGTTTGTGATCTAAACATGTTTAACCAAGTTGCCAAAGTGGATTATAGCCTTAAAACGCAATGATTGGATGAGTTTTGATGCAAATCAGATCACACTTTGTTCGTGCATCAGGTTCACACGATTTCCCTCCAAAAGTCATCATTTCACAGACTTGAACATTCCATTTGATTCCCTATAAATAGAGGGTCATCCCCCATTTATTTCCTCAAGCTTTTAGAGCCAAATACACTCTGTCAAAATCTCACACGAATTTCAAATTTTTGAAATCAGTTTCATAGATTCCAGTCTTTTCTTCCAAAATTCTTTGCACATTCATCTTCCTTAAGCATCATACAAACTCTCCAGCACTTAAACCAAGTAAAACGAGCTATAATTCAAGCTACAGAAGTCCAGTTTCAGAGCTTCTTTCTTGAACTTTGAAAAGGTAGAATTCTCCACCATTTGGATCCAAATAAAGCACTAACCTGTTCTACCCCTTCTCCTGATTCTTGTGCTTCTTACAATTTTTAAATCCATTGAGAATTGAGAGATAAATCTCAAATTGAAGGTGCTCGCTATTTTATGGGTTTTTGATTCATATCTCTTTGCATACTTTATATAAATTTGGCGCGATAGTGTTGTTAGGATCGTCTTGAAGAGACGAATCCAATGATACTGGTCTGGGATCCTAATTTTTCCATTTGAAAGATCTCACAAAATCTCCATTGCAGGGTGGCTGGAAGTTGAAGACGATGACATGTCTCGTCTCAGCAAATGATAGTGTGTCAAACGTTTTAATTTCATTGGTTTCCATTTTTCTGATCCTATGCGTATCTTACTAAGGTCCATATCAAGCACAACGCGTCTGGTCCATTGGATTAGCTTACTAACGCGTTTTGACTATGATCTGATGACCCACATCTTTTTGGTTTTATTTTATTTTCTGATTTTAAATTTTAATTGATTTAATTTTCAAAAATTCATAACTCTTTTATTTTTTATCCAAAAATTATGAAAAAATTTACAAAAATACTTTGAATTATTTCTGATTTCATGACTATTTTTTTTCATATTTTTATTTTGAAATTTGATATTTTTTATTTTTTTTGCATTGTTTGCTTTGTTTTAATTACTTTAAAAATACTTTCTGACATTTTTTAATTCTAAATTTTTTTCATAAATATCATTTTACATATTTCTGACCTTTTTGGAAATTTAATGGAATTTCATATTGATGTTTACTATTTTTGATCTATTTTCTATTTGTTTGAACAATTTTAATTAGTTTTAAAATAGTTTCTGACTTTTAAAAGTTGCCAAAAAATTTATAAAAATATTTGAGTCCTTTTCTGATTTTTCTATGGTCTTACTTAATATTTCTTGATTAATTTGAGTATAGTTGATATCTTTTCTCTTTTATTTCTATTTTTAAAATATTTTAAAACCTTTTTAATATATATATTAAATGCAATATTATTTTGTGATTATTTTCTGGCTGATCTTGGAGTGAATTTTTTATCATAAACTTTGTTAACATCATTGGATCCATGGTCTTGAGTTTAACTCCATAAAAATGGATGAATGATTTTAAAAATAGTTTGATTAAAATTTAATTCAAATGTGGTTGTATATTCTTTCCCACCCTTTTTCATCTCAATCCCTTTCTTATTGCACTAAGTTTTATTGGAGCATGATCTCTATACCATGTCTCAAAACAAATGGTGCATGGATTGCTATGGACCAACCTCAAAATAGGTGCGACTTCTATATAAGTCCACTTACGATTGCTTAACATAGCGCTAAATTTTGTCCCGATTTGAATAAATGATCATTCTTGGCCCAAACCTATGTTTGCAAGCCCAAGCATGTTATTTTGATCTCTTTGATCCAATAAACTTGAGATTCATTGTGTGGTGGTTCTACCAATCCTCTAATGGATCTACAACACTTTTGGTCAACGCGGATCACTTAAATATCGTTGATCATGAAATGGTACTTTTGAAGATTCCAAATGGATGATATACATGATAAAAAGCAAATGCAACTTATTGTGTCGAGGCTTTGGTTCTACTAATCCTATAATGAGTTCCAAATACAAGTTTCAAGATGGTCATCCAACTGACCACTAATTATTAAATTGTCTTTACTTTAGGCTTTTATTTTTATACTTTATGTACCATTTACTTTAAGCATTACATTTCATGCTTTTTATTTTTTGCCCACTTGAGCATTTATATTCTTGTTATTTTCATGTTGCTCACTTGAGGTTTTCTTCTCTCTTTTAAGACACATAATAATCAATATTAACCATAAAAAGCTTTAATGATACTTGAACTATTTGGTACTATCCTTGGCATTATGGAGTATTGGACTTCTTGTACTTAGGGTTAGAAACCTTGGCCTATGTTGGAGACCTTGTGACCTTAATTGATATTTTGTCTGGAGTTCTTGAGGTTTACCTCAAGACATTGGGTTGTTTGTTTGTTTTGTGTACAGGTTATTGTGATTACATACTTTGTTTGTAATCTGAAATTCGCCCGTATACAGCCGTTACTCTGACCATTTTTTGTGAAGACTTAATACATTTGCAGTTTGGTTCCCTCAAGAGGTCTAGTATCTTTGCTTGCTTGGTTTCAATCCAAAGAATGATAATTCTATCTTGACTCATAATGTCAAGTATTGGCTTCTTGTTGTTTAGATGGTTCTTATCCCTATCTTTTACCTTATGCTTTAGGATAGTCTCTTCTTCTCCTCCCATCTTCTTTAATTTCAAAATCTTCTTCCTCCTTTTGAAAACTCTTCTTATTTTGAAACTTGAACCACTTTCATAATAAACTTGGACTTAGGTCCATGCATTTTCAAAACCTTTTCATAAATAAACTTCAATAAACTTAATAATACTTTGAAATTTTTTGTGAGAAGACTAAAAGCCAATCAATCTCATTTCAAACCATTTTGCCACTTTGTATTTTTATTTTAAAACCTTTCTCAAAAGATTAGACTCTTGTCAATCCTTGTAGTGATGCAAACAACTATACTTCTACAATATATAGTGAAGAGAGATATTTTTCCACTTGGGTGTTGAGTGAGGCATCGTTGATTTTAAAATCCAAGCCATATGCTCAACTTTGAGATGATGCAAATTATCCTTTCTCATGATTGTGGGTAGTATGTATGTTTTCCACACGGACAATGACGATGATGTCTTATTTCATAAAATTAACTAACACGTTTATGTTTTAAAGTTTTTAAAAAGATGAACTATGTGTGCCCTGATCCCCTATTTCACGAAAGGTTGTATGTAGGCACTAAAGGTTCGCAACCACGACGGATGCAAAAATTCATTAAAAAAATATATTTCTTTTCTCACCTCCACCGTTTATTTTACATACAATGTTTTATAGCCAAAATATACAGATTTTACAAAGAGGTTCCTGCAGAGTACTGTAGATGTTTAGGGTGTTAATACCTTCCCTTTGCATAACCAACCCCCTTAACTTGAATCTTTCCCCCTCTTTTGGGTTACTCTCTCTTTTCCCATTCCTTTGGAAACAATAAGGTGCGGTGGCAATTTTTATTTTGATATGTACAAGTCTAGTCAATCCAATGGCTTAGTGTTACCGCTACAACAACGACTTAGTGGGGAACATGAAATTAACTGCTATCTGGTCGGACTCCAGGATTTACAGCTTCTTTAACTGAGAAAGGTTTTGAATTATCTTCAACTAGAATAGAAATCAGAAAAATCTTAGTGTCGATTTAACTGAACTTAAGAAAGGTTTTGAATTATCTTCAACTGGAATAGAAATCGGAAAAATCTTAGTGTCAATTTAACTGAACCAGAGAAAGGTTTTGAATTATCTTCAACTGGAATAGAAATCATAAAAATCTTAGTGTCGATTTAACTGAACCAGAAAAAGTTCTTGGTTTAACTTTAATTGGAATAGAAATTAGAAAAATCTTAGCGTCGGTTTAACTGAACCAGAGAAAGGTTTTGAATTATCTTCAACTGGAATAGAAATCAGAAAAATCTTAGTGTCGATTTAACTGAACCAGAGGAAGGTCTTGAATTAACTTTAACTGGAATAGAAATCAAAAAAATCTTAGTTTCGATTTAACTGAACCAGAGAAAGGTTTTGAATTATCTTCAACTGGAATAGAAATCAGAAAAATATTAGTGTCGATTTAACTGAACCAGAGGAAGGTCTTGAATTAACTTTAACTGGAATAGAAATCAGAAAAATCTTAGTGTCGATTTAACTGAACCAGAGAAAGGTTTTGAATTATCTTCAATTGGAATAGAAACCAGAAAAATATTAGTGTCGATTTAACTGAACCAGAGGAAGGTCTTAAATTAACTTTAACTGGAATAGAAATCAGAAAAATCTTAGTGTCGATTTAACTGAACCATAGAAAGGTCTTGGATCGTCTTCAACTGGAATAGAAATCAGAAAAATCTTAGTGTTGATTTAACTAAATCAGAGGAAGGCCTTTCGAGAATAATATTTCTGAGGAAAATGCTGAAACAAACCTTCGTCAAACGTAGCCTTTGAGAAGACTGCTAGGTCATATATGTAGTCAATGGTGTTTCTTGATTTGTTCTTTCCTGAAAAGGTAAAGAGTTAGTTGTATGCAATGTCATGATGTATGAAATGCCAGACTGTTGTTTGGTAGATGATGAAAATGATTCTTTCATTTCCGTTGGGGATGATGAACGAAGATGATTTGTTGGAGATTTCCTCTTTCCGTTTGAGGATATTCTACCGGGGATCTTTGACTCCTGCTTGAGAATGACTCTGTGGGGAGAAAGATGCTCTGTTGGAAGATTTTACAATATAGAGAAATAAACTTTGTTGGGGGATAAACTTCTGCAGTTAGAGAAATAAACTCTACTGGTGATAAGGCTTTATAAACTGTTTGAGATTATAAAACCTTAGCTCGAAACATGGATTTAAGATCTCTGAGGGAATTCAGCTAAAGGAGGTAATTCCTACTTGGAGAGGCAAAGGTCAGGATTTTGGTTGTTTTCATTCTGCAGGGACATAAACATCACTAGGATGTATGTTGAGGATGTGACAGGAGGATGCCCATGTGCCTGCTGGAAAGAGTAACTGTCAGGACTACAAATGGCTTTTTTAGACTTTGCCTCGTTTCTTAAAGTCATTAGAAACTGTCTTTCTGTTTCTTATGCAAGTATTTGTAAACAGTAATCATATTCAAATGCATATGTAACAAATAATCACTTGGACGTTTTTGCAAAACAAAGCAGAGAAATAGAAAAAAAAATAGTATTATACTTTCAAAGAAATGATTTGCATTGATTTTGGAGTTTGCCTATAACATGCATTTTTGTACAAAGAGACTGACGTTCTAGTAGGAGAACGCCGTCATGAAAATGAAAACTATATAAAATAGTGTACAAAGAGAAAAACAGCTATGTGTAATAATCCCATTGAGTTTCAATTCTGCTATTTCCCTTATGTCCTTAAGCGTCTCATCACTTTGCTACTTGTCCGAAGCTGACGGGATTGATTGGTATCGTTTGAGCTTGATAGTTGATACTGAAGTCTGGTCACGAGGTGATCTAATGGGACATAGTTATACGCTTTAAATCCCTAACTTTTTCCTGGACCTCCCTTTTAGGTTTTCAGTCCACCGGGATACCCTTTTTTGCCCAAGCCACCTTTTTCAAGTTTTCGACTTGCCGGGTGTACATATTTTTTTTGTATTTATCCCTAATTTTTGCCCGAACCCTTTTGGTTCGCCGGGGTGCCCTTATTTTTTCCTAGGCCAGTCAACCTAGCGGGTCTTTATTCATGCATGGTATCTTTTCACTATGTCCGCATTTACAGGATGAGGAAGGTCGTCACCATCCATGGTGGTTAGAATCATGGCTCCACCAGAAAATATGCTCTTGATTACAAATGGCCCTTCGTATGTGGGAGTCCATTTTCCCCTGGGATCACCTTGTGGCAGGATGATGCGCTTGATTACTAGATCACCCACTTGATATACCTGTCGTCTGACCTTCTTGTTAAAAGCCTTGATCATTCGCTTTTGGTACATCTGACCATGACAGACAACAACAAGCCTTTTCTCATCAACCAGATTTAGTTGGTCAAGTCGAGTCTGGGTCCAGTCATCTTTGTTGAAACCTGCATCCTTCATGATTCTCAAAGAAGGGATCTGGACCTCAATAGGTAGGACAACCTCCATACCATACACCAGAGAGTAAGGTGTTTCCCCTGTAGACGTACGTGCTAAGGTGTGGTACCCATGAAGAGCAAATGGTAACATCTTATTCCAGTCTTTGTATGTCACTGTCATCCTCTGTATGATTTTCTTAATGTTCCTGTTAGCAGCCTCCACAATGCCATTCATCTTCGGCCGATAAGGGGAAGAATTATGATGCTGGATCTTGAATTGTTTATAGAGTTCGGTGATCATCGTATTGTTGAGATTTCTACCATTATCTTTGATGATTCTTTCTAGAACACCATACTGACATATAAGGTTATGCTTGATGAACCGCACCATAACATTCTTGGTAACAGTAGCAAAAGAGGCAGCCTCAACCCACTTCGTGAAGTAATCAATGGGTACTAGGATAAAGCGATGCCCATTGGAAGCGGTAGGTCTAATCTCTCTGATCATGTCAATGCCCCACATTGCAAAGGGCCAGAGAGCAGTCAAGACGTTCAAGGGAACCAGAGGTACATGTACTTTATTAGCATAGATCTCGCATTTATGACAAGTTCGGGAATGCTGATAACAGTCGGCTTCCATAGTGGACCAGTAATATCCTGCCCGTAGGATCTTTTTAGCCATGGTTTATCAACTAGAATGGGTGCCAAAGGTACCTTCATGTAAATCTTCCATAATCCTCTCTGCTTCGCTCTTGTCTACACACCGAAGTAAAGTGGAGTCGTGGTTGCGCTTGTAGAGGATTCCATTATTGAGGAAGAACTTTGCAGAGAACCTTCTCAGAAACTTCTTATCATTGACAGATTCCCCCTCAGGGTATTCTTGAGCTTCTAGATACCTTTTCACTTCATGGAACCAAGGTTTTCCCATTACTTCTTTAGTATCGATCTCATAGCAGTAAGTCGGTTCATCCAATCTCTCAATAGTGATCTGAGGAGCCTCATTGTCCCATCTGACCTTGAACATAGATGAAATTGTAGCTAGTGCGTCCGCTAACTGATTCTCTTCTCGTGGAAAATGTTCAAAGGTGACTTCTTCAAAATGTGGAAGTAATGTCAGCACATGTTCTTTGTAAGGGATGAGATTAGGGTGCTTCATGTCCCAGTCTCCTTTGATTTGACTTATTACCAAAGTTGAATCCCCGAAAACACTCAAGAACTTGATCCTCAGGTCAATAGCAGCTTTGAGACCCATGATGCATGCTTCATACTCAGCCATATTATTGGTACAGTTGAAACATAATCTGGCGGTGAAAGGAGTATTACAGCCCTCGGGAGACATGATTACAGCATCGATGCTATTGCCGAGTGTATTGGAAGCTTTGTCAAAAACCATAGTCCATTGGGATCTTTTCTCAGGTCCTTCATCCGGTCCAGGTTCTTCACAGTCAATCACTAACATGATATTCTCATCCGAGAATTCAAAATTCATGGATTGGTAGTCATCCACAACCTGATGAGCCAAATGATCAGCTAATACACTTCCCTTGATTTCTTTCTGGGTCGCGTGTTGAATGTCGTATTCGGTCAGGATCAATTTCCATCTCGCTATTATTCTTGAGAGAGCGGGCTTCTTGAAGATGTACTTGATCAGATCCATCTTAGATATCAACAAAGTAGTGTGGGTCAACATATACTGTCTCAGTCAGCGAGCAGCCCATGCCAAAGCGCAGCAAGTTTTCTCAAGCAGTGAGTATCTTGTTTCACAGTCGGTAAACTTTTTGCTAAGGTAGTATATTGCATGCTCTTTTCGATCGGACTCGTCATGCTGCCCCAGCAAACACCCCATTGAATTATCTAACACTATTAAGTACATTATCAACTATCTTCCTTCAATCGAAGGCATCAGAATTGGAGGCTCTTGAAGGTATTCCTTGATTCTATAAAAGGCGGTCTGGAATTCGTCATTCCACTTTACCACCTGATCTTTCTTCAGGAGTTTCAAGATTGGCTCACAAGTAGCAGTTACATGGGAAATGAACCTGGAAATGTAATTTAGGCATCCCAAGAAACCTCTAACCTCCTTCTCAGTGCGAGGAGCCAACATCTCTTGTATAGCTTTCACCTTTACAGGGTCTACCTGAATACTCTTGTCACTGACAATGAAACATAGGAGTTTACCAGACCTTACCCCAAAGGTGCACTTGTTTGGATTTAGCCTCAACCAGTACGTCTTCAACCTATCAAACAACTTTTATAGGTGATCAAGATGCTCTTCCCCAGTTTTATACCTGGATATCATGTCGTCCATATAGACCTCTATCTCATGGTGAATCATTCCATGGAATAAAGCCACCATGGCTCGCTGATAGGTTTCCCCAACATTCTTCAACCCAAATGACATCACTTTGTAATAGAAAGTGCCCCATTGTGTGATGAAGGTTGTCTTCTCCATGTCCTCGGGTTCCATCTTGATCTGATTGTAACCGGAGAAACCGTCCATGAAGGAAAAAACCTTATGTTGTGTTGTGTTGTCAACCATAATGTCAATGTGGGGAAGAAGAAAGTCATCCTTGGGGTTGCCTTGTTCAAATCTCTGTAGTCCACACACATCTGTACCTTGTCGTCCTTCTTAGGAACCGGGACTATGTTATCAACCCATTGTGGATAGGAGATGATAGCTAAGAACCCTGTGTTGAACTTCTTCATAACTTCTGCTTTGATCTTCTCTGACATATCAGGGGGCATATGGCGAACCTTCTGCTTTACTGGAGGGAAATCTTCTTTAGTTGGGAGACGATGAACAACAATATTCGTGTCTAGTCCTGACATGTATTCATATGACCAGGCAAAGATCTCGACATAATCATGCAACATATGTATCAACCGTTGTTTGACACTAAGCTCCAAATTTGCACCTATCTTGACTTCTTTTCTATCCTCTTATGTGCCCAAGTTCACTGTCTTAACTGGCCCTTCCTGAGGTTGTATAGCCCTTTCTTCCTGTTGTAAAAGTCTGGAAAGTTCTCCGGGTACCTCACAATCTTTCTCACCTTCGTCCTTGGCTTGGTTGATCGGATTTTCAAAGTCATAATCGGTAGTAGTAGAACCGTTATCAATGGGATCCTGAGTGGATATGGATCTGCAGTTTGATTTGTGAGTGTGTGTAAGAGCATAACTATATTGACAAAGTAAAAAGCAGAAAAGAAAGACAGAGAGCGCAAAATTTGTATGCAAAATGTCCAATTATTTATTAATGACATATGAGATTGAAACATGATAACCCTCACAAATAAACCATTGTGCCCTGGGTAAGACATGTGGCCATAGAGTTTATATTGTTTAATTATTACATATCCTAAAACAAGAAATACAATTACTTCTGAATAAAGGTAATTGCTACAAAGTCCTTAGCCGTCCAGTTACTGGGTCCACTGTTGGTAGTAGGGAAGATTCAGTTATCCATGTCATAGTCACCATCATTGTCTTCTAAAGAGTTGACCCCGTGATTGCTAATACGTAGGGGGGGTCCTCCAGCACGAGCACGACGAACATCCCTTTGAGCCCTTGAAGAGAAACCCAAACCAAACTTATCAGATTTGTTTGGAATGTCAGGAAGTTGGCCCCAAATGGTACACCCACCTTCTTTAATAACTGTTTTGGCATCCGTGAGAGAATCAATTTTCAAGGGAGGTCTGGTGATCTTCGGCAGATTGGTAACAGTCTTAGTTGCAACCATGGTCTGAGGCACCTCTTCAAAATTCTGACAAGGAGTCTCGATGAACTCGCCATCCATTTCCACATACCTGAACGAGTTCAGGTGGCTTACCATGTATTCCTCTTCGCCATGCACCGTGATAATCTTTCCATTTACCGGGTACTTCATCATCTGATGCAGAGTGGACGTGACAGCTTCAGCCCCATGGATCTAAGGGCAACCCAACAAACAAGAGTAAGACGGTCTGATATCTATCACGTAGAAGGTGGAGTCAAAGGTCTGAGAACCAACTTTGATGGAGATGTCCACCTCCCCGTGCACCATTCTTTTCGAACCATCGAAATCCCTCACTACAATGTTGCTGGGCTTCAGGGTCAAACCTTCACAGTCTAATCTGTCCAAAGCCTTCTTGGGCGGCACGTTCAGAGATGAACTCGTATCTACTAAAACATGGGACAAAGTAGTTCCCCTGCATTAGATGGAGACATGCAGCGCATCATTGTGGTTTCTTCCTCTGGGTGTCAGATTAGCATCAGAAAAACCCAAACTATTATCAGCCGTCAAACTGACCACACAATCTTCAAATTGGTCAGCGGAGGTTTCTTGTGGCACATGGGCAGTTTTGAGTAATTTCACCAAAGCTTTTGCATGAGCTTCAGAGCACAATAGTAGGGTCAACATTGAAATCTTAGAAGGGATCTGCCCCAGCTGTTCGACCAAATTGTAGTCACTTTTCTTAATGATCTTTAAGATTTCTTCCATTTCCTTCTTGGAATCCTCTGGAATGGATTCTAAGCGTGTCTTCATCTGGACAGGATCAACCAATATGTCTTTTCCCTGAGTATCGGCCGACTCGGTGATAGGGGTGGAAACTGGGGTAATCACAGGAATTGCGGTGGTAGTATCAGCGGGAACAACAGTAGGAATGATCACCAGAATAGTAACGGCTTTAGGAGGAGAAATCTCAGGTGAGATCACTCTTCCACTTCTTGTTATTTTACTGGTCCCAACTATGTTGCCTACGTCGGGATCAATATTTCCAGAAATTTTATCTTCAGCAGCCAACAGGTCTTGCTTGACGCCATGGTAATAGGCGCCAGCCCCATAATTCTAGGGAACAACTTTGCCCGAGGAGTATGGGATTGGCCCTGTCATAGTGATGATCAGAGGAGCCAACTTCGAAGCAGATGTAATCCTGTCGGGTCTTTTGGTGGAGACCCTGGGAGGATTGGCGGAAATGGTTATAATCGAAACATCTTTACAAGAAAGAGTTGTGATGGGAGTCTTCTAAAATAGAATCTCTTTATCATTCATCAGGCGTTGAACACCTACTTTCAACAAATAACAACCTGTCGGTAGAGATAAACATAAGTGGAAATCTTCACCACAGCCCAGAAATAAACTGGCTTGCAACAAATTCCACTTAACAGTCATGAGAGGAGTAACAAGTTCCTCAACAGAAGTAACAAATGTATCATCATCCACATCCTTAACACTATGACCGTGCTTGGGAATGGGAGCAGTTATAACATTGGGAATCTCAAGAGCGTCAAATTCAATCTCCTTCGCCTCAATAAGGTCTTGCACCTTATTTTTTAAAGCCCAGCAGTTGTTTGTATCATGGCCTGGAATTTCTGAATGGTAAGCACAGCGAGCATTTGGGTTGTAGCAAGGAGATGTGGTGTTGGGATTCTTGGGAGCTTCCCTCAGGGTAACCAGATTGGATTTCAGTAAGTCAGTCAAAACTTGAGACAAAGTCATATTTATCCAGGTGAATTGTCTTACAGGCCTTTCTGCTCTAGGCCGATTATTTTGTTGCTGAGTAGCTGTAGGCTTTGATATCATAACAGCCCCTACCATTGGACGACGCTCGATTCTGCCCTGATTTCGTTGATTTTAAACAACACTGGCCTCTTACTGAATCTTGCTACTTCTAATACTAGCTTCCCCTCCCTCTCCAGTCAAAATCAACTCAGTAAAGCCAGTTGAGGAGCTTCCAATCAGATGGTTGAAAAACTGACTGGATAGGGTACCCAAAAACATATCCACCAACTCCCTATCAGATAGTGGGGGTTGGACTCTTCCCGCTAGGTCTCTCCACTTATGAGCATAGTCTTTAAAACCCTTGCTAGAACCCATAGACATACTTTGGAGTTGTGTACGGGTAGGAGTAAGGTCTGCATTATACTGATACTGCTTGTAGAAAGCAGCAGCCAGGTCTTCCCAGTTACGAATATTGGTTCCCTCCAGCTGATAAAACCACTCTAATTGAGTCCCAGATAAACTCTCTTGAAAGAAGTGGACCCATAAGTCCTTGTCAGCAGTGTGAGGCTGAATCTTCCTCACATAAGATCGGAGATGCATTTTGGGACGTGAGACCCCATCATATTTAGCGAACACCGGAACCTTGAACTTCTGCGGGATGACAACCCTAGAAACCAAACCCAGCTCTTCAAAATCCAGCCCTGGTACCTTCTGGATTTCCATTGCATTCAGAAGATCCTCCAGTTGTTTGTATTTTTCATCGGCTGGAGGATACTGGTCCTCATTATAGTTAGTCTCATTATCAGATTCCCTTGGACTAGGGTCTTCCTCTCTTGTTTCTCCTTCTTGATTGTCTCCTTCTTTTGACGAAGATGCTAGTTCTACAACTTGCCTTAACGGTCCTCTGAACCTCCTTGCCAAATTCACCACACCAGCTGGCTTCTTTGGCTTCTTGGTCTTTTCTTTGACAATCAAGGCTTTCATCTCTTCCCGCCCCTTGTCCAGAGCCATGATCATTTGTTGAAACTAAGCATTTTGAGTTTGTAGATCCTTCACTGTTTGTTCGAGAGCCATTTCTTTACTACTGAAATAAACAGCGAAGAATATGAGAAACCTGCTATGAAACTTGTTTATGCAATGATATGTATGATATATGTATGCAATGTTTTCAAGGATTTCGGGAAATTTAAATCTGTGAACCAAAATGAAACAAAGGTTTTATTAGTAGAATTCAAAATACAATTGCCTTTTGGGCGTACAATTGAAAATTCTAAAAACTAAGAAGTCAGGTTTCCCATGGGCGCTTCCTCTTCGCACTGAGATAGACATTAAGACCTTTTTCTTCGTGAAGTTTCCTCGTGAGCTCCAAAACTTTCCTCTCATGGGCATAGAAATGATCTCTATAGGTATCCCGCTCTTTCTTCAGCTGAATCCAAGATCTTTGCATTTCTTCAAGATCAGTGGGCATATCAGGATGAAGAACTGTATAAGGAACATTCCCTTTAGTAATGAGCTCCACAATCACTGGTAAGATGGTTATATATGGCATCAAAAGATTCTGAGCATGAGCTCATACCCATTGGAGATAAGGTTCCATAGGTATGGAAGTCTTTGGCCCCAAAGTCTTGGTATCAAATCTGTTTACCATGCCCCAAGCTCGTATCAACCTCTGACGATACCCTTGAACACCATCCTCATAGTTAAACACAATGCCCTGGATAAGCATCTCGTAAGAACCATCCCTTCGAGCGTAACCAAATTGTCATAGAGCCAGAGAAGGATTATAAGTTATGCCTCCCCTAATGCCGAGTAGTGGGACATTAGGGAATTCCCCGCAGCAGTCAATAATAGAAATATCTCCCATAGATCAGGAATACCAGAGAATATTCGCGTGAGAAAGTGACATTATCCTTTTCTACCAGCCCAAACCTTCTTCATTCTTCAATACTGATTTAGGGATGTGATAAATAAACCACCTCGAAAGCAATGGCACACAGCATATAAGAATCCATCTTTTCTTCGTGGTATGAGTGTGGAAGGTATGCAAGATGTCTAAGAGTAAAGTGGGCATAGGGTTGCGAGAGAGGAAGACATTGATAGCATTCACATCTATGAGTAAGTCTTGATTAGGGAACAATACTAACCCATAGATTAGAAGGGCCAAGACCTCCTCAAAAGCCTGGAAGTCTAAATCATCCCAAAACAGCTGAGCCTTCTCTATTAGGAACTTGGCTAGAAAACCCTTAACTCCACTTCTTATTTCCACGTTGGATACAACGTCGGACCGTTTCAGGTATAAAGTTGCTGCAATGATCTCCGACTTTGGAGCTTCTTCCAAACCGGTGAAAGGCAATTGATCCAAAATAGGTATACCCAATATCTGAGAGAACTCTTCCATGGTGGGCACCAACTGATAGTATGGAAAGGTGAAGTAATGGTGCTTAGGGTCAAATAATTGAAATAGCACACTCATCATCTTCTCATCAAAACCTGAGGTAACCAGATTGAGAAGTCGGCCATAGTTCTTGGTGAATTAAGAAGTCTCAGAAACCCTTGATACTAGCTCTTTGAGTTAAAGAGGTATTCTCACAATGCTAATTCGAATGGTATTTCTACGAGCGGAAGCCATGATCTGCAAAACAGAATAAAGATAAATTCCCCTAATCCTTGAAATGGTTAATGTAATGAAGAATGAATGTTTATGATGCATGATGTTATGTTTAAGCAAATTAATCACACACAAGCAAAGCACACAATAGACCTTAGGTTCAAAGGCTTTCATGAGGTTTAAGGAAAGTACACTCTTGAAGTTTAGTTGGTTTCAAACCTATCCTAGAAATAGTAACCGGGTTCTAAGGAGTCTCAATATCACTGATCTTTCTTTATCAGTATTATTTCATCTTAGCAATCTTTTATTGCCGCCAAAACATCCCGAAAGTCCGACCTTAATGAGTGTAGTATCGAGTATCAACCGACTCCCAACTTTACACAGAGACCAGCTATCTCACTACTTTCTAATGGCCAAGTTTGTTCAACTAAGGTTATAGGTTCGTTAGTGCTTCACGACACCATGCGGCGGCCCCGTATTCTCCTCGATTCAACACAAGGGATACCGGTACCAACCAAAGTGTCACACCAACACAGCTATTGCTTCAACCATATTGGTCTACACCGTATAGTCTCCATGATATATTTTTGTTTACCTAAAAAGATGCCCTAGATCCAGGTATAGGATCTATAAAAGAATACCCCGACAAACCTTTAAAAGTAAAGCAATCAAAGCAAACAAAGAAGGCAATTTAAAATGATCTAGACCCTAAGGTAAACCCCACTTTATATTGTTCCCAACAGAGTTACCAGTTCTGTGATACGGTGGCAGAACCGACTGTTATACTGGTTTGCATTTTGTATTAGCAAATATACGGTAAGCAAGAGTCGCCACCGACTTTTCTTTTATCCAACAAAGGAAAGGGTGAAAAGAATAGAAAAAGACCTTTTTCGAGATTTTCTGAGTAAGGGGGGTAGATTATAGAAAGGGAAGGTGTTAGAACCCTTTCCATCTATGGTTTGCCACGGGCTCTTAGGTACTTGCTCATTTTGAAACCTGTTTTTGTGTTTGTGTGTTTTGAAAAGTTTGTTTGCTTTATGATAACTCTTGTATCAGTCCTCAAGAGTGTGATAAAGCATTTTTGAAAAGGTTTTAAAAGTGTGGTGTAAAAAGGAATTAGTTTTGAGCAAGTACTTAATAACTATCTACCTACTCGGAAAAGGCGTTCTTTTCCTCCTTTCCTTTAGATAGTGCTATATGTTGTACCCCAAAATTTTCCCTCCCATATTTCCCAAGACATTTCAAGAATAACTCCCAAGTATCTCAAGATAGCTCAAGAGTTGGACAGTCAAATCACCTCCTAAGGCAGTCAACTTCAAATTAGGGTTTTGTGTTGCATCAAGGTACTTTCATACAAATGGCCTCAAGTTCTCCCCAATGTCCTAATATGCTCTCAAGTTCATCCATGTAAAATTTCAAGCCTTGCAGAGAAAGTTTGGTCAGTCAATTGCTCAAGAAGTCCAAAAATCGACTGTGTTAGGGCAAAAGTCAACTGTGACCTACAAACAGTCAAACCTCAATATTTTTTGTCAACATTCTCATTTTGAAGGATAATTCATCATTTTATCAAGGGTTGATCATGATTCATCAAGGATTGCTCAAAATTCATCAAGATTCAAAAGTTGCTAAATTAGGGTTTTGCAGGAAAAGTCAACTCAACTTTAACCAAGCATAACTTTCTCATACTTTATGAGAAATGACCCATCCAAAGCTCATTTTTAATAGGATGAAATTTACTACAATCCATCTTCACACCCAAGATCAAGAAATGCACTCACAAGAAGTTACAAATTTGGACATTATAGGTCATTTTTGAAAGTCAACAAAAACACCTTTTTTGCCAAAGCTTATAACTTGAGCATGGAATATCAAAATGAGATGAGACCAAAAGGATTTGTTAGAGGACATCTAAAGGTTTCTAAAACGTTCAAGAACACCTCCAAAAGTTCAAAATTTAAGAATTTATGCATTGTTGAAGTTGGGCTTTTTTCTAAAATTGCCAAAAGTCAACTATCCCCAAAACTCCAATTTTTGACAAATGGGCCCACGTTTTTCCACTTGATTTGATCTTGTCACACCACACACGTGTCCTATCTTCAATTTCATGACCAATTATAAATGTTTATATTTTATTTGATTTTTATTGATTTAATTCATTTTTAATAAATTTAAATCAAAATAAAATCTCAATATTAATAACTTGTGATCTTTTTGATCGATACAGCTTTCAATTAACATCATGAACACAATCAAATTCGTGCCAAGCCATATCATGCACAAAATCTTGTATTTGGAAAGAAGTTGAAAGCCTTTAATGGAGGAATCATATCAAATCTCAAGTCATCAATTCACATGGATTCAAAGCCCAATTCCTAACCTAATACATTGCTGGAGACTTGTACAAGCTAGACATACACAAGAGACACGACCTGAAAGCTGCAAAAACGGCCAGACCAAACTTGGAAAAAAGCTTGAAAATATTGAAACTGAAATCATACTTAGAGCCCGATTCAAAGCAAAATCTCGACATAGACCTCTTGCTGGAGATCCACTGAAGCTGTTGCAACCATTCACAAGCCCTAAAACTTCCTAAAACTCGCTGTAAGTGTCCATGAACGTGGCCCTGAACACGAAATCACATCCTCTGATTCTTGCATTCTTTCACCAAAATCTTTGCATATTTGTGTTTGTCGCTTCATTTAGAACATTTTTGCAATATTTGATTTTGTTTTGGTAGCCTGTACAGCCATGCCCGAAGCTAGGGTTTTGGTTCTTGTTTTTTAGGCGTTTTAATTTCAGGAAAAATTAAGGCAAACTATGGACATGGTTGAGTTCAGGGAGGAGAGACGAGCATGGTGATGGTCTCCGTTTGCGTTTATATGGCCCATAGTCCATTTTAGGAGCAAGCCACGAATCTTGCTGCGGATAAAAATCCACAGGTAAGATAACCAGAATTCCAAGGATAGGGACGAAGACGTGTCCCCATCCCATACGCCCATTTAAATTATTCGCGCGTGTTTTTTTTTATTTCCAGGCATATTAAATGTTTTCAATATAATATTTGTTATGTATTCCATTAACAAATTGAAAGCGTTGGTTGAGTTGGCAAGCGTGCTGTCCAGAATCCAATGGGACCTGGGTTCGAATCCCAGGTCCCCCCAAACGCTTATTATTATTTTGTTCCAGGAGATCCAGTGCAAAGCCAAGGGCGTGGACTATCATGCTCCTCCAGATTTCAAATGCCATATGGCCTCCAGGCCAAATCTGATGGCCCAGATGGAAGGCTCACCATACTCCCTAGTCAACGTGTCACGTGGGATCCAGAAGGTCAAACAAGGCTTGTACAAATGGGCTTCTAAAAATGCTATTCAAACACCCTGATCCAGGCCCAACACCCTTTTTTTGGTTATTTCTTTTTCTCTTCATTATATTTATTTATTCTGCCAATTATTATTATTATTATTTTAAACTAACCAATTAAATATTTTCCTCATAAAATCAGAAAACACCAAAAAAAATAATATTTATTATTTATTAAAATTAAACATCACTTTATTTTTGTAAATAAATATTAATCAAATAATTTAGTTTTTTTAATTAGGTATAATTTTTATGTTTTTTACAATAAATTAAAATCAATGTAGAATAATTAGGTTTTACCAACTTGTAATCATTTTATTTTATTTCCTTAAATATTCAAAAACCCCAAAAATATTTTCATTAATTAATTAATTTAATTGTTAATTTAGATCTAGTTTCTTTTAATTCAAAAAAATAACAAAAAATCTCTTTCTTTCATAAAAAGGGTCAAAACCCTAAAAACTCGCCCGATTTAATTTCTCGCACGCGTATCATTTTATCCAATATTGTAATTGCTTCCGGAATGTAATAGCTTTTAGTTAGGACCTTATTTTATTGCTTTATTTTAATTTCCGCAATTTAAATTAAAGGGTTTGTTTTTGGCGATGTAAATACCCGACGCCTTGTAATAGTTTAGATTTAATTTCCGCAAATTTAAATTCCGCAACTATACACTGTTAGATGTTTGATAATAGGGAATGCATGGCAAGATCCAATGTATGAACTTAAAATCAACATATCTCACCCATGACATGTACAAAGATAAAATTAACCGAAATGACACACTCGCACATGCGCACTCTTAGGGTACACCTCACTTGGTTGCCTTCGAACGTGGTCATTGAGTATAGGAAGTTTTAGAGGTCGCCCTCTTGTCCAAAGATCATAAGTTGCCTCGAAACGGTTGCCTCGGATGAAATGATCTAAGACATTAGGGTTACCGCTAAGGCGTCCTAACATTGCTTTAGTGACCACACGTCCCTTAATCGAATTGACCCGAAAACTCCAACGACGACGCTACCTACTCATCAATAGTGGGATAGCGTTGTCTAAAGGACATTAGCACAGATTAGTTCCTTTTTCGAGTAGGTAGATGGTTCTTAAGTACTTGCTCCTTTTAAAACAAAACAAAACTTTTCGCACTTACACTCTCTTCAAAACAAATACTCATTCAAACCCACAAACACAAAGAAAAGCAAATTTTGAAAACACAATGAGCAAGTACCTAAGAGCCCGTGGATAACCACAGATAGAAAGGGTGCTAACACCTTCCCTTTCTATAATCTACCTCCCGAACCCGAGAAATATCTCGAAAAAGGAATTTTTCTGTGCTTTTGTCCTTTCCTTGTTGGATAAAATAAAAGATGGTGGCGACTCTTGCTTACCGTGACATTTTGCAAAAACAAACGCAAACGCGAACCAGCATTCCAAAAACAGTCAGTTCTATTTCCTACTAATCACAGAACTGGCGACTTTGCTGGGGACTTAATAAGTGAGGTGTACCTTAGGATTAGATCATTGTGTTTTCAATTGTATGCTTTGTATGCTTTAATTTTGTGGGCTTGTATCGGAGTTCTATAGATCCTAACCCGGATCTGGGGATACCCTTTAGGTAAGTAGCAATAAACTGTGAGGGAACTGTACATCGTAGACCGATACGATTGAAGAAGTAGCTACGTTGGTGTGGCACTTTAGTCTGTACCGATATCCCTTGTGTTGGAACAAGGAGAATATGGGTCTTCTAAGGGGTCATTAAGCACAAACTGACCTTAGAACCTTAAATTGACCAACTTGGCCATAGAACAGTAGCAATATGCTACACTCATTGAGACTAAACTCTCGCGATGATTCCGGCTGCAAGAAAAGGTTGCTAAACTGGAATTATGACCGATCGAGGGTAGTCAGTGATATTGAGATCCTCTAGAACCCGGTTACTATTTTTAGGATAGGTTTAAACCAACTGAACTGAAAGAGGGTAGTACCTAAGCTCCTTGCCAGCCTGAAATCTAAGGGCTCTCAGTGTGACTTGTGTGCCTTTATCATGTTTGCTATTTGTGGATACTTGTGGTGTGCCTACTATCATGACATCATGACATCATAACATTGCATACATCTTGCATTGAACTAACCTATTTCAAAGACAGGAGGGATTCATCTTTGTTCTGTTTTGTAGGTCATCATGATGCCCATGCGTAAGAATACCATCCGGATCAACTTTGTCCAAGTCCCTACCTTGCTTAAAGAGTTGGTTTCCAAGATGCCTGACACTACTTCCTTCATCAGGAGGCATGGTTCTCTTCTTAGTTTGGTCACCTCCAAATTGGACGAGCAGATGATGAGTGTCCTGGTCCAATTCTATGATCCGCTGTACCATTGTTTTACTTTCCAGGACTTCCAGCTGGTTCCTACCCTAGAAGAGTTCTTTGAGCTGCTCGGTATCTCTGTTCTGGAGCAGACCCTGTTTACTGGTTGGGAGAAGACCCTTAGGCCCGAAGAAATTGCTGCAGCCCTTCATTTGACTAAAGAGGAGGTAATGGCTAATTGGGAGACTAGGAGTGGAGCAAAAGGATTTCTGACTAAGTTCTTGGTTGGCAAGGCTAACTACTTCTAGGATAGCCTAGACTTTAAGGCGTTCGAGGATATTCTGGCTCTTCTGATTTATGGCTTGGTATTGTTTCCGAATGCTGACACTTTTGTTGATGTGAATGCGATAAAGATCTTCATATCTCAGAACCCTGTACCCACTCTCTTGGGTGACATTCTTCATCAGCTCTATGCTCGTACTGCCCGAAAGCAGGGAACCTTGATGTGCTGTGCTCCTTTATTGTCGAGGTGGTTTATTTCGCACCTCCCTAAGTCAGTACTGAAGAACAAAGAAGGAATGGGTTGGGCTTATAGAGTGATGTCTCTCTTGCATAATGACATTATCTGGACTCTCAAAGGTATGGATGAGGTGACTATCATTGATCGCTGTGGGGAGTATCCTAATGTCCCACTGAAAGGAACCCATGGAGGAATTTCTTACAACCCATGCTTAGCTCTCCGTCAGTTTGGAAGAGCCAGAAGAGAAGGACCTCACGAGCTGCTAATGCCTAATATCATCTTTGATTTTCAAGGGGATAGCAATGAGCAGCGTCGCAGATTCATAAGGGCTTGGGATAGAGTTCACCAATCTGATCCACATGAGCTGGGCCCAAAGACTTCTCTGCCAATGGAGCCATATCTCAGATGGGTCCGTATCCGCGCCCAAAAGCTGGGTATCCCATATCAAGTTGTCCGGCCTGTCACTCTTGAAGTTGCTAATGAAGAAGGGGTTCTTCCAACCATCCTCCATCCTTATATGTCCACTGACATTGGGGCATTGAAGAGATCTTGGATGCAATTGAGGGAGGAACGGGATTCTTATCGAGAGAAGTTCAATAAAAAAGAGTAGAAGATCCAGAGGTTGACTAGGAAGTTAGAGAACGAGCGGATTCTCAACGACTATGTTTGCACTGATAAGAAGAGACCATGGGAGCATTGATGGACCTTTGATGATTTCCTTTCCAGTTTTTGTTTACTTTTCAGTATTTCCATTCTTGTAACGCCTTAAGGGCAATTTGTTGAACAATTTGAATTACCAAGTTTATCTAATAAAGTGTGTTTCCTTTCTGGTTTACAAATTTGAATCTCCCAATTGTCTTTGAAATCATAATCATACGCATTTCATCTCATGCACTTCATAAACAGGTACCCTTTACAGGTCTCTTATCTTCTTCGCTGTTTATTTCAGCGACCATCATGTCTGCTGAATCTTCAACTGAGAAAGCTATCAAGGCCCTCCAGGCCCAGAATGCCCAATTTCAAGAGCTGTTCATGAATCTAGCTAAGGGTCAGCAGGACCTGAAGACCTTGATACTAAAAGAGAAGAAGAAGAAAAAGAGGACCATCCTGTTTAACACAGGGCACAGGTTTGGAAACAGGCTACAGAATGAAGTTGATCTGACCACCTCAACTGGAGGGAAAGATAGTCCACAAGAAAGGAGGGCTCCTAGCCCTGTGGTCTCCGACAACGAGACGGACTACGATGAAGAACAGTATCCTCCTGCTGAGGATAGATACAAGCAACTGGAAGACCGGTTAAGTGCTATGGAAGTTCAGAAGGTGCCTGGTCTGGACTTCGGTGATCTAGGTCTATCATCTGGGGTAGTGATTCCCCACAAATTCAAGGCACCAGCCTTTGCTAAGTATGACAGAGTTTCTTGTCCGAAGCTGCACCTCCGGTCATATGTAAGGAAGATTCAGCCGTATACCGCTGATAAAAGCCTATGTATCCATTTCTTTCAAGACAGTCTCTCAGGGACTCAGCTTGAGTGGTTCTATCAGTTAGACGGAGCCAGTATCTGCAGTTGGGAAGATTTGGCTACTGCATTCTACAGGCAGTATCAGTACAACTCCGACCTCGCCCCTACGCGTACCCAACTCTAGGGTATGTCAATGGGAACGGGTGAAGGATTCAAAGATTATGCTCAGAAGTTGAGGGATCTCGCCGGTAGAGTACAACCACCCTTGGCTGATCGGGAGCTTGTGGACATGTTTCTGGGGACCTTGTCTGGTCCATTTTTCAACCACCTGATTGGATGCTCTTCATCTGGGTTTACAGAGCTTATTTTGACCGGTGAGAGGATTGAGGCTGGTATTAAGGCTGGTAAGATACAGAAGAGTGCCTCATCGAGCACTGAGAAGAAGCCGTTTAAGAAAGAGTCCAGTGCTGTCTACAGTACGAGAAGACAGAATAGACCTGAACACCGCCAAGTTGTCAACGCAGTTGTTATTTCAAAACCTGCTGGTGCTCCTCAGCACAACAATCAACAGAAGGACGAGAGACCTCAAAGGCAATTCACCCGTCTCAGCATGACTTTGTCTCAGATTCTGCCACAGTTGCTGAAGACAAATCTAGTGATTCTAAAGGAAGCCCCGAAGAATCCAAATACAACATCACCAAGGTATAACCCTAATGCCCGCTGTGCTTTTCACTCTGATAGCCCGGGGCATAATACGGACGATTGTTGGGTTTTGAAGAACAAGGTACAAGACCTAATTAATGCGAAGGAGATTGAGTTTGAGGCACCCGAGAGGCCTAATGTTGTAACTGCTCCCATGCCCAAGCATGGAGTGAATGCTCTAGAAGAGGACTTGTTTGTGGTTTCTGTGGATGATATTGCTACCCCTATGATGACTGTAAAGAAGAACCTTTTGCTAGCCGGTTTATTTTCGGGCTGTGACCAAGGTTGCCATATGTGTTCTGTTTTACCTACAGGTTGCCCATTCCTGAAGTCAGGTATCCAAAACCTGATGGATAGTAAGGAGATCCTGTTTGAGAAGACTGTTGTTCCTTCCATTCCTACTGAAGAAGTCTCCATCATTACCATTTTCTACAATTCTTCCAAGGCTCCCTCGAGGAAGCCTGTTAGAATTACATCTGTTCCGAAAATCGCACCTGTGATCATCACTGTTCTGGGGCCCATCCCATACACCTCTGATAAAGCTGTCCCTTGGCACTATGGGGCTGATGTTTATTTTCATGGAGTTAAGCAAGAGTTGGATGCTGATACTGGCGTCAGCAACATTACTGGACCTGCTAAAGTCACCCGCAGCGGAAGACTTTTCTCACCCGATATTGCTCCACCAACTGCCCGAAGACCTGTTGTTATTACACCTGCCTGCGTACCTGCTGCCATTCCTATTCAAGTTCTTATTCTTACCCCTGTCGCCAAGTCATCTGACACTCGGGGAAAAGGGATCACCACTGATGTGCCTGCCCAGATGGAGGCACCGAAGACGTTACTGTTGAAGCTTCTAAACAAGAGATGGAAGAGATTCTGAAAATTATCAAGAAGACTGACTACAATGTAGTTGAACAGCTGGGGCAAACCCCGTCTAAGATTTCTATGTTGTCACTATTGCTGTGCTCAGAGGCCCATACCAAGGCTCTGATTACCTTTTTGAAAACTGCCCACGTGCCACAAGAGACATCAGCTGATCAGTTTACAGATTGCGTGGCCAATTTGGCTGCTGATAATGGGTTGGGTTTCTCGGACGCCGACTTGACTGCTAAGGGGAAGAATCACAACGATGCCCTGCATGTCTCCATTGAATTCAGGGGCACTACTCTTGCACATGTATTGGTGGATACTGGTTCCTCATTGAACGTCTTGCCTAAGAAAGCTCTGGACCGGTTGGATTGCAAAGGGTTGGAGCTGAAGCCAAGCAACATTATTGTCAGGGCCTTTGATGGGTCTAAAAGGATGGTGTATGGAGAGGTTGATATCCCGATCAAGGTTGGTTCTCAGGTCTTCAACTCTACGTTCTATGTGATGGACATTCGGCCATCTTATTCTTGTTTGTTGGGTCGTCCATGGATCCACAAAGCTGGGGCCGTAACCTCGACGCTCCACCAGAAGTTGAAGTACCCGGTCAAAGGGAAGATTGTGACAATACAAGGGGAGGAAGAGTATATGGTCAGCCACCTCAACTCGTTCCGATATGTAGAAATGGATGGGGAGTTCATTGAGATCCCGTTCCAGCATTTTGAAGAGGTTCCCCAGACACTGGCATCAGCTGAGACTGTGGTTGAAGATTCTCCTATGAAAATGGCTTCCTTAAAAGATGCCCGGGCTGTTATTGAGAAGGGTGAGTGTGCAAATTGGGGCCGACTTCCTGATTTTACACAGAAGATTAACAAGTTTGGTTTGGGTTTCACTGCAGAAGCTCAAAGGGCTGTTTGGAATGCACGAATCGGAAGACCTCCCGTGTTCATCAGCAACTCGGGAGTGAATGCCATTGAAGATGATGCGGAAGAGTCCGAATGCGACAGCTGGATCTATCCTACGACCAATGGTGGACCAAGCAACTGGACAACAAAGGACTTCATCCATATTACTTTTGTTACCCAGTAATGAAACTTTTTGTTTTGAATATGTAACAGACAATGTTTTGAAACTTTACGGCCTGCTGTCTTACCCGGGGCATCGTGGTTTCATTTGTGAGGGCTTTTGTGTGTCATTTTCATATATCATTAATAAAAGCATTGGACGTTCTTGCATTTCAAATTTTGCGCTCCTTGTTTTTCTTTATTATATATTTCAAAACATCTATTTTACACACACTCACATATACAGGTCCACATCCACTCTGGATCTCACTAGTAACGACTCTACTACTGCCAGTTATGACTTCGAAAATCCGATCAACTTAGCTGAAGACGAAGGTGAAGATGATTGCGAAGTTCCTGGTGAACTTGCAAGACTGTTACTCCAGGAAGAGATGGCCATTCATCCGCACGAAGAGCCGGTGGAATCAGTGAATCTGGGTACAAAGACAGATAAGAAGGAAGTCAAGATCGGTGCAAATCTAGAGCTTAGTGTGAAACAATGGTTGATTCAAATGCTGCGTGACTATGTTGAGATCTTTGCCTGGTCTTACGAAGATATTCCTGGGTTGGATACCGATATTGTGGTTCATCGCCTGCCTACCAAGGAAGATTGTCCTCCAGTAAAACAGAAGGTCCGCCGAATGCGCCCAGAGATGTCTGAGAAGATCAAGGCTGAAGTTATGAAACAGTTTCACGCCGGTTTTCTAGCAGTTACTTCTTACCCTCAGTGGGTGGCCAATGTGGTTCCTGTGCCGAAGAAGGATGGTAAGGTCCAAATGTGTGTTGACTACAGGGATCTGAACAGGGCGAGCCCTAAGGATGACTTCCCTCTACCTCATATCGACGTTCTGGTTGACAACACCACTCAACACAAGGTATTCTCCTTTATGGATGGTTTCTCCGGTTATAATCAGATTAAAATGGCTCCCGAAGACATGGAGAAGACGACCTTTGTTACTCAGTGGGGTACCTTTTGCTACAAGGTCATGCCTTTTGGGTTGAAGAACGCTGGGGCAACATATCAGCGTGCCATGGTTGCTTTGTTTCATGACATGATCCATCATGAGATTGAGGTATACGTTGACGATATGATTGCAAGGTCCCAGACTGAGGAAGAACACCTTGACCATCTGCAGAAGCTGTTTGACAGGATGAAGTTGTACAAGCTGAGGTTGAACCCGAACAAGTGCACCTTTGGGGTGAGATCTGGTAAGCTACTGGGGTTCGTCATAAGCGACAAAGGTATTCAAGTGGATCCATAAAAAGTGAAAGATATACAGGAAATGCCAGTTCCCAGAACAGAGAAAGAGGTCAGAGGCTTCCTGGGACGACTGAACTACATTGCCCGGTTCATCTTGCACCTGACTGCTACTTGTGAGCCAATCTTCAAGCTACTGAAGAAAGATCAAGTAGTACGTTGGAATGATGAATGTCAGGCCGCTTTCGAAAGGATCAAAGAGTATCTCTAAGAACCACCTATTCTGTTGCCACCAGTTGAAGGGAGACCTTTGATCTTATACTTGACAGTACTCGATAACTCAATGGGGTGTGTGTTGGGTCAGCATGACGAGTCTGGCCGAAAAGAGCATGCAATTTACTACCTTAGCAAAAAGTTTACCGACTGTGAGACCCGATACTCACTGCTCGAGAAAACTTTCTGCGCTTTGGCATGGGCTGCTCGCCGGCTGAGACAGTATATGCTGACTCACACTACTCTGTTGATATCAAAGATGGATCCAATCAAGTATATCTTCGAGAAGCCTGCCTTGTCCGGAAGAATAGCAAGATGGCAGATGATCTTGACTGAGTATGACATCCAGTACACGACCCAAAAGGAAATCAAGGGAAGTGTATTGGCAGACCATTTGGCACATCAGGCAGTGGACGATTACCAGTCTATGAACTTTGAATTTCCGGACGAGAATATCATGTTGGTAACTGATTGTGAGACACCTGGACCGGATGAAGGACCTGAGGAAGGATTCCGATGGTCTATGTACTTTGATGGAGCTTCAAACGCTTTGGGTAATGGCAATGGCGCCGTGATCATATCTCCTAAAGGCTCTCATACTCCATTCACCGCCCGACTATGTTTCAACTGCACCAACAATATGGCGGAGTATGAAGCGTGCATTATGGGTCTTCGAGCAGCAATTGACCTAAGGATTAAGTTTCTAAGTGTCTTCGGAGATTCCGCTCTCGTGATCAGTCAGATCAAAGGCGAGTGGGATACGAAACACCCAAATCTTATTCCTTACAAGGAGTATGTATTGACGTTGCTTCCCCACTTCGAGGAGATAACCTTTGAACACTTCCCAAGAGAGGAGAATCAGTTGGCGGACGCGCTAGCTACGATGTCTTCTATGTTCAAGGTCAATTGGGACAACGAGGCTCCCCGGATTATCATTGAAAGATTGGACGAACCTGCACATTGTTGTGATATTGAGACAAAAGAGGTAGAAGATAAACACTGGTATCATGAGGTGAAGAGGTATCTTGAAGCTCAAGAATACCCCGAGGGTGCATCTGTTAATGACAAGAAGTTTCTGAGAAGGTTCCCTACAAAGTTCTTCATCAGCAATGGCATTCTTTACAAGCGTAACCATGATTCAACCTTACTGCGTTCTGTGGATAAGAATGAAGCAGAAAGGATCATGGCAGATCTACATGAAGGTACTTTCGGAACTCATTCCAGTGGACATACCATGGCAAAGAAAATCCTTTGGGCAGGATATTATTGGTCCATAATGGAAGCCGAATGTTATCAGCATTCTCGGACATGTCACAAGTGCCAGGTCTACGCTGATAAGGTGCACATACCTCCAGTTCCTCTGAACGTCTTAACAGCACCTTGGTCTTTTGCAATGGGGGGCATTGATATGATCGGCGAGATCAGACCTACGGCATCCAACGGGCATCGTTTCATCCTGGTAGCAATCGATTACTTTACGAAGTGGGTTGAAGCAGCTTCCTTTGCTACTGTAACCAAGAATGTCGTGGCACGGTTCATTCGGCATAATCTGATTTGTCGATATGGTGTACCAGAGAGGATCATTACGGACAATGGTACCAATCTCAACAACAAGATGATCACTGAGCTCTGCGAGCAATTCAAGATACAACATCATAACTCTTCTCCCTACCGGCTGAAGATGAATGGGGCTGTTGAAGCAGCTAATAAGAACATTAAGAAGATTATGCAGAAGATGACAGTGACATACAAAGATTGGCACGAGATGTTACCATTTTCTCTTCATGGGTACCGTACCTCAGCACGGACGTCAACAGGGGCAACACCCTATTCCTTGGTTTATGGTATGGAGGCAGTCTTGCCCATTGAAGTTTAGATACCCTCTCTTCGGATCATGAAGGATGCAGGTTTGAGTGAAGATGACTAGATTCAGACCCGGCTTGATCAGCTGAACCTAATCGACAAAAAGAGACTTACTGCTATTTGTCATGGTCAGACGTATCAGAAACGGATGATCAAAGCATTTAACAAGAAAGTCAGACGACAAGAGTATCAAGTTGGGGATCTGGTAATCAAGCGCATTATCCTACCTCAAGGTGATCCCAGGGGCAAATGGACTCCTACTTACGAATGACCATTTGTGGTTAAGAACATTTTCTCAGGAGGAGCTATGATTCTAACCACCATGGATGGTGACGACCTTCCACACCCCGTCAATGCGGACATAGTGAAAAGATACTACGCATAATCAAAGACCCGCTAGGTTGACTGGCCTAGGCAAAAATAAGGGCTTCCCGGCGAACCAAAAGGGTTCGGGCAAAAATAAGGGATGAAAATGAAAAAATTTGTACACCCGGCAAGTCGAAAACCTGAAAAGGCGGCTTGGGCAAAAATGGGTATCCCGGTGGACTGAAAACACGAAAGGGCGGTCCAGGCAAAAGTTAGGGATCAAAGCGTAACACTATGTCTCATTGGATCATATTGCATCCAGACTTCAGTATCGACTATCAAGCTCAGACGACACCAATCAATCTGACTCATCTTCAACCAAGTAGCAAAGTGATGAGATGATCGAGGACATAAAGGCAATAGCAGAATTGGAACCCAGTGGGATTATTCACATAGCTGTTTTGTTTTTCTTTTCACAAATTGTGTAAATTTTGTTCGGCAGCATTCTCTTACTAGGACGTCAGCCTCTTGTACAAAAAACGCCTATTTACAGGCCAAACTTCAAAATCAATACAAATCATTTTCAGACAAATTTCAAACTGTTTTTCCTTTATCTGTTTTGTTTTGCAAAGAGCATCCAATGTTCATTTTTGATATATGCATTTGACATTAATTGCTACTCATGAATATTTACATGCGAAACGAAAGATGAATTGCTGGTAATATCAGAAACAAGGGGCAGTAAGAATTGTCCGAACTGTATGGTTGCTCTGTCCACCAGGTGCAAAGGTAGATTCAACTGAAGAATATGGATAAGATACTTTTACTCCCCGCAGAGTAAGACAGTAATGATAGCTCTCTCAGCTGAAACTTGCAACTATGGACGAATCAACAATACTCCCCCCAAGCAGAGTTAGTCTACCATCAGCCTTAAAAAGGCTTGGTATCCCCAGAAGGTCTTAATATTCCCCGACAGAGTATAAGAATATTCTCCAGCAAGTATAAGAGTATCCCCGACAGTCTTAAAATTCCTCCACGGAATATAAGAATGTTCCCTGACAACATACAAAGGTACCCCCAATGGAGTCAATTTTCCCAGCCCGGTCTGAAAAAAAGCTTCCCCAACGGAGTTGAGTCATCATCCCCAGTAAAATCCGGAAGTTTACCCCCAGCGGAGTACAAAATGAATCTCCCCAGCCAAATTCAGAGGGTTATCCCCACAAGAGTCTAACAGGGTTATCTCTAGCAAGTCG
Source organism: Vicia faba (assembly GCA_948472305.1). Lineage (NCBI taxonomy): Eukaryota > Viridiplantae > Streptophyta > Magnoliopsida > Fabales > Fabaceae > Vicia > Vicia faba. Next base: position 975,568,328 of record OX451739.1, read on the forward strand.
CAACGGTAATCAATCCCCAGCGGAGTTTATCAGCAGAATCCCCAGCGGAGTTTATCGTTAAAATCTTCAGCAGAACATCTCTTCCCCACAGAGTAATTCCCCACAGAGTAATCTCTTCATCAGTTTATTCCCCAACGGAGTTCTTTTCTCCTGCAGGTTTATTCTCACAATCATCTTCGTTCATCATCCCCAGCGGAAATGAAGAACTCAACTCTATTCTCCAGCAGCTATCCGGGATATATTTTCCCCAGCTAAAACATCACATTTTCATACATCATGATACATGCATATACGTATCATACCATACAACCTCGTTTATGTTGAGAACATCATGGCTTGATATATATATCATACATTGCATACGACTGACCTTTACCTTTCAGGAAAGATACAATTAAAGTTCTCAGCTACGTCGAAGACCTGACCAGTTCTTAAATCTCAATTGAATTATCCTCGGTTGAATTTCAGATAAGGTTCTCAATCTCGACTGTTTCCCTACGTCAAAAGTGTGGACAAGTGTTATAACCTCAACGGTATACTACGTTGAGCACTAGTCAGTTCCTAGATCTTGATGTTTTCCTCCGTCATAGTGTGGACGAGTTCTCTAATTTCAACGGTATACTACGTTGAAGACCAAACAATTCCTAGATCTTGATGAAGATGTTTCCCTACGTCATAGTGTGGACGAGTGCTATATACTCAACGGTATACTACGTTGAGCACTAGTCAGTTCCTAGATCTTGATGTTTTCCTTCGTCATAGTGTGGACGAGTTCTCTAATTTCAACGGTATACTACGTTGAAGACCAGACAGTTCCTAGATCTTGATGAAGATGTTTCCCTACGTCATAGTGTGGACGAGTGCTATAACCTCAACGGTATACTACGTTGAGCACTAGTCAGTTCCTAGATCTTGATGTTTTCCTCCGTTATAGTGTGGACGAGTTCTCTAATTTCAACGATATACTACGTTGAAGACCAGACAGTTCCTAGATCTTGATGAAGATGTTTCCCTACGTCATAGTGTGGACGAGTGCTATAACCTCAACGGTATACTACGTTGAGCACTAGTCAGTTCCTATATCTTGATGTTTTCCTCCGTCATAATGTGGACGAGTTCTCTAATTTCAAAGGTATACTACGTTGAAGACCAGACAGTTCCTAGATCTTGATGAAGATGTTTCCCTACGTCATAGTGTGGACGAGTGCTATAACCTCAACGGTATACTATGTTGAGCACTAGTCAGTTCCTAGATCTTGATGTTTTCCTCTGTCAAAGTGTGGACGAGTTCTACAATCTCAACGGTATACTACGTTGAAGACCAGACAGTTCATAGATCTTGATGAAGATGTTTCCCTACGTCATAGTGTGGACGAGTGCTATAACCTCAACGGTATACTATGTTGAGCACTAGTCAGTTCCTAGATCTTGATGTTTTCCTCCGTCAAAGTGTGGACGAGTTCTACAATCTCAATGGTATACTACGTTGAATACTGGTCAGTTCCTAGATCTTGATGAAGATGTTTCCCTATGTCATAGTGTGGACGAGTTCTATAACCTCAACGGTATACTACGTTGAGCACTAGTCAGTTCCTATATCTTGATGTTTTCCTCTGTCAAAGTGTGGACGAGTTCTACAATCTCAACGATATACTACATTGAATACTGGACAGTTCCTAGATCTTGATGAAGATGTTTCCCCCCAATTGAATTATGGACAGGTTCTTAAGACTCAGCCGAGGCATCCTCTCAGTTGAAGTACAAGCAAGTTCCTAAATCTCAACAAAAGTTAGGTTTCCCCAGCGGAATCTTCTACAACAACAGGTATGCAAGTTCTCGCTAAGGAATCTCTTATGCGATCGACACTTCTACAAATGGCATCTGTAAGCCCATCCTCCTACCAACAATCTCCAAATGGCATCTGTAAGCCCATTCCCGACATCACAAGGCTGATACTACACCATGCGAGTGCAAATTTCTGGGCACTCTAGTGTTCAATTATCTTCCACCTTCGGATCACGAAAGGCTCGAAAGCCAATCTATATCCTCAGGTTTAAGAAAATTGAATAGGGGAAACTATTGTACCCCAAAATTTTCCCTCCCATATTTCCCAAGACATTTCAAGAATAACTCCCAAGTTGCTCAAGATAGCTCAAGAGTTGGACAGTCAGATCACCTCCTAAGGCAGTCAACTTCAAATTAGGGTTTTGTGTTGCATCAAGGTCCTTGCATCCAAATGGCCTAAAGTTCTCCCCAAAGTCCTAATATTCTCTCAAGTTCATCCATGTAAAATTTCAAGCCTTGCAGAGAAAGTTTGGTCAGTCAATTGCTCAAGAAGTCCAAAAATCGACTGTGCTAGGGCAAAAGTCAACTGTAACCTACAAACAGTCAAACCTCAAGATTTTTTGTCAACATTCTCATTTTTAAGGATAATTCATCATTTTATCAAGGGTTTATCATGATTCATCAAGGATTGCTCAAAATTCATCAAGATTCAAAAGTTGCTAAATTAGGGTTTTGTAGGAAAAGTCAACTCAACTTTGACCAAGCATAACTTTCTCATACTGTATTAGAAATGACCCAACCAAAGCTCATTTTGAAGAGGATGCAATTTCCTACAATCCATCTTCACACCCCAAGATCAAGAAATGCACTCACAAGAAGTTACAAATTTGGACATTATAGGTCATTTTTGAAAGTCAACAAAAACACCTTTTTTGCCAAAGCTTATAACTTGAGCATGGAATATCAAAATGAGATGAGACAAAAAGGGTTTGTTATAGGACATCTCAAGGTTTCTAAAAAGTCTAATAACACCTCCAAAAGTTCAAAATTGAAGAAGTTATGCATTGTTGAAGTTGGGCATTTTTCCAAAATTGCCAAAAGTCAACTATCCCCAAAACTCCAATTTTTGACAAATGGGCCCACTTTTTTCCACTTGATTTGATCTTTTCACACCACACACGTGTCCTATCTTCAATTTCATGACCAATTATTAATTTTTCTATTTTATTTGATTTTTATTGATTTAATTCATTTTTAATCAATTTAAATCAAAATAAAATCTCAATATTAATAACTTGTGATCTTTTTGATTGATACAGCTTTCAATTAACATCATGAACACAATCAAATTCGTGCCAAGCCATATCATGCATAAAATCTTGAATTTGGAAAGAAGTTGAAAGCCTTTAATGGAGGAATCATATCAAATCTCAAGTCATCAATTCACATGGATTCAAAGCCCAATTCCTAACCTAATACATTGCTGGAGACTTGTACAAGCTAGACATACACAAGAGACATGACCTGAAAGCTGCAAAAACGGCCAGACCAAACTTGGAAAAAAGCTTGAAAATCTTGAAACTGAAATCATACTTAGAGCCCGATTCAAAGCAAAATCTCGACATAGACCTCTTGCTGGAGATCCACTGAAGCTGTTGCAACCATTCACAAGTCCTGAAACTTCCTAAAACTCGCTGTAAGTGTCCATGAACATGGCCCTGAACACGAAATCACATCCTCTGATTCTTTCATTCTTTCACCAAAATCTTTGCATATTTGTGTTTGTCGCTTCATTTAGAACATTTTTGCAATATTTGATTTTGTTTTGGTAGCCTGTACAGCCATGCCCGAAGCTAGGGTTTTGGTTCTTATTTTTTAGGCGTTTTGATTTCAGGAAAAATTAAGGCAAAGCATGGACATGGTTGAGTTCAGGGAGGAGAGACGAGCATGGTGATGGTCTCCGTTTGCGTTTATATGGCCCATAGTCCATTTTAGGAGCAAGCCACGAATCTTGCTGCGGATAAAAACCCGCATGTAAGATAACCAGAATTCCAAGGACAGGGACGAAGACGTGTCCCCATCCCATACGCCCATTTAAATTATTCGCGCGTGTTTTTTTTTATTTCCAGGCATATTAAATGTTTTCAATATAATATTTGTTATGTATTCCATTAACAAATTGAAAGCGTTGGTTGAGTTGGCAAGCGTGCTGGCCAGAATCCAATGGGACCTGGGTTCGAATCCCAGGTCCCCCCAAACGCTTATTATTATTTTGTTCCAGGAGATCCAGTGCAAAGCCAAGGGCGTAGACTATCATGCTCCTCCAGATTTCAAATGCCAGATGGCCTCCAGGCCAAAACTGATGGCCCAGATGGAAGGCTCACTATACTCCCCAGTCAACGTGTCACGTGGGATCCAGAAGGTCAAACAAGGCTTGTATAAATGGGCTTCTGAAAATGCTATTCAAACACCCTGATCCAGGCCCAACACCCTTTTTTTTTGTTATTTCTTTTTCTCTTCATTATATTTATTTATTTTGCCAATTATTATTATTATTATTATTATTATTTTAAACTAACCAATTAAAGATTTTCCTCATAAAATCCGAAAACACCAAAAAAAAAATTATTATTTATTAAAATTAAACATCACTTTATTTTTGTAAATAAATATTAATCAAATAATTTAGTTTTTTTAATGAGGTATAATTTTAATGTTTTTTGCAATAAATTAAAATCAATGTAGAATAATTAGGTTTTACCAACTTTTAATCATTTTTATTTTATTTCCTTAAATATTCAAAAACCCCAAAAATATTTTCATTAATTAATTAATTTAATTGTTAATTTAGATCTAGTTTCTTTTAATTCAAAAAAATAACAAAAAATCTCTTTCTTTCATAAAAAGGGTCAAAACCCTAAAAACTCGCCCGATTTAATTTCTCGCACGCGTATCATTTTATCCAATATTGTAATTGCTTTCAGAATGTAATAGCTTTTAATTAGGACCTTATTTTATCGCTTTATTTTACTTTCAGCAATTTAAATTAAAGGGTTTGTTTTTGGCGATGTAAATACCCGACGCCTTGTAATAGTTTAGATTTAATTTCCGCAAATTTAAATTCCGCAACTATACACTGTTAGATGTTTGATAATAGGGAATGCATGACAAGATCCAATGTATGAACTTAAAATCAACATATCTCACCCATGACATGTACAAAGATAAATCTAACTGAAATGACACACTCGCACATGCGCACTCTTAGGGTACACCTAACTTGGTTGCCTTCGAACGTGGTCATTGAGTATAGGAAGTTTTAGAGGTCGCCCTCTTGTCCAAAGATCATAAGTTGCCTCGAAACGGTTGCCTCGGATGAAATGATCTAAGACATTAGGGTTACCGCTAAGGCGTCCTAACATTGCTTTAGTGACCACACGTCCCTTAATCGAATTGACCCGAAAACTCCAACGACGGTGCTACCTACTCATCAATAGTGGGATAGCGTTGTCTAAAGGACATTAGCACAGATTAGTTCCTTTTTCGAGTAGGTAGATGGTTCTTAAGTACTTGCTCCTTTTAAAACAAAACAAAACTTTTCGCACTTACACTCTCTTCAAAACAAAAACTCATTCAAACCCACAAACACAAAGAAAAGCAAATTTTGAAAACACAATGAGAATGTACCTAAGAGCCCGTGGATAACCACGGATAGAAAGGGTGCTAACACCTTACCTTTCTATAATCTACCTCCCGAACCCGAGAAACATCTCGAAAAAGGAATTTTTCTATGCTTTTGTCCTTTCCTTGTTTGATAAAATAAAAGACGGTGGCGACTATTGCTTACCACGACATTTTGCAAAAACAAACGCAAACGTGAACCAGCATTCCAAAAACAGTCAATTCTCTTTCCCACCGATCACAGAATTGGCGACTCTGCTGGGGACTTAATAAGTGAGGTGTACCTTAGGATTAGATCATTGTGTTTTCAATTGTATGCTTTGTATTCTTTAATTTTGTGGGCTTGTATCAGAGTTCTATAGATCCTAACCCGGATCTGGGGATACCCTTTAGGTAAGTAGCAATAAACTGTGAGGGAACTGTACAACGTAGACCGATACGGTTGAAGAAGTAGCTACGTTGGTGTGGCACTTTAGTCTGTACGGATATTCCTTGTGTTGGAACAAGGAGAATATGGGTCTTCTAAGGGGTCATTAAGCACCAACTGACCTTAGAACCTTAAATTGACCAACTTGGCCATAGAACAGTAGCAGTATGCTACACTCATTGAGACTAAACTCTCGCGATGATTCCGGCTGCAAGAAAAGGTTGCTAAACTGGAATTATGACCGATCGAGGGTAGTCAGTGATATTGAGATCCTCAAGAACCCGGTTACTATTTTTAGGACAGGTTTAAACCAACTGAACTGAAAGAGGGTAGTACCTAAGCTCCTTGCCAGCCTGAAATCTAAAGGCTCTCAGTGTGACTTGTGTGCCTTTATCATGTTTGCTATTTGTGGATACTTGTGGTGTGCCTACTATCATGACATCATGACATCATAACATTGCATACATCTTGCATTGAACTAACCTATTTCAAAGACAGGAGGGATTCATCTTTGTTCTGTTTTGTAGGTCATCATGATGCCCATGCGTAAGAATACCATTCGGATCAACTTTGTCCAAGTCCCTACCTTGCTTATAGAGTTGGTTGTCAAGATGCCTGACACTACTTCCTTCATCAGGAGGCATGGTTCTCTTCTCATTTTGGTCACCTCCAAATTGGACGAGCAGATGATGAGTGTCCTGGTCCAATTCTATGATCCGCTGTACCATTGTTTTACTTTTCAGGACTTCCAGCTGGTTCCTACCCTAGAAGAGTTCTCTGAGCTGCTCGGTATCTCTGTTCTGGAGCAGGCCCCGTTTACTGGTTGGGAGAAGACCCTTAGGCCCGAAGAAATTGTTGCAGCCCTTCATTTGACTAAAGAGGAGGTAATGGCTAATTGGGAGACTAGGAGTGGAGCAAAAGGATTTCTGACTAAGTTCTTGGTTGGCAAGGCTAACTACTTCTGGGATAGCCTAGACTTTAAGGCGTTCGAGGATATTCTGGCTCTTCTGATTTATGGCTTGGTATTGTTTCCGAATCCTGACTCTTTTGTTGATGTGAATGCGATAAAGATCTTCATCTCTCAGAACCCTATACCCACTCTCTTGGGTGACATTCTTCAGAATCCTGACACTTTTGTTGATGTTTTAACCCAATTCTAATCAATTTTGAATTTAAAGAAAAATAAGTTAAATTAATGAAATTAAAATAATTAAAAAAAAACCAAATTTATTTATGAAAATTAATTTAAATAGAATGAAACCTAAATCTAAAGTTTTTTTTTTACATTTTTCTTATTTTTATGATTAAATGAAAAATAATAAAAGAAAAGAAATTGGGTCTGGTGTTAAAGCTGAAAAGAGGGGGTGAGATTTGGAACTTATAAGGCCCAAATTCAGCAAGCCCACTACTGCATTGGATCTAGTAAGGAGGCATCTGGAGAGTCCATGGTGAGGCTGCACGCTGGAGGCGTTGGATCCAAGTCAACTGAGATCTGATGGTGTGAATTTGAGAGCCTATGGTGCACGCCTTGGATCTTGGAACACTGTATCTGCAGAAAACCTGTTAGAAAAAACAAAACTCCAGACCCGGGTATCGAACCCAGGTCTCTCCTTTTGCACACGTTCCTCTTACCACTTAGCCAACCTGTTAATCGTTTATACCAATAATAAAATAATAATATATTTGAAACATAAAAAAAACACTGAGGTGTACACGCGTGCGCTCCAGTGGGCCCTGGATGTTTAAGTGGACCAATCAAGTAATGGCTCGAAGCCACGCATATTCTCGCCTGAGTCAAATGGAGTCAAAGACGCCTGAGTCAAACTCCGATCATCTTCTCCGATCTATCAAAATTGGCAACCTGTGAAATCATTGGATTAAGGACAAACTAAAGACCCTATCCCACTTAAAATCGTCCCTTGGTTTCAAATATGGACTCCTTTTGGCCTGAATCGGTCTGAATCCTACGCTTCGAAACTAAACTCAAATCGTGCCCTAACAATGGCATGATCTCCTCCTTGCGCTTATTCTCACAGGTAACACGTTAGTTTGAATGTAAACATTATCAATAAATGAATATATGCTTAGTATGGATTTAAATGGCATGTATTGAGAGTTTGAGATCAGAGAGAAATTATCAAACGGAGAGATAGCGTGAGAGAGTTCTAGCGTGTGTTGGACTTGCCTCACGAGTGGGGATCGCTCCTGGGACCTTCAGGAGGAAGATGGGATGTTTATTTTGGATGGAGAATTCCTGGATTGTTTGATACGAGTTTCACTTTCTCTTTGAAGGGTTGTGCTTATGTAGAATATCACATTAAGTCAACAAAAATGGAAGAAAAATCCAAGCTTTCATGAGAAAATATCTTCTTTCAATTATGTGATTCTTTGACTTTTTTGGACCAAAACAAATCTTCTCTTCTCTCCACAAAATTTCTTTAATATGCCAGCACATTTTGTCCATTATTTGATGAGAAAAAGATTCCAAATCAAATCTTACATATTTCTATTATTTATTTATTTAATTTTGCATTTTAATGAATAAAATATCAAAATAAATAGAATAAATAATATAATAATGCATGGGTGGGCTTAGAGGTCGTGGACCATTCTAGAAACAAGTTTCAAACATGAAAATATGGGCCCATTTGGAAAAAATTCAAGTTTGATTAATATTGGCTTCATGCACTTTTCCCAAAATTGGTCAACTTTAGAAATGCATATATCTCTCATTTTTAACCCTAAGAGGGTGTTCTTAAACTTTTTAGAGAGCTTAGGATGTCCTCTAAACAACCCTTTTGGTTTCACTTCAATTGGATCTTCCATGTTCATGTAAGGAGCTTTGACCCAAAAGGTGTTATTATTGACTTTTTGAAAAGACCTATAATGTCTGAGCATATATCTTTCAACTGGGGAATTTATTGAACTTGAGGGATGAAGAGAAGTTGTAGGGAATTGGATTCTCTTAAAAAAGAGCTTTTGTGGAAAAAAATTTGATAAAGTATGAGAAAGTTATGCCTAGTCAAAGTTTGGTTGACTTTTCCCATAGAAACCCTAGTTTGCAATTTTTGACTTTTGATGAGTTAGGAGCATTTCTTGAAGAATCATGATCAACCTTTGATAAAATGATGGATTTCACTTCAAAATGTTGATGTTGACCAAAAATATTGAAGTTTGACTGTATGTAGGCCACACTTTGACTTTTGACCTAGTACAATTGATTTTCAGGCATTTGAGCAGTTGATTGAGCAAACTTGTTGTGCAAGGCATGAAATTTAATATGGATAACTTTTAGGACATATTAGGACCATGTACAACATTTGAGACCATTGGAGTTCACACATCTTGATGAAAATTGAAACCCTAGTTAGAGGTTCATTGCCTTAGGAGGAGAATTTGTCTGGTCAATTCTTGGTCATCCTTGGGCAAGTTAGGGACCTCAATGGGAATGTGTTGAGTAAAATGAGAGGGAAAATTTTGGGGTACAACATGTGTCATCAATGAACGAGTGGTTCTGACTAAGCATTCTCTAGACAGTTTCAAAGGCCACCTTAACATCAACATAAAACATGTTTGAATACTCTCTCCAATGGGTGAAGGTGTGAAATGGAAAGCTCCTTCGATTTGTTCTTCAAAATATCTTTACATATCTCCTTGAATTTAATTATTGTCTCTTGTTTTTTCCTTTTAGTTGTTGAGAAGAAAAAAAGAAACAAAGATAAAGTTATAGTTATGGAAGCGAAGAGAGTTGTTGTAGCTTGGTCTAAGGGCGATGACCAGACTGAGGGACCTATCTTGACGATGGTTATAGAAAAATTAATGTTTGAATACGCCATTGCTTAAATCCTTGAATATAGGAACATTTTACTGATAATCTTTCAGTGTTTTCAAGTTTCTGGAAAACCTCTTCCAACTCCAAGAAAAACGAAAAGAACCTCAACCTCAGCCAATACCCATTGAATTAGATCCTGAAGATCATTCACTTGATACAACGAAACAAGCTAAGAAGAAGTCGAAAATCACTGACTTCATTCCTGAAGAGAGAACTGGTGCATCTAAGCCAACAAATTCTAGTGCTCACAGAGCATTAAATGTTGATCCAAAACCAACTGCAGACATTTGTGAATAGGAGGAAAGCGACAACTCTATCCTTGGGGTTGAAGGTGTTAAGGTACTTGAATTTTACTTTGCTTTCATTACACCTTACTATTTTCGAATAATGTGAATACCTTCTCTTTTCCCAGGGTGATCAAACTGGAATTGCCACATCCAAAATAAAATAAAATATTCTTGGGAGCACTGGCTCCCCTTCTGTTCATCTCCTCTCCCAGAAAGGATCAAACAAAGGGTGGAATAGCGACATCAACCTTCTTGTTGACGTCCAACAAAAGGAACCAATTCTTGCTTCTCCTCCATTAACCCAATTATCTGACACTTCTAGAGAGAGAGAGAGAGAGAGGGAGAAGAGAGAGAGAGAGAGAGAGAGAGAGAGAGAGAGAGAGAGAGAGAGAGAGAGAGAGAGAGAGAGAGAGAGAGAGAAAGAGAGAGAGAGAGAGTGAAGAGCATGTTGAAATGGATATTTAAACCAATGATGACCAGGGTCAAGAAAAACTAATTCATTCTTCCACTTTAATTTTGCACCATAACGAAATCCAATTTATCGAAGAAGGTGAACATTTGTCCAACCTTGACAATAATATTAAAAATGAAGAAGAAGTGTGTTGTACCCCAAACTTTTCCCTCCCATATTTATCAAAACATTTCAAGAAAGATCCTCAAGTTGCTCAAGGAAGCTCAAGGGTTGACCAGACAAGCTCTCTCCTAAGGCAGTCTACCTCAAATTAGGGTTCCATGTTGCATCAAGATACTTGAGTCCAAGGGATCCCAAATTCTCACCATTGTCCTAATATGTTCTCAAGATCATCCATGTCAAGTTTCAAGCCCTACAGAGAAATTTTGCTCAGTCAATTGCTCAAAGGCCTGAAAATCGACTGTGCTAGGGAAAAAAGCAAATTGTGGCCTACATACAGTTAAACTTCAATATTTTTGGTCAACATCTTCATTTTTAAGTACATTTCATCATTTTATAAAGGGTTGATCATGATTCATCAAGGATTTCCCATAATTCATCAAGAACCAAAAGTTGCTAAATTAGGGTTTTGTAAGAAAAGTCAACTCAACTTTGACCAATCATAACTTTCTCATACTTTATGAGAAATGACCCATCCAAAGCTCATTTTGAATAGGATGCCATGCGCTACAATCCATCTTCATCTCCAAAGTTCAAAATATTCACTCACAAGAAGTTATGAATTTGGACATTATAGGTCATTTTGAAAAGTCAATAAAAACACCATTTTTGTCAAAGCTTCATACATGAGCATGGAATATCAAATTGAGATGATATCAAAAGGGTTGCTTAGAGGACATATCAAGATTTATAAAAAGTCCAAGAACACCTTCAAAAAGTCAAAATTGAGGAAGTTATGCATTGGTGAAGTTGACCCTTTTTGCAAAATGGTCAAAAGTCAACTATGCCTAAAACTTCAAATTTTGCCAAATGGGCCTAATCTTTTTCACTTGTTTTGAGTTGGAAACATGGTCCACGAGCTCTAGCCTTTGCCACTTGTCATTATCTTGCTTTTATTAATTATTTCGATTTTTATTTGAATTAAATCAATTTAAATCAAAACAAATCATAGAAAATCCAAAATATTGAAAACACAAGATTTTGTACTTGTTTCAGGTCTTAAATTCCAGCTAGCATGAGATGAAATTCGTGTAAAGGCTTGGAGTGCACAAAAGGATTGGTTTTAGGCTATTTTTGGAATGATTTTAAAGTGAATCAAATCAAGATCAAAGACATTGATGGAGGAAGATTGAGGCCAGGTTTTCAACCCTAATTCATTCCTCAATACATAAGGATGATTTGCAGACCTAAAGCAAGGTTAGAGGGAGGCGTGTGAACCAGAACCAAACTTGAAAAAACACCAAAAAAGTGCAAATTCGAATTCATTGTTCCAGGCAATTTCAAAGCTTCTTGATCATTCCAATCGTTTCCTGGGATCATAAGCAACATATACCAATCAAGAACAAGCCTTTTCCAGTACCAAAACGTGCTGTAAGTCATCCACGACATTGCTATTTTCTTGAATTCGAATTGCATAATTATAGCATCTATAGCATGAAATATTTGTAGATTCTTAATCCTTAGAACATTTGCAAGCTTTTTGTAATATTTGATTGCGTTTTCATGGCCTGTATTGGAGTTTGCCATTATTAGGGTTTATAAGCACGCTTTGGGGTTTCTGAATCTAGGTAAAATTGGGCCATGAAAGGGCCATCATTGTGTTCAGCAGGTCCAGGCGAATCCATTCATGGCTTTGGTAGTTATTTATATCACTTGTATTTGATTTTAAGAAGGACAGAGGCTATAGCTATGGACAAACGTCCGTAGGTAAAAGTCTGTGACTTTTACCCACGGAGAAGGGAAGAAGATGACTAGCTGGCGCCTTTCCATTGGACCATTCGAATTCTGGCGCGCGTTTTCATTGTTATCCACTAACTCCCTTTATTTTGCATATTATCCATTATTAATATTTGATGTATAAATAAGATAGCCAACGCAGATGGTAATGGAGTGCGTGCAAAATGCTTCAGGACCTGGGTTCGAATCACAGGTCCCCCAATTATTTCATGCATTTTTTCTTTCAGTGATCAAGCATTCTATAAGGTATGAAGACTACCATGCTCCCTCAAAATCCAACCATTCAGGTCTCCTTGAGGCCAAATCTGATGGCCATGATGTGGTGACCATGGTATGCCTCAGTCAAAGCAACGCACTGGATGCAAAAAGTCAAACGTGAACCTCTTTGTCTTGGGCCCAGATTGTTGTTTACACACCCCAAATCTCCAAACCAGGCCCAAGTTTCTTTTCTTTTTCTTTTTTATATTTTTGTTTTATTTAATTTATTTATTTGTTTTACTAACAAATTAATTTTTTTTAACCAATCAAAAAATCACAAAAATATTGTTTTCCACCAATTAGGTTTTAGATTTTATTTTTTATCAAAATTAATTAATTAAATTAGATTTTAATTTTAGATAACTTTAATTTCTTTTTGTAAATAAATTAAAAACAATTAGAACAATTACGTTTTTATTTCTAAACTTAATTATATTTTCTTTTCCTAAAAATAACCAAAAAACATAAAAATAGGCCATTTATTTATTTTCATTAATTAATTTAATCACTAATTAATTGTATATTTAATTCTAAAACCTAATTCTTTTATTAAAAAATATTAAAAACAACAATTTTTTTTTTCCTTTTAATTAGGTTAGAAGGGTCAAAACCCTAATTTCTTCCCGAGCTTAATTTCATCGCGCGCACTTTATTGTTTTATTATTTACCATATTGATGTAACTGCCTACAAGTTGTAATAGCTTAATTAGGACTTTTATTTTCATTTATCGCTTTATTTTTTAAGGGTTTGTTTTTGGCTATGTAAATACCCGAAGCCTTGTAATAGCTTAGTTTAATTTCCGCACTTTAAATTCCGCAAAATATTAAACTGTTAGATGTATGATATTAGGGTTGCATGACAAGAATGTATGATTAATTTTAAAACAGTTAGACAACCCTAAAATGTGCAAAGATAAATAATCTGAAATTGAATCACTTGCACATGCGCACTCCTAGGGTACACTCCCACTTGGTTGCCTTCGATAAACGGTCATTAGGTATAGGATGCTTTAGTGGTCTCCCTTTTGTCTCGAAGATCAAAGTTGCCTCGGAAAGGTTTCCTCGGATATTGTTGCCTCAGATAATTGATCTAAGACATTATGGTTATTACTAAGACGTCTTAACATTGCTTTAGTGACCGTACGTCCCTTTTTCGAATTGACCCTCAAAACTCCAACGACGATGCTACCTACTCACTAATAGTGGGATAGCATTGTCTAAAGGAAACGAACATAGAACGATTCTTTTTTTCGAGTAGGTAGATTAGCTCTTAAGTACTTGCTCAATCCAAACAAAATTTTTCACACCTACACTCCTTTACAAACAAAGTTTTCAAAACACTTCATTACACTCTTGAAGACAGAAGCAAGAGTTAAATCGAAGTCAAAACAAAAACTTTTCAAATCACACAAACACAAAGAAGCAATTTTGAAAATGATGAGCAAGTACCTAAGAGCCCGTAGATAACTACGGATAGAAAGGGTGCTAATACCTTCCCTTTCTATAATCTACCCCCTGTACTCAGAAAATCTCGAAAAAAGGAATTTTTCTGTGCTTTTTTCCTTTCCTTGTTGGATAAAATAAAAGTCGGTGGCGACTCTTGCTTACCGCTACATTTTGCGAACACAAACGCAAAACGCAAACCAGCAAATCCTATAAACAGTCCCGGTTCTGGCCACCGTATCACAAAGTACAGAAAGAGAAGTCTCAGCAAGATACTGAAAGCAACCCTCATCAACCTTTTGGCACTATCAAAGATTTTAAGGCCCCTTTTAATACTACCATAATTCCTCTTTCCCAAGAGGCTTTAAACGATTTGAAGGTCAACAGTTCTGCGGGATATTTGAAGGCAATCATTATTATAAGGGCCAGTTCTTCTGAGAAAGTAACCAATTCTTCGACTGCATCTAGTAGTCAGTCTTCTGCACCACTTGCCGATCAACTCCTTTGGCAGATTAAGGTGAAAGACTTCGATGTTTATTTGCTTGAATTTCTAGAAAAAACACGCATGCTTGTCATAACATTAAGGATTTAGTGAAATAGGTAGACATCCTAAAGATCTCTCCAGAAGCTGCAGACATCATTGTTGACCTTGGATTTCTCCTAGACCAAATCACTGCGGATCTTCTACGTAAGCAAGAATGTTCAAACAAAATTGGAAACAATCTGGAAACCTAAGTTGCCGAATGGGATGCAGCCACAGAATCCAACACCAAAGTTGAAAAGCTAGAGAAGTCTCTTTCACAAAGCAAAAAGGAGATCGAAGAATGTACTGCCAACATTTCCTCATGGGAAGAACAAATCAAGATGTTGGAAGCCAATATCGAGAAAGCAAAATCTCGTTGATAGGAACTTAAACAGCTTGACCGCAAGGAACTTAATGAGGAGATCAAGATGGGGGTGCATCATGTTGATAGAGCACAAAAACCAAAGCTCTAACTCTGACTCAATTCATGATCGAACTCTGTCTGTCACTGTCTGCTAGGAAGTATAAAGGCATGAAGACTTCACTCCATGATGACTTTGATAAATTTCTCTATAATTTTGAAGTCTTTTGGGATTTGTAATGAACAACTAAGCCATTTTGTGCAATCCTTGTATTATCATGCTTGACTTTTTATTTTTCATTTCGATTACTCTGTTGATATTTTAACTTCCTGCAATAGTAGAGAGATTTAATTTACTCGGCTTCGAACAAAGAAATAGTGACATGGAATTGTTGCTTTAGCAATGTAAAATTAATATTCTCAAAATTTGAAGTTACATGAGATTTGAACCCATGAACACTTATGTGTTCTAACATTCTTCCAACCACTCAACCAATTATTGTCTATTGAACACATTTACCCAAAAATCAATTAATAAGAAGAATTTACAGCTTCAAAAAGTGGATTAATATCAACTTTGCAAATTAGCCTCCTCACACCATCAATATCTCTTTTATTACTCTCTTTAGTGGAAAATGTTTCTTTAAAAACAGATGGTTTAGAGTTGTGACCACCCCACACGGCCAGAGGGTGTGGCCACTTACCAAAATCAAATCCAAAGTAATCGTGATACATTTTTAAACCTGGAAAAGTGAAATATATCAGTTACATGGAAAAAAATGAAGACATAAATACTAACATTCCTAAACAGTGCTTTAGGTAATCAAACAATCGATACAAGATGAAATGAATAAAACAACAAACACAGTTATTAATATATACAAGTTTAGCACATAGCATAATCGTGAACATTTGGAATACCACATGTAATAATAAATCACAGTATTATATATGATATATTTGAGAAAAACAATGTCACGTTTCAAGCACAACTTCTGAGTAAAAAAAACCAAGATTTTGTTACTCTACAAATCTACATTAGGTTTAATATGGTAATTAAATACCTTATTAAGGAAATAAATAATAGTAAATTATGACAAAGAAATATGGCAAATTAATCACATATTTAGTAACAAATTTAGCAGATATAAAAAACCATTGTTAAAATATGGAAAAAGCAAAACGTAAGAGATTGAGGAAGAGAAACTACCTAGTTGCAAGTTAATATTAGTTGATGATAACTCCAAAGGTAGATCATAACCTACCTTTTTATCGGCAAAGGCATGAACTTTTTCTAAGTAATTTCAACAGAAATCGAATTGACCAAAGACTCTAGTCTTTGGAAAACAAAAACATGATAGATATTATGTGTAAAATGAAAAAAGAAAGTCATATCCAAAAGGGGAAAAAGATCAACTGACTTTATTATTAATTGACTTTGGAGTAATCATGTTCAATAAACAATAATTGGTCGAATGGTTGGAAGAATATTGAAACACCCAAGTGTTTATGGGTTATTTTGAGAATATTTCTTTGTTTGCATTTTATATTGCTAAAGAAACAATTTTATGTCACTATTTCTTTGTTCTAAGTCCAGTGGCAAAGCATGTAATTTTACCAAGTCAGTAAAAAGCCTAGCTACATCTGCATTTCAAATAGAATCTTGGGCTAAAAGGTTTTTGGTTATGGAATCTATGTTTTTTGAGGGGCGAAAAGAATTTTTTTTTTAAAAGGGGGATAAATCAAATACCGCTACTATTCAAGGGGGGTAGAAGGCATTTAATCCTATTTTTCCAAATATTTACCATTTATCCTGAGATGTCTTTGATCTTTTGCTAATTCTTCGATCTTATAGGCATTGTTTGAAAAGACTTGGATAACTTAGAATGGACCTTCCCAATTTGGGGACCACTTACCCAATGTTCTATCCTTCTGATCCATAGGTAGAACTACCTTCCACACTAATTCTCGAATCGAGAAAAATTTAATCTTGACCTTTTTGTTATTAGCTTTCTCTACTCTTTTATTTTCCCTCCTTAACAACTCTAAGGCTTTTAACCTTTCTTCGTCTAGATTAACTAATTCATCTAGCATGATATTCCAATAGGACTCTGATGGAATCTCATACAGTCTTTGCACCCTGGTTGATCAGAGATGAATTTCGACTAGTAAGATTGCGTCATATATGTATGTTAGTCGAAAGGGTGTAGTGTTAGTAGATTCCTTTGGAGATGTTCTACAAGCCCAAAGAATCTGATCTAAATTATTATTCCAGTTCTTTGGATTTTTTCCCCACAAGCTTCTTTATTAGCCCAATCACTACGTTGTTTGTCTCTTCGACTTGACCATTCGCCTGTGCATAATAAGGCGTGGATGTTAGAAGTTTAATTCCCAATTCTTTGGCAAATTCCTACATCTTTCGACCAGTAAACACTGACCCTTGATTAGTTGTTATGGTCTCAGGAATTCCAAACCTATACATTATATTCCTTTAGATAAACTCAATTACTACTTCTTGTCATACTCTAAATTTGTCCTACTAGTAATGGTAAATTATTTTAGATAATCATTTCTCTATTAATTTTGGTGTTATTACATTTTTGTTCAAAATTATAATATTAAACTTATATTTATATTACTGGTTGTTTAAAATGCATTAGGATTAAACTGGTGAAAGTGGGTGTATGTTTTAAGGGCTCATTATTTCATTTTTTTTCTTCTGAAAAAGACCCATTAAAGTGTTAAGAGGCCCATTAAATTATTTTGTTGACCAAAGTCAACAAAAATTTAAATCTTTTATTTTATATATTTTATTTGGATTTTTTATCTGTTGACTAGGGTCAACATGCATGTGAATTGATGAATTGATTTGTTATATTATTAAATATTTATTTTGTTTTAATATTTATATACAGTTGACCAAAGTCAACCTTGCCAGTTATTTTGTTTTATTTTAATTATTATCATTATTCATTTGTTATTAAATTATTATTTAATTAATGATGTTTATTATTATTATTATTCATTTTATTATTATTACTTAAGGAGATTGACTAAGTCAAACATTAAGGGTTTGAACCCTAATTGCCTGGTTGCGCTCAAAGTTGGGTATCTTCGCCCCTAAGAAAATGAAAGCCCAGAATTCATAGTTTTGGATCAAATCTAAGTAAATCTGAAAATTTGAAAAATTATTTTATTGATTTTGCATTTATAACGAAAAATGTCCAGATCATCATTACAAAAACCCTAACTTCTACAAATCTCAATCAGAATCTAATCAAATCTCTAAGATTACAACAATCTGAATCTATTCCTAATTTACAATCAAAATCAATTACAATCTCAATCATGTTTCAATCTAAATCAAAACTGCAAATCACTACAAATATTTCCTAATCTAACTATTTTCTAAAAAAACTATAAATAGAAGCCTAAACTAATGGATTAAGGATGAACAAAAACCCTTGGAGAATTCTTGTGATTGTTGCTGCCAATCCCTAAACCCTTCAGTAAAAGCTCTTCGTCCACGAAGAATTAGGGTTCATCATTAGAACCCAAATTTCTTTGAGCTAAGCCTCCTTGCAATCTATACATGCGAAGAAAAATAAAGAAGATATTAGTAGAGAGGGGGAAAGCAAACAAAGAGGAATTAACATAAATAAGAAGATTCACGGCTAGGACCAGGTAAGCTTGAGACTTAGCTTAAGTCGTTAATTGTTGTTTTTGATGTTTGTAATCGTATGATTAGGGTTTAAATTATTATTTTTCTAGAAAAATTTGGGGCTTAGGGTTAGGTTTTGGGGTTAGGTTTGGGGTTAGGGTTAGTTTAGGTTAGGGTTAGGGTTCTTGTGTTCATACGATTCTGGGTTTGGATATTGCTAGGGTTCATGTGAGAACCCTAGGATTAGGTTTCAAATTTATAGGGTTTATGAAGATTCTTGGTAAGGGATGATGTCTCTGGCAGACATTCATCCCCAATGGCGGCCTTCACGATCGCCCATGGGGGTTCCTGGGTTTGGATGAAGGTGAGGGTTGAAGATATGAAGATTCTGGGTTGAAGATGAAGATTGGGATGAAGGTGGTGGTGCCTAGATGTAGCCGCCGGTGGAAGCGATTTCCAAACAGTGGCGCTTTAGGCAGATCAATTTCTGGTGGAGGAGACAAGGCAGAGCCTCTCTCTCTAGAAACAAAGAAGGGTTTGTGTTATTTGGGGTAGAGAGAGGAACGAGAAAAGTCAAAAATATGGGAAAATGAATATATAGATTCCCCGTCTCTCCATCTATGCGGCTTAACATACTCCCTAGTCAAACTTGGTTCTCAACCTCACGATTGCCTTACCTTTTGATCAAAGGCTCAGGATTCACTCATGCATGGCCATGTGATCTGGGTCAAATGATCCATAAACATTTAGAATATCATAAGCCTCTACGCCTCCACACAAATTTCTAACGGGACAAAACATTAATTGGGGCAAGCCTAGTGCTAAATGCACGCCCCTTCTACTATTCCAAAGCAGATAGGCACCCCTTATTATTATTAGACTAAGTCAGTTATTGAGCTCAGACATGTTGCTTATCACGACCACCAAACTTGTTGCGTAACGCAAATTAACACCCCCTATGATAATTGGGCTCCTATAAGATTTTGGCTCAGGCCCTTATTATCCACACACCCCTATTTTACTACATAAACTAAAAATACACCCCCTGTTAAATAATTCATTTAATTATGTTATTTAATTTATTTAATTTTTTAAATAAATTTATTAATTTAATTTATTTATATTCATATATTTATCAATTGTTGCTTCATATCATTTCTTTATCATTTGCCTTAAAATCATTTATCATGTAAATCATTTTGATAAATAAATATTGGATTATCATTAAAAATATTTAATATATTTTTAATAACAAGAAAATTATTATTTATTAATTATTTTCCAAAAAATACTAACCTTTTTTCTTTAAATTCCTCAAATAACTTTTAGCATTCAAATCTTCATTTTCAAATTGCAGCATACATTCTAAGACAGCTAACCCATCAAATCTAACATATTTTCTAGTAACTTAAATTCAAAATTCAACTTTATTTTCAAATGAAGGATTGTGGATATAATTTCCATTTAACTGTGAACTTCGTCTACGACTACTCTATTTTCAAACTGATTGGTCACCATTTTCACTATGTGTTTGTCACTTATCTGACGATAATCCAGGTATTCTGCATCGCTTTGTGTCGTATTTTGTTACCATTTGAGTTGACTTTATGTTTCTTGAGTTTCTTCGCATTTTATGTTTTCTTAAGTTTATTTCAAGTTGTTTCTCATTTTATGCTTTGGGGTGTTGTTGCGATTGTTTCAGGTTCAGGTGAAGGATCCAAGGTACTCGGTACGAGAAAAGTCAATAAATCGGAGGTTTTAGAGAATTTTCAGCAAGTTACAGCAAGCCTGATATAGCGACTCGTGTCACCTGATACATGCCGTGTCAGGAAGAGGAGCACATGAAGAGCAAAAACAAGAGTGCCAACACAACCATTGTGTCACATGACACGGGCCGTGTCATCCATGCTAAGACTTAAAGATTCTTAAGGAATTGACAGATGACCAAAATGGTTGGCCGTGTCACCTAACACATGCCGTTTTGGTCCACACACTGAGTTTTTCTGATTTTTCTATTTGACTCTAAGTGAGACCCATAAGGGAGTTTTGGATATTTCAGACCATGAACAATGGATTCTGACTATTTGAGGCAGTTTTGACAACCAAACTAGGGACCTTTTTGAAAATAACGAATTCCAGAGTCTAGGAGAAAGCATATGAGATTCTTAAAGAACGGGAATCTTTCATGAGCGGACGTAATTGAAGACCAAAGTTCCTACATCATCTGTAATGTCTAATTCTTATATTTTTGTAATTCTCATGAACAATATGAACGGCTAAACCCGCCAATGCTAGGGGTGTCCCTGATTTAAATCTATAATGACTTTAAAATTCTGATTTTATCAATTCCATGGTTTTTATTATTCAATTTAATCGTGCAATGTTTTTATGCTTTCTTGATCAGACCAATTTGGATTTATTTATGGTTAACAACCAGTTAGACTGCGGTTGATAAGGTTTTTGTACGATTAGACCATAGTAGATATCACATAAGACTAGGGATACCGTATAGTTACCGTTTAACCCTTGATAAAACAAAGGCTTAACTCCATCAGAAATCTCTATGGGCTTAGGGTTTAGGATGAATGGTCAAAGGTTTTCTCACTAAGGACTTAGGGGGAAATAGTCTAAAGGGTCGGTAGTTGAATGTTATAAACTTGTTAAAAAAATCAGGATTCAAGGTCGTTGTATGGAAAATCACATCCTCACCCCTAGCATAATACTCATACTAGTAAAAAAGCCATAATTTACATTCTGCTTAATTTTTATAATTGCAAGGATAAACTCCAACCCAAACCAAACGTTAAGCTTTTTTTTAATTGAACCACATCTTAAACTCGATACATATACGCAGTCCTCGAGATCGATATTTAGGGAATTTCCCTACTATTACTACATTGGTAAAATAGTACACTTGCTATTTTGACGATCACAAACTCAGACAAGGTTCAAGGATAATTCTAAAATGTTTTCACAATCCATAAAAAAAACTAACCAAACACATACGAACTACGAATTTAGACTCGAATTCTTCGCAAGGAGATACCTAGGCACGCGA
The DNA here is from genome assembly GCA_948472305.1 of Vicia faba. Classification (NCBI taxonomy): domain Eukaryota; kingdom Viridiplantae; phylum Streptophyta; class Magnoliopsida; order Fabales; family Fabaceae; genus Vicia; species Vicia faba. Next base: position 975,590,012 of record OX451739.1, read on the forward strand.
TTAAAACCAAGGTAAGTTCATAACTAAAAAACAAAAATTATTTTCTTAAACATATAGAAGCAACATACCTTTAAAATCCTCATCTTACCCTCAGACCTAAAAGTGGAGCCCCTTGAGAACAAGGGAGATGAAGGGTGCCTAACACCTTCCCTTCATCTAATTGACTTACAAATTTATAATATTTGTAAATAATTAGGGTTACCAATTATTTCCTCGTCCTTAGGATAAAAATTAATGGTGTCGACTCTTCATTTTTTGCCGGTTACGACAGGATGCGACTCTGCTAGGGAAACAACCCTGGGATTTAGAGTCTTCCCTTATTTTAGGTCTAGGGTTTCTTGGGTTTCTTTTCTATTTTTGATATGTTGTGTTTCTATATATGTTTATTTATTTATTTATTCATATTATCATTATTATCATATTATTTTACCGTGGGTGGGATTTAAATTCTTATATGTATCAAACCTTAGAAAAAGGGTCGTCTATTGGCCAAAGGGGTTTAACATTCCTATGAGTTTTTGTGATGACTTCTCCTAGAGTCGATTGAGATTCAAGGAATATATTTTAGAGGGCTACACTCTCTAGGAGGTAGGACTCTGGGATTCGACCAATGACTTTTTGTATAACCCTAAAATAAAATCTCATTGGTGAGACCTTGTGCGACCTAAGTGGAAAAAGCCTCAGTCTACAAAGAGGCTCCACTTAAGGGAGGACCTTGTGCTTTTCCCTCTAGTGTTATCTGTGATACCCTTAAGGAAGCCACTTTTTGGGAGGATATAATATCTGTAAGACGAAACTAGGAACCTATCTACTAAGGACATCTTTCATAAATCCCACCACCTATTGCATTACCATGCATAAAACATATTTTGCATTTCAAATAGTCATTATCTTTTTGCATTTATTTGTCTTATTCATAGGATTCCTTACAAAAAATAATCAAAGGTTTTTTGTGAGTATCCTAAAGATGAATACCAACAAGAATAAAATCGTTCGAGTTAGCGATGTGGTTTCTGATATGAAGAAGATCAAACTGATTAGGTGAAAATTAACAAAGAAAGCTATGGAGATGTTTGTTCGATGCTATGGGGATATCCTTAAGTTGGCCAAGAGAATTGTGCAAGTGGAAGCAGTCACTTCCCTTGCTCAATTCTACGACCCTCCGCTGAGATGTTTCACTTTCCAGAATTTTCAACTAGCACCTACTTTAGAAGAATTTGATAGGATCTTGGATTTCTCTAGGATCAAAGATAATGCTTACAAAGAAATTGGACAGACTATCAGTTTCATAAACTTGGCTAAGGAATAAGGAATATCATTTACTGATTTGGTGCTCAACTATAAGAAAGATAAGGAAGTTCAAGGTATTAAAAGGCAGTACTTAGAATCTAAGGCTCTTTCTTTTATTGATAGGAAAGAATAGGATGCTTGTGTGGACTGTTTGGCACTAATAATTTTTGGTTTGGTGTTATTTCCAAATACTATTAACTGTATTGATTTTGAATCCGTTAATGTATTTTGGGCTGTAAAGGTGTTAAATGTGGATCCTACTCCTACTTTACTTGTTAATGTTTACTATGCCCTTAATACACACTATGAAAATGGGAGGGGCATGCTAAATTATCATATTATTCTCTTATACTCTTGGCTCATCTTTCACCTCTACAAAGAGGACTACATGGTTAAGGACTTAACAAAGAATGAATGGTCCCAAAAATTAAGGGTTCTTACTGTGGACTCTGTTTTATGGTATACTAGAAAGTTGAACATGGGTGATATTGTCATTAGTTGTGGAGAATTTCTAAATGTTCCTCTAATTGGAACAAGAGGATGCATTAATTATAACCCCACTTTGGCTTTACGTCAACTTAGGATCCTTTGGAAGATAAACCTTCCGAAGAACAACTTTAACAATTGGTCTTTTATGATATGGGTAACAAAAATCCCGAGTTACTTGCAAGAATCATTCGAGCTTGGGGTAAGGTTCACAAGAAAGGTGCTAAATTCGGAAGGAAAAATGCTATAGCAAGAGAACCTTGTACTCAATGTATTTCGGAGAGGGTTCAAATTGTCAAACTACTATTTGATATTAATCCTACATACATATCAGACATACCGGATCCTTTTCTGATGTCAGTGGAGGAGATAGAAGACCAACAAATGCCCTTGAACAAGCTCAAAGAGACAAGGAGAATTTGGAGCATGACCTTTATGACCTTGCTATGGAGAAAAATTAGTTGCAACAAAAACTTGGGTTAAAAGACCGACATATTCAGAACGATTGTGAATTGGTTGAAAAATAAAGGTCTAAGAGAAAGTGTTCAACCGAGGGGCTGATAAGTGCTACTTTCAACCTTGATTCTCACAATCAACAATTAGATGATGCTGCTAGGGAAATTGCAAGGCTAAAGAAATGGTATGACAAAGAAGTGCAACACAAAAGAGAATTGGAAGAAGATCTGAGAGCCTCGATTCAAGGATTAGCAGTAGGTGCTCTAGATTCGGAGGAGCAAATAAAAATCCTTCTCACAAGCCTCCAAGAAAGCCAAGAAGAAGAGGAGAGAGAACGCCTTAGAAAAATGAAAGTAGAAGAAATTCTCTCTCAAAAGGTGGAGGAATATGAACAAATTTGCCAAGAGTTGGAAGGCCTCCGAAAGGATTTTCATATATAAAGGGAACTCTACAAGGAGATGAGGGCTGAAAAGAGATATTCGAGAAGAGGAATATGCAAAGATATCTCAAGCGGGACAAGATAACAAGATCATAATTCCGTACAAGGAGTATCTGAGGTACAAAGACAAACATGCAAAGCTTGACTTTTTAGCAAACAATTTCATTGGTAACATTCCTAGAAGCTTGAGAGATGCAGAAGCCGTGATGGTCCTTCTTCCGAAGGATGTTGAAGACTTCCTCAAACTTTGTAGGGAGACGGTGGATGGTTTTAGGGCAGAGATCCACAAACGTGCTTAGGAGATTTTAGTTTCCCTTTGGTTATTTCATTCAGTATTTGACGCTTGTTTTTGATTCAATATTCCCATTTAATATTTATTTCGGTTTTTGGATTGTATTTCTCTTTCAAGGATGATGGTTTCTATTTAATAAAAAGTACTTTGTTTAAGCTATTTCATTCGTGTATTTATTTTGGGATACTCACCAACAAAAAAGTAAAACCTGAAAGAAAAATAATAATAATAATAAGGAATCCAATGTGAATAAGACATTAAAAATAAAATCTTATCATATTCATACGCATTCATCCAAGCACAAACATCACATTTAGCAATTTCATACAAAAAACTCACTGTTTTCATATCATCCCCAGTTAAATCATTGGGAAAGCCACACTGCCTTCCTAACCCTTGTATCAAACAAAAGCTCATCAAAAGAAAATAATGGAGAAAATCAAAGAGAACTAAGCTGCCTTCCAAGAAGACTTGGAACAAGTGAAAGGAACCATCGACTCGATGAAAGGAGTTATGAGTCAAGTTCTACTTGCCCTAAAAAATATCATAGCAAGACAAGACGAGATTCCCATTTTGGCCTTTGAAGAAGTAGCCCAAACCACTGGTGCATCAAGCGGTTACCAACCAAGACATGAGCCAGAATCTGGTCCTGTAAAGTCAACTATTTCCCAACAAGAGACCATCATTACTGAAGGTTTCATTCCACCTCCTTCGAAGGTGGGGGCATCTTACACTTTCACAATTTCATTCATCAAAGTGAATAACTACATAAACCTGCAATATGGAGATCATAATTTGAAAGGCGTTCCTCAAGTTCCCTAAGCAAAAAATGTTGAAGATCCTATGGCAGTCAACCAATATAAAGCCCTTGAAGAAAGACTAAAAATTGTAGAACGTTATGACGCTTTCGACGTCGATGCTCTTGAAATGGGTCTAGTTCTAGATGTAGTAATTACTCCAAAGTTCAAAGTGCTTGACTTTGGAAAATATAAGGGACTCATGTGTCCAAGGAACCATCTATGCATGTACTGTAGGAAGATGCATGCTTATGCCCATAACAAGAAACTAATGATTCACTACTTCCAAGATAGCATGGGTGGGGCATCCCTAGATTGATATATGCAGTTGGAGTGGACGCATGTCCAATCATGGGCATACCTTGCAAATGCTTTCTTAAGACAATACAAGTACAACTTGGACATGGCCCCTAATTGCATGCTACTTCAGAATTTGTCCCAAAAGAAGGATGGATCTTTCAAAGAATATGCTTTATGATGGAGAGAAATGGAAGCACGAGTATAACCACCACTCCTTGAAAAGGAATTGGAAGACATGTTCATGGGTACTCTACAAGGTCTGTATTATGATAAAATGGTAGGCGGTGTCTCCTCCGGATTTTCTGATTTGGTGACAATTGGTGAAAGAATTGAAGCAGGTGTGAAAAGTGGAAACATACAAGGGGCATAATCTAGTACTCCTTATAATCCAAAGAAGCATACTCTGAAATTCTGAAAGAAGAAGTAAGGAGAAACTAATGATGTCGCAACACATCCAAAGGGCACAACAACCATTGGTGATCCCACGAGAACAACAACCACAAAATAGGTTCGAAAGGCCTCTGAGAAGATTTGATCCTCTCCCTATTCCACACAGTTAATTACTACAACATTTACTAAAGGCATCCTTGGTAGAGTTGAAGTCGCTTGCTCCCCGAATTGGGGCACTCCCACCAAAATATGATGCAAATGCAAGGTGAGAGTATGATGTCAATTCTCCAGGGCATACTATAGAGAAATGTTGGCCTTCAGACATAAGGTTCAAGATTTGTTGGATTCCCAAGATATAACCTTTGACAAGCCAAACATCAAGACAAACCTTATGCCTCCACATGGTGGTCCAGCTGTGAACGCAATTGAGATAGTCACTAATCTTGGAGAGACTCAATGAGTAAATAATCTGATGGATATCCTGAAGGAACATCTTTAGAAATATGGTTTTGTATTGGAACATAATGATGCCTTTGAAAACACATTTGAGAAATTAGTGGATCAAGGGATAGTCCAATTCAGGCATTACCCTGAAGAAGGATATGTAGCTGTAATCAATGGGAATATAAGAATGCCATTGGTGATTCCTTGCCAAGGTCCAAGTTCTGCAAAGAAACCACTTGTTATTCCATTTGGAGATCCAATCTTAACAAAAATACCAGTAACAATACCAGTGTTTCCAAAGAGTACAATGGTGATCAGGGGTTCGTCTCCCACCCCATATGAAAGTGATAAAGTTGTACCATGGAGTTATGATACTCATGTTTACGTTAATGGTTTGAAGCAAGAATGTGAACCATCAACAAGCCAAGGGCTTGTAGTTACAAATATAGAAGGAACAAGGGTCATGACCCGTAGTGGTCAGATATATGGTCCGAACAAAAAAAGAAGGATAATATTGTGGTTAAAGATAAGGGAAAAGTTATGGCTGAAACTAGTCAAAAGCTAGAACCTCCGAGCAAAACTTTCACAGATCAAAAGGCTGACGAATTCTTGAAAATGATTAAGAAAAGTGACTACAGGGTGGTAGACCAACTACACCAAACCCAAACCGAGATTTCTATACACTCACTACTGATCAATTCAGAGGCACACCAAGAATCTCTTATGAAAATTCTAAGTTTTGTGCATGTTATAAAGAAGACCATAGTAAACCAATTTGATGGAGTCGTGGCTAATCTAACATCAAGAACACGCCTAGGCTTCAATGAGAGTGAGTTACCTCCACAAGGTAGAGCTCACAACAAGGTGTTGCATATTTCAATCCAGATAGGAATAACAAGCCTATCTAGAGTACTCACTGATACTAGCTCTTCCCTAAACGTGCTACCAAAGGCCAACCTGATGAAGCTCACAATGGATGGCATTGTCATAAGACCAAGTTCTATGGTGGTAAAAGATTTTTATAATTCTCAAAGTAATCTGTTTGAAGAGGTGGATCTCCCGGCAAAGATCAGTATGCATATGTTCTACATCACCTTTCAGGTAATGGATATAGAACCTACATATACTTGCTTGCTTGGGCGGCCCTAGATTCACGCTGCAGGAGCTGTCACCTCAACCCTGCATCAAAAATTGAAGTTCCTCGTCGAAGGAAAGTTGGTGATAATTAACGTAGAATAAGACATCTTTACAAGTCACTTGGAATCCTACAGATGTATCAGTGTAGGAGAAGATTATGTGGACACGTTATTCCAAGTATTGTAAGTTGCTATAGTGGTTACGCTCCTAGTAGGGAAAACCTCAAAACCTGGAAACCATATGGCATATTGGAGATATTTACAAACACTTGTGGATGATCGAACATCAAAGGCTACTGAGAAAGGCAAAGGGTAATTTCCTCCCATCCAAGAAACCTTCATCAGTAAAGGAGTAGAGCATGGTGGAAAAGTGTCAATGTTATCCAACAAGGGAAACAACCAAGAAGCGTCGAATTTCATTCGAGAATGCGCTCCACGCGAAGAGCTCAAGAATTGGACAGCTGTGGAGATTCCAGAGATCTTTTTCTTCCTAATGTAATTTTTTATGTTTTAAAAAGAAGTACATATGTCACGCCCGAAGCATAGGGGTAGCTTGTAAGGACCCCAAATTATTTTCAAACAATTTTTTCAATTAATAAAAGTTATGTTTGCATTCAATTAAGATCCATGTGTCATACCCCAAATTTGCCCTACCCTCGTATTATATTTAGGGTTATATTCAATAATCGCATTATTTAGTTTTTATTGCTACAGGGGTACAAAACATTAAAGAGGGGTGTATGGATTAAAAATGGACCATCAATATCTTATAGCCCATTAGGTTTTTAAAGGAGAAGTCTATTTCAAGTCAAAAATGGGAGGTGCATTATTCTAATCAGAGGAGGTGAACAATTTTGTTTTGGTTAAGGTCCAATACACTTATATTATAAGGCCCATTTAGATTTTTTTTGAAACAATCTATTTTTGTATCCAAAGCCCAATAAAAGGCCTTCAAAAATGCAGCCTAGGCCCGATAGTGGTCAAACATCAAGCCCATTATAGTTTTTCTTGATAGCCCAAATAATTGGGAGTCAACTTCTGAGTCTTTATTATTCAATTTTATATTGTTATTTATAATATAATTAATCATTATTATTATAGTTGTTAATTATTACTATCATGTTTAAAACATTATTATTATTATTAAAGTTATTAAATGGGGAGAAAAGAAAAAAAGATCATTTATAGACAAATTCGGCCCAGTAAGGTTTTTTTTGGAAAAAAAAACTGTTTGGGATTATTATTAAAATCCTTTGTTTTATAGAAAAACGACTGTGTCACACGGACCAATCACAGTCCAAGCCCAAAACACAAAAAACATGTGGCCCAAGTCTAAAAACCATTACTGTTGAAATCAATTAAAAAAGCGTTTAATCTTTAAAACATGTATTGTGTAGATTAATGATGAAAGGCGTGTATGCAGGTTGCAGAATCAAAAGCAGAATCATAAATCAAAGCAGGCATTGAACAAATCCAAAATAGAATTAACGTGTTGCTTGAACAATATCCATACATTCAAGAACATAGACAATCAATATAAAACAGAAACAATTTAAAAGTAATTACAAACCCAATCATTTTATTTCCTGAATCAGAATTTTCAAAGAATAACATAACGTTGTTTCTTAAACAACGAAACCTAAAAATAGAATTAAATTCAAGAGGAGTAATTTTGTTTCCTAAAAATACTAACCCAATTTGCTATAAAAACTAGAAAATTACAGAGAAGTTGGGAGGGGAAGACAGTAAAAAAATATACAAATAAAAAAAATTATTACAGTGAGGCAATTTTCTTTTGACGGAGGAGAAATATTGATTCGTCTCACTAACGCAGATCCACCGTCTCCTTCCTGGAACTAGGGTTTCAAAATATGAAACCCTAAATCCTAAACGTTAACCGCTGCTACCACTCCACCGTCACCCCCATCTTCCTCTCCAATCAGTACCTATCAAACACAAAAAAGGAAAAGATTAGGAGAAGAACCACGTGAAGGAGGTTGAAGAACAGTTACGGCCAGAGGTAATCCAAACTTAGCTTTTTTTTGTTTTTTTGGTTTGGTGTACGGTTACGATTTAGGGTTTACTGTCTAAATTGGGGAAAAGAGGACGATCGCTGCTGGCGGTTTAGGGTTTAGGGCGTTGGTGTTGTTATGTGGGTAGAAGAAAGGAGAGAGGGAAGATAAGAAGAAGAGGGAAGAAAAGCAAACGGTGAGAGTGAGAGAAAGAAAAACAGAAATTAAAACTTGTTTTGTAAAAATGAAAATATAATCTGCTTATTGATCCTGTATGCATGGATCTATGAACACTATTATAATCCTTCCCTCACATCCACGCGATCTAGATCAAGCGTCCCAAGAGCGCGCTTCCATCGTAGCACTTGTACGCCCATGCACATGGAGTCCAAGTGGACTCCTTAAACCATCTTGGGCTAGGCCCAACCATTATTCACACCGTCCTCCATTTATTTTTTACTAACGCGCGTATTGTCACACCCCCTGACTAAATGGGCCAAGTCCAATATCTGGACTTGGACCCATACTTACTATACCCCTCTTTTTACTAGATAGTTCAAACACGCACCCCCTTATCTTCTGGGCCTGAATTCAATATCTGAGTTCAGGCCCTTTCTATTCACACCCCGCATTTTTACTACCATAATATAATTTGCACCCCCTGCGAAATTAATTTTACTCATTTATTTTTCTTTTATAATTTCATTCATATATTCATTTTTTTTATACTTATATATATATATATATATATATATATATATATATATATATATATATATATATATTTATATGTTTATATTTTAATATTATATTTATTATTTATCAAATTAATTATTTTAAACTCACTTAAAATATAATATTGATTATTTTCATTAAAACATATCTTTTAATCATGTACTTAAAAACATTTTTCACCATGTAAATTAATTTAATATTTTACATCAACATGTTAAAACCCGCGAAGCTCACCGAATTACTACATCTGCAAGCGACACGTGGCCAATATCTGGCCACGTGATGAGGAGACTATATCAGACTCCTTCACTCTACTTCTTAAAAAATACTCAAACAAACCTCAATTTTTTTTATGATGAATTAATTCAACATTAATTTTCAAAAAAGGAATATGAATATATTTAATCAACTACACACTTGGTCTAACAAACTCCATTATTCACACTCCTAGACTATGTATGCAGGAAATTCAAATATATTTTACAATCCATAAAAAAAACCAACCAAACCACAAACTACGAAATGGGACCCTGGTTCCTCCTAAGAAGATACGTAGGCATACGATCAAAAATCGTGGCGACTCCCCCTGATTAAAATCTAGAATCTCTGACTTTTAGGGTTATTCCTTTATACTCCCTTCCTTTAGGATAAAAATTAAGGGTGACGATTCTGATTTAAAAACCAGTTGCAACAACTGGCGACTCTGTTGGGGACTCAACCCTAGGTTTATAAGCTTTATCCTTAGTTTTAGGGCTTTTAGGGTTTCTTATTTTTGTTTAATCATTTATTTTATTTACTGTTGTTTTTATCTTATTATTATTCATTGTATTTACATATTTTTGGTGGGATTTAAAATTTTACAAAAAAAAAACCTTACAAAGAAGGTTCTTCTATTATCCAAGGGGATACATCATCCCTATGAGTTTATGTGACGACTTCGCCTAGAGTCGGTGGATTTCCACAAAAGAAATATGTCTCAAGAGACATCTTCTTAGGAAGTAGGACTTTGGAATGACGCCTATGGCTCTTTGTATAAACCTCAAACTAAAATCTCATGATGAGACCTTTCATGATCGAGAGACGAAAGTTTCGGTCTACAAAGAGACTCCACTTAAGGGAGGCCCGTGTTCCTTTCCCTCTAGTGTTATTCATGATACCCTTAAAAGAAACCACCGTACAGGGAGGGTAGACTATCTATAAAACCAAGCTAAGAGCCTACTTTCTAAGGGTTACTGTTCTTTAAATCCCGTCATTTATCCTTTTATTCATGCATTCATACATCTTTACATTTCACATGTTCATCATCCATCATTTTCTTTTGTTTGTCTTACTCACAGGGTAAAAAGAAACATATAAAAAAAGATCAAACGTTTTTTGTGAGTTTCTGGAAATGAATGCTAAAGGAAAACAACTCGTTCGTATCAATGCTGTCAAGCCAGATATAACCCAAATCAGAGCTATAAGGGAAATATTATCGAAAAGGGCTATGAAAACATTTACTCGTCGCTAGGGGGATATTTTGGATTTAACCAAAGTCAAAGTACAATTGGATGTTATTTATGCTCTAGTACAGTTTTATGATCCTCCGCTGAGATGCTTCACATTTCATGATTTTCAATTAGCTATGACCTTAGAGGAATTGGACAAAATTCTGAACTTCTCCAAAGAGAAGGCTTATATGGGTATTGGGCAAACTGTCAATATTAAAATACTGGCCGAAGGTTTAAGAATCCCTTATCCTGAGTTTGCTCTTAATAATAAGAAAGAAGGAGAAGTGCGGGGAATTAAGAGGTGTTATCTGGAAAGTAAATCTCTTGATTTGGCGAATAACAAAGAATGGGAGTCTTGTGTCGACTGTATAGGGCTGCTTACATTTGGTTTTGTCTTATTTCCATGCACTGCAGACTATATTGATCCTGCAACCATCAGTGTGTTTTGGGGAACAAAGACTTTTAATACAGATCCCACTCCAGCTCTGCTTGCTGATATCTACTACGCCATTCATACACGGCACGAAAAGAAAAGAGGTACCCTAAATTATTTTATTCCATCGCTATATTCCTGGTTTATGACCCATCTTTACAAAGAAAGTTATTTGGTTCCGAATCTAACATGGTATGAATGTCCTCAGAAGTTAAGATCTCCCAATGCTAATTCTGTGTTATGGTATTCCAGGAAGTTAGATATCGGTGATATTGTCTATAGTTGTGGGGATTTTCCTAATCTCCTACTAATCAGGTCACAAGGATGCATCAACTACAATCCCACCTTGGCCCTACGACAACTAGGGTATCCCTTGGAAGACAAACCTTCGGATGAACAACTCCAGCAATTGATCGTTCATGACATGGGCAGAAATGACTGGGAGCTACTCAACAAAATCATTCGGGCTTGGAGTAGGGTTAACAAAAGAAAAGCGGAAAGGAAAAATGCAGTGGAAAAAGAACCTTACACCCAATGGGTTCTAAATAGTGTGCAAATTATCAAACTTCATTTTGATATAGATCCCGAATATAAGCAAGAGGTCTAACTCATTCCTCATATGTCTTTAGAAGAGGTAGATGATTTGAAAAAAAGCACTGAAACAGGCTCAGAGGGAGAAGGAAGAGCTAGAGCCCAATCTCTTTAACTTGAACAAAGAGAAAAGACAAATGCAGTGCATACTCGAATCGAAAGACCAATATATTCAAAAAGAACGTGAAGCATTTGAAAAGGAAATTTTGAAAAGGAAACGTTCGACCGAAGGGTTGTTAAGTGCTACTTTTAATATGGATTCCCATAATCAGAGGCTGGAAGATGCTGCTAATGAAATTGGAAAGTTGAACAGATGGTATGAAAAACCCGTGCAAGAAAAGAAAGTATTAGAGGAAGAGTTGAGGGCTTAAATCCAAAGTTTGGCCCAAATATCTTTAGACCAAGAAGAATAGTTGAAATATCTCACTACCAAGCTTTAGGATAGCCAAGAGTCAGAAGTTAGAGAGTGCCTTGTAAAAATAAGGGCAGAAAGACATCTGGCCCAGAAAACTGATGAGTACGAGCAATTATGCCTAGAGTTGGAGGGCCTCTAGAAGGAATTCCTATTACAGCAAAGACTCTATACGGAGCTGAGAGCTGAAAAGATGTATTGGGAAGAGTAGTATATAAAGATTGCCCAAGCAGGAAGGGATAACCACAAGATAATTCCCAACCTCTACCAGGAATACCAATACTACAAAGATAAGCATTAGAAGCTCGCGTTCTTGGCCAACAACCTCATCGAAGACATTCCCAAAAGCTTAAAGGACGCAGAAAGTGTAATGGTCCCTCTCCCAAAGGACGTTGACAATTTTCTCAAGCTATGCAGGATGATGGTCGATCGTTTCAGAGAAGACCTTCGCAAATGGGCTTAGAAGATTGTTTTCCTTTTGTTTCCTTTCCAGCAAGTTTATTGTTTTAGAATTGTAATATTTTTCAGCATCTGAAATGTATTATCTTTTTAAAGACAATTGACGTTTCAATAAAAGCATTGTGTTTCCTAGCTCGTTTTTGTATTCATTTTCCAGATACTCACCAAATAAAAAAAAGTAAAACTTAAATATATATATATATATATATATATATATATATATATATATATATATATATATATATATATATATATATATATATATATATATATATATATATATATATATATATATATATATATATATATACACACACACAATATTATGAAAATAATATATGTACCCAAGTGAATAAGACATGCAAAGCATAAATCTTAACATCATTCGTACATAATCATTGACTCATTAAAACATTATATCTCATAAATTTGCCACTCAAAAACTTTTTTTTTAATAAATATTCTCTAGTTGAACCATTGGTAGAAGGAAACCACCACCTCCTTGGTCGCCGTATCAAACAAGAGCTCACAAACTAAGAGCCATGGAACAAATAGAAGAGAATCAATCAGCTTTCAAAATGGATCTGGAGCAAGTTAAGAGCAACGTCGACTCACGTAGGGGAGACATGAGTCAAGTTCTTTTAGCTTTGAAGAACATCATTGATAGACAAGAAAAAATTTCTAGAGTAGCCTTCGAGGAAATAACCCAAGCTATCGGTGCATCGAGCGGTCACCAACTAAAAAAAGGACTGGAGACAGGGCCACAGAAATCTGTCATGGCTCAACACGAGACGAGATAAGAAACTTAAGGGTTTATCCCACCTCCACCAAAGGCAAAGGCATCTCACACCCTGCAAATTTCTGTTAATCATGCTTACAATTACTTGGACTTACAATACGGAGATCACGATTTAGAGGATGTTAATCAGGCATCGCAGAAAGTGACCAACACCCCTGCTGTTGAAAACCCGTTGGCACTGGACCAATACAAAGCTCTAGAAGAAAGGTTGAAAGTTGTGGAAGGATATGATGCTTTTGACATCGATGCCCTCGAGATGGGTCTCATTTCGGATGTAATAATCCCGCCAAAATTCAATGTACCCTACTTTGGAAGATACAAAGGACTCACTTGTCCGAGAAACCGCCTGCACACGTACTATAGAAAAATGCATGCTTACGCTCAGAACTAGAAGTTAATGACTCATTGCTTCCAAGACAGTTTGAGTGGGGCATCTCTAGATTGGTATATGCAGTTGGAAAGAACACATATAAAAATGTGGGCAGATCTTGCCAATGCGTTCTTGAAACAGTATAAATACAACTTGGATATGTCAATGTTACTTTTTTTGTTATCTCCTTAGTGAGTGGATAGTTTTCAGTCATCTTTCGATCACAGTTATCCTTTACTTTCTCTCCTCAATCTTTGAGTTGAGAACGCCTTATCTCCTCTTTGGGCTTTACCCCAATAGAGTTGGGTCTCTTGTTCACCAGTGATTTATTTTCCTGGTCGGGTTTTTCTTTTGATACCTATTTTTTTTATTTTTTTTATTTTGCTACATCCCCGGTGGGGTCTTGCATTTTTTTAGATTTGTTTATTTACATTCATAATCATAAGCTTTGCATGGAATCTTAGGGCCAAAAATAGGGCTTGTTTTATATTTAAGTATCTTCAATCGTGTCGACGTGAGTATTTTAACCTTTGCATCTCCGGATAGAAGACACTTAAATAAGGGAAGCTGTTGTACCCCAATTTTTCCCCTAAGATTACTCTATCATATCATATCAACTCAATCACAACAAGATCACACTAGGTTTTGGTTCTTTGTAGGGGTGTTCGCGGTTCAGTTTGGATCGGTTTTAAGACAAAAAATACTTTGATCCAAAGATAAATTTACTTGCGGTTCGGTTTTGGATGATATATTAAAAAAATCCAATTCGATCCTATCCAATTTTATGTGGTTTAATTTGGACCAGTTTTTGGATATCCAAATTACACATTATATTTTTATTAATATTATAAAACTACTAACAAATCATAGATTTGATATAATATATAACATACAGTATATTAAAAGTTAATATTACAAAATGAGAGTGGTTGATTATGATTAAAATGATAAAAATAAATAAATTATACCAAGCTAATAACTATTATTAAAAAAATTATTATCATCTAATAATAAATTCACGTAACATATCATACTAATAAAAAGTAAATAAGTATAAAAATATATGTGTGCGATTTGGTTTGGTTTGGATCAATTTTGAAAAATTGATCTGAAATCCGATCCGAACCGATCGGTTTTCACAAAATAACATCCAAACACATCCAATAAATTTGGGTTTTTGCGGTTTTCGGTTTTTTGGATCCGTTTTCTGTTTTTTATTTGGATTGGTTTGGATTTGAACACCCTTAGTTCTTGTCCTTATCTTTAGCTTTGCTCATTGGGAATCACCAAGCACCTTGACTTGTATTTTGTGATCATCTATGTTTTGTATTGATTAACTTTTAACTAATAAATACAATGAATGTTTTCCCTAATTGATAATATTATAGGTGAAAGGCCAACACATTCCATCAAGTTGATTTATAGGTTCATGAGTTTATTCCCATGCCTTCTTCAACAAAGCTTCATTGAGACTCAAGCTTCATCATTGAATATTTTTTGAAGTAATATCATGAAAAAGTATATTACGATCAATCATGCCTCAGGTTGTCAAAGATAGTCCAAAGATTCAAGGGTTGATTGGAGAAGTTTGACCTAATTGGACAAGTCTTTGATTTCTTGATAACAAATGTATATCTCCATCAATTATCAATATTTAGAAGTGGTTATGGTTGCCATGCTTTATCATTATCATCCTCTACAACTTCTATTTACATTACAAAAGTATTTGTGCAAGAAGGTTTGTCAAAATTGAAAAGGTTTTCCAAGGCATTTTGTTGCTCTAGGAGCTAGGGTTTTGAACTTCTAAACGCTATATCTTGCTCATCTTTTAGTATTTTTGAGTGATTCCAAAAACATGCTTCTCTTAAAATGGTTATAAATAAATCACTTCAAAGGTTTCAAGAAAATTTTGTATGGATGATACTTAATGATGAAGAAAGATTACAAGTCCTCTAGATAGGCCATCAAAATCCCTTATGTGACTTCAAAAGATCATAACTTTGTCACTTTTTATCTCCTTAATCCCACTCTTTTTCCATAATGATCTTAAAGATGTGAACTTCAACTCTTATTTTATGTTCTAAGCTTGTAAATGGATGGAAGATTCCCTAAGGATGCAAAAGATTATAGGTTATCTCATGAATTTTCACCAACTTCACCAAGTCATAACTTTCTCAATTTTTGGAGTTTTTAAATGGCTCAAGTCTCAAAATGTCATTCAAGAGGTCTACTTCATGCCATATCTTTTGGTCAAGAGAAAATTTTAAATGGGACGCCATATTTGGATGCAAAACATTATAGGTCATTTTGAAGAAAAAATTTATAATTTTTCTAAGTACAAAAAGTCAGTATCTTTTTCTCAACTTTGATTAATCACAACTTTCAGCTCAAGCATCCATTTGATTCCATTCTTTTCACATTGTGAATTTTGTGATCTCATCTTTCCAATGCGTTAAGAATCAAGTATTAAGGTTCCCTAAATCATGCACACCATTGATTCAAATATGGTACCTTGAAACTGAAGTTTTCTCCAAAGTTAGAATTTGAAATCCTTGATTTGGCCTCTAAACACAAAATTTCTGCGTGTTTTTACTTCTAATCATGTTTAATGAACTTCCAGAATGATTAGCACATTGAAACACAAGCTTTGGTTGAGTTTTGAGCAAAATACACTTTTTAGGTTTGCAACTTCACACGATTTCTCTCCAAACTTCATCATTTCACACGCTTAAGCATTCCATTAGTTTCCCTATAAATAGAGGGTCATACCTCATTCATTTTCTAAATCTTAGAGAGCCAGAATCACCCTGTCAAACTTCCTTCTGAACCCACTTTGCTGCCACTTCGAATTTGGTTTTACAGCTTTCCTCAATCCATTTTCTTTGTCAATTCATCATTCTTGAACCTCACTGAAGAGAACAGAAGAAGAACTAAGCTCTAAGACTTCCTAAATAGTGCTAGCCAAGTCAAGTTTCAGTGCTCTGAATTTGAACTTCAATAGGTAGATTCCTTCACCAATTCTCTCAAACTTTGATATTGTAATGAAGCTCTCATCATTCTGATTCTAGTCGCAACATTTATTTTCAACTGGAAGTCAGTTTTGGCCATGAATTTTCAAATCCCTTTTCAAATCTTTCTTTCCAAAACGAATAAGCTACACCTTACATAAATTTTTAGCGAGGGTACCATTGGAATCGTCTTGAAGAGATGAAGTGAATGGTACCGGTCTCAAGCTCTAATTTTTCCATTTTAGAGACTTTCAATTCGCGTACTTGGAAGTTGAAGATGACCAACGTGTTATCTCTCAACCAATGATATCGTTCCATTTGTTTTTTTTTAATTCTGATTTTAATAAACTATTCAATGTTTTATTCACTAATGTCCATGATATGCACAATGCGCCAGATCCTTTGGATTTGATTACTAACGCGTTTTGACATTAATCCAATGGTTTACAGCTTTTTGGTTTTTATTTTACTTTCTGATTTTTATATTTTATTTGTTTTAAATTTCGAAAATTCATAAAAAAATCATTTTAACTTCAAAAAAAAAATACTTCAAAATACTTTTGATTTTTCTCTTTTTGATTATTATTTTTTCACAATTTTATTTTGTGTTTTGATATTTTTTCACTTTATTTGAATTGTTTTAAATGTTTAAAAATACTTTTCTTAATTTTTAAATTTTGAAAAAATATGGAAGGATCCAATTACCTCTTGACAAATATTGGTGACCTCGTTTTATTTTTATTTCTGACTTTACTATTTTTTCACAATTTTTGGTTTATTTTGCCTATTTCTTTTAATTTTAAAAATAGTTTCTGACTTTAAAAAATTACCAAAAATTTTATTAAAATATTTGAGCTCATTTCTGGTTTTTCTATGGTCTTATTTAATTTTTCTTGGATGTTTTGAATATAGTTGCTATTTTCCCCTTTTATTTTCATTTAAAAACAATTCTGAAAAATCTTTTTCTTTATTTTTAAATTCAATTTTATTTTGTATATATATTCTGGTTGATCTTGGACTATGAGATTTTGATCATGAGCTTCATTAACAT
Organism: Vicia faba; assembly: GCA_948472305.1. Taxonomy (NCBI): domain Eukaryota; kingdom Viridiplantae; phylum Streptophyta; class Magnoliopsida; order Fabales; family Fabaceae; genus Vicia; species Vicia faba. Next base: position 975,607,402 of record OX451739.1, read on the forward strand.
CATTAGATCTTGGGTGTTGAGTTTAACTCCACCAAAATGGATAGATGATTTTAATGATGACTTGATTAAATTTTTGGTTCAAATGTGGTTTAATTTTTATCCCATCCCTCTTCATCTTATCCTCAACTTATTGTGTCACATGTTGTTAGAGGATGATATACATATCATCTCTCCAATAATATGACACATAAATTGCTATTGACCTATCTTGAGACCTTATGGCCTCAACTGTTATTTTGTCTGGAGCTCTTGGGGTTTACCCCAAGACATTGGGTTATTTGTTTGCTTTGTGTGCAGGTTATTGTGATTATATGCTTTGTTTGTGATCGGGAATTCATCTGTATACAGTCGTTACTCTGCCCAATTTATGTGAAGACTTAATGCAATTTAAGTTTGGTTTTCTTAAGAGGTTTATTATCTTTGCTTGTTTGGTTTCAAATCCAAAGGATGAGAATTCTACATTGAGTCATTGTGTCAAGTGTTGGCTTCTTGTTGGTTAGCCGGTGCTTTTCCCTAGATTTTATCTTATGCTTTAGGATAGTACCTTCATCTTTTCCCATCTTCTTTAATTTCAAAAAATCTTCTCCCTCCTTTTGAAAACTCTTCTTGTTTTTAAACTTGAACCACTTTCGTAATAAACTTGGACTTAGGTCCATGCTTTTTCAAAAAATATTTTCTTAATCAAATTTTAACCAACTTAATAATACTTTGACATTTTTTGTGAGAATACTAAAAGTCAATCAATCTCATTCAAACCATTTTTCCACTTTGGCTTTTTACTTTAAAAAATTTCTCAATAGATTAGACTCTTGTCAATCCTTGTAGTGATGCAAACTACTATACTTCTACGATATATAGTAAAGTGAGATATTTTCCATTTGGGTGTTGAGTGACGCTTTATTGATTTTAAAATCCAAGCTATATCCTTCGCTTTGATATGACACAAATTCTCCTTTCTCATAATCGTGGGTAGTAAGTATGTTTTCCACTCGGATAAGACGGTAATGTTTCGTCTCTTAAAATTAACCAACATACTTGAGTTTAAAATTTTTTAAAGGTGAACTAAAGTTGGTACGTAGGCACTAAAGGTTCGCAACCGCGGAGGGTGCAAAAGTTGTAAAAAATACTTCTTTTCTCATCTCTAAAATTTGTTTCTGTATACAACATTTATAGCCAAAATACACAGATTTTCAAAGAGGTTCCTACGGAGTATCGTAGATGTTTAGGGTGCTAATACTTTCCCTTTGCATAACCAACCCCCGAACTTAGATTCTTTCCCCCTCTTTTGGTTTATTCGCTCTTTTCCCATTCCTTTGGAAACAATAAAGCACGGTGGCAATTTTTAACTTGATCTATGCTACTCAAGTCAATCCAATGGCTTAGTCTTAACATTTCTACCACTAAAGAAAAATGACGACTTCACTGGGGAAATATCGAATTATTGCTGGTTCAATCCTATGTGAGTTGAGCTTATCTTTGTTTATTTGTGTATGTGTTATTATTTGTTGTATATTATATGTTGTATGTACGTTTGTCAGGATTTTCCCGGTTTTTAGGGTGCTTGGTGATTTCTCATAAGTCCTCTACCCGTACTTGCGCAAACTTAAGATAGGACGGGCGGTATAGCCATGTTAACTTTGAGGAAGTAATCCCTGTAACACCCCATTTCTACCCGATAATTATGTAAATAAATCAGAGTTATAAAATCATTCATGTAAACGAATCGGGATGCCACAAATTCTTCTTTCAAAACACATTGTATTCATCGTGGATATATAACACTTTTAAAACATCGGATGAACCATCATCATAAAATCTTTAGTTAAATGATTCAACATCTATGCAACAGAATTCTAAATAACATCTTTATCATCATTACAGCAACTTAAAACCAACAAATACTTAATAATAATCAACTTAAAGTTCAACAACTGAATAATCAACAATCAAAAGCAACAAGCGTTCATCCCCCCGAGTGTTACATATCAGAGCAATGACACCGACTCAAACTATTGAAGGTATATAGCCTTCACTCTGATTACCTGCACGTTACCAACATAAGGGCAACATTCAAACAGAAGGGGTGAGATATCTAGCAATATAATAAAGCGCATGATAATTAATATATTAAATTAGATCACATAACGTCACCACTTCTCATCTCATAATCAACAATAATCACAAAAATAATACACATTTACAACATCAATACACACTTCTTTATGCAATCATATAATGCGACTCAACACTGTGAAAATTCATATGGTACCATTGGAGCAGAACTCCCATCTCAAAAATTTGCCAATTAATAGAGGCATCAACAAGGCATAGGCCTTCATCTCAATATTCGCCAATATAGGCCATCTCAACTAGCATAAGCTCCATCTCAAAATGCAACGTATACGACACAATCATGAATGTAATGACAACACCATAATTAACAACATCTCAATACACCATCTTCGTTGGCCAAAGGCCTACATCTCAAAAGCATCTCAACATCTCTTCATCAACGTCTCATATCATCATAATAATTCATAAAACATCATTTTTCATCATAAATTATCAAACACAACTTCGTTAATAACATCTCATCAACAACTCAGTTGTACATTAATACGATACTAACTCATCAATTTCACAACATTGGCCATAGGCCTATACAAGATATTGCCTATAATTAATTAACCAACTAAGGCTTACTTCTAAATCACTAAATCTCTACATACTAATATTCTGTATTATTACATCGTTATTATTATTAATCCTACTATTTCAAATCAAACAGTAGCCTCTAAGCATCTCATCTTCATCCTTCTTCACAAAAACCAACATAACGATCAACACGGGAACTAACTCTAAATCCTAAATTGGATACTAGGATTACACTTCCTATTTCTTCATTTTAATCCTCAAGAATTAAGCTCATCGCGTTATCTATGCAACGCTTCGAACGATACCTCAAACGGAGTTCGAAAACTCAAGTTACAGCCTTTTCTAAACAATTCTGCCAAAAAAACAGACAACATGGATCGATGCATAACTCCTTGGATCGACGCGTATTGCACTGAACTCGCAACATGAGCCGGCGCATCCTTTCTTGGATCAACTCATACTGAGTCTTCCACACAACATGTATCGACATATGCTCCTACGTTTCGACTCATCCTGAGTCTAAAAGTCCTCATGTATCGATGCAAGACCTCTTCGTGTTGACTCATCCTGAGTCTCTAAACCTTCTTGTATCGATACATCATGTTTAGGGTCGACGCATACTGCTCTGTCCTGCATAATTCCTGCAATTTTCTCTGCGTTTTCATTACGGGTTCCATACTTTAAGCCCTAAAAAACTTAATCTAATCATGGATAATCATCACTTACAGTTATCCTATAATTCTACATCAATTACACAACATCGGAACATCATCGTTCATCTACAATTCATCAATTTCATCATACCACATCATATACATTCAATTCATGAACAAGATAACAATCACCTCTAACCCCATATACCAATTATCATGAACCCAATTATAGAGTCAGAACCCCACGCTTACCTTGGATTGAAGGTCACTCTATAACTTTCGGTCGAAACCTCGTTCTTCCGTTTTTCCTCTTTTTCCAGCAACTTCACGTTCTTCCTCTCAAACCCTTATTCTTCTACTGCTTCTTCTTTCTATTCTTTCTAACAATAATAAAATAACCTATTATTCTTTATTCCTTAAGGGCTTAAAACTAACACCCCCCTTATTACTTCTATACCTTTAAAACAAGCCCACATCAAATAATATTATACTTATAATATTATTTCTCCAATTAATAAAATAATTAAATCCAATTGAACACAACAAAACTTCACAAATATTCCAAAAATAATTTAGTTAAATAATTAATAAAATTACGGGCATTACAACTCTACCCCACTTAGAATATTTTCTTCCTCGAAAATTTACCTCAATCAAACAACTCAGGGTAGGAGTCTCGCATCTTGCTCTCCAACTTGCAAGTCATGCTTTCTCCGGCAGATCCTAGTCAAACCACTTTAACCAAAGCAATCTCTTTTCCCCTCAGAGTCTTAGTTTCACGATCTGCGATCCGTACAGGCATCATCTCCACCGTAAGATTATCCCGTACTTGCACATCGTCCATATGAATCACATGAGATGGATCTGAAACATACTTCCGGAGTTGCGACACATGAAACACATCGTGCAAATTCAAAAGATTAGGCGGTAAAGCCACTCTATAAGCAACATTCCCCACTCTCTCCGAAATCTGATATGGTCCAATAAAACGAGAAGTGAGCTTCTTAGACTTTAATGCTCTCCCAACACCAGTCACAGGTGTAACTCTTAAAAACACATGGTCACCCGCTTGAAATTCTAAATCTTTCCTTCGCTTGTCATGATAACTCTTCTATCTACTTTGGAAAGTTTTCATCTTTTCTCGAATCAACTTCACCTTCTCAGTAGTTTCACGAACAAGTTCAGGTCCAAGTACTAGACTTTCTCCAGATTCATGCCAACATAATGGAGTTCTACATCTTTGACCATACAACGCTTCAAAAGGTGCCATCTCAATACTAGAATGGTAAATGTTGTTATAAGTGAACTCTATCAATGGAAGATAAGTATCCCACGAACCTCCCTGCTCAAGAACATATGCCCTTAGCAAATCTTCCAACGATTGAATCATCCATTCAGTCTGACAATCTGTCTGCGAATGATACACTGAACTCCATCACAACTTAGAACTCAACACTTCTTGCAAACCCTTCCAAAAATCAGAAGTAAATCTTGGATCTCTATCTGACACAATGCACAAAGGAACACCATGCAGCTTCACAATCGCACTAGTGTAAATCTCAGCCAACTTCGACACTGGAAAACTGATGTTAATAGGAATAAAATGAGTTGACTTCATAATCCTATCAACAATCACCCAAATAGAATCATGTCCTCTTAAAGTATTAGGTAACCCTTTCACAAAGACCATCAAAATGCTATCCCATTTCCATTTTGGAACTTCTAACGGTTGCATCAACCCTGCTGGCTTCTGATGCTCAACTTTCGACTTCTGATAAGTCAAACCGGCATACACAAACCGAGCCACATCACTCTTCATCCCAGGCTACCAAAACAAACCTTTCAAATCTTGATACATCTTTGTAGCTCCTGGATGAATACTCAACTTACTTCTATGACTCTCTTCAAGTATCACTTTCTTCATCTCAGCATCATCAAGAATACAAATCCGGTTAAGAAACCTCAACACACCTTGCGCATCCAACTTAAAATCACTATTCTTAGACTGATTGATTCCAACCATCAAATTTACCAGTTTCACATCCAACTTCTGAGCTTCTCTGATACTATCTAGAAATTCATTATTAATCTTCAACATACCCAACATAACACTTCGGAGTAACCTCGTAAACTAAGCTCATATCTCTGAACTGATCAATTAATTCCAACTCTTTAACCATCATTGCTGACATGTGTAAAGTATTTCGACTCAATGCATCAGCTACCACATTCGCTTTTTCTGGATGATAATTCAAACCGAAATCATAATCCTTTAACAATTCAAACCATCTTCGTTGCCTCATATTCAACTCCTTCTGATCGAATAAATACTTCAAGCTCTTATGGTCACTAAACACTTCAAATCTAGAACCATAAAGATAATTCCTCCAAATCTTTAAAACAAAAACAACTACAGCAAGCTCTAAATCATGCATAGGATAGTTCTTCTCATGAGTCCTCAACTGCCTTAATGCATAAGCAACTACCTTACCATTCTGCATAAGCACACCTCATAAACCCATCTTAGAAGCATCAAAATACACCACAAAAGGTTCTCCTGGATTAGGCAATGTCAAAATCAGAGCCGACGTCAACCTCTTCTTCAATTCCGTAAAACTCTCTTCGCACTGAACATCCCATACAAAAGCTCTACCTTTATAAGTGAACTTAGTCAACGGAAGTGCCAACTTAGAAAAACCTTCGATAAACCTTCTATAGTAACCAGCTAATCCCAAAAATCTTCTAATCTCAGTAACTGACTTTGGAGTTTCCCATTGCAACACAACATCAACCTTCGATGGATCTACAATAATGCCACTACCTGAAATCACATGACCAAGAAAACTAACCTCTTTCAACCAGAATTCACACTTGGACAGCTTTGCATACAACTTCTTCTCTTTCAAAACTTGCAATACCACTCTTAAGTGTTCAGCATGCTCTTCTTCTGACTTAGATTAAATCAAAATATCATCAATGAACACCACAACAAAACGATCCAAATAAGTATGAAAGATATGATTCATGTATTCCATGAATACTCCCGGCGCATTAGTAACACCAAAAGGCATCACTGAATACTCATAATGTCCATAATGCATTCTGAAAGCCGTCTTCTGGATATCTTCATCTTTCACTTTAATCTGATGGTAACCCGACCTCAAATCAATCTTGCTAAACACACGAGCATCCACCAATTGACCCATTAAGTCATCTATTCTTGGAAGCAGATACTTGTTCTTAATCGTCACTTTATTCAACTGTCTATAATCAACACAAAGCCTCATACTCCCATCTTTATTCTTTACTAACAACGCTGGAGCTCCCCACGGTGATACACTTGGTCTTACAAACTTCTTCTCAAGTAACTCTTCCAATTGCTTCTTTAACTCTGACAATTCAGATGCAGACATCCTGTATGGTGCCATAGACACAAGTCTGGTACCAAGTACAAGATCAATCACAAACTCGACATCCCTCTCCGGTGGTACATCAGGAATCTCCTCAGGGAAAAATTCAGGAAATTCACACACCACCTGCAATTCCTCAATTATAGCTTGAGTCTCTACAGATAGCAACGCCATCAACGAGAACATCTGTACTTCCTCTTGCATCAATTTCCTCAACTGTCTAGCAGACAACAGACTATCTTCTTCTTCTTCAGAAGTAGAAAACTTCACCGACTTTTCATAACAGTTAATATGAACACAGTTATGCTCTAACCAGTTCATACCCAAAATCACATCCAAACCTCTTAACGGTAAACAAAACAAATCAACAGCAAAGTCTATGTCGAAGATCGACAAGGGACACTTAACACACACAAAAGAAGTAGTCACCGACCCCTTGGCTGGAGTATCAAAGACCATTTCTCCATTCAAGGAAGACAACATAAGACCCAATCTTTCAACACAATCAGCAGCAATAAAACAATGCGTAGCACCGGTATCAATAATAGCAATTAAAGGAGTACTATTGATGAAACATGTACCTTTGATAAGTATATCCTCAGCAGTTATCTGATCCTCAACCAAAGCAAACACTTTACCACTTGTCTGAGCCCTCTTCGATTTTGGACACTAACTACCATGTGCCCTTCTTCTCTACAATTTAAACAAATTACATCCTTATGTTCACACTCAGATACAACATGTCCGTTCTTGCCACAACGGAAACACCTTTTCACTTCAGTAGTGCACACATTACTCTTGTGCCCAGATTTTCCACACTTAAAGCAAACCACACCAGCAGGAGCATCTCCCCCACTAGTCCTCTAACTTTGAGCAACTTTCTGTTTACCTTTACAAGCTTGGGTATCATAAGGCTTACCACGATTCTGTTGGTGCTTACCCCTCTTCTCACTGATAATATTGTAATGAGCATTATTATCCTCCTCATAAATCCTGCAACTATCAATCAAATCAGCAAAGACACAGGTCTTTTGGTATCCAACTTCCTTCTTGATCTCCGGGCGTAACCCGTTCTCAAACTTGATACACTTCGAAAACTCAGCATCTGCCTCAGTGTAATGCAGATAAAACTTAGCCAACTCAGAAAACTTGGCAGCATACTCAACAACCGACATACTTCCTTGCTTCAGCTCAAGGAACTCAATCTCCTTCTTACCACGAACATCTTCAAGAAAGTACTTCCTCAAAAATTTCCTATGGGGCACATCCCAAGTGACATTCTCACCTGCAGCTTCAAACTTCTGACAAGTCTCTAGCCACTAGTCATCAGCCTCGACTACTAGCATATGAGTACCATAACAGACCTTCTACGCTGGAGTGCAGTCCATCACACGGAAGATTCTCTCAATCTCTTTCAACCAATCCAATGCTCCGTCATGATCATACTTTTCCTTGAACGTAGGCGGATTCTCTCTCTGGAAAGTCGCCAAGCTATAAGATCCAGCATTCCCGACAGCATTCGGCTGATTTTCCATCGCATGAGCCATTATTTCTAAAGCAGCAGCAAGTGCAACATCATTCCTTCCAGCCATCTCAACTTATCACTACAACATAAACAACCGTTAGAACTCAAAATAACAATACTCGATTGTTAGACAACTACGACTCGACGACAAGGTCGGACCAACCTTTTGCTCTAATACGAACTTCGTAACACCCCAATTCTACCCGACAATTATGTAAATAAATTAGAGTTATAAAATCATTCATGCAAACGAATCGGGATGCCACAAATTCTTCTTTCAAAACACATTGCATTCATTGTGGATATATAACACTTTTAAAACATCGGATGAACCATCATCATAACATCTTTAGTTAAATAATTCAACATCTACGCAGCGAAATTGTTAATAACATCTTTATCATCATTACAGCAACTTCAAACCAACAAATACTTAATAATAATCAACTTAAAGTTCAACAACTGAATAATCAACAATCACAAGCAACAAGCGTTTATCCCCCTGAGTGTTACATATCAGAGCAATGACACCGACTCAAACTATTGAAGGTATACAACCTTCACTCTCGATTACTTGCACGTTACCAATATAAGGGCAACATTCAAACAGAAGGGGTGATGTATCTAACAATATAATAAAGCGCACGATAATTAATATATTAAATTAGATCACATAACATCACCACTTCTCATCTCATAATCAACAATATTCACAATAATAATACACATTCACAACATCAATACATACTTCTTTATGCAATCATATAATGTGACTCAACACTATGCAAATGCATGTGGTACCATTGGAGTAGAACTCCCATCTCAAAAAATTTCCAATTAATAGAGGCATCAACAAGGCATAAGCCTTCATCTCAATATTCGCCAATATAGGCCATCTCAACGAGCATAAGATCCATCTCAAAATACAATGTATATGACATAATCATGAATGTAATGACAACACCATAATTAACAACATCTCAATACACCATCTTCGTTGGCCAAAGGCCTACATCTGAAAAGCATCTCAACATTTCTTCATCAACGTCTCTTCATCAACGTATCATATCATCATAATAATTCATCAAACATCATTTATTCATCATAAATTATCAAACACAACTTCATTAATAACATCTCATCAATAACTCATTTGTACATTAATACGACAGTAACTCATCAATTTCACAACGTTGGCCATAGGCCTATACAAGATATTGCCTATAATTAATTAACCAACTAAGGCTTACTTCTAAATCAATAAATATCTACATACTACTATTTTGTAATATTACATCGTTATTATTATTAATCCTACTATTGCAAATCAAACAACAGGCTCTAAGCATCTCATCTTCATCCTTCTTCATAAAAACCAACATAACGATCAACATGGGAACTAACTCTAAATACTAAATTGGCTACTAGGATTACACTTCCTATTTCTTTATTTTAATCCTCAATAATAAAGCTCATCACGTTATCTATTCAACGCTTCGAACGAAACCTCAAACGGAGTCCGAAAACTCAAGTTACAACCTTTTCTAAACGATTCTGCCAAAAAAACAGACAACATTGATCGATGCATAACTCCTTGGATCAATGTGTACTGCACTGAACTCACAAAATGAGTCGATGCATCCTTTCTTGGATCGACTCATACCGAGTCTTCCACACAGCATGTATCGACACATGCTCCTACGTGTCGACTCATCCTGAGTCTAAAAGTCCTCATGTTTCGATGCAAGACCTCTTCGTGTCGACTCATCCTGAGTCTCTAAACCTTCTTGTATTGACACATCATGTTTGGGGTCGACGCATAATGCTCTGTCCTTCATAATTCCTGCAATTTTCTCTGTGTTTTCACTACGGGTTCCATACTTTAAGCCCTAAAAACTTAATCTAATCATGTATAAACATCACTTACAGTTATCCTATGATTCTACATCAATTACAGAGCATCGGAACATCATCATTCATCTATAATTCATCAATTTCATCATACCACGTCATATACATTCAATTCATGATCAAGATAACAATTACCTCTAACCCCACATACCAATTATCATGAACCCAATTATAGAGTCAGAACCCCACCCTTACCTTGGATTGAAGGTCGCTCTATAACTTTCGGTCGAAACCTTGTTCTGCCGTTTTTCCTCTTTTTCCAGCAGCTTCACGTTTTTCCTCTCAAACCCTTATTCTTCTACTGCTTCTTCTTTCTATTCTTTCTAACAATAATAAAATAACCTATTATTCTTTATTCCTTTTTGGGCTTAAAACTAACACACACCCCTTATTACTTCTATTCCTTTAAAATAAGCCCACATCAAATAATATTATACTTCTAATAGTATTTCTCCACTTAATAAAATAATTAAATCCAATTGAACACAACACAACTTCACAAATATTCCAAAAATAATTTAATTAAATAATTAATTAAATTAAGGGTGTTACAATCCCAAAAAAGGAGACATGAGATTCCTAACTCAGTGGAGGCCCCTTTGACTGTAGTGTCATTTACCGAGTAATCGGGAAGATGTGTTGTTGTCGACCTGGAAGCCTGCTGAAACTGAAAACTGTAGAACCTTTAACCCATCTTGTCCTTTTAGGTGTAGTGCAGAAGCTATGACGGCGTAATCCAGTAATGGTTGTCACGCGATACTATGCTCGGACGATTTTTCCTGAGAATATTGATAATTACCGAGTCAATCAGGATGTTAGTAATATACGAAGGAAGGATGTAGACTTTGGGAACCTCTTAGAACCTTGTTCAAAAGGTGATAAACTTTTAGATCATACCATGTGGTTAGTACCTTTGACCTCATGCTCGTGACGTCAAACATATGAACCCTATGTTTGTGTTCTTGTGTGTGATTGTTGCATCATGCATTCATGCACTCATGAGCATCCTTTAACATATTTTGTTTCAAGGTACTTAAAAGTTGACTCTTTGCGAATATCTCAGGTACTTTTTCACTATGGGTTCTGGAAAAAGAAAGACTAAGAAGTAAAGTTTCAAAGATCCCAAGATAGATGAGTTGATGAGTCTGATTCCCGAGATCGAGAGTTCTACATATTTTCGAAGAAATTACGGGTACATCATTTCTCTTATGAAGCTTAGGACGAATGAGGGTTGTAATACGGTGGGAGAACTGACTTGGGGTTTTACGTTTGTTTTCGTAAATGTTTCGGTTTAGCAAGAGTCGCCACCGACTTTTTATTTTATCCTAAGGAAAGGTTTAAAAAGCACAGCAAAAAAACCTTTGAGATGTTTTCTTGGGTTCGGGGAGTAGATTATAGAAAGGGAAGGTATTAGCACCCTTTCTATCCATGGTTATCCATGGGCTCTTAGTTACTTTCTTAGATCACTTGCTTTGTATTTTCAATTGTTTGAAATGGTGCTTTGTGTGTGGTTTTGAAAGATGTTTTGAAAAGAGGCCATCGTTGTGGCAACCTTTGTAATGATTCTTGTTTGAATGTATACAAAGGCGTTTTTTGTCTTTTGAAAAGTTTTCAATGTTTTGAAAGTTGTTTGGAAAATGTGTTGTGATGTGTGTTTTTGAAAAGTAGCAAGGATGTTTTACAAGTTTGATCAAGTAACTAAGAGTGGTCTACCCCTAAATTTACTCAAAGATTTTTCTCGTGTTTTATCCCTTTTAACAATATTGTTCCACCATTGTATTTGGTGGACAATCTTGTGTTAGGATGTAAAACGGGACAGGCGCGGGTCATCGTATAAACCATGATAGCAATTTTGCAAAGTATCTTAGCATTTTTGAGGGACTAAGATCATTTTTGTAAGGCAACTTTGGATAGCGTCATCGAGGGACTATGATCTTTTGATTTTGTTTGTTTTACCAAGATACTTTGCATGCGTAACATGGCCCATTTTTGAAGGCAACAAGTGGATGTAACACTAGGGGTGTTAGTGTGCAAGTGTGTTTTATTGCATACACGAGTTTATTTTTGAATTAGGATTTTCTATTTCATTGATTTTATCTTGCCATACACATCCTAATTACTAGCATTTATATTTGAAAGCAATAAAAAGCAGAAATATAAAATCCTACGCTATTACAGTAATTAGGGGGGTGAGGATACATATTTGTACATGGGATGGTTCAACGAGAAAAATAGATAAGAAAAGAAAATAACAAAAACAAGATAGAGAGAAAGAGGGAGAGAGCCAGCACGCTGCTGAGAGGTCATCAGAAGTTCTGACTCAGGCCTGCTGCCAGATTATCAACCTTTTGGTTAAACTGTATGAGTCAGAACTTCTGACCCTGGCACCTGCAAAACAGAAACTTGTTAGTGGGGATATCAGAAGTTCTGACCCCCATGCGCTGCAAGACAAAAGTTTGTTAGTGGGGGAATCAGAAGTTCTGATCCTGCTGGAAATACAATAATTCTCAGAAGTTCTGATATTATTGACAGCAAAACAGGCTTCAGATATGCTAACGTCAAAGTCAGCACTTGGCTTCTCCCTGTGCTAGTCAGAACATCTGTAATTTTGTTATTTTCCCACAAAACATAAAACATGTTTGGAACAGCTTCAGCAAATGTCAGAGTGTTTTAGGAGACAGAACCAACAAGGTCACAGGCAGGTTCTATGCTGGCTCACTTCCTATCTAAATGTTCTGAGGTGTGAAAATCCTCAGAACGCAAACAGCAGCAACATGATATTTACATTGTGTTTATTTGAGCATGCAAAGCTGATGATGCTTAGCAGCGTGATGAAGGTCGGCAGGTGCTTACCTGGCTGTTGGAAAAATTTGTGAATGAGAGCTAGCTTTTAGCTCTGATGATGTTCTGGACAGGTTCTTTTTAAAGTGGTAGATGAAGGTGTATGTATATGTATGGTCAGAGGCTAAAAGGATGTTCTTTAGTCACAGGATATTGATGAAGTTTGAAGGTAAAAAGTTCAAAGTTATGAAACACTGAGGATTTTGGCAGAGTTTCACAAGGCTTTCTTGCTAAAAATTTATGTTTCTCTTCTAGCAATTTTTCTGGTTTTTGGACCCCTTTTTCAGTGGACAATGGTGCTCTATTTATAGGCAAAACTCTTGTGGATTCTTGAACATTAAAGGCGCCAACAGAGGTTGAATTGTTCTTTGAAAGAAGTTCCTGGGAAGTTGTGATAACAAATAGCCTTTCAGCCTAGGCTGGAACAGCAGGCATGGATTGGGGAGAAGTGACCTCTAGGTGGACGGTGGCGCGTAGACCGATGCCTAAACCTGCATAAAGGCGTTTACCAAGCCACACGTGAAGAGACTCTTTGGATGAATATTCAGGAGTGGTTGGGAGCATTAATGAGCATTAAATGGTGATGAGACTTATCAACACCAAAATTCTGGTAATAGGAGAAAAACTTGAACCAGCAGTTCTGCTTTACCAAAAACAACATAAACCATACTCTGGTCTTGGTCTCTTGTTGTTTTCAGCAAATTCTGGGGATTCTCCTGACCTTCTGACACGTTCCTTGGATTCGCTTCTGGAAATCCTAGACTTAGAGATTCTGTATCAGTGTAATATCCACTCTTCTGACCTTTTCATCTTCTGATTTCAGCATGTTCTGAAGGAAGCTTCAGACCTCTTTTCTTTCTTTGCATTCCTCTAGTAAACTCTGGCTGAACTTGCGTAATTGCTGAAAGAGCCATGTTCTGTTTGAGGCTTACGTGTTGAACCATGTTTGCAACTTCTGACTGAGTTGAAGTAGATGCTGAAAGAGCCACACTCTGCCTGCGTTGAGCCAAGCTTGCAACTTCTGACCGTTGAGCCAAGCTTGCAACTTCTGACCGTTTCTGTCTGGAGTTTGGTCCAGAAGTTCTGAAGCGCTATTTTCTTCTTAAACACCCATTTTTAGAGAAAAATTCCAAATGTTTAGAATTTAATTTTTCTCAAGATAAGAGCGTTGCCTTTAGAGCTTGTGTGATCATTTTGCCCTTGTAAATGGTTTGTTTGGGGAAGAAATGATAATTCAGGACTTGGATTTGTTTCAGAGGGACTCAGAATCCAGGATGATTTCCTGCAGAAAGAGAGGGCAAATTTTGGGGTGCAACAGCTGCCCCTGTTCAATCTTCTTGAACCTGAAGAGTTAGATTGGCAATTTTGCCTTTCGCGACTCAAAGGTAAAAGAGGATTGGACACTAGAGTGCCCTTAAATTTTCACTCGTCAAAACAATGGATGCGGGAATGGGCTTAGAGATGCCATTTGGAGATGGGCTTAAAGATGCCATCTGGAGGAGTGACAGAATCTTGTCAGGGATGGGCTTAAAGAGGCCATCTGGAATGTTTGTTGAACTTGCAATGTTGTAAGTCAGAAGAATGAGTATCAAAATGGTATCCGGGTATGGAATGCATTCGAACTGTATCTGGAGACTGACTTCGTATGAGCGAAAGAATGGCCTCCGTGTCTGGGGCGTATCTGAGCTGTAACTGTGTTTGAATGTAGAATGAATATCAGAATGACTGTCGTGTCTGGAGTGTATCTGTATTGCAACTTGGAGTTGAGATCTGTATGAGTAGCAGAATGACCGCCGTGTCTGGGGTGTATCTGTACTGTAACTGGGATCTGAATAAGTGACAGAATGGCAACCGTATCTGGAGCGTATCTGGACTGTATCTTGGGGTTGAGATCTGTATGAGTAGCAGAATGACCGCCGTGTCTGGGGTGTATCTGTACTGTAACTGGGAGTTGAGATCTGTATGAGTAGTAGAATGACCGCCGTGTCTGGAGTGTATCTGTACTGTAACTAGGATCTTGAGATCTGTATGAGTAGCAGAATGACCGCCGTTTCTGGAGTGTATTTGTACTGTAACTAGGATCTGAATGAGTGACATAATGGCTACCGTGTCTGGAGCGTATCTGGACTGTATCTTGGAGTTGAGATCTGTATGAGTAGCAGAATGACTTCCGTGTCTGGAGTATATCTGTACTGTAACTAGGATCTGAATGAGTGACAGAATGACTTCCTTGGCGACTGCACTGGGGAGGGTCAAACTGTAAGGGTCAGAATGGTATTCGTGTTTGGAATGCACTGGACCTTGAAGTTGATAAATGAATCTGAATGAGAGATAGAATGGCTGCCGTGTCTGGAGCGTATCTAGTCTGTATCTGATTGCTGTAGTCTGAATGAGTAGTAGAATGACCGCCGTGTCTGGGGTGTATCCATATTGTATCTGACTTGAAATTCTGAATGAGTAGTAGAATGACCGCCTTGTCTGGGGGGTGTATCCATACTGTATCTGAATAATTGTTAATGATAGCCTTCTAATCTTATCCTGAAAAGGATGAAATGTTAGCTAGAATATAAAGTTATGCTGTATGAAATGTATGATGCAATATATGTTATATCAATATTTATGATATATGCATGTAATGAATGCGCATGTAAGCTGATGAGCTGTCTTGCTGAGGATAGATGAATCCTGGATAACCGGAGACAACAGAATCTTGACTGCTGCCGGGGAAAGTGAATCCTTGATTGCTGCAGGGGATTGTTATAATCTTTTGATTGCTGAAGATAAGACATCCTTGCTGACTGTTGACTGCTTGGGGAACAAGATCTTCAATTGTTGAGGGATCTTAGGACCGCTGCTGGGGATTGAAAATCCTTGGCGACCTGTGGGGAATGAGAATTCTGATGATCTCTACTGGGGAGTTCAGAACCTGGGGGACTCATGCTGGAGAAGTAAGACTGAGAATCTTCAGTCTGGCGAGAAATATCTCTGTGGGGAGAGGGTTCACTAGTCTGGTTCCGCTGGGGATTGATAGTTGGAAATTTTAGCTCCGCTGGGGATAGGATTTTCCGATTTTAAAGGCTTCACTAGGGATACTGAAACTTAACTTTGAGGGGAATTGAATTCTGGAAGGCTCCATGGTTGGGGAAATCAGTTTTGAGAAAGCTTTTGTCCTACTGAGGATCCTAAAGTTTAACTCTGTTTAGGGAATTAAGTTCTGGGATTTGGCCTTGTTGAGGAATTTGGAGTTTAACTCTGCTGAGGATTCCTTCCTAAAGGGCATCAAGATATCTATCTGTACCTTCAACCTATCAGTAATCATCTTTCTTGATTTGTAAGGAAAATGATTACGTTCAAATGCATATGCCTATTTAACAAAACATTGGACGTTTCTCAAATAAAACATAAGTGTAGAAAAGCAAAAGGAAGACAAAGCAAATTTCTGTATTTGGAAAAGTATTTGTATTTAACTTTCTATGAGTATATTTGTACAAAGGAGACAGTCATCCTAGTAAGAGGATGTCGTCGTAATAATTGAAAAATTTATACAAAAGAAAGATGGCTATGTGAAACTATTCCATGGGATTCCATTCTGCTATAGCCTTCACCACTCTGAATATCTGTTCATTCAATGCTTCGTCTGTCGGTGACTGGATTGATCAGAAGCTTGGAGCTGGTTGATAAAGAGATCGTCCTTAAAGTGATCCGACGAGACATAGTCATACGCTTTAATTCCCTAACTTTTGCCTGAATCGCCCTTTCGGGTTTTCGATCCACTGGGAAACCTCTTTTTGCCCAAGCCGCCCTTTCGGGTTTTCGACTTGCCAGGTGTACAGATTTTTTTGTTTTATCCCTAATTTTTTCCTGAACCGCCCTTTCGGGTTTTCGGTTCACCGGGATGCCCATTTTTGCCCAAGCCGCTCTTTTGGGTTTTCGACTTGTCGGGTTATTTTATGCGTAGTATCTTTTGACTATGTCTGCGTTTGCAGGGTGTGGCAAATTGTCACCGTCCATGGTGGTCAGAATCATTGCACCACCAGAAAACATGCTCTTGATCACAAATGGTCCTTCGTAGGTAGGAGTCCATTTTCCCCTGGGATCACTTTGCGGTAAGATAATCCGCTTGATTACGAGATCTCTGACTTGATATACTTGACATCTGACTTTCTTGTTGAAAGCCTTGATCATCCGTTTTTGATACGTCTGACCATGGCAAACAGCAGCGAGTCGCTTCTCATCGATCAACTTGAGTTGATCAAGTCGGGTCTGAATCCAATCATCTTCACTCAAACCAGAATCCTTCATAATCCTTAAAGAAGGAATCTGAACTTCCATGGGTAGGACAGCTTCCATGCCATATACCAAAGAAAATGGGGTTGCCCCGGTTGAAGTACGTGTCGTGGTACGGTATCCGTGTAGAGCAAACAGTAACATCTCATGGCAGTCTTTGTAGGTGACTGTCATTTTCTGAATGATCTTCTTGATGTTTTTGTTCGTAGCTTCAACAACACCGTTCATCTTCGGCCGATAGGGAGATGAATTGTGATGATAAATCTTGAACTGTTCGCATAGAGCGGTAATCATAGTATTATTCAGATTTGTATCGTTGTCTGTGATGATCCTGTCGGGAACACCATACCAGCATATGAGGTTCTGCTTGATGAAGCGGGAAACCACATTTTTTGTAACAGAGGCGAAGGAAGCTGCTTCGACCCATTTGGTAAAATAGTCAATAGCAACCAGGATGAAGCGATGTCCATTGGACGCTGTGGGCTTGATCTCTCCAATCATGTCAATGCCCCACATTGCAAATGGCCAAGGAGCTGTCAGAACATTGAGGGGAACATGAGGAATATGAATCTTGTCAGCGTAGACTTGACATTTGTGGCAGGTACGAGAATGTTGATGGCAATCTGCTTCCATGGTAGACCAGTAATAGCCTGCCCTTAGAATCTTCTTAGCCATTGTATGCTCGCTCAAGTGAGTGCCAACTGTACCGCTGTGTATCTCGGTCATGATCAACTCTGCCTCAGCTTTGTCCACACATCAGAGTAAAACACAATCATGGATGCGTTTATAGAGGATGTCGTTGCTCAGGAAGAACTTGGCAGCAAATTTCCTTAGGAACTTCTTGTCTTTTACGGAAGCTCCTTCGGGATATTCTCTAGTCTGGAGATACCTTTTGATTTCGTGAAACCAGGGTTGTTCCACTACTTCTTCGGTATTAATCTCATGGCAATGCGCAGGTTCATCCATTCGCTCGATGGTGATTTGGGGAGCCTCGTTATCCCAGTTGAGTTTAAACATGGAAGACATTGTAGCCAGGGCATCTGCCAGCTGATTCTCTTCTCGCGGGAAATGCTCGAAGGTGATTTGCTCGAAATGAGGTAACAATGTCAGGACATGTTCTTTGTATGGGATAAGATTAGGATGCTTGGTATCCCACTCTCCTTTGATTTGACTGATGACCAAAGCCGAGTCCCCAAATACGATCAAGGATTTGATCCCCAAGTCCATAGCAGCCTTGAGACCAAAGATGCAAGCTTCATATTCAGCCATGTTGTTGGTACAGCTGAAGCAAAGTTGGGCCGTGAAAGGTGTGTGGCAACCTTCCAGGGAAATGAGTACTGCACCGATACTGTTTCCAAGTGCATTTGAAGCACCATCAAAGTACAGGGTCCATCGGGATCCTTTTTCAGGCCCGTCATACGGTCCGTTACCTTCAATGTTGTCCAAATTCATGATGTCCTCGTCCGGGAAGTTGAATCTCATGGACTGATAATCTTCGATAGCTTGATGAGCTAGATGGTCAGCTAGTACACTCCCCTTTATAGCTTTTTGGGTAGTGTACTGGATGTCATACTCAGTTAGGATCATTTGCCATCTAGCTATTCTTCCAGATAAAGCAGGCTTCTCGAAGATATACTTGATAGGATCCATTTTGGAAATCAGCAAGGTGGTATGAGTCAGCATATAATGCCTTAGTCGGCGAGCAGCCCATACCAAAGCGCAGCAAGTTTTCTCGAGCAGTGAGTAGCGAGTCTCACAGTCGGTAAACTTTTTGCTAAGGTAATAAATAGCATGCTCTTTTCGACCAGACTCGTCATGCTGGCCCAAAACACACCCCATTGAGTTATCCAAGACGGTCAGATACATGATCAACGGTCTTCCTTCGACGGGTGGCATCAGAATAGGAGGTTCTAGCAAATACTCCTTGATCTTATCAAAAGCAGCTTGGCAATCGTCGTTCCATTCGACTACCTGATCTTTCTTTAATAGTTTGAAAATTGGCTCACAGGTAGAAGTCAGATGAGAGATGAATCTGGCAATATAGTTCAAGCGCCCCAAGAACCCTCTAACCTCCTTTTCAGTACGGGGAGCAGGCATTTCTTGTATTGCTTTCACTTTTGCTGGATCGACCTCAATGCCTTTGTTGCTGACAATAAATCCTAGAAGTTTACCAGACCTAACTCCAAAAGTGCACTTACTTGGATTCAGCCTGAGTTTGTACTCCTTCAACCTGGCAAACAGCTTTTCCAGATGTTCAAGGTGTTACTCCTCTGTTTGTGATCGAGCTATCATGTCGTCTACGTAAACTTCGATCTCATGATGTATCATATCATGAAATAAAGCTACCATGGCGCGTTGATAAGTTGCCCCTGCGTTCTTCAGTCCGAACGGCATCACCTTGTAGCAGAAGGTACCCCATTGTGTAACAAAGGTCATTTTCTCCATGTCCTCGGGGGCCATTTTGATCTGGTTGTAGCCCGAGAATCCATCCATGAAGGAAAACACTTTGTGCTGAGTTGTGTTGTCAATCAGAATGTCGATATGCGGTAGCGGAAAATCATCTTTAGGGCTAGCCCTGTTCAAATCCCGGTAGTCCACACACATCCTGACCTTGCCGTCTTTTTTAGGTATTGGCACAATGTTAGCAACCCATTTTGGATAGGAGGTAACAGCCAGAAAGCCAGTGTTGAATTGCTTCATTACTTCAGCTTTAATCTTCTCAGACATGTCGGGCCTCATTCGGCGGACTTTTAGCTTGATCGGTGGACAATCCTCTCTTGTAGGGAGACGGTGAACCACTATATCTGTGTCTAAACCCGGCATGTCTTCATAAGACCAGGCGAAGATTTCAACGTACTCATTCAACAGTTGTATTAGATGCTCCTTGACACTTGGTTCCAAATTGGCACCCACTTGTACTTCCTTCCTGTCTTCCTCTATTCCTAAGTTGACAGTTTCCAACAACTCTTTGTGAGGCAAGATGGCCCTCTCTTCTTGTTGTAGAAATCTGGCTAGCTCTCCTGGTACTTCACAATCTTCGTCATCTTCATACTCAGCCTGATTGACCAGATCTTCAGAGTTATTGAAGGACATAGCAGAATAGTCACCCATAGAATCCAGAGTGGATGGGCACCTGCATTTGTGAGTGTGGGTGTGTGTAAGGGATAGCCATCCTTAAACAGACAAAAATGCAAAAGGAAAGAAAATGAACACATTAGTTTATCAATGAAAAACATCCAATGAATCATTAAACATGGCATATGAATATGAAGATAATCAAAACCCTTACAAATGGACCTACATGCCCCGGGCAAGGCATGAGGTGAAAAAGTAGCGTGTAGATTGTTCAAAAGTAATTATTACAAACCAACAGGAAATGTTTGACAGATAATTACTGATTAATAAAAGTAATGGGGATGAAGTCTTTCGCCTCCCAGTTACGTAGTCCCCCTTCGATGGTTGGGAAGATCCAATCTTCAATGTTGGCCTCTTCGTCTTCACCTTCCAAAGCATTGATTCCATAAGGAGAGATCTTGATGGGTGTTCTTTCAACTTTTGAGCGGCGCATAGCTTTTTGCCCCGCAGCGGTAAATCCTAATCCAAACTTGTCTGTTTTGTGAGGAATATCTGGCAACTGCCCCCATGTTGAGCTCTTCCCTTCCTTCATCGCAGCCTTCACGTTTTTGAGAGATGCCATCCTGGCCACCTACTTGGGTACCTCAGCTACCGCTTTTGCTACTGCCACCTCAAGAGAGACTTCCTCAAAGTGCTGGAATGGTGTTTCAATGAATTAAACCTCCACCTCTACATACCGAAAGGAGTTCAGGTGGCTGATCATATATTCCTCCTCACCGTGCACGGTTATGATTTTTCCTTTGACAGGGTATTTCAACATTTGATGTAGAGAGGAGGTGACTGCGCCAGCATTGTGTATCCATGGCATCCCTAGCAAGCAAGAGTATGACGGACGGATGTCCATCACATAGAAAGTTGAGGGGAACACTTCAGTGCCTACCTTAATGGGAATGTCAACCTCCCCATGTACCATTCTCTTTAACCCGTCAAATGCCCTTACAATGATATTACTTGGCCTTAGCTCCAAGCCTTCACAATCCAATCGGTCGAGAGCCTTCTTGGGCAGCACGTTCAGAGAAGATCCAGTGTCGACAAAAACATGGGCCAGAGTAGTTCCTTGGCATTCTACTGACACATGTAAGGCGTCATTGTGCTTTCTTCCTTTCGGGGTCAGGTCGGCATCAGAGAAACCTAGGCCGTTGTTTGCGGTAAGGCTGGCTACACAATCTTGGAATTGATTGGCTGAGGTTTCCTGGGGCACATGGGCTGTCTTCAGAAATTTTATCAATGCTTTGGCGTGCGCCTCTGAACAAAGTAGTAATGCTAACATGGAGATCTTCGAGGGGGTTTTCCCCAGTTGCTCTACCATGTCATAATCACTCTTCTTAATTATTTTCAGAATCTCCTCCATCTCTTTCTTAGAGGTTTCAGGGATGACCAAAGGTTGAGCCCTCGTCCTGACGAGCTCATCTTGGATCCCTTTCCCCTTATCAGCCGAAGTAGAAGGGACAACAACAGGAATAACAACTTCTTTAATCAACGGGGTTCTTGCAGAAAGGCTTATCGGTGCAGGAGTAACTTTTGCAGCAGCTGAGGGTCCAAAGATTGCCTTTGGGGGGGCAATCTCTTGAGAAAATATTCTCCCACTTCGGGTGATCTTGCTTGTACCGGCAATGTTTCCAATGCTGGCATCTTCTTCATCAGAGCTTCCTTCGGTTATCTCAACTTGTTTAATACCATGGTAGTAGATTTCTCCACCGTAATTCCATGGTATTGTTTTGTCAGAAATGTAGGGGACATGCCCTGGCATGGTTATTTTCAAGGGAACAATCTTTGTAGAGGATGTAATCTTAACAGGATTTTTGACGGCCTTGGAAAGATTGGTGGAAATGGTGATTATTGAAACATCTTTGATAGGGGTAGGAATAGCAGGAATCTTTTCGAAAAGAATTTGTTGACTGTCCATTAGGCCTTGGATGCCTATCTTCAGCAATGGACAGTCGATTGGTAGAGAGGAACAACAATAGCAATCTTCTTTACATCCTGGGAAAATCCCAGCCTTCAACAGATTTAACTTGATTGTTAACAACGGAGTCATCAGGTCATTGACATCAGAAACATACAGATCTTCTTCAATAGCATGGACATTGCGACCATGCTTCGGCATTGGAGCGGATATTATGTTTGGCTTCTCTGGAGCATCGAACTCAACCTCTTTTGCATCTATCAAGTCTTGAATTTTATTCTTTAATGCCCAACAATTGTTGGTGTCATGTCCGGCGCTATCAGAATGGTAGGCACATTTAGCATTCAGATTGTAAGCTGGAGAGGTTGTATTCACATTTTTCGGCGCTTCTTTGATATTGGTGAGATTCAGTTTCAACAAATGGGGGAGAACTTGTGCGGGCGTCATATTGATGCGGGTGAACTGCCGTTGTGGCCGTTCTCCCCATTGTTGTTTAGGTCTGGACTGATTGTTGTGAGGCTGATCATTTGATGAATTTTGGATTATCACGGCCCCCACAGTCGGTCGGCGCTCAGTTCTTCCCACTCCTCTCTGAGAGTACACAACAGCTGTTTCCTTCTTCGCCGGAAATGATTTCTTAACAGTTGTAGATGCAGAGGCATCCTTTTGAATCTTCCCATTCTTAATACCGGCTTCCACCCGTTCGCCAGTCAAAATTAATTCAGTAAATCCTGCGGAAGAGCTCCCGATCAAATGGTTGAAGAACGAGCCAGATAGTGTCCCCAGGAACATATCAACTAGCTCTCTATCAGAAAGAGGTGGCTGCACTCTTCCGGCCAAGTCGCGCCATTTCTGGGCGTATTCCTTGAATCCTTCATTTGAGGCCATTCCCATACTCTGTAGCTGAGTACGGGTTGGCGCCAAGTCAGATTTATATTGATACTGGCAATAAAAGGCAGCTGCCAAGTCTTCCCAACTATGTACCTCTGATCTTTCAAGCTTGTAAAACCAATTTGCTGTGTACCAGACAGGCTATCCTGGAAGAAGTGTACCCAAAGATTTCTGTCGGAAGTATGAGGTTGAATTCTTCGGACGTACGACCTTAGGTGCATCTTCGGGCAAGACAGCCCGTCATATCTTGCAAAAATTGGCACTTTAAACTTTGGAGGGATCACAATTCCAGCAATTAATCCCAAATCCTCAAAATCTAACCCGGGAACCCTTTGCAGCTCCATAGCTGCCAGCCTATCCTCCAAGTTTTTGTATTTGTCGTCCGCTGGCGGGTATTGTTGCTCTGAGTAGTCTTCATCCTCTTCAGCCTCTTCCTCTTCAGCTTCGGACTCAAACGGTAACGCAACCCCTTTTCCTTTACTGGTTCCCTCTTCAGATGCGGAGGGAAATTCAAGAACTCTTCTGGCTTCGTTCTCAAACCTTCTTCCCAGGGTAGCTACCCCCACTCTTTTCTTCTTCTTTTTCACTTTCTCTTGCTCTTTGTTCCCAAGCAGTGCTTTTAGATCCTCCTGACCCTTTGCCAAGGTCATTAAGAGATGTTGAAACTGTGAGTTTTGTGACTGCAGGTCTTTGACCGTCTGTTCGAGATCCATCTTACTGAAATAAACAGTAGAAAGATAAGGAAACCTGGTGTGGAGACCTGTTTATGCATATGATGAATGATATGTTTATTCATGCAATGCGTTCAAGGATTTAGAAATTCAAAATTTGTTGCAAACAAAAAGAACACACGTCATATTAATAAGAAGAAATTTTGTCAGTACATAAATGCCCCATGGGCCAAATATTACAAAAACTTCTTAAGGTAAAAAGACGTTGCGCATCCTCTTTGGTGCGATGTAAGTGTTGAGGGTCTCTTCCTCATGGAGTCGGCGGGTAAGCTCCAAAACCTTCTTCTCACTGGCGTAGAAGCTGGCTTCAAAAGTATTTCGTTCCTCCTTGAGTTGGATCCAACTCTTCTGCATCTCCTCCCATGATGTTGGCATGTCAGGATATAGGATGGTGTAGGGAACCTCTCCTTCCTTAACAGGCTCTTTAATCAAAGGGAGAACATGAGGGTAAGGCATTATTAGATTCTGGGCTCGAGTTCGTACCCACTTAAGATAAGGCTCAAGAGGGATGGAGTTCTTGTGTCCCAGTGTCTTGCTATCTACCTTGTTAGGCATCCTCCAAGCTCTGATGAATCTTTGGCGAAGTCCTTGTGCATCGTTGTCGAAGTCAAAAACTAGGTCAGGAATCAGCATGTCATGAGGGCCATCCCTCCGTGCATATCCAAATTGTCTTAAAGCTAGACAAGGGTTGTAGGTAATGCCTCCCTTAATGCAAAGTAATGTAACATTAGGGAACTCTCCACAACGATCGACGATGATGACATTTTCTCTGGACCGAGAACACCAATGTACATCAGAGTGCGTGAGGGTCATCAATCGTTGTGACCACCTTAAGCCTTGGTCATTCTTCAAAACAGATTGTGGAAGGTGCGAAATAAACCACCTTGCAAGGAGAGGAGTACAACACATGAGAACACCTCTCTTTCTCATTGTTCGTGTGTAAAATGAGTGGAGGATGTCCCTAAGCAATGTTGGTATGGGATTCCTGGATAAGAAGATTTTGACGGCGTTGAGATCTATAAGCTGGTCAGGATTTGGGAACAAGACCAACCCATAAATGAGGAGTGCCACAATTTCTTCAAAGGCTTGTAGATCTAATGAATTCCAACACTCTTGTGCCTTCTCAAACAAGAATTTTGCCAAGAAGCCTTTGACACCACTTCTAGTTTCCCAATGCCCCTTGATGTCAGATGGTTGCAAGTGTAGTGCTTGAGCAACATCTTCAGGCTTTGGTTCTTTTTCCGTACCGTTGTAGGGTAGTTGATTAAGAATAGGAATTCTCAGGAGTTGAGAAAATTCCTCCAAAGTGGGCACCAATTGGTAGTCGGGGAATGTGAAACAGTGGTGAAGGGGGTCATAGAACTGGAACAACACTTTCACCATGTCCTCTTCAATGCTGGTGTTGACTAGGCTGAGCAGTCTACCATGTCTTTCACTGAAGAGAGAGTTTTCTGGAATTCTGGATGTGAGCTCCTTGAGTTGAGGAGGGATTCTCACAAGGTTGACTTGGATAGTTTTCCTGCGAAGAATTTCCATGACCTACAAAACAAGAACAAAGATGAAGATCCAAACCCTTGAAATGGTTAGTGGATGCATATGATGCTTTATGATGTTCATGATGTATGCGCAAACATATGTACAAGCAAGTCACACAAAACCCTAGTTTCAGGCTTGCATGGGGTTTCATAGGTAAGTAACCTCTTGAGTGAAGTTGGCTTAAAAACCTGTCCTATAAATAGTAACCGGGTTCTAAGGAGCTCAATATCATTGGATTGTTTTCCATGTTCATTGTTTTGGTTTAGCCACTTAACTAGCG
This sequence comes from Vicia faba, assembly GCA_948472305.1. Classification (NCBI taxonomy): domain Eukaryota; kingdom Viridiplantae; phylum Streptophyta; class Magnoliopsida; order Fabales; family Fabaceae; genus Vicia; species Vicia faba. The sequence goes on from OX451739.1 coordinate 975,633,163, forward strand.
ACCAAAATATTCCAAGAAAACAACCCTCAATGAGTGTAGTATCGAGTATCTACCAACTTCGGACTGCACCAAAGCCGGTCATCTCACTACCCCTAATAAAAGGCCAAGATGGTCAAGTAAGGTTCTAGGTCATTAGTGCTTAGTGACATCACTCAGCGGCCCCTCTCTCCTTGATTGAACTCAAGGGTTACCAGTACTCACAAATATGTCACACTAATATAGCTATTGCTTCAACCGTGTCGGTATACCCCGCACAGTTTCCACAACGTATTGCTATCTATGAATGTTTCCCCAAATCCGGGTGTAGGATTTTAAGCCCAAACAAGAGAACCAAGATGTAAAGTAATCAAAGCAAACAATTAGTCATGCAAAAGGGTGATCTAAGCCCTAAGGTTACTCCACTTTAAAAAATTCAGTCCCCAGCAGAGTCGCCAGTTCTGTAATACGGTGGGAGAACTGACTTGGGGTTTTGCGTTTGTTTTCGCAAATGTTTCGGTTTAGCAAGAGTCGCCACCGACTTTTTATTTTATCCTAAGGAAAGGTTTAAAAAGCACAGCAAAAAAACCTTTGAGATGTTTTCTTGGGTTCGGGGAGTAGATTATAGAAAGGGAAGGTATTAGCACCCTTTCTATCCATGGTTATCCATGGGCTCTTAGTTACTTGCTTAGATCACTTGCTTTGTATTTTCAATTGTTTGAAATTGTGCTTTGTGTGTGGTTTTGAAAGATGTTTTGAAAAGAGGCCATCGCTGTGGCAACCTTTGTAATGATTCTTGTTTGAATGTATACAAAGGCGTTTTTTGTCTTTTGAAAAGTTTTCAATGTTTTGAAAGTTGTTTGGAAAATGTGTTGTGATGTGTGTTTTTGAAAACTAGCAAGGATGTTTTACAAGTTTGATCAAGTAACTAAGAGTGGTCTACCCCTAAATTTACTCAAAGATTTTTCTCGTGTTTTAACCCTTTTAACAGTATTGTTCCACCATTGTATTTGGTGGACAATCTTGTGTTAGGATGTAAAACAGGACAGACGCGGGTCATCGTATAGACCATGATAGCAATTTTGCAAAGTATCTTAGCATTTTTGAGGGACTAAGATCATTTTTGTAAGGCAACTTTGGATAGCGTCATCGAGGGACTATGATCTTTTGATGTTGTTTGTTTTACCAAGATACTTTGCATGCGTAACATGGCCCATTTTTGAAGGCAACAAGTGGATGTAACACTAGGGGTGTTAGTGTGCAAGTGTGTTTTATTGCATACAAGAGTTTATTTTTGAATTAGGATTTTCTATTTCATTGATTTTATCTTGCCATACACATCCTAATTACTAGCATTTATATTTGAAAGCAATAAAAAGCAGAAATATAAAATCCTACGTTATTACAGTAATTAGGGGGGTGGGGATACATATTTGTACATGGGATGGTTCAACGAGAAAAATAGATAAGAAAAGAAAATAACAAAAACAAGATAGAGAGAAAGAGGGAGAGAGCCAGCGCGCTGCTGAGAGGTCATCAGAAGTTCTGACTCAGGCCTGCTGCCAGATTATCAACCTTTTGGTTAAACTGTATGAGTCAGAACTTCTGACCCTGGCACTTGCAAAACAGAAACCTGTTAGTGGGGATATCAGAAGTTCTGACCCCCATGCGCTGCAAGACAAAAGTTTGTTAGTGGGGGAATCAGAAGTTCTGATCCTGCTGGAAATACAATAATTCTCAGAAGTTATGATATTATTGACAGCAAAACAGGCTTCAGATATGCTAACGTCAAAGTCAGCACTTGGCTTCTCCCTGTGCTAGTCAGAACATCTGTAATTTTGTTATTTTCCCACAAAACAGAAAACATGTTTGGAACAGCTTCAACAAATGTTAGAGTGTTTTAGGAGACAGAACCAACAAGGTCACAGGCAGGTTATATGCTGGCTCACTTCCTATCTAAATGTTCTGAGGTGTGAAAATCCTCGGAACGCAAACAGCAGCAACATGATATTTACATTGTGTTTATTTGAGCATGCAAAGCTGATGATGCTTAGCAGCGTGATGAAGGTCAGCAGGTGCTTACCTGGCTGTTCGAAAAGTTTGTGAATAAGAGCTAGCTTTTAGCTCTGATGATGTTCTGGACAGGTTATTTTTAAAGGGGTAGATGAAGGTGTATGTATATGTATGGTCAGAGGCTAAAAGGATGTTCTTTAGTCACAGAGAAAGCTGGATATTGAAGAAGTTTGAAGGTAAAAAGTTCAAAGTTATGAAACACTAAGGATTTTGGCAGAGTTTCACAAGGCTCTCTTGCTAAAAATTTTTGTTTCTCTTCTAGCAATTTTTCTGGTTTTTGGACCCCTTTTTCAGTGGACAATGGTTCTCTATTTATAGGCAAAACTCTTGTGGCTTCTTGAACATTAAAGGCGCCAACAGAGGTTGAATTGTTCTTTGAAAGAAGTTCCTGGGAAGTTGTGATAACAGATAGCCTTTCAGCCTAGGCTGGAACAGCAGGCATGGATTGGGGAGAAGTGACCTCTAGGTGGACGGTGGCGCGTAGACCCATGCCTAAACCTGCATAAAGGCATTTACCAAGCCACACGTGAAGAGACTCTTTGGATGAATATTCAGGAGTGGTTGGGAGCATTAATGAGCATTAAATGGTGATGATACTTATCAACACCAAAATTCTGGTAATAGGAGAAAAACTTGAACCAGCAGTTCTGCTTTACCAAAAACAACATAAACCATACTCTGGTCTTGGTCTCTTGTTGTTTTCAGCAAATTCTGGGGATTCTCCTGACCTTCTGATACATTCCTTGGATTCGCTTCTGGAAATCCTGGACTTAGAGATTCTATATCAGTGTAATATCCACTCTTCTGACCTTTTCATCTTCTGATTTCAGCATGTTCTGAAGGAGCCTTCAGACCTCTTTGCTTTCTTTGCATTCCTCTAGTAAACTCTGGTTGAACTTGCATAATTGCTGAAAGAGCCATGTTCTGTTTGAGGCTTACGTGTTGAACCATGTTTGCAACTTCTGACTGAGTTGAAGTAGATGCTGAAAGAGCCACGCTCTGCCTGCGTTGAGCCAAGCTTGCAACTTCTGACCGTTGAGCCAAGCTTGCAACTTCTGACCGTTTCTGTCTGGAGTTTGGTCCAGAAGTTCTGAAGCGCTATTTTCTTCTTAAACACCCATTTTTAGAGAAAAATTCCAAATGTTTAGAATTTAATTTTTCTCAAGATAAGAGCGTTGCCTTTAGAGCTTGTGTGATCATTTTGCCCTTGTAAATGGTTTGTTTGGGGAAGAAATGATAATTCAGGACTTGGATTTGTTTCAGAGGGACTCTGAGAATCCAGGATGATTTCCTGCAGAAAGAGAGGGCAAATTTTGGGGTGCAACAAGGGTATTCTCTCGAATTTGGTCCAGTTCTATGATCCAGTGTATCGATGATTTACTTTCCCTGATTATCAGTTGATGCCTACATTAGAAGAGTATTTTTATCTATTAGGTTTACCTATTACCGATCGTGTTCCTTTTACTGGTTTGGAGGGGGGGCCAAAATCTCATGAGATTGCTGCTTTGATCCATCTTTGGAAGTCTAAGGTTGAAGCCCACATGACTACCAAGGGGGGGATTAGAGGATTACCCGCTCAGTTCTTGCTTGAGAAATCTCGCTATTTTGCTAGGATGAAGAGTATGGTTGCTTTTGATGCCATCTTTTCTCTACTTGCTTATGGGTTGTTCTTATTTCCCAATGTCAACAAGTTTGTGGATATCAATGCCATTAGGATATTTATGATTGGGAATCCGGTCCCTACATTATTGGGTGATACCTATTACTCTATTCATCTTCGAGATTCTTACCATGGAGGGATGATCATTTGCTGCACACCTTTGTTGTATCAGTGGTTTATTTCTCACTTGCCTTGGTCTGATGCTTTCTGGGATGTCAAGAAGGAACCTAGTTGGGCTCTGAAGATTATGGCCCTCACTCATTCAAATGTTGTTTGGTACCATCATGCTTACCATGATGTAGAGATTATTGACAGTTGTGGTAGTTTCCCCAATGTACCTCTTCTCGGTACAAAGGGAGGAATTAACTATAATCCCGTTCTTGCACGATGACAACTTGGATATCCAATGAGGGATAAGCCAAATAATATTCATTTGAGAGGTTTCTTCCTTAAATAGGGAGAGGTTCACAAGGAAGCTAAAGACGAGATTGTGAAGGCTTGACATCACATTCACAGGAAGAGAAGGAAAGACTTGGGACCTAGAGGGGTTGTTTCTTTGGAGCCTTATCTTTAGTGGGTACAAGCAAGAGCCATCAAATTCAAGATGTTGTATTCCAGTGAAGCACCCATGTCTGATATGTTTGTAAAGACCACTCCTCCCATATTAGATGATGTGGAAGAGCTTCAACTTGACCTAGTCAGGATGCAGCAGGAAAAGGAATCTTGGAAGAATAAGTGTCAGACTTTAGAAGTTTCCTACCGAGAAGACTTGAAATAGAAAGATGACTTGATCGAGATTCTTGAGAGTCGTGTTGTAGAGATGATGGAGAGGCAAGAGGATTTATTTTCCTCTAGAGCTCAGTCAGGACCTAGTTGCTCACTTCCTGACTCTGGTAATTGGAAATAGGTCACCGATAGGTATGGAGAAGAAAACAATCAGTTGAAGGCTTAGATTGCAAGACTCACAGGGAAACATCAGTGTGTGGAGTGATCTTCATCAGCTTTCCTTTCTTAGGATCTTATATTTTTATCTTATCTTGTACTTGGGATTATTGAAACTTGAACTAAAAGTTGTAATTTGTTTTGAATTTATTATAATGAGATTTTCAGTATTTCAAATGTGTTAGTAATTTAATATTTGCAAATTGTCTATAAATCTTTGAGTTCCTTGAAATATTAATAATAAAATAAATAATGTGCATTGCATATCATGCATTATATTGTACATACTTCTTGCATTTATGTTCATATCCAAGTGTCTTATTGTGCTTCTTTACTTCATTCAGCAAGTTGTCTCACCAGTATAATACTCGGGCCAATTTCAGAAGAAAGATGGATAATATAGAACAAGAGAATCGTTAGTTACACGGAGAATTTATTGCTTTGAAGGCTGATATAGAAAATCTCACTGCTTTGATGGAATCGTTGGTGGCTGCTCAGAATCAGCCACCACTTGCTCAAACTCAACAGACAACGGTTACTCCCGAAGCTCTGATAGTTCCTGTTTCTGTAACTCCAGTTACTGTTGTTCAGAACTGTATGCCTCGGGGTTATCCGTGAGTAATGCCCGAGAACTTCATTCCATAAGGCTATAATCAAGATTCTTAGGTTGCTCCATTTGCTCAGGCTCCTGCTGCTTCTGCACCTCCTGTAGTTCATATTACTCCTGCTGCTAAAAATGAGGTTCACTATGCCGCACCTCCTTCGGTGAATGATGTACCATTTGCTAATGATGAAGTTTATTGCCCTATTCCCCCACCAAGTGAAAGCTTAGGTGTATATGATTGAATGGACGATTTTCAGGATCAGTTTGATAAGATGCAGAAAGAGTTGAAGGCCCTCAGAGGAAAAGAATTGTTTGTGAAGAATGTGAATGATCTGTGTTTGGTTCCAAATGTGAAAATACCTGTGAAATTCAAAGTACCAGAATTCGAGAAGTACAAAGGCAATACTTGTCCTCGTGCTCACTTAGTGATGTATGTGAGAAGGATGTCTACTCACATCGATGATCAATGTCTGTTAATTCATTTCTCCCAAGACAGTTTGACTGGTGCAACATTAAAATTGTACATGAGTATGGATAGTGCCAATGTTCATACTTTCAACGACCTGGGTGATGCGTTTATTAGACAGTACAAATATAATGTGGACATGGCACCCGACCATGATCAACTCAGGGTAATGTTCCAGAAGGACAAAGAGTCATTTAAGGAATATGAACAGAGATTGTAACGCCCATTAATTTAATTAATTATTTAATTAAATTAATTACGGATTAATGGTTGAAATATTGTTGAAATTGTTGAAGATGTGAAATATCGAGAAATATTTATTTAAGTTGCTAAGTTGTTATTTGGTTGATATTTATTGATTGGTTGATTAATATTAGTAATAATATTAATATAGATATTAGAATAATATGAGGTTATTAGTTGGGCTCATTATTTGGTTGTATGTAGTAAAGGTGGGGGTGTGAAAGTTAGGCCCGATAAGAATATTAATAATTATAAGGTTAAGCTATTTAAAAGGAGAATTAGGTTAATTGAACAAGTCTTGGAGAATTTTGTGGGAACATGAGAAGTTGCAAGGTTACAGAGAAGAGGCAAAGGTTGGAAGCTATGGAAAAGCGAGGTTTAACCGGTAGAATAGAGTGGTCTTAAATCCAAGGTAAGGGTGAGGTTCTTTCTCTATAATTGGGTATATGATAAATGATATGTGGGCTTAGATTTGTATGAAATTATTCCTGTTTGTGTGGATTGTGTTGCAGAGTGATTGTGTTCATATGTTGTTGTCTCTGTCAAATGGGGTTTACTTGTGAGAAATTATTCTATGTTGATATAATTTGTTATGTTTTTATGGTACTGTGTTGTGCTGTTGAAATTGGTAAACTGATGAATCGAAGGAAAATTTTGGAGAAGAAAAACAAAAAATTCAGAAGCCACGGGGAGAAGCCTGTGCCGTGCGGCGCACATGTAGGAAAAAGAGTGACGACCGACAGAAAAAAAGAAGTGACGACCGGCAGAAGCATTGTGCCGAGCGGCACATGTGGAGAGGAAGGGGATGCCAATCGGCACCCTAGAAGGAAAAGGGAAAATGTATGCCGAGGGGCACTTAGAGAAGAGTTTCCTTATTATATTTTTTTGGTAATGGAATTAGTATAATAGCACAGAATATTTTTAGTATATTAGTGAAATATTGACAAATCATATTAGTAGAACATGCTAGTAGGCAATATTATTAAATAAGGGCAACAAGGAAATATAAGAGTATTAGAAACTAGTAGCAGTAGGATATAATTGTTGAAAACAATAACAGAAGGCTATTAACAGTAAAACGATAGCAGGGATAATTTATACTAGTAGGATGTAATTACAAGTAGTAGAGCTTGTGAAATAACAGTATCAGGATGGTCTTAATAATAATACAGAGTATAAATACTATCAATTTTAGCAGAGGATTATTTAGTCGGATATAGTTGAATTGTCTGAATAATTATACGGAATGTTTGTAAAATATTACGGTTGAGATGGTGGATTATATAAGTTGTTGTAAGGTAGAGAGTGAGATGTGTATTAGTAACAGAAGGTCTCCAGTAATAAAATAACAGTGGAGAATTAATTAATTAGCAGGATTTGGTCGATTTGTCGGAATAATTATACGGAACAATTGTTGTGGTTATGTTGTTAATATTTGTTGTTGTTGTTGTTGTTATGTTACCTCTATTTATTGGCAATGTATAGTTGTAGGCCTATGGCTAATGTTGAGATGTTGTGTTGTTGTGATTGTCGATGTGAATTCTTGTTGATAATGTGAAGTTGTAGAGAATTTTAGATGATGATGAATTACCTCTATTTACTGGTAATAATGGTGATGTGGGCCTATGCCTTCCAATGAATGATGATTGTTGTGAGTATATGATGGTGCATTCATTGAGTCACATACATTTGCATACTCTGTGATGGCCTGGATTGGCAAACTGCGAAGAAGTCTTATGTCTTGTTGATGCCTCTATTAATTGGCAATTTTTAAGATGGGTGTTCTGCTCCGTTTTTAAGATGGAAGTTCTGCTCCGTTTTTAAGTTGGGAGTTATACTTCAATGGTACCACATGCATGTGCATTGTAATTGAGTCGCATCTGATATTGCATCTTGACTTGTGGTGATGATATATTTGTTGTTGCTTTATGTTGTTGACTTGTTGTGATGGGTATTATCTAATAGCTGTGAATTAGTTGCTATGTCGTGTTGATGCTTTGTTGTAATAGTTGTTGTGTATAAGTTGTGAAGTTGTGATTTTATATGAATTGATTTTGATATATTAATTATCATACATTCAATTATATAGTTCAATATCTCACCCATTTTGTTTGAATGTTGCCCTTTGTTGGTAACGTGCAGGTAATCAAGAAGGATAGTTGTTACCTTGTTAGTTTGAGTCGGTGTCGTTGCTCTGATACGTAGCCCTCGGGGGGGTGAATGCTTGATGTTTAGTTGTTGATTATTATTTCAGTTGTTGAATTTTTAAGTTGATTACATGAAATAATTGTTGTCTTGAAGTTGAGTATGTAGATTCTGCTGCTTATCAATAAAAAGTTGTTTGATTTTATAGAATAAATCAGGTTGTTATCGGTTCATCCGAATTAAGTGTTATGTATCAGTTTTATATGCGATTAAATGAAGTTTGATTTTAAGTTGAAAATGTAGCATCCTATTTATGTTGAACTCTGATTTTATTATTATCCGTCGGGTAGAATTGGCGTGTTACATTAGTGGTATCAGAGTAGGTTGGTTCGTTCGACCAAGTTGTCTAATGTTGTTTGTTCCTTAGTATGTGACAAGTGTGTGAAACACTGTCGGTACTTGTTTTGTTTTCCAATCGATCGTATGCAGGAGTTGGTTTGAAGATAGTGGGGGAGAAGCTTTTCTTCTCGGATATGTTTCGGTTGTAAGATGTTAGTTCTATATGTTGTTGATGGCGACAGTGCAAGTATTGTTGAAGTTTTATTGGTTTCCGAATCTGAAGGTGACATGGATTCAAGATTTTGTTCGTTAATCAAGTTGGAGCGTCTTGAGGGAGGACGATCAGAGATTGTTAATGTTACTTCTCGAAGGATGAGGAGCAATGTAAGGATTGTTGGTATATGAGTAGAGTGTAAATCTCAGATGTTTCTGAAGGTGATTGTTAGGTAATAAGGATAATTTTTAGAAGGTGGAATTTAGAAAGTTATGATGTTTCAGCACTGCTGGTGGACTGTGAAGTTGTCGGTTTGAGTAGCCCTTGCGTAAGATGTAGACATTTGAACGGTGATAGAGTGACAAATTGTTGTAGACCTTTTCGTGGGATCCTTGTGAGTGATTGAAAAAGTTGTTGAAGTTTTTGGAATGTTTTAAATCGCGAGTCAGAGTTGCAAAAGCGAGGAGATGAGTACGATTTCAAGGATGGTAAGTGTTGGTACTGGTATAAAGAAATTATGTTCTGATGTTATCCTAAGGACTGTAATAGTATGTCATTGCAGGACGTCGGTGTTTGTATTTATGGATAACTTTGGAAATTCATATGTTGTGTTCCGAGTATCGAATTGGTGTTCCATTTGAACCTATGAGGAGATAGAAATATATTCTATCATATGAAAGTGTTTGCAAATATGGTTAATGCATTCTCATATGGAGGGACTCTGAAGTCGTTTACGGAACTAGAGGCTTTTTGGGTATAAATGGTTATTATCGCAGTTGTTCGAGACAAGGTCAAGTGTAATTTGTTATTGACGAATAAGTTGAGAAATGAGATGTTTGGCATTGAAAAGGATAGTCATTCATCATTTCAAGTATGGGATGTTGCATGTGAAGAAATTTTTGAAGAACTAAAGAAAAGATTGACGACTTCTCCGATATTAGTTGTCTAATCTGAGTAAGTCATTTGTAGTGTATTATGAATGCGTCTAAGATGGGACTTAGTGGTGTGCTAATTCTGAATGGACAAGTTATTGCTTGTGCTTCTAGACAACTCATAATTCATGAGAGAAATTATCCTACACGTGACTTAGAGTTAGCAACGGTGGTGTTTATGTTGAAGGATTATGATTTCGGTTTGAATTATCATCCAGGTAAAGCTGATTTTGTGGCTGATGATTTAAGTCAAAAGACTTTACATATGCCGAAAACGATGGTTAAAGAATTGGAGTTAATTGAACAGTTCATAGATATGAGCTTAGTTTGTGAAGTGACACCGAAGAGTGTTATGTTGGGGATGTTGAAGATTAACAATAATTTTCTGGATATTATCAAAGAAGCTCATAAGTTAGAGGTGAAATTGGTAGATTCGATGGTTGGACTCGATCAGTCTAAGAATGATTAATTCAAGTTAGATGTGCAGGGTGTGTTGAGATTCTGTAATCGAATTTGTATTCCCGATGATGCGGAGATGAAGAAAGTGATTCTTGAGTTGGAGGATACTTAACCTATATGTGAGGCTAAGTGAGTGTAATGTGGATCGTGTAATATGTTGAGCGGTGGTGTCTCATCGACAAAATTAAATGAGAGGGAAATTATGGGAGTATTTGTAAACCTCATTGGAAATTATTGGATTATGGTGCTTTAGGTGACTTGAGTACAAGTTCTAAAGGAACACTATTATAGTTTATTAACGATGGTTTATACTCCATTATGGTTGTTGGTTGTCTATTGACAAAGTAAGGAACTGGTCACCCTTAATCTCTTGTTGATAGTAGACGAGATCATGTTGGATGATATAGATTTGTTGTGCTATCTTAATGGTGTGTAAAGTGATGGATGTTATATCGTGAGGATAGTTTCTCACCAAGTTATTTGAATTAATAGAGGAGTGGCTAAGAAAGAATTGAGACGTATTGAACAAGTCGGAGTGGCGAGCTATATGCGAGCTAACATTGCAAAGTGAAAGATTGAGAATATCAAGTGAATAATGGTTTTATGGTGGGTATTGAGGAAAGTATGAAACTAGATTGAAACTTGTGAACTAGATAGTTGATGGAATTTTAATGAGGACGGTGACTTAAGGTGGATTATCATAGTTGCGCAGTTGAAGCGTGATGTGGTGCAATTTCTATGCGTGTACGACTCGTTAGGAGTGAAGGATTAAAACATAAGAAGCCTATGGGAATGGTGTGTCTTAATTTGCATGCTTGATTTGATGGATTATTGATATAGAGGTGTTGTGCCAGGGCACTATGTTTGCTAGTAAGTATTTGCGGATTTTATAAGGGTATTATTGTCGTTGTTGGTTGATGGTGAGTTGTGTGTATAATTGTTGAGTTATACTGTTAAGTTGATGTTATAATGACTTTGTTCTCGTTGTCGTGATGTTGTTGTTGGTTACTGTATAGGATGAATAATACTCCATAATATGATGAAGTTGATTATGTTGAATATGTTGATGTCACTATAAGGGTGATTCAACGATATGAATAGAGTTGTTGATAATTGACATAAACACACACACACACACACACACACACACACACACACACACACACACACACACATATATATATATATATATATATATATATATATATATATATATATATATATATATATATATGGGAATGAAATTGTGTATGTGTTTTGATGTTGAAAAGGGTGTTAAGATGATATTGTGATGTTGTATATCCAAGTATAAGTGTGTACTACTTTAAATGTTGATATGTCAGATTATGGTGGAGTAGTTGAGATGCTAGTAACGATTGTGTCGCGAAGTGTTGAATGATTGACATGAGTGTAATCGATTTGGATCGTGTTGAGTTATTGAGTTATAAGGAAAGTAGTGGTCGAAGTGTTGCCAAACGCGACTTGGAAATCAACGAGTTGGATGTGAAACTCGTACTAAGAGTGGTTGTATCGAATAGATTTTCGAGGACGATAATATTCTAAGTGGGGGAGAGTTGTAACGCCAGTTAATTTAATTAATTATTTAATTAAATTAATTACAGATTAATGGTTGAAATGCTGTTGAAATTGTTGAAGTTGCGAAATATCGAGAAATATTTATTTAAGTTGCTAAGTTGTTATTTGGTTGATATTTAATTGATTGGTTGATTAATATTAGTAATAATATTAATATAGATATTAGAATAATATGAGGTTATTAGTTGGGATAATTATTTGGTTGTATGTAGTAAAGGTGGGGGTGTGAAAGTTAGGCCCAATAAGAATATTAATAATTATAAGGTTAAGCTATTTATAAGGAGAATTAGGTTAATTGAACAAGTCTTGGAGAATTTTGTGGGAACGTGAGAAGTTGCAAGGTTACAGAGAAGAGGAAAATGTTGGAAGCTACGGCAAAGCGAGGTTTAACCGTTAGAATATAGTGGTCTCCAGTCCAAGGTAAGGGTGGGGTTCTTGCTCTATAATTGGGTATATGATAAATGATATGTGGGGTTAGATTTGTATGAAATTATTCCTGTTTGTGTGGATTGTGTTGCAGAGTAATTGTGTTCATATATTGTTGTCTCTGACAAATGAGGTTTTCTTGTGAGAAATTATTCTATGTTGATATAATTTGTTATGTTGTTGTGGTACTGTGTTGTGCTGTTGAAATTGGTAAACTGATGAATCGAAGGAAAAATCTGGAGAAGAAAAACGAAAAATTTCAGAAGCCACGGGGAGAAGCTTGTGTCGTGCCGTGCACAGGTAGGAAAAAGAGTGACAACCGGCAGAAAAAAAGAAGTGATGACCGGCAGAAGCATTGTGTCAAACATCACATGTGGAGAGGAAGGGGATGTTGATTGACACCCTAGAAGGAAAAGGGAAAATGTATGCCGAGGGGCACTCAGAGAAGAGTTGCCTTATTATATTTTTTTGGTAATGGAATTAGTATACTAGCATAGAATTTTCTTAGTATATTAGTGAAATATTGACAAATCATATTAGTAGAACATGCCTTTAGGAAATATTGTTAAATAAGGGCAGCAAGGAAATATAAGAGTATTAGAAACTAGTAGCAGTAGGATAAAATTGTTGAAAACAATAACAGAAGGCTATTTACAGTAAAATGATAGCAGAGAATTTTAGATGATGATGAATTACCTCTATTTACTGGTAATAATGGTGATGTGGCCTATGCCTTGTGATGAATGATGATTGTTGTGAGTATGTGATGGTGCATTCATTGAGTCACATACATTTGCATAGTCTGTGATGGCCTGGATTGGCAAACTGCGAAGAAGGCTTATGTCTTGTTGATGCCTCTATTAATTGGCAATTTTTAAGATGGGAGTTCTGCTCCATTTTTAAGATGGGAGTTCTGCTCCATTTTTAAGTTGGGAGTTCTGCTCCAATGGTACTGTAGCGGTAGAAATGTTTAAGACTAAGCCATTGGATTGACTAGACTTATACAAATCAAAAATAAAAAACACCACCGCGCTTTATTGTTTCCAAAGGAATGGTAAAAGAGAGAGTAACCCAAAAAGTGGGGGAAAGATTCAAGGTAAGGGGGTTGGTTATGCAAAGGGAAGGTATTAGCACCCTAAACATCTGCGGTACTCTGCAGGAACCTCTTTGTAAAATCTGTATGTTTTGGCTATAAAATGTTGTATAAAAATGGATGGTGGAGGTGAGAAAAGAAATATTATTTTTATAATTTTTGCACCCTCCGCGGTTGCGAACCTTTAGTGTCTACGTACCACCTTTCATCGAATAGGGGATCAGGGTACACGTAGTCCCTCTTTTAAATATTTTAAAACACAAGTGTGTTGGTTGATTTTAAGAGATAATACATCATCGTCATTGTCCATGTGGAAAACATACTTACTACCCACAATCATGAGAAAGGAGAATTTGCATCATCTCAAAGTGGAGGATATGGCTTGGATCTTAAAATCAACAATGTCTCACTCAACATCCAAGTGGAAAATATCTCACTTCACTATATATTGTGGAAGTATAGTTGTTTGCATCACTACTAGGATTGACAAGAGTCTAATATTTTGAGAAAATTTTTAAAGTAAAAAGCCAAAATGGTTTGAAATGAGATTGATTGACTTTTAGTCTTCTCACAAAAAATGTCAAGGTATTATTAAGTTTATTGAAGTTTATTTGTGAAAATGTTTTGAAAATTCACGGACCTAAGTCCAAGTTTATTATGAAAGTGGTTCGAGTTTAAAAAAGAACAAGAAGAGTTTTTCAAAATGAGGGAGAAGATTTTTGAAATTAAAGAAGATTGGAGGAGAAGAAGGGACTATCCTAAAGCACAAGGTAAAAGCTAGGGATAAGAACCATCTAACCAATAAGAAGCCAATACTTGACATTACGAGTCAAGATAGAATTCCCATTCTTTGGATTGAAACCAAGCAAGCAAAGATGTAACACCCCATTTCTACTCGGCAATTATTTATAAAATCAGAGTATAAAATTTTCCACCAAAACATGGGATATTACACTTTCAACAGAAATAACCAAAACATGTACTGTTTTTAGAAAAGATACATAACACTTATGGAAGAAAAATGAACACAACGCATAAATATAGTTTCCATAACATAAATCGACTTTCATTAACCACACAGCGGATTCATAATAAAATCTCCAAATAAGACATAGCATATGTCTACTATTCCAAACGACATTAAAACAAATCAAATCTTCCAATAACAACTTTAAAGTTCAACTTAAAACAACAAAATCGAAACATGCGTTCATTTCCCCCGTGTGCTACGTATCAGAGCAAATGACACCAAACTTGAACTAATGATGTACAACTATCCTTCTTGATTACCTGCACGTTACCAACAGAGGACAACATTCAAATAGAAGGGGTGAGATATCGAACTATATAATAAGTCGTATGATAAATAATATAATAGGTAAAGAATATACGATTCACCACTTCACACAACAACAACATAAAGAAACACAATTCACCAACACATCAATTCAACTTATAACGCCACCATGCATAGACAACACTTCAAATAAGCAACAAATCAATGACTCCAAATGTGACTCAACTGTGCAAATGCATGTGGTACCATTGGAGCAGAACTCCCAACTTAGAAATTTCCAGTAATTCTGAGGCATAAGGCATAAGCCTTCAACATAAAATCTTTCTGATAAAGGCCAATGTGGTGAGCATTCAGCTCCAACATAAAAAGTGGCAATCCATGCCAACTTTAATTCTATGCTATGCTATACAACGATATAAACAACCACAACTCGACAATGCAACAGCGACAACAACATAACAACGGTCGACATAACAACAATTCACACCGTTCAACATTGGCCAAAGGCCTACAATACAACATATCCACGAGATCAACAACTTTTCATGGCAACGACATATTCACCACATATCCGCTAGGATTCACACCATAAGGCTACCCACAACGAAAATCGCAACAATACAACAACTCAATATAATTCAACTTTGGCCATAAGCCTACAACTTGATATTACCCATAAATAGAGGCAATTCAACCAAATTCATCATCATCTACAATTTAATTACCGGCTGAACGTCCCATTATTTATACCCTGTACTAATATTTGTTATTAGTTTTCCGACAACTTAATACTACACTGTTATCTAATCTATACTGTCAAATGTGAAACTTACTATTTTCCTGCCACTGGATACTAGTGTTCTGTTTCATCAAGAATGCAATTCTGCTAAAAATACTACTCTGTACTTTATTTTGGGCTACTCAATAAACTTGCTACTGTTGCTTCTAAGTTTACTATACTAATAGTATATATACATATCAATGTTTCTGCTACTTTATTTATCTTTATTGTTGAGGTCCTTCTACTAATTATCTGCTAAGGTTATTTTCCATACAACACTGCTACTAATAAATATAATTATGTTCCTGTTAAAAATTACCTATTGTTACTTGCTTTGCTAAATTAATTGAATAAGTAATGCTGCCATCTCTTTTTTTTTCTTTTACCTAGTACATCACTTAAATTCTAGGTATGGTTGGCACCAAGGCATCATGCCCCTCGGCACACATTTCCCTTTCTCTTCTAGGGTGCCGATCGGCACCCCCTCCCTCTCCACATGTGTCGTTCGGCACAATACTTTGTCGGTCGTCACTCCTTACTCAACAACCATACAACCATGTCGTTCGGCATGGCACCACAATCCTCAAGACTGCCGGTCGGCACACACACTTTTATTTCTTTGTTTTCTTCCTAATTTCTTTTGTCTGTTACGAACCAATATGGTATCAAATTAATCAACACTGCATAGTATCACATCAACATAAAATTATACGAATCAACACATTAATTTTCCACAACTAATTTGGTGACAACAACCACATCTCAGTATCAAATTACAACCATTAAAAACAAACAGAGGCAGTTTTACAAACCCAAATCCCACATAAAATTTGTCACACATCCCATTAGATAGTCAGAACCCCACCATCACCTCGGATTGACGGTTCTCTATAATTTCCGTTCGAATTCCGATTTGGTTTTCCGTTCTGCGGTTTCTCTCCTGACGAAAGTTTCCTCCAACCCTTGTTCTCCTTGCCACTTATCATGTACCATTATTCTTTCACCAAACCCTTACTGCTACGTACCAAACCTAATATCACTACTACTTCTTATAACAACCTAATAAAATATTATATCTTACCACATTGTCTTATTCGGCCCACTAGAAAATACCTCCAGCTTCGCTATTTACCACCCAAACTTAATCCAATTTAATTAAATAATAATCCAATAGAATAATATTATTTCTAATATTATTTCTCCGATTAAACCAACCATCCACTTAACATCTCAAATCAACATATTAATCCAACCACACCTCTTAAAATAATACCGACAGATCCTAACTTCGACCATTTCCAATAATTAAATCTTTAATTAATTTAATTAAATAATTAATTAAATTCGGGGCGTTACAAAAGATACTAGACCTCTCGAGAGAACTAAACTTCAAGTGTATTAAGTCTTCACAAAAATTGGACAGAGTAACGGCTGTATACGGGTGAATTCCATATTATAAACAAAGAATGTAATCACAATAACATGCACACAAAACAAACAACTAACCCAATGTCTTGAGGTAAAACTTAAGAACTCCAGACAAAATATCAATTAAGGTCACAAGATCTCCAATATAGGTCAAGGTTTCTAATCCTAAGTCCAAGAAGTCCAATACTTCATAATGCCAAGGATAGTAACCAAATAGTCCAAGTATCATTTAAGCTTTTATAATTCATGTTGATTATTAGGTGTCTTAAAAAGGAAAAGCTCAAGTGAGCAAAATAAAAATAACAAGAATATAAATGCTCAAGTGAGCAAAATAAAATGGCATGAAATGTAATGCTTAAAGTAAATGATACATAAAGAATAAAAATAAAATCATAAAGTAAACAATTTAATAATTAGTGGTTAGTTGGATGAACATCTTGAAACTTGCATTTGAAACTCATTAGAGGATTGGTAGAACCAAAGCCTCCACACAACAAGTTGCATTTGCTTTTTGTCAAGTATATCATCCATTTGGAATTATCAAAAATACCATTTAATGATCAATGATGTTTAAGTGATCCTCGTTGACCAAAAGTGTTGTAGATCCATTAGAGGATTGGTAGAACCAAAGCCTCCACACAATGAATCTCAAGGTTATTGGATCAAAGGGATCAAATTAACATACTTGGGCTTGCAAACATAGGTTTGGGCCACGAATGATCATTTATTCGAATCGGGACAAAATTTAGCACTATGTTAAGCAATCGTAAGTAGACTTATATAGAAGTCGCACCTATTTTGAGGCCGGTCAATAGAAATCTATGCACCATTTGTTTTGAGACATGATGTAGAGATCATGCTCCAATAACACTTAGTACATTAAGAAAGGGACAAGATGAAGAGAGGTGGGTAAGAATATACAAACCACATTTGAATTAAATTTAAATCAAACTATTATTAAAATCATTCATCCATTTTTATGGAGTTAGACTCAACACCATGGATCCAATGATGTTAGTAAAGTTCATGATCAAAATTCAACCCAAGTTCAGCCAGAAAATAATCACAAAATAAGAAAAGGTTTTAAAAATGTTTTAAAATGGAAATAAGAAAGAAAAATATCAACTATATTCAAATTAATCAAGAAAAATAAAGTAAGACCATAGAAAAATCAGAAAAGGACTAAAATATTTTTATAATTTTTTTGGCAATTTTCAAAAGTCAGAAACTGTTTTAAAACTAATTAAAAATTGTCAAACAAATAGAAAATAGATCAAAAATAGTAAACATCAATATAAAATTCCATAAAATTTTCAAAAAGTCAGAAATATGTAAAATGATATTTATGAAATTTTTTTAGAATTAAGAAATGTCAGAAAGTATTTTTAAGGTGATAAAAACAAAGCAAACAATGCAAAAAAATATAAAAAATATCAATTGTCAAAATATCAATCGTCAAAATAAAAATATGAAAAAATATTCATGAGATCAGAAATAATTCAAAGTATTTTTGTGAATTTTTCCATAATTTTTGGATTAAAAATAAAAGAGTTATGAATTTTTGAAAATTTAATCAATTAAAATATAAAAATTAGAAAATAAAATAAAACCAAAAAGATATAGGCCATCAGATCATAGTCAAAACGCGTTAGTAAGCTAATTCAATGGACAAGTCACACTGTGTGTGATATGGACCTTAGTAAGATGGGCAGGGGATCAGAAAAAAGGCAACCAAGGAAATTAAAACGTTTGGCACGCTATCATTGGCTGAGACAAGACATGTCATCGTCTTCAACCTCCAGCCACCCTGCAATGGAGATTTTGTGAGATCTTTCAAACGGAAAAATTAGGATCACAGACCAGTATCATTATATTTGTCTCTTCAAGATGATCCTAACACCACCATCGCGCCAAAATTATATAAAGTATACAAAGAGATATGAATCAAAAACCCAGAAAATAGCGAGCACCTTCAATTTGAGATTTCTCTCTCAATTCTCAATGGGTTTAAAAATTGTAAGAAGCACTAGAGTCAGGAGAAGGAGTATAACAGGTTAATGCTTTATTTGGATCCAAATGGTGGAGAATTCTACCTTTTCAAAGTTTAAGAAAGAAGCTCTGAAACTGGACTTCTGTAGCTTGGTTTATAGCTCGTTTTGCTTGGTTTAAGTGCTGGAGAGTTTGTATGATTCTTAAGGAAGATGAATGTGCAAAGAATTTTGGAAGAAAAGGTTGGAATCTCAGAAACTGATTTCAAAATTTTGAAGTTCACGTGAGGTTTTGACAGAGTGTTTTTGGCTCTCAAAGCTTGAGGAAATGAATGGGGGATGACCCTCTATTTATAGGGAATCAAATCAAATGTTCAAGCGTGTGAAATGATAAAGTTTGGAGGGAAATCGTGTGAACCTGATGCACGAGCAGAGTGTGATCTGATTTGTATCAAAACTCATCCAATCCTTGCGTTTTAAGGCTCTAATCCACTTTGGAAACTTGTTTAAACATGTTTAGATCACAAACGCGTGCTAATTTGATGTTTAGAGGCCAAAACATGAATTTCAAATTCTGACTTATGAAGAAACTTCAGTTCCAAGTTACCAAGTTCAATCCAATGGCATTCTCAGCTCAAGGGGTCTTAAGGCATGACTCTTTATGCTTTAGAAATATGAGGTTATAAGCTTTGGAATGGAAAAATAATGGAATCAAATGGATGCTTGAGCTTAAAGTTGCATTGAGTCAAAGTTGGAGAAAAAAGGTTGACTTTCCATACTTAGAAATATTTCAAATTTTTCTTCAAAAGTGACCTATAATGTTTTGCATCCAAACGTGGCCTTCCACTTGGAAGTTGCTCTTGACCAAAAAAGATGGCATGAAATAGACTTCTTTGAAATTTTGAAACTTGAACCATTCAAAATCTCCAAAAATTGAGAGAGTTGTGAATTGTTGAAGTTGGCAAAAAATCATGAAATGACCTATAATCTTAGGCATCTTTAGGGCATCTTCCATCCATTTTATCACTTTTTACATAAAAGAAGGCATAAAGTTCACATCCTCAAGTACATTATGGAAAAAGAGTGGGATCAAGGTGATAAAAATTAACCAAGTTATGATCATTTGAAGTCACACATGGGAAAATGGGGGTTCACCTGGAGGACTTGTAATCTTTCTTCATCATCAAGTTTCTTCCACATGAAAAATCCTTGAAAATTTTGAAGTGATTTGTTGGTAGCCCTTTGAAGATAAGGATGTCTTTGGAATCACTCAAAAATACCCAAAGATGCTTTGACAAACTTTGACAATTTTGAACAAACTTCTTGTACCAACACAATTGCTTTGTAAATAGAAGTTGTTGAGGATGAAAATGATAACTCATAGCCACCAAAACCACTTCCATATTCTTGATAATTAAGATAAATATGCACTTGTGATCATTGGGAACAAGGCCTTGTCCAACCATGACAACTTATTCAATCAATCCCTTGCACTTTTGGATCAATCTTGATAACTTTGAAATATGGTGAACCAAAGTACACCTTGCCATGCCATCCCTTCAAAAACAACTTCAATGGTGTGGTTTGGACTTATCAAGCTTTATTGCCTAGGGCATGGAAATAAACTCATGAACCCATGGATTAACTTGCTAAATCTCATTGCCTTTACCTACATTAGTAACAAGAAAGACAAACCAACATTGCATTTTATTAATTAAAAGGAAAAATCAAGACAAAATATTCATGATCACAAAAGAAATTAAGTCAAGGTGCTTCGTGATTCCTCAAAGAGAAAAGCTAAAGGTAGGGAGGAGAACCAAGAACCCTAATTTGATCTTGTTGTGATTGAATCAACATTGTATGATGAAGGGATCTTAGGGGCCAAAATTGGGGTACAACAACTTCCCTTATTTAAGTTTCTTCTATCCAGAGATACGAAGGTTAAAAATCTTCGTGTCGACGCGATCGAAGATACTTAAATATAAAATAAACCCTATTTTTGGCCCTAAGATGCCATGCAATGCTTATGAGCATGAATGCATATGAACAAAACCAAAGAGACGCAAAACACCATTGGGGATGTAGCAAAGGAAATAAATAAACAAAAGAGAAACCCGACCAGGAAAATAAATCACTGGTGGATCAAAAGACCCGACTCAGAGAGGATGGTAAAATGGTCAAAGGATACACCAATTATTACTGAAGGCGAAACTACCAACGTTCACTGAAGGTAGAAAGAGGAAATAAATAACAACACTGATGTTCACTGACGATGAGCTACCAATGTTTATTGAGGTTAGAAAAAAGATAACAATCACCAACTTTCACTGATGGTGACCTACCAACTTTCACTGAAGGTAGAAAGAGAAAATATATCATAGCACCATCGTTCACTGACGATGAACTACCAACATTCACTGAGGGTAGCAAAAAGATAACAATCACCAACTTTCACGGATGGTGAGATACCAACTTTCACTGAAGGTAGAGAGAAAATATATCATGGCACCACCATTCACTGACAATGAACTACCAGCATTCACTGAAGGTAGCAAAAAGATAACAATCACCAACTTTATCTGAAGGTAGAGAGAAAATATATCATGGCACCTCCGTTCACTGACGATGAACTACCAACGTTCACTGAGGGTAGAAAAAATCTAAAAATCACCAACTTTTACTGAAGGTGACCTACCAACTTTCACTTAAGATAGAAAGAGAAAATATCATGGCATCGCTGTTCACTGGCGATGAAATACCAACATTCACTGAGGGTAGCAAAAAGATAACAATCACCAACTTTCACTGAAGGTGACCTACCAACTTTCACTGAAGGTAGAAAGAGAAAATATCATGGCATCACCGTTCACTGACGATTAACTACCAACGTTCACTGAAGGTAGCAAAAGATAACAATCACCAACTTTCACTGAAGGTGAACTACCAACTTTCGCTGAAGGTAGAAAGAGAAAATATCATGGCATCGTCGTTCACTGACGATGAACTACCAACATTCACTGAAGGTAAAGAGAAAATATATCATAGCACTGTCGTTCACTGGAGATGAACTGCCAACTTTCACTGAGGGTAGCAAAATGATAACACTCACCAACTTTCACTAAAGGTAACCTACCAAATTTCACTGAAGATAGAGAGAAAATATCAAAGCATCATCGTTCACTGACGATGAACTACCGACGGTCATTGAAGGTAGCAAAAATATAACAAGTTTTCCCAAAATCATGGAATTTCACCTAGAACGGGTCTCAATTTATTCTTTAACCGAGGCATTCTGCTCGGAAAGGGTAATATATAAGATGTCTCAAATAAAGAGGTCGGCTACTTGCTGTTGTGAAGGATTATAAATATGACTTCCTGGGGAAAGCAATATAGATTCTTGGGGAAAGAAATATGATTTCCTGGGGAAATGCCAAAGTATTCCTGCTGAGGGGATAAAGTCTTCTCGTGCAAAATAAATGCACATTCTCAAACCAAAACACGAAGCTTGCAGAAATTCAAAGTAATAATATTGTCGAGGATCATAGATTCAAACCAGAAATAAACTGGAGTAAAATAGTCAGCCAAAATACACCCTTTGAGAAATAAACTCAAGTGGGAAACTCAAATCATCCAGACAAAGAGCTGTACAGGAAGGCTAAAGCAAAAATCTTCCACAAGGGATAACTCAGTGGGGAAATTGAAAGAATATAAACTTTCTGCTTAGGACTGACACTCTATTGGAGAGGGGTCAACACAATTCTGCAAAACAGGGAAATACGTCCACAAAACAAAATAAATGTGAATGAGCAATGATTTGCCAAATTTTAACTACACATGATGTATGTATGAATGTATGAGTGTTATCATGCATATGATGACAAAACAGACATATAACACTGGGAGTACCCAGACTAAACCAACTCGAGCACAATCAACACTCGGCTAAATCACATCCAAGATGAACATTCCATAAGAAAAAAGTAGGTGCCAACTGAGGAAACAAAACCTACTGCCTAGCTTAACATTACTGGGGAGAAACGTAATTCAGAAGTAAACAAAACATAATGACAAAATAGTACAGATATAGAGATACAACATCCTTTCCCAGGCTTTACCAGGGAATAACACTCAGACTTCAATGGGGAATCAAATATTTTCAAAAGTAACGCTTCTACTGGGGATTTGAAAAATCAATTTCAAGTAAAGCAGACGGACACCAAATAATCAAAACATTCACTAGGAAATACATGTTGACTTTATTGGGGAGGTCAACACCACATTCTCAAAGGGAAAACCAATATAAGTTCCTTATTGGAGGAACCAGAGACATGTGTTCTTCGAGAGTAATTATTGTACCAACTTCTCTGGGAAGAAAGAACTTCTATAAAACAAGCGAAACCTTCACCGGGGAAATCTTGGATTGAGTCTTCATATCATGCGAACTCAGAAAAGAGGAGAAATGAACCAAAACTTGACAGGGGGCATTGGAGTCACAAGCCCAATATAGAGAAAACATCTTGAGAAAAACTTCCTCGGGAAACAAAACTTCTTAAAACAACTGGAGTTTGTCCATTCCTGGGATCACCACTTTTGTTTTTTCTCTTGCGCCACAAATTTTAAAGTAAAAGCAAATTGTAAATTCTTTTTGAAAATCAATTTTGTTATTTAATCTTTTCGCTTTGAAAGTTATTATCAATAATAAATGGAGTCTTTGTAAGCTAAATAAAATAAGAAATACAAAGAATTGGGTAAAAGCTCAAATTTCATTAATAGAATGGTAGTCTGTGAATGGCGAGACTCCATGGATGATTACAAAGTTCAGAAAATGGTAATATATAATGGAAAAGATACATTGAGATACAATGACCACTATCGCCTCTAACAACTTTTGAAATCCTGAGCAGCAGCTTCTGTTGAAGTATGATGAGGATCCGAGAAGATTGTTGCTCCAACGACCATGTCTTGTCTAATGTAGTTACTTTCCAAGAAAGTCCCTAACTTTTTCCTAAGTTGCCCTTGCGGGTTTTCAACTTAGCGGGAAATTTTATTCTGTTTATGTCTCTAATTTTTGCCTAGACCTCCCTTTCGGGTTTTTGGCTTACCGAGACGCTCTTTTTTTCCTAAGCCGCCCTTTTGGGTTTTCAACTTAGTGAGTTGTTCTTTTATTTCTTTAGGCGAAGTATTTCTTGACTGCATCAGCATTCACGGGACGTGGGAACTCCTCGCCGTCCCTAGTTTCAAGAATTAATGCACCGCTACAGAAGGCTTTCTTGACAACATACGGGCCTTCAAAATTAGGAGTCCACTTTCCCCTAGAATCAGTGTTAAAAGATATGATCTTCCTGAGCACGAGGTCGCCTTCTCTGAATTCACGAGGTTTGACCTTCTTATCAAAAGCTTTCTTCATTCTCTTATGATATAATTGGCCATGACACAAATCCTTCATTCTCTTCTCTTCAATCAAATTCAATTGGTCAAACCTGTTCTGGACCCATTCAGCCTCTAACAACTTGGTTTCCATTATCACACGTAAATAGGGAAACTCAACCTCAATTGGGAGTACCACTTCCATTCCATATACAAGGGAGAACGGGGTTGTTGCTGTTGAAGTGCGGACAGATGTTCGATATCCATGCAAAGAAAAAGGGAGTATTTCATGCCAATCCTTATAAGTAACGACCATTTTCTGGATAATCTTCTTGATATTCTTATTAGCAGCTTCAACAAACCCATTCATCTTTAGCTTGTACGGAGATGAATTGTGATGGACAATCTTGAATTCTTCACACAATTCTGTCATCATCTTGTTGTTCAGATTCGAGCCACTGTCAATGATAATTCTGCTTGGCACACCATACTGACATATGAGATTATTCTTAATGAAGCGCACAACAACCTGCTTGGTGATGTTAGCATATGAAGCAGCTTCCAACCACTTGGTGATGTTAGCATTCGAAGATTTGGGTTCTATCATTCCAATCATGTCAATACCACCACATAGAGAAAGGACATGGGGAAGAGATCACATTAAGAAGTGTCGGAGGCACGTGAACCTTGTCCGCATAAATCTGGCATTTATGACACTTCTTTGCAAATTTGTAACAATCAGATTCCATTGTCAGCCAATAGTAACCTACCCTTAGCATCTTTTTAGCCATCGAATGTCCATTGGCATGAGTGCCAAATAAACCTTCATGAACCTCATGCATCAACATGTATGCTTCGTGTCTATCCACGCATTTGAGCAAGATCATGTCATAATTTCTCTTGTACAACACATTTTAACTGAGGAAGAAACTGCCAGCCAATCTTCTCAATGTCTTACTATCTTTATTCGATGCACCAATCGGGTATTCCTTAAGAAATTTGATCAAATCTCCAAAAGGGCAAAATGGTAAAAATTAGGGTTTTGACTGAGAAAGGGGAATTTCTGATTTTTGACCTAGCAAATGGTAAATTGGTTTAAGAAATGATCTCAAGAGTCCAATTTCATCATTTTGACCTAATGACATGGTTCAAAACATTGCAAGTCCATTGGATTGACAGATGAATTTTTTCAGTCAACTGATTAGAAGTCAACTGTATACTGAAAAGTCAAACTTTAACTTTTTGGTCAAATTCAAGTGCCAAAGATCATAATTCATCAAAACATGTCAAAATATGAAACTTATTCATCAAGAAATCAAAAATCCAAGATTTCATTTTGAAAAGTCAAAATTTCTAAACTTAGAAATTTTTTGAAGTGTTGGAAATTTCATGTTTTTTCATAACTTTGAGAAAAAATTTCACCATAATGCAAGATGATTCAAGAGAAACTTCCAACATGAAAGTTGTATGTCTCCATGAAATCTACAACTTTTAGTTACACAACTTATCCCAAAAGTGCTTGGATCTCAAGTTATAATTTTATGAATATGTGGTCATGAAACTAAACACTTAGTGAAATTTTGCCCTAATTTGGTCAGGATTTTGACCCAACTTCATGGAACTTTTTCATATAGTTCCAAGGGGAATATTCAAAAGCAATTCAAATATGGGTTGTAAAGAACATTACAAGCTTTCCAAAATGTCCAAGAACACCTTGAGATCATTCTTGAGCAGGGAGAATCAAAGAGAGGAAGTTAGGGTTTTAAAACTTGAATTACAAGTCATTTTTGGTGAACACATGAACCAAATCCATGCTAGGCTGCATGATCTTTGCTTTGCAGGCCTCAAACTTATTTGTCACTCCATAATTAATATTTTGCACAGCTGCTAGAAGCTTTAATCCAAGCATTCAATACATTGCCCATGCTTAATACCATTTTAGGAAGAAAGGCAACATTGCCATTTTGGAAAAGTGGCTTTATGCATAAAGTCAACTCTTCTTGAGCCTCTAACTTGTTTGTTCAGCACACACTTAACATACAAAGTCATATAAACATGTTTAAAGTTTGCAACCACTCTAGACAGCCTTGTACTATGCATTGGGACAATGTGTGTCAAGCTTGCTTCAAAAACAAGAAAAAGAGCCATAGCATGTGATTTTTGAATTCTGATCAAGGACAAGTCTCCAAACTGGTTGCTTATAAATAGAATCATTATTTGTGAGCTAGAATACGAGCCTAAGCACTCTGAAATACACCAAAACTCTCTCAAATTAGAAATTATCCAAAAACACCATTGTTGCACAGTTTCTGACATCAAACATCAAACTCATATTTCCCTCGTGCGTTTCTTGGACTTTTGGTTCCTAAAGCTTCCTTACATCAAGTGTAACCTATCCCCGCCCCTGTTTCATTACTGTAACACCATTTACCATATCCTCCATAACCAAAAGCAGAGCATTGCATATTGACTTCTCCAGGCCATTCCAGCCATCCGTTGCTCAAGTTAATCATTGCATTAGCTTCCTGGGACCTCAAGGAAGCTAACCTGATCATCACCATCACTTGAAACAAGATCAAACTCAAAACACGATTTCCAATTTTGAGGTAAGTTTTCTCAACTTGGAACTCTTCATACAGGCATCATCAATGATTTATTTGTAAACAAAACATGTAGATATCATTGCCCTGAAGCTAACCATGTCCATAGTTTCCATTAACTTTGCTTGAGCTTAGAGAATTTTGAAACTGAAACTTCTGAGATTTTTATGGTTCAGATTATGGCCATTAAAATTCATGCTTATCTTTGATCTATAGTTTTAATGCTTTACATTTCTGAAACCGTGAGAAATTTTTTTATAAGTTTCATGTTTACAGTTTTCATTTTTGATGAGAAATGAGCAAGTTATAGTTGGTCTGGATGGAGGTTGAAGATGAAGTCATCAGGGTGCGTTTTTCCTTGTATATTTATTGTTTTTCTTATGTTAACGGATGTATAGCCACCCCAGTGGTAGAATCGCGTGCCTGTAACCTATGGGACCTGGGTTCGAGCCCCAGTGGTACCCTTTTGATTTTTTCATATTTTTGCTTCCTAACTTTTGTTTTTTTGCAAGCGTTGGGCCTCTTTGGGTCTGGCTTGTTTTTTTTATGTTTTTGCTGGCTAACCCCCCATTTTATTTATACACCCTTGGCCCAATTTTATTTTGTTTTCTTATTTTCTTTTTATTTATTTTCTTAATTATTTTCATAATATTAAAAAATCATAAAAAATCACAAAAAATTAGATTTTCATTTTAACTTAGTTTATCTTATTTTTCTCACAAAAAATATTTTATTTAACTATACATTATTTATTTTTATTAAATAGTCTTATAAATTTAATTAAAACTAGATTAGTATTATTTTTACACCTATTAAAATATATTTATTTTAATATAAAAAAGGCCAAAAATACTTTATAATACTATAAATATTTTCAAGACATAAAAATACCAAAAAATATCTTTCTTAAACTTATTTTCTTTTAACTAGGGTTTTATTTAAATCTTTTCTTAATAAATTTAAGTTTAATTAATTATTTTCTTTAATTAATTAGGTTAAAACAACTTCCCTTTTTCTCATGAAAACCAAATAAAATATTCATTTACTTTACACTTTGAAACAACCAGCTGAAAATCATCAAAACAATGAAGTCACCATCGAACGTCTTTTATCCCACATGTAGGGAAAGGTAAACATCGAGAAAACCTGAGAAGGGAGAAGTCACGGTCTTGCGACCGAGAGATCGGGTAAGGGATTCTGTTATGCGAGGGGAAGGTATTAGCACCCCACACGCCCGTAGTACTCTACGGTATCCACTCTTGTTGTCTATCTTATGGGTGTGTTTAATCTATGCTTACTGTCTACTATACTACTGAAAGGAATGCATGCAAAAGAAAAGGGAAAGAATGTAGGGAAAATAAAATTGTGCTCGCCTGGGCCCTACCCCAATGCCTACGTATCCTTTTTGAGGAATCAGAGCTACCGTAGTTTGGCTCATATGTTTTTGTTTGTTTTGTGTTTTTTATGGACAATGTTAATTCCTCCTTCTGCCGCAGCTCGACCTTTGGAGACTTATGCGTTGGCACAGAAGTAAACTAATCATGTCCTTACCTGAAAAGGGTTTTAGAGAAAAGGTGCTCGAGCGCACAAAATGGTTTGAATTTGTTTTGTGTTTTGTTACCTTGAAAAAGGGTTTAACTATGATTAGCATGTTTTTGATTTGCTAAGAAAAGAAGTTTTTGTTTTAGATGCAAGGATGCAAAAAGGGAAAGAAAAGAGTCTAAGGGAGGCTATCCTATTTCTAACCTAATGTTATCATGCCATGGTAGCCCTAAGTCAAGGATGAATGAAAGGGGACATTTCTACCTAATGTTAGCATGCGTGGTTTACAACCTAAGGTCTAACTTGCGTCCGAACGGAGCAAGCGCATCCTAAGGGAACATGGTATGTAAAAGGATAAAGCAATCAAGCCAACAAAAAAGCACACCTAAAGAGATCCTGCCTAGGTTAGCATGTCTAAGAAAAGTCTAAAAAACTATCCTATAGGGAGCATGCAATGAGAGCGAAGTCGTGATCTCAATTTCTAAATTGAGTGACTCATCGATCGGCAAGAAAGAATGGAAAGCGATAAAATCCTATAGGAAGAATGCACCGAGAGCGAAGTCGTGATCTCAATTTCTAAATTGAGTGACTCATCGATCGACAAGAAAGTAAACAAACACAAGCACAACACGTATAACAAATGAAGTGCGGAATGCTTGCTACAGGTCTTTAAACAGCGACTTCGAGCGCACGCTCTTTATTTCCTACTTCTCATGATATATAGGAAGCAATAAAGTGCAGGAATAAAATAGAGTTGGGACGATACCGAACGGAGAAGGTCCGTTGCCTCTTCATAATCACACAAGCAATGAGAAAACTCTGCATAAGCCTCCTTTAATTCTTTGATGAAAATTATGCTCTTAGCTAGCTTTGAAACTTCATGAAACTCCTCACTCAAGTATCTTTTTATTTCAAAATCCCACACAAAATTGGCATTAAAATCTACCAAAAACATGGATAAAATAACAACAAAAAGTTAATAAAAGAAGTAAAATTCTATTCTAATATTTTTGATTTTTTATCATGTAAACAATTAAGAAGGAAAAAAAATCATGTAGAAATATCACACAAAATTATTAAGAAAAAAATGAATAGAAAGTACTCAGGGGGTACAAGCTGAATTCAGGATGCTGTAGAAATCAGGTGTTAAGCCCAAAAACTAATCCATCAGCATTTTTGTGCATAAGCCATTTAGCTCCAAAACAATTATCATGGGCCCAGTTCAGAGGATGGCATGGTCCATTAGCCCAAAGATCTAAGATCAACCTAACAATTATCACATCCAAAATTCATTTATATCAATACACAATAAAACATTTTTAATAAAAAAAAATGGAATTAACATCCAAATGATGCAGTTTGGTATTTGGATAGGGTTTAGAAGTTGGGGGCTTTTGGCCTTCCAATCGTCCGCGAGCGATGCGAACAGGACGAACGGCGAACGGAATTCAGATCCCCGGCCTCACTACTCTCGATCATCTTCTCCTTCTTCCAGTTTTGACAAACTCAACAGCGTTTCCGATTCAACTCTCTCCATTCTCCGCCGCTCTTCTTCTCTTCTTTTCTCCATACAACGGCGCCACGACTACGCTATCTTCTCCGAATGCTCTGAACTTCTCCCCTTCGTCTCTCAACCTCGATCCAAACAACCTATGTCCAGTCTCATCTCATCTCTTCACCGTCAATTCTCACTCAAATCTCCATCACGTTTCAGTTCTGCTTTCCTCTCGCGTATCACCTTCATCACAGTGATAATGTACGGTACTTCTTCAATTTTGATTTAGGTACGCTTCTTTTGCGTGACTCTTTCTTCTTCTACCTTTTCGTTGTTTTTGCGTTCTTTGCGTTATTGTGATGTTGATGTGGTGTTGTTACTGTAGTGTCGGTTGAAGGTTTTGATGAATGATTGACGTTATTGATGCAGAAAAGTCATTGCCTTGTCGAAGCAGCTCTTATGGAAGAAAATGATAATGACTGAAGTGTGATGAAGCCAATGAGGATATGCGATGAAGATTTTGTTGTTGAAGGTTACAGACTAGTGAAGATGAAGTTCGACGTTTCTTGAAGATTGACGATGATACAATGAATATATGAAGATTGAAGTGACGAAGATGAGAGAATACCGAGTCAGTTATGGTGTTGAGAAGGAGCAGAGAGTCAAGAGAATTTGCAGAGAAGCTTTAGTTTGTCTTTTGGTGATTCTTCTCAAGTGTGTCAAGAATGAACGTGATGGTGATGTAGCTTTTTGCAAACTTATTCAGAGAATTGGAGCAATGAAAAATGGAGTTGCAGAGAGAAGAATGAGAGTTTTCTTATGATTCTGCAGAATATTCCCCCCCCCCCCCCCCGTTCAGTTTTCTTCTTCCAATCTGTTATATGTTGTTAGATCTGTTAGGGACTCTTTTTTGACAGTTGAGGGTTGGTTCTGGTTTTGGGAAGTTGAAAGTTAGTTATAGGTTGTTAGGATTAGTTAGGAATTCTGTTTTCGCTTTTTCATTATGTTAGCAGTTTGTTGGAGTTCTATTACAGGTTATGGAGAATATGGTTAGGGGAGAGGGTTGTTTGGAATTGGTTATTTTGTTCTTTTGCATGGTTCTCCTTCTGTTTTATTTCTTTCTTGAAAATAGTGAACTGGTTATAAGCTGAACTAGTTTTTGAATTGGATATTGTGGATTGGTTTGGAATTTGCATCTGGTTTATGTTTGTTTGTATTCATGTGCAGCAGGTTTGCTTCAACGATGTGGCATGGTGATTAATGCAAGGCATGGATTTTGTTACTTGTGAATATGCATGCATAATGCATTATTTTGGATAGCTTTTGCGAAGGTTTGCAAGTTTGGTAATGAAGGATTGGTGGGTAGGAACAAAGGGCAAATTCTATGAAGGTTTTTTCCATGAAGATTAGATGGATTTGGATGAAGGAATAAAGATGTAGAACATTAGGTTTAGGTTAATCACCATGTATTGTAGTTTTCAATTTTTCCACAAATGTTAAGGAACAAAAGCTTGTAACTCGTTTGGAGTTTGAATGACCATGATTGGAAGTATTTTCAAATTGTTTTTCCAATGATCTTGAACTTTGAATGAAATTCCTTTTTATTCTAAAAAAACCAACTCAAATATTTAAGAACTTTTATTCACTCCAAATCCTCTTCAAATATTAATGGACGAGTTCCAATCAAATTATAACTTCAATGAATCCCTAATTCAATTCACTTCCTCAATATAAACCAAACATGTGTGTCAAGCAACAAGTATTTGAAATAATGACACCTTGATTACAATCCACATCTTGTACCATGTCCCGACTATATGAACACTAGAATAACGACATCTTGTACCCCTGAAGAAGATATTCAAGATGACTTTGAACTTAGACCTTAGTTCACATAGTCTTTACTTAAACCTTTAGTGAAACCCTAGTGATGCTGCCCTTGACGAGGATGACAGCCTTATAGCTTGATGGGGGAGAAGTTCACCATGATTAAGAATCCAAACCCTAGTTCCATAAACCATAGTTACTCGGAAACCAACTGATTTAAGCCTGAGTGAAGATGAGGATCATCAAAGCCATAGAAACCCTAATTCCATCATATCACTGATTCCATGCCAAATTATGTTGTTAGAGAATGTATGCAATGTTAAATGACCTAATAGAGATACGTACATGAGAAAAGCGCGACAATGCATAAGCCAGATAAAAGTAAAAGGGTAGGACAAATTTGGGATATTACAGTTGCCCCTATTTAATCGTCTTAAACCTGAAAGTACGATTGGCACATGCCTTTCGGAAGTTCAAGGTTGAAGATGATTAAATATCAATGCCAAAAATTTGTCCTGAGAGAGAGTATAAGTGTTTTCTTTATTTATTTTGGTATCTGTTGGGGAAAAGAAATTTGTTTTTTTCAATGAAGAGACAGAGATTGGACTTGTAATGTGGCCTGATGCCAATACAAGACAAATGGTTGGTATGAAAAGACAGCGGACGAGGTCTACGGGCGACCTATGGTCCTGAGGTGAAACAATGAAAGTGATTTAACAAAGAACCTAGTCAAAGGGTGATCTCAGGTTCTAAGACAAAGTATATGGAAGGAACCTAGCCAAGAGGCAATCTCAGGTTCGATGATGATTTGAGGGAAGAACCTAGCCAAGAGGCGATCTCAGGTTCGACGATGATTTGAGGGAAGAACCTAGCCAAGAGGCGATCTCAGGTTCGACGAAGGTTTGAGGGAAGAACCTAGCCAAGAGGCGATCTCAGGTTCGATGATGATTTGAAGGAAGAACCTAGCCAAGAGGCGATCTCAGGTTCAACGATGATTTGAAGGAAGAACCTAGCCAAGAGGCGATCTCAGGTTCGATGGTGATTTGAAGGAAGAACCTAGCCAAGAGGCAATCTCAGGTTCGACGATGATTTGAGGGAAGAACCTAGCCAAGAGGCGATCTCAAGTTCGACGATGATTTGAGGGAAGAACCTAGCCAAGAGGTGATCTCAGGTTCGACGATGATTTGAAGGAAGAACCTAGCCAAGAGGCGATCTCAGGTTCGACAGTGAAAACATGGGTCACGACATGATGATTGTTTAGATAAGCGACACAGACGAGCATCAAGAAAGGTTAAACACAGACGAGTGTTTGAATCAATACGGACGAGTATTGAAAGAAGATACAGACGAGTATCAAAGGTTAAACATGGACGAGTGTTTGATTCAATACGGACGAGTATTGAAAGGAGATACGGACGAGTATCAAAGGTTAAACACAGACGACTATTTGAATCAATACGGACGAGTATTGAAAGAAGATACGGATGGGTATCAAAGGTTAAACACGGACGAGTGTTTGATTCAATACGGACGAGTGTTTGATTCAATATGGATGAGTATTGAAAGGAGATACGGCCGAGTATCAAAGGTTAAACATGGATGAGTGTTTGATTCAATACGGACGAGTATTGAAAGAAGATACGGACGAGTATCAAAAGTTAAACACAGACGAGTGTTTGAATCAATACGGACGAGTATTGAAAGAAGATATAGGTGAGTATTAAAAGTTTAAACATGGACGAGTGTTTGAATCAATACAGACGAGTATTGAAAGAAGATACGGACGAGCATCAAAGGTTAAACATGGACGAGTGTTTGATTCAATACGGACGAGTATTGAAAGAAGACACAGGCGAGTATCAAAAGTTTAAACACGGACGAGTGTTTGAATCAATACGGACGAGTATTGAAAGAAGATACAGGCGAGTATCAAAAGTTTAACACGGACGAGTGTTTGAATCAATACGGACGAGTATTGAAAGAAGATACAGGCGAGTATCAAAAGGTTAAACACGGACGAGTGTTTGAATCAATACGGACGAGTATTGAAAGAAGATATAAGCGAGTATCAAAAGGTTAAACATGGACGAGTGTTTGAATCAATACGGACGAGTATTGAAAGAAGATACAGGCGATTATCAAAAGGTTAAACACGGACGAGTGTTTGAATCAATACGGACGAGTATTGAAAGAAGATACAGGCGAGTATCAAAGGTTAAACACGAACGAATGTTTGAATCAATACGGACGAGTATTGAAAGAAGATACATGTGAGTGTTGGAAGTTGACACGACGATCATTTAGGGAACTGACACAGACGAGTGTTTAGGAATGGACACGGATGAGTGTTTAGGGAACTGACTACCAGACAAGAACTGGGTTTAGAACGGCAAAGTGTATTGATTTTGTTTGGCATTGAAAAGGTGAAGGTCATCGACTGGGGACTTTGGGCATGATACCCTCCTGTAGGGACGTGTTGTTGTCCTTGAATAATTCAGGTCTTTCATGTAAGGTACCTGGTCTGGCTTATGCTTCGTATGCATGTTTGAAATTTTTTTTTGCCGCAAAGATCCATTCTGATGGATCGGCTACGCGCTTTTGAGGATGTAATGTTACGCAGTGATAACTATATGTAGTGCGAAGAAATAAACTTCATGGGGATAAGAGAAGGCTTGCTGGGAACCATTTCTCATCACTGGGGATGTCAATATATATCGACGCTGGAAGACTGCAGTACCAAAGATCGATGGGGATACCGATAAAAATACACACTAGGGAGCTCTTGAAGACCAAAGATCGTTGTTGACTCTGCTGAGGATTAAATTGCTGACGAAGCGAGTTTTTAGGTACACTGCTGGATTCTGAATCGTACCGTTTAAGGAAGAGATAATCTGACCAAACCTCCATACATCCTGAAATGTTGAGGGGGTGATAGAAGTGAATATGCCGAAGAATAGATATTGAACACCATGTGGATCCCTTTGAATACATGTCCCAAGTTTACGCACACTGGGGGGTTATCTCTTGAATCACTTGGGGATAAGAGATGGGCGTGGACACTTACGAGTGCCCCGGTTTAGCTTTGCGAATGCCCCAGTTTGGTTCTGCGAATGCCCCCGTTTGGTTCTGCGAATGCCCCGGTTTAGCTTCATTAGGGATGCTCTTGATTAACTCCACTGAGGGTGCACTTGCCCGTGCTGAGTTAAAAGACAATTCTAAACTTTCTGAATTCACTTGGGGAATCAGACTCGAAGTTGTCTGTAGCAGATAAAGGTAGCTTCGTGTGCTGGCTAATGTAAGGGTGAATGTTATGATGCTTTTAGC
The DNA here is from genome assembly GCA_948472305.1 of Vicia faba. Classification (NCBI taxonomy): domain Eukaryota; kingdom Viridiplantae; phylum Streptophyta; class Magnoliopsida; order Fabales; family Fabaceae; genus Vicia; species Vicia faba. The sequence goes on from OX451739.1 coordinate 975,667,980, forward strand.
TGATTGTATGGTCTCGTGCAACATAATTGGCTTGAGCAAATTTGCAAGTATGGCTGAGGAATGCCCCTGTCTGGAGGGTCTCTGGGAAGATCTAGGTCGAATAGAAGACCAGAAGATTCGTGCCACAATACGATATGAGGTGGCCTGCCCCAATGTCTTGAGCTACGAAATAAACTGCTCTTGATTATAGCTTTCTTGAAGAGATTAGTCGAATCTCGACGTGACTGCCCTAGGTTGAATGAATTCCTAATAGATCTCTCGACGTGATAGCCTCTGATTGATCGAGCTTGAAGAGATTTATCGACGTGATAGCCTCTGATTGATTGAGCTTGAAGAGATTTATCGACGTGATAACCTCTGATTGGTAACTTTGAGGGAATGCCCCAGATTTGGCTGAGCTTGGAGAGATTGATTCTCGACTTGATTGCCTCAGATTAGCTGAACTTGGAGAGATCGACTCTCGACTTGATTGCCCCAGATTGGCTGGCTCTGCTAACTTTATCCTTGAAGGATACTCAGATTGTGAAGCACCAAGATGATTTCTCTTGACATAATCTCTAGTTTAACATGCTTCTGGATAAGTCATTTCTCTTGTGGCGGCTGACTCTTGCTTTAGCAGGGTATTCAAGCCTCTCTTTTGTGACAAGATTGAGCTCTTCACCGATTGTTCATTGTGCAAACTTACTTGATGTCAATCAGTCATTTTGTATGCAGAAGAATGTTTATTATGAGAATGATAATTCTAATGCAACACATATGTAAGTCTTGAAGTTTTAAAAAACTTTGAATGAAATGACGTCACAACTCTGTTGTGAACGAGTCACTAGCTAGAGAGAAACATTTGCAAATTCTTTTTTTATGAAAGATAATGCAAGCATATGATGCCACCACAGATATTCAGATGTACCTCTTAGGAGTCAGTTAAACGCTATCTCGTTGTAGACGCTTTCAAATTGACCCATGCTTCAGTTAGGGCTTTGAAAGGGTTGTAACATAACCTGGATCACGGTTTTAGAAAAAAAGGATTTAAGGCTCAAAATTATTTGGTGCCCACCCATTCTCCATGATGTTCTCCATTCCTACGTTCAGTTAACCTGATATAAGCATTCATCTCTCGAGAAGAGTTTACAATGTTTGAGGAATCACTGTGGTTTCTTGGACACGACAGTCACTTCACCTTTTGCTTTTGGTGTCTGATCACACGACTTTGTTCTTTCATGGGGATTTTCATTGGTAATCCTTTTCATACCTTTTAGGCTTTTCATTTTCCTTCTTGCTTTCCCTTATTTTTGCCTGGACAAATTCTTTTGAATTTTGATTTGGGAGTCCAGCGGGATGCCCCAATTTTTGCCTAAGCGACTTGTTTTCATGTTTCGACTTAGCGGGGATTTTTGTTTCTTTCTTATTCGTATTTTTCATTTTGAACAAGTCGTTGATATTTGCGTTGTTTTTGATTTGTCGGAAGTGATCGTGACTGCCTGAATCTCTAGTAGATGATGGATAGCCATTATTGTATCATCATTTGTTGACCTTTTGACGTGCGAGGGGTACTCATTGGGGTATCGTTAATTGATGCACGTTGCTGATAGACGAAGGTTAACCATTGTGGTTTTGACTTTCCTCGACTTTTTGATGGATAATCCATTGTTGTATCCTTAGATGCACACTCTTAATGAGTTTTGAATGCTTGACCAGATTAGGTGAACAATACCCGCCCCAGGGTTGAAATGAGGGTTTTTTCTAAATAGAAAGAAGACTCCTACTTCGAAGGCTCATAGGGGTTGACGAGGGTCTATCTCCCTTATATCTCCAGTGTTTAGGGATTGAAACAAGGCATGTACATCGTCAGCAGGGTCTTACTCAAAAGTGTACCAACCAGAGATTTTTGCGTTTTCAGATTGTCGTCATCCTCCTTTGAATCTTTACCTAAGCATAAGACTAGGAAATCTGGCATCAATATGCAAGTAAAACATTTAAAGAGTGATAACGAATGGATGAGTAAAAATGAAAGGAACACTTCAAGACAAGCATACTTATTGCATTAAGATTTCCGTTCAAAAATAGACAAGTTTCTATATACAAGCGGTGTTTAAACAAACAAGCAAGAATGCAAATGAAAATGCAGTAAAGAAACCAATGATTACCATTGTTGAGGAGACTTGACTCCGTATGGACTTGCTGATTCTGACGACTTTTTGTAGTCTTGATGCTCGAGTGTGCGAGAGAATTCCCTTTCAGATCTGATGTGAACACAGTAGTCTCTGGATTGAGCCTGTCTTGGACATTGTCTTTGGATGACATACCATCTTCAATCGATTGGCCAGGTGCCCCAGTATAATATGCATCACCAAGCATATCATGTCTTGAAGATATAATAGACATCATCATCAGAGTTTCCATGACCTGGCTTATCTGAGTATTTAATCCATTATCTTCCTGCTTGAAGAAGTTTCTGACTATGAGCCAAAGCTTGCATGTATCACTCGGAGTTATTCCATAACTGATCTCTGAGCATGTGTGGTGAGAAATCAGGTTGAACCTTTGAAGAGAACCCCAGGTCTGAATAAGAATCCCCAATCTTCGAGTACCTGTCATGAATGCATGAATATGCATGGGGTGCATGAGTGAATGCCATGTCATGTTCTGTCATTTCCAAGGAATTTGCGTGCTTTGATTTTGATTTTACGCAAGTAAGGAATGGAAGAGTTTAGCACAAGGCTTGCAAATGTGATTCCTTGGAAACAACAGAACATGTATGTTAAGCATGTGGTTAGCCATGTCATGTATGCAAAGGCATGAGATCAAAGAGGATCAAGATTCCATCATTCCTGAATAAGATTGCTGCACTTCTCTGAATCATGTGAGTATCATCAGATTAAAGGTACGACATAGCTTATGCATATATAAGAACCAAGTACCATGTGGATTTCCCATTGTACGGGGTCAAGGCTTCTGGAACATCAGATACTGTTGAGAATTTCTGAACATGCTGGGAATACCAAGATTGAAGGCTTGAATAAACCTCCAGGTAAACAAGTCAGGAACTCAGAAAATAAATTTGAGAACCATACGGTCACCAACAAGATATAGCATCTGCATAAAGTCATAACAGAAATCCAGAACATAGCCATTAGAACCAATAGCCACTATCTGAGCATAGTCACCATCCGAGCATGAGTAACCATCTGAACATAGTCACCACCTGTACCTGTAATAAGAATTCCCTCCCCGCTCACGGGTGAAAACTAGTTCAGGGTAAGGCAATGGTAACTCAGAATCGAGGGTACTCCTGAAAAACTATCGCCGTATCACCTACGTGAAAACGATAGCCCCTCATTTGTACCTCATCTGAGCGTGGATGACATGGCGGTGATAGTGAGACCTAAGTCAACTAGCTGTTCATGTTCCACTCTATTCCTAGGGTTCCTATGGTATACAACTCTGGCCTGGGTATTGGGCCTTTTACCTCATAGTAACACCCACCCAATAAGAAGCAGATCAAGTACAACAGTAGTATATGGAAGATAGTAAAATGCAATACATACATATGCTCAAGTATATACAAAATGAATGAATAACCTGAAAGCATAAATATAAACACCCAAATGAAAGAAAACAAGATCTAGGAGCGACTCCGGGATGGACCAGCATTTGGTCGACAAGTCCCCAGTGAAGTCGCCAGCTGAAACAACCGGCTGAAAATCATCAAAACAATGAAGTCGCCATCGAACGTCTTTTATCCCACATGTATGGAAAGGTAAACATCGAGAAAACCTGAGAAGGGAGAAGTCACGGTCTTGCGACCGAGAGATCGGGTAAGGGAGTCTGTTACGCGAGGGGAAGGTATTAGCACCCCACACGCCCGTAGTACTCTACGGTATCCACTCTTGTTGTCTATCTTATGGGTGTGTTTAATCTATGCTTACTGTCTACTATACTACTGAAAGGAATGCATGCAAAAGAAAAGGGAAAGAATGTAGGTAAAATAAAATTATTCTCGCCTGGGCCCTACCCCAATGCCTACGTATCCTTTTTGAGGAATCAGAGCTACCGTAGTTCGGCTCATATGTTTTTGTTTGTTTTGTGTTTTTTATGGACAATGTTAATTTCGCCTTCTGCCGCAGCTCGACCTTTGGAGACTTATGCGTTGGCACAGAAGTAAACTAATCATGTCCTTACCTGAAAAGGGTTTTAGAGAAAAGGTGCTCGAGCGCACAAAATGGTTTGAATTTGTTTTGTGTTTTGTTACCTTGAAAAATGGTTTAAGTATGATTAGCATGTTTTTGATTTGCTAAGAAAAGAAGTTTTTGTTTTAGATGAAAGGATGCAAAAAGGGAAAGAAAAGAGTCTAAGGGAGGCTATCCTATTTCTAACCTAATGTTATCATGCCATGGTAGCCCTAAGTCAAGGATGAATGAAAGGGGACATTTCTACCTAATGTTAGCATGCGTGGTTTACAACCTAAGGTCTAACTTGCATCCGAACGGAGCAAGCGCATCCTAAAGGAACATGGTATGTACAAGGATAAAGCAATCAAGCCAGCAAAAAAGCACACCTAAAGAGATCCTGCCTAGGTTAGCATGTCTAAGAAAAGTCTAAAAAACTATCCTATAGGAAGCATGCAATGAGAGCGAAGTCGTGATCTCAATTTCTAAATTGAGTGACTCATCGATCGGCAAGAAAGAATGGAAAGCGATAAAATCCTATAGGGAGAATGCACTGAGAGAAAAGTCGTGATCTCAATTGCTAAATTGAGTGACTCATCAATCGACAAGAAAGTAAACAAACACAAGCACAACACGTATAACAAATGAAGTGCGGAATGCCTGCTACAGGTCTTTAAACAGCGACTTCGAGCGCACGCTCTTTATTTCCTACTTCTCATGATATCTAGGAAGCAATAAAGTGCAGGAATAAAATAGAGTTGGGACGATACCGAACAGAGAAGGTCCGTTGCCTCTTCATAATCACACAAGCAATGAGAAAACTCTGCATAAGCCTCTTTTAATTCTTTGATGAAAATTATGCCCTTAGCTAGCTTTGAAACTTCATGAAACTCCTCACTCAAGTATCTTTTTATTTCAAAATCCCACACAAAATTGGCATTAAAATCTACTAAAAACATGGATAAAATAACAACAAAAAGTTAATAAAAGAAGTAAAATTCTATTCTAATATTTTTGATTTTTTATCATGTAAACAATTAAGAAGCAAAAAAAATCATGTAGAAATATCACAAAAAATTATTAAGAAAAAAATGAATAGAAAGTACTCAGGGGGTACAAGCTGAATTTAGGATGCTGTAGAAATCAGATGTTAAGCCCAAAAACTAATCCATCAGCATTTTTGTGCATAAGCCATTTAGCTCCAAAACAATTATCATGGGCCCAGTTCAGAGGATGGCATGGTCCATTAGCCCAAAGATCTAAGATCAACCTAACAATTATCACATCCAAAATTCATTTATATCAATACACAATAAAACATTTTTAATAAAATAAAAATAAATAAATGGAATTAACATCCAAATGATGCAGTTTGGTATTTGGATATGGTTTAGAAGTTGGGGCTTTTGGCATTCCAATCGTCCGCGAGCGATGCGAACAGGACGAACGGCGAACAGAATTCAGATCCCCGGCCTCACTGCTCTCGATCATCTTCTCCTTCTTCCAGTTTTGACAAACTCAACAGCGTTTCCGATTCAACTCTCTCCATTCTCCACCGCTCTTCTTCTCTTCTTCTCTCCATACAACGACGCCACGACTACGCTATCTTCTCCGACTGCTCCGAACTTCTCCTCTTCGTCTCTCAACCTCGATCCAAACAACCTCTGTCCAGTCTCATCTCATCTCTTCACCATCAATTCTCACTCAAATCTCCATCACGTTTCAGTTCCGCTTTCCTCTCGCGTATCACCTTCATCACAGTGACAATGTACGGTGCTTCTTCAATTTTGATTTAGGTACGCTTCTTTTGCGTGACTCTTTCTTCTTCTACCTTTTCGTTGTTTTTGCGTTCTTTGCGTTGTTGTGATATTGATGCGGTGTTGTTACTGTAGTGTCGATTGAAGGTTGTGATGAATGATTGACGTTATTGATGCAGAAAAGTCATTGCCTTGTCGAAGCAGCTCTTATGGCAGAAAATGATAATGACTGAAGTGTGATGAAGCCAATGAGGATATGCGATGAAGATTTTGTTGTTGAAGGTTGCAGACTAGTGAAGATGAAGTTCGACGTTTCTTGAAGATTGACGATGATACAATGAATATATGAATATTGAAGTGACAAAGATGAGAGAATACCGAGTCAATTATGGTGTTGAGAAGGAGCAGAGAGTCAAGAGAATTTGTAGAGAAGCTTCAGTTTGTCTTTTGGTGATTCTTCTCAAGTGTGTCAAGAATGAACGTGATGGTGATGTAGCTTTTTGCAAACTTATTCAGAGAATTGGAGCAATGAAAAATGGAGTTGCAGAGAGAAGAATGAGAGTTTTCTTGTGATTCTGCAGAATATTCCCCCCCCCCCCCCGTTCAGTTTTCTTCTTCCAATCTGTTATATGCTGTTAGATCTGTTAGGGACTCTTTTTTGGCAGTTGAGGGTTGGTTCTGGTTTTGGGAAGTTGAAAGTTAGTTATAGGTTGTTAGGATTAGTTAGGAATTTTGTTTTGGCTTTTTCATTATGTTAGCAGTTTGTTGGAGTTCTATTACAGGTTATGGAGAATATGGTTAGGGGAAAGGGTTGTTTGGAATTGGTTATTTTGTTCTTTTGCAGGGTTCTCCTTCTGTTTTATTTCTTTCTTGAAAATAGTGAACTGGTTATAAGCTGAACTAGTTTTTGAATTGGATATTGTGGACTGGTTTGGAATTTGCATCTGGTTTATGTTTGTTTGTATTCATGTGCAACAGGTTTGCTTCAACGATGTGGCATGGTGATTAATGCAAGGCATGGATTTTGTTACTTGTGAATATGCATGCATAATGCATTATTTTGGATAGCTTTTGCGAAGGTTTGCAAGTTTGGTAATGAAGGATTGGTGGGTAGGAACAAAGGGAAAATTCTATGAAGGTTTTTTCCATGAAGATTAGATGGATTTGGATGAAGGAATGAAGATGTAAAACATTAGGTTTAGGTTAATCACCATGTATTGTAGTTTTCAATTTTTCCACAAATGTTAAGGAACAAAAGCTTGTAACTCGTTTGGAGTTTGAATGACCATGATTGGAAGTATTTTCAAATTGTTTTTCCAATGATCTTGAACTTTGAATGAAATTCCTTTTTATTCTAAAAAAACCCACTCAAATATTTAAGAACTTTTATTCACTCCAAATCCTCTTCAAATATTAATGGATGAGTTCCAATCAAATTATAACTTCAATGAATCCCTAATTCAATTCACTTCCTCAATATAAACCAAACATGTGTGTCAAGCAACAAGTATTTGAAATAATGACACCTTGATTACAATCCACATCTTGTACCATGTCCCGACTATATGAACACTAGAATAAAGACGTCTTGGACCCCTGAAGAAGATATTCAAGATGACTTTGAACTTAGACCTTAGTTCACATAGTCTTTACTTAAACCTTTAGTGAAACCCTAGTGATGCTGCCCTTGACGAGGATGACAGCCTTATAGCTTGATGGGGGAGAAGTTCACCATGATTAAGAATCCAAACCCTAGTTCCATAAACCATAGTTACTCGGAAACCAACTGATTCAAGCCTGAGTGAAGATGAGGACCATCAAAGCCATAGAAACCCTAATTCCATCATATCACTGATTCAATGCCAAATTATGTTGTTAGCGAATGTATGCAATGTTAAATGACATAATGGAGATATGTACATGAGAAAAGCGCGACAATGCATACGCCAGATAAAAGTAAAAGGGTAGGACAAATTTGGGATATTACACACTTCACATTTTTGTACATTTATTTATTTCTGTACATTATTTCAATTCTTGTACAAATTCAATTTGGTTGTAATAGATTAACTAGGTTTACATTCTTGCAATCCCCATTCAATTTATACACCCCTCCCCATAAATGTTGTAATAGCGTAGTAACTTTAAATTCCGCAATTTATCGCTTTTGTATATAACATGCTAGTATTAGGGTTTGTATGGAAAGACTAAAACCAATACTTAGAAAACCCTAATTCAAGACAAAAACAAGCATGAAAACAATACATTTGCACACAAGCACCCATAGGGTTATTCCACTTGGTTGCCTTATACAAAATGGTCATATTATGCATGTTAGGTATCTTAGCAAAAACAAAGCAAATACAAGATCATAGTCCCTCGATGACGCTATCTAAGTTGCCTTTCAAATGATCTTAGTCCCTCAAAAAGAATGATAAGATACCTTACAACATTGCTAATCATGGTTATACGATGACCCACGCTCGTCCCGTTTACATACAAAGATAGGATTATTTACCGAATCAATGGTAAGATAACAATGTCAAAGGAAAAGAAAAATGAACAAGAAAGACTTTTGAGTAGGTAGAATGCTCCTAATTACTTGCTCAACTTCAAAACAAACATCCTTGCTATTTTCAAAACAAACACTTACACTTTCAAACATCTTACAAACTTGAAAATATTTTCAAAAGATCTAACATCTTTGTATACATTCTTACAAACAAGAATCATTACAAAGATTGCCTAAACAATGGCCTATTTACAAAATAATTTTAAAAAAAAACCACACAAAGCATAATTTCAAACAAAAGCAAGTGATCTAGAAAGTAACTAAGAGCCCAAGGAAAACCATGGATGAAAAGGGTACTAATACCTTCCCTTTTCATAATCTACCCCCCCCCCCCCCCGAACTCAAGAAATAATATCAAAGGTCTTTCCTGTGCTTTTTCACCTTTCCTTTTGGATAAAAGAAAAGTCGGTGGTAACTCTTGCTAACCGTAACATTTGTGATCAAACGCAAAACCTTCAAGTCAGTTCTCCCACTGTATCACAGAACTGGAGACTCTTCTGGGGAAAATTCTAAAAGTGGGGTTAACTTAAGGTTAGATCACATTTACTTGATTGCATTGTTTGACCTGTATGCTTTACATTATGGTTCTTTGTTTGGGTTTGAATCCTCTACCCAGATTTGGGATACATTATAGGTAAGTAGCAATACGTTGTGGAAACTGTGCGGGGTATACCGACATGGTCTAAGAAATAGCTACGTTAGTGCGACATATTTGTGGGTACCGGTAGCCTTTGAGTTAATCAAAGAGAATACGGGGCCGCTGAGTGATGCCATGAAGCACTAATGAACTTTTAGAACCTTTACTTGACCAACTTGGCCTTTAGGACGTAGTGAGATAACCGACTTTGGTGCAGTCCAAAGTTGGTAGATACTCGATACTACACTCATTGAGGTTTGGTTTCTTGGGATATTTTGGTCGCCATTAAAGAGGCTTGTACTGAAACAATGACCAAGGAAACAAACCAGTGATATCGAGCTCCTTAGAACACGGTTACTATTACTAGGACAGGATTGAGCCAACTAAACTTCAAGAGGGTACTTACCTATAAGACTCCGTGCAAGCCTAAAACTAAGGACTTGTTTGCTTTGTTTGTATATACATACTTGTACATAACATCATGAACATCATAACATCATACTCATTCACTAACCATTTCAAAGATTTTAAGATTCATCTTGTTCTCGTTTTGTAGGATATGGATTCTCTTCGCAGGAAAACTATTCAAGTCAACCTTGTAAGGATCCCTCCACAACTTAAGGAGCTAGCTTCAAGGATTCCTGAAAACTCTCCATTCACCGAGAGACATGGTCGCCTACTCAACTTGGTTACCTCCAACACAGATGAGGACATAATGAAGGTGCTCTTTCAGTTCTTTGATCCTTTACACCATTGCTTCACATTTCCCAATTATCAACTTGTGCCTACTTTGGAAGAATTCTCCCGACTCTTGAGGATTCCCATTATCAACCAACTACGTTTCAACGGTACGGAAAGATACCCAAAGCCAGAAGATATTGCTTAAGCTCTACACTTGCACTCATCTGATGTCACAACTCATTGGGAAACAAGGAGTGGTGTCAAAGGTTTCCTAGCAAAGTTCTTGTTTGAGAAAGCCCAAAACTGTTGGAATTATTTGGACCTGCAAGCTTTTGAGGAAATTGTGGCTATCCTCATCTATGGGATGGTTTTGTTTCCAAATCCTGACCAACTCATAGACGTGAACACCGTCAAAATCTTCATATCCCGCAAATCGGTGCCTACATAGCTAGGGGATATCCTACACTCTTTTCACACTCGCACAATGAGGAAAAGAGGTGTTCTTATGTGTTGTACTCCTCTCTTGGCAAGATGGTTTATTTCACATCTTCCCCAATCTGTATTTAAGAATGAGCAAGGCTCAAGGTGGTCACAAAGGTTGATGACGCTCAAACATTCAGACATTCATTGGTGCTCCCGATCCATAGAGAATGTTACTATTGTCAACCGTTGTGGAGAATTTCCTAATATCCCTTTACTTGGCATTAGAGGAGGTATCACCTACAATCCCTGTTTAGCTTTAAGACAGTTTGGGTACGCCCGAAGGGATGGCCCGCATGAGATGCTGATTCAAGGTTTGGCATTTAACTACGACAACGACAATTAAGGTCTTCTCCAGAGATTTCTCCGAGCTTGGAGGATGTTGAACAAGGTAGATAGCAAGACTTTGGGGCATAAAAATTCCATCCATCTTGAGCCTTACCTAAAATGGGTACGAACACGTGCTCAGAGTCTTATGATGCCTTATCCCTCCACTCTCTCGGTAATCATTGAGCCTGTTATGGAAGGAGATGTTCCATATATTATCCTACATCCTTACATGCCCACCTCTCTTGAAGACTTACAAAGAAATTGGATACAACTCAAGGGGGAGCGATATACTTTTGAAGCCCAATTCTACGCAAGTGAGAAGAAGGTTTTGGAACTCACTAAACTACTTCATGAGGAGCAGAGTCTGAATGCCTACATTGCGCCAAAGAGGATGCGTACTACCTTTTTATCCTAGAGTTCTTGTATTATTTTTCCCAAGAAGGCATTGATGTACTCAAGCTTTAATTTATTAATATAACGTGTGTTTCCTTTTTGTCTAAAATAAATTTGAATCTTAAAATCCTTGAAATCATTGCATACGCATTTACCATTCATCATAACATAAGCAGGTTTATTGCAACAAGTCTCCTCATCTCTCTACTATTTATTTCAGTAAGATGGATCTCGAGCAAACAGTGAAGGACCTCCAAGATCAGAATGCACAGTTTCAACAGTTGTTCTTAACTCTAGCCAAAGGACAAGAAGAGTTGAAGACCTTGCTGGTTGAGGAGAAGAAATAGAAGACAAAGAAGATAACTGGAATCTTGAACATGGGAAGAAGATTCCAAGGGCAAACAAGAAGGGCCTTAGACTTTGCAAGACATTCGGTGAGAAAGACAATCAAGATGGGAAAGGCAAGGAAACAGTTGTTCAGTCTGATTCAGAAGAGGAAGAGGAAGAAAAAGACTATTCTGAAGAACAATACCCTCCAGCCGACGACAAGTATAAGCATCTAGGAGAACGGTTGAGTGCAATGGAAACCCAAAAAGTGTCTGGCTTGGACTTTGAAGAGTTGGGTCTAGTATCGGGAATTGTCATTCCTCCAAAATTCAAAGAACCTGTGTTCGCCAAATATGACGGAGTCTCATGCCCCAAAATGCATCTCCAGTCCTATGTGAGGAAAATCCAGTCCCATACCGTTGACAAAGATTGATGGGTACACTTCTTCCAAGACAATCTGTCTGTAACTCAACTTGATTGGTTTTATAAGTTAGAAAGAGCCAAAGTTCATAACTGGGAAGATCTTACTGCAGCTTTTTACAAACAATACCAATACAACGCTGATCTTGCGCCTACCCGTACTCAGCTCCAGAGTATGGCCATGGTTTCAAGTGAGGGCTTCAAGGATTATGCACAAAAATGGAGGGACTTGGCCGGAAGAGTTCAACCTCCCCTATCTGAAAGAGAGTTGGTAGACATGTTTTTGGGCACCTTGTCTGGTCCCTTCTTCAATCACTTAATTGGGAGTTCATCGGCAGGTTTTACTGAATTGATATTGACCGGAGAAAGGGTAGAAGCCGAGATAAAGAATGGAAAGATTCAAAAAGATGCATCCTTTGTTGTGTAAGGAAGCCATTCATTAGAAAGAAAGAAGTGGTTGTTCTATATCCTCAGAGAAATCAAGATAGGGCCGAACTCCGTCCAATGGTGGGGGCTATTATGATTCCTAAACATGCGCCTGATCAGCAAAGAAACAACCAACCAAGAATGGAAAGACCAGTTAGACAGTTCACCAGAATTAACATGACCTTATCTCAAGTATTGCCACATCTGTTACGATCCAACCTTGTGACTTTGAAAGAAGCTCCAAAGAACCCTAACACAACCTCTCCTCACTATCATCCTAATACTTGTTGTGCATACTACTTTGAGAGTCCCGGCCATGACACTAACAACTGGTGGACTCTAAAGAACAAAGTACAAGACCTCCTTGAAGCCAAAGATATTGAAATCGATGCGCCAGAAAATCCCAATGTCATTTTTGCCCCTATGCCCAAGCACGGCCATAATGCCAACGCCATTAAGGAAGATATGTTTGTTACTTCAGTTGATGAGCTTATGACCCCGCTCCTAACTATCAAAAAGAACTTATTGAAGGGTAGTGTTTTCCCAGGCTGTGATGAAAGCTGTCATTTCTGTTTGTGCTCACCAACCAGCTGTCCTTTGTTGAAAGCAGGCGTTCAGTGCCTAATAGATAATAAGGAAATTTTGTTCCAAAAGACGTATGTTCCAACTGTTTCTTATAACGATGTTTCCATCGTGACCATTTCTGACAATTCTTCCAGGGTATCCACCAAAAGACCCGTTAGAACTACATCAGTTCCAAAAATAGCTCCTTTGATAATTACAATGCCTGGACCAATCCCATATTCGTCAGACAAAATTGTACCATGGAATTATGGAGGGGATGTCTATTATCACAGTATCAAGCAAGATTGGCCAGCTGTCGAAGATTCAAATTCTAATAAAGTTGACTTCAATGTCAGTAATATTGCAGGGACTAGCAAGATTACCCTAAGTGGAAGGATATTCTCTCCATAAATTGCTCCCCTAAAGCAGTTTCTGGACCAGTAATCATTCCTGTTGTTGTTGCTCCTCCAAAAGTTATTCCCAGCCCTACAATCATCTTTACTAATACTCCAGTTAACAAAGTTGTTACAACCTCAGTTATCAATCCTACTGAAATTTCTGCGGCCGAGTCAACCGAGACTTGAGGTAAAGGTATTCTGATTGAGCCTGTCCGGACGAAGGCACAATCATTGGCTATCCCTGAGACCTCCCGGAAAGAGATGGAGGAAATTCTAAAGATCATAAAAAGAAGCGACTACAATGTAGTTGAGAAACTGGGGCAAACTCCATCCAAAATTTCCATTTTGGCTTTACTACTATGTTCCGAGGCGTATGCAAAGGCCTAGGTAAAATTCCTAAAAACTGCCCATGTACCCCAAGAAACATCTGCCGACCAGTTCCAAGACTGCGTAGTCAGCTTGACTGCAGATAATGGTATAGGTTTTTCGGATGTTGATTTAACGCTGAGAGGGAGGAAGCATAATGAGGCATTGCATGTCTCAGTGGAATGCTGGGGCACAACCTTGGCTCATGTTTTGGTGGACACTGACTCGTCTCTGAATGTATTGCCTAAAAAGGCTCTTGATAGGCTTGACTGTGAGGGATTGACATTGAAACCAAGAAATATAGTAGTGAGGGCTTTTGACGGCTCGAAAAGAATGGTGCATGGGGAAGTGGATATCCCCATAAAGGTTGGAACCCACACATTTGATTCAACTTTTTATGTAATGGATATCCTCCCTTCATATTCCTGCTTGCTAGGCCGACCATGGATCCATAATGTTGGCGTTGTTACCTCTACGCTGCACCAAATGCTGAAATATCCGATTCAAGGGAAAATCATCACTATTCAAGGAGAAGAAGAGTATATGATCAGCCATCTCAATTCCTTCAGATATGTGGAGTTAGATGGTGAATTTATTGAAACTCCATTCTAGCCCTTTGAAGAAGTCCCGCAAGATGTCGCAGTAACCAAGGTTGTGTCTCAAGTTCCCAAGATCACAACGCCTCCACTCAGGATGTCATCTTTGAAGGATGCCAAGGCAGTAATAAAAGAAGGTAGGTGCACTATCTGGGGATAACTCCCAGATATCCCATACAAATCTGACAAGTTTGGCCTGTGTTTCACTACAGGTGCCCAGAAGGCCGTACGTCGCGCTCGTGCCAGAGGACCACCCTTGAAGATTAGCAACCGCGAAGTCAATGCGGTGGAAGATGATGAAGACAGCTACAACCTGGAGGATTGGATTTTCCCAACTGTTAGTGGAGGGCTCAGCAACTAGGATTTTCCCGATCACTTTTATCCCACAGTAATTTGTCTTTACATTTTGTTGGATCTGTAATATTAAAATAACTCAGACTCTTAAAACCTTGTGTCTTACCCGAGGAACAATGGTCCATTTGTAAGGGTTATTATCTCATTTCCATATGACATCAATGAATCATGGACGTTTTTGCATACAAACTTTGTGCTCATTTTTTTCTTTTTACATTTTCATTTCTTTCAAAGATAGATATACTCTTACACACACTCACACTCACAATGCAGGTCTACATCCATTCGGGTTCCCATGGGTAAAAATTCAACTATGGCCTTCTGTGACTCTGAAAATCTAATCTACCAAGCCGAAGACGAAGGTGAGGAAGGTGGTGAAGTACCGGGGGAAATTTAAAGATTACTACGACAAGAAGAGAGAACCATTCAGCCCCACGAGGAACCCGTGGATACAATCAACCTAGCTACCGAAGAAGACAATAGAGAAGTCAAGGTGGGTGCCAATCTGGAACCCAGTGTCAAAGAGCGTCTGATTTAGTTGTTACACGAGTATGTTGAGGTCTTTTCCTGGTCGTATGAAGACATGTCAGGACTTGATGCAGATATTATGGTACATCGTCTACCTACAAAAGAGGATTTCTCGCCAGTAAAACAAAAGGTCCGTCGAATGTGACCAGATATGTCAGAGAAGATTAAAGCTGAAGTCATGAAGCAATTCAACGCCGGATTCTTGGCCGTCACCTATTACCCGCAATGGGTTGCCAATGTTGTTCCTGTGCCCAAAAACAACGGAAAAGTACGAATGTGCATGGACTACAGAGATTTGAATAGGGAAAGCCCTAAGGATGATTTCCCACTCCCCCACATTGATATTCTAGTTGACAATACGGTGAAGCACAAAGTGTTTTCCTTCATGGACGGTTTCTCAGGCTACAACCAAATCAAAATGGCGCCTGAAGACATTGAGAAGACAACCTTTGTCATACAATGGGGGACATTCTGCTACAAGGTTATGCCGTTCAGACTGAAGAATGTTGGGGCAACCTATCAGCGTGCCATGGTCGCTCTATTTCACGACATGATACATCATGAAATAGAGGTCTATATGGACGATATGATAGCCAGATCTCAAACAGAAGAAGAGCATCTTGATCATCTACAGAAATTTTTGAGAGACTAAAACTGTACAAGCTGAGGTTGAACCCAAATAAATGCACGTTTGGAGTAAGGTCTGGTAAGCTCCTAGGATTTTTTCCCCAGCAATAAAGGTATTGAAGTAGATCCTGCCAAGGTGAAAGCGATACAAGAGATGCCTGCTCATCATACTGAGAAGGAAGTTAGAGGATTCTTGGGGCATTTTAACTACATTTCCATATTCATTTCTCACCTGACAGCAAGTTATGAACCAATCTTTAAGTTACTGAAGAAAGATCAAGTAGTCAAATGGAATGATGAGTGTCAAACTGCTTTTGACAAGATCAGAGAATACCTGCAAGAGCCTCCTGTGTTGATGCCACCAGTCGAGGGAAGACCATTGATCATGTATCTAACTATTTTGGAAAATTCAATGGGGTGTGTGTTGGGGCAGCATGACGAGTCTGGCCGAAAAGAGCATGCTATTTATTACCTGAGCAAAAAATTTACCGACTATGAAACAAGATATTCACTGCTCGAGAAAACTTGTTGCACACTGGCATGGGCTACTCGCCAGCTAAGATAGTATATGCTGACCCATAGTACCTTGTTGATATCTAAAATGGATCCAATAAAATACATCTTCGAGAAGCCTGCACTCTCTGGGAGAATAGCGAGATGGCAGATGATCCTGACAGAATATGACATACAGTACACTACCCAAAAAGAAATAAAGGGAAGTGTACTAGCTGATCACCTTGCTCACCAAGCTGTAGAAGACTACCAATCCATGAAGTTCGAATTCCCAGATGAAGACATCATGATGGTAAACAACTATGAAGAATCCAGGCCATATGACGGACCTGAACAAGGATCCCGATGGACCCTAGTTTTTGATGGGGCATCTAACGCACTCGGCATTAGTATTGGTGCGGTACTCATATCTCTGGAAGGATGTCATACTCATTTTAGGGCAATACTCTGCTTCAATTGTACAAATAACATGGCAGAGTACGAAGCGTACATTTTTGGTCTCAAAGCTACCATAGATTTGGGGATCAAATCCGTAAATGTATTCGGAGATTCAGCTTTGGTCATCAGCCAGATCAAAGGGGAATGAGACACCAAACATCCTAACCTTATCCCTTATAAAGAACATGTTTTGACATTTCTCCCACATTTTGAGAAGATTACCTTCGAGCACTTCCTGCGAGAAGAAAATCAGCTAGCAGACGCACTAGCCACAATGTCATATATGTTTAAACTTAAATGGGATAACGAGGCTCCCCAGATCACCATCAAACGAAGCGATGAACCAGCACACTGTCACGAGATTAATACCGAAGAAGTAGTGGACCAACCTTGGTTTCACGAAGTCAGGAGGTATCTCGAAACTCAGGAATATCCAGAAGGAGCTTCAGTAAATGATAATAAGTTCTTAAGGAGATTCTTTGCTAAATTCTTCCTTAGTAATGGCATTCTTTACAAACGCAACCATAACTCTGTGTTACTACGGTGTGTAGATAAAGTTGAAGCTGAAAGGATCATGGCTGAATTACATGAAGGCACTTTTGGAACCCATTTTAGTGGGCATACGATGGCAAAGAAAATCTTGCGGGCAGGCTATTACTGGTCTACCATGGAAGGATATTACTATCAACACTCTCGAACCTGCCATAAGTGTCAGATCTATGCTGATAAGGTGCACGTACCTCTAGTTCCTTTGAATGTCTTCACGGCTCCTTGGCCCTTTGCTATGTGGGGGATTGATATAATTGGGGAAATCAAGCCAACTGCCTCCAATAGACACCGCTTTATCTTAGTGGCCATTGACTATTTTACCAAGTGGGTGGAGGCAACTTCTTTCGCTTCCGTTACCAAGAATGTTGTCACCCGGTTCATCAAGCATAATCTCATGTCGTTACGGTATCCCGGAAAGGATCATTACAGATAATGGTACGAACTTGAACAATACTATGATCACTGCCTTGTGCGAACAATTCAAGATCCAGCATCACAATTCTTCCCCTTACCGACCGAAGATGAATGGTGTTGTCGAAGCCGCAAATAAGAATATCAAAAAAATCATAAAGAAAATGACAGTCACGTACAAGGACTGGCATGATATGCTACCATTCGCTCTCCACGGATATCGTACCACAGCTCGCACATCAACCGGGGCAACACCATGGATGGCGACGACCTGCCGCACCATGCGAAC
Source organism: Vicia faba (assembly GCA_948472305.1). Lineage (NCBI taxonomy): Eukaryota > Viridiplantae > Streptophyta > Magnoliopsida > Fabales > Fabaceae > Vicia > Vicia faba. The sequence continues at coordinate 975,685,802 of OX451739.1, forward strand.
GCAGACATAGTCAAAAGATACTACGTATAAGAGACCCGCTAGGTTGACACACCTAGGCAAAACAAGGGCATCCCGAGGAACCAAAAAGGTTCGGGAAAAAATTAGGGATAACACAAAAAAATCTGTACACCCGGCAAGCTGAAAACCCGAAAGGGCAACTTGGGCAAAAAAGGGTATCCCCGTGGACTGAAAACCCGAAAGGGTAGTCCAGGCAAAAGTTAGGGATTTAAAGCGTATGACTATGCTCTGTTGGATCACCTTACGGACAACCTGACAAGCTCAGAGGTTCTGATCAATTCAATCATCTTCAGACGAGGAAACAAATAGACAAGATGCTCAGAGATACGAAGGCTATAACAGAATGGGAACCCCATGGGATTATTGCACATAGCTATCTTTTCTTTGTATCAAAATTTTCATTTTTTACGATGGCATTCTCTTACTAGAATGTTTTTCTCATTGTACAAAAATACTTACTCAAAGTCAATACAAAGATATCCCTTTGAAAGTGCAAAATTGGTTGTTTTTCTTTACTCTTGTGTTTTGTTTACAAAAACGTCCAATGATTTATTTTTGAACATATGCATTTGGACATAATTACTATTTACAAATTAAAAAAATAAAAATACAATCATTGATGGCTTTAAGAGATAGGGCAATATCTTTGAGCTATTCCATAAAATCCCCCGCAATGTGCAGTTTAGTCCCCAGCAGAACAAAGCTTCCAGTTATCAATCCCCGGTAGAAGTCGCCGAATTTCTCAGGATTTTACAAGCAGTACACGACATTTCCCTAACAACAAAGTTTATTTCTCTAGGTGGAAATTCACCAACACTTCAACTTCACAACATGAAGACTTACATATCCTCAACAGTGGTCAGGGATTTATTTTCCCCAAATACAACAACAGTGCAGCGGACTAACTCACATACGCATACATCACATCCATATATCATAAACATTGATAACACGAATGCATCATACCATGCATTTCATACAACATGACTTTACATTTTGGCTAACATTTTACCCTTTTCAGGATAAGGTTAACAGTTACCATTAACAATGTTCAAAGTCTTCAGATACAGTTCAGATACGCTCCAGACACGGACGCTATTCTGATACTCATTCAGATTCAGACTTCAGATACAGTTCAGATACGCTCCAGACACAGACGCTATTCTGATACTCATTCAGATTCAGCCTTCAGATACAGTTCAGATACGCTCCAGACACGGACGCCATTCTGATACTCATTCAGATTCAGCCTTCAGATACAGTTCATATATGCTCCAGACACAGATGCCATTCTGATACTCATTCAGTCTCAACTCTCAGATATAGTTCAGATACGCTCCAGACATGAACGCCATTCTGATACTAATTCTTTCAGCCTACAAATTACAATTCAGCAATCATTTTGGATGGCATCTACAAAGCCCATCTCTGACAACTTTCTATCACCTCCCAAAATTGCATCTTTAAGCCCATTCCCTCAACCATCCCATCACCGAGTGCAAATTTCTGGGCACTCTAGTGTCCAATCATCTTCCACCTTCGAGTCACGAATGACAAAACTCGCCAATCTAACTCTTTAGGCTTAAGAAGATTGAACAGGGGCAGCTGTTGTACCCTAAAATTTGCCCTCTCACTTATCAAGAATTTTCTCATAAGATCTCCTTGGGCTCAAGACTGCATTAGGGTTTGATCAGCTCAAGACACCTCCTTAGGCACTAATGACCAAAATTAGGGTTTGAGTTTGCACAAGGATTTTTGAACTTTATATGCCCCGTATGATTTTCATGGATCATTATGGACCCCCAATATTACTCATGTCAAGTTTCAAGCCTTGGATCATATTTTTGCTCAGTCAATTGAGTAGTTGACCTAAAAATCAGTTGTATTGGGGAAAAAGTCAACTATGACCAATTTACAATCAAACTCCATAATTTTTTATCCACATCAACATTTTAGACTCATATGTATCATTTGATCAAGTTTGGATCACAATTCCTCAACAAATTTGATCAAATCTCCAAAAGGGCAAAATGGTCAAAATTAGGGTTTTGATTCAGAAAGGGCAATTTATGATTTTTGACCTAGAAAATGGTCAATTGGTTTAAGACGTGATCTCAAGAGTCCAATTGAATCATTTTTACCTAATTACATGGTTCAAAACATTGCAAGTCCATTGGATTGACAGATGAATTTTTTTAGTCAACTGTATACTGAAAAGTCAAACTTTGACTTTTTGGTCAAATTGAAGTGCCAAAGATCATAATTCATCAAAACATGTCAAAATATTAAACTTATTCATCAAGAAATCAAAAAGTCAGATTTCATTTTGAAAAGTCAAAATTTCTAAACTTAGAAATTTTTGTAAGTGTTGGAAATTTCATGTTTTTTCATAAGTTTGAGAAAACATTTCACCACGATGCAATATGATTCAAGAGAAACTTCCAACATGAAATTTGTAGATCTTCATGAAATATACAACTTTGATTTACACAACTTATCCCAAAAGTTCTTGGATCTAAAGTTATAATTTTATGAATATGTGGTCATGAAACTAAACACTTAGTGAAATTTTGCCCTAATTTGGTCAGGATTTTGACCCAACTTCATGACACTTTTTCATATAGTTCCAAGGGGAATCTTTCAAAGAAATTCAAATATGGGTTTTAGATCACATTACAAGCTTTCCAAAATGTCCAAGAACTCCTTGAGATCGTTCTTGAGCAGGGAGAATCGAAGAGAGGAAGTTAGGGTTTTCAAACTTGAATTACAAGTAATTTTTGGTGAACACATGAACCAAATCCATGTTGGGCTGCATGATCTTTGCTTTGTAGGCCTCAAACTTGTTTGTCACTCCATAATTAATGTTTTGCACAGCTGCTAGAAGCTTTAATCCAAGCATTCAATGCATTGCCCATGCTTAATACCATTTTAGGAAGAAAGGCAACATTGCCATTTTGGAAAATTGGCTTTATACATAAAGTCCACTCTTCTTGAGCCTCTAACTTGTTTGTTCAGCACACACTCAACATAAAAAGTCATATAAACATGTTTAAAGTTTGCAACCACTCTAGACAGCCTTGTACTATGCATTGGGACAATGTGTGTCAAGCTTGCTTCAAAAACAAGAAAAAGAGCCATAGCATGTGATTTTTGAATTCTGATCAAGGACAAGTCTCCAAACTGGTTTCTTATAAATAGAATCACTATTTGTGAGCTAGAACACGAGCCTAAGCATTCTGAAATACACCAAAACTCTCTCAAATTAGAGATTGTCCAAAAACACCATTGTTGCACAGTTTCTGACATCAAACATCAAACTCATATTTCCCTCGTGCGTTTCTTGGACTTTTGGTTCCTAAAGCTTCCTTACATCAAGTGTAACCTATCCCTGACCCTATTTCATTAGTGTAACACCATTTACCATATCCTCCATAACCAAAAGCAGAGCATTGCATATTGACTTCTCCAGGCCATTCCAGCCATCCATTGCTCAAGTTAATCATTGCATTAGCTTCCTGGGACATCAAGGAAGCTAACCTGATCATCACCATCACTTGAAACAAGCTCAAACTCAAAACACGATTTCCAGTTTTGAGGTAAGTTTTCTCAACTTGGAACTCTTCATACAGGCATCATCAATGATTTATTTATGAACAAAACATGTAGATATCATTCCCCTGAAGCTAACCATGTCCATAGTTTCCATTAACTTTGCTTGAGCTTAGAGAATTTTGAAACTGAAATTTTTGAGATTTTTATGGTTCAGATTATGGCCATTAAAATTCATGCTTATCTTTGATCTATAGTTTTAATGCTTTACATTTCTGAAACCGTGAGAAAATTTGTTATAAGTTTCATGTTTACAGTTTTCATTTTTGATGAGAAATGATCAAGTTATAGTTGGTCTGGATGGAGGTTGAAGATGAAGTCATCAGGGTGCGTTTTGTCTTGTATATTTATTGTTTTGCTTATGTTAACGGATGTATAGCCACCCCAGTGGTAGAATCGAGTTCCTGTAACCTATGGGACCTGGGTTCGAGCCCCAGTGGTACCCTTTTGATTTTTTCATATTTTTGCTTCCTAACTTTTGTTTTTTTGCAGGCGCTGGGCCTCTTTGGGCCTGGCTTGTTTTTTTGTTTTTGTTGGCTAACCCCCCATTTTATTTATACACCCTTGGCCCAATTTTATTTTGTTTTCTTATTTTCTTTTTATTTATTTTCTTAATTATTTTTCATAATATTAAAAAATCATAAAAAAACACAAAAAAATAGATTTTCATTTTAACTTAGTTTATTTTATTTTTCTCACAAAAAATATTTTATTTAACTATACATTATTTATTTTTATTAACTAGTCTTATAAATTTAATTAAAACTAGATTAGTATTATTTTTACACCTATTAAAATATATTTATTTTAATATAAAAAAGGCCAAAAATACTTTATAATACTATAAATATTTTCAAGACATAAAAATACCAAAAAATATCTTTCTTAAACTTATTTTCTTTTAACTAGGGTTTTATTTAAATCTTTTCTTAATAAATTTAAGTTTAATTAATTATTTTCTTTAATTAATTAGGTTAAACCAAATAAAAGATTCATTTACTTTATATTTCACATTTTTGTACATTTATTTATTTCTGTACATTATTTCAATTCTTGTACAAATTTAATTTGGTTGTAATAGATTAACTAGGTTTACTTCTTGCAATCCCCATTCAATTTGTACACCCCCTCCCCACAAATGTTGTAATAGCGTAGAAACATTAAATTCCGCAATTTATCGCTTTTGTATATAACATGCTAGTAATTAGGGTTTGTATGGAAAGACTAAAACCAATACTTAGAAAACCCTAATTCAAGACAAAAACAAGCATGAAAACAATACATTTTCACACAAGAACCCATAGGGTTATCCCACTTGGTTTCCTTATACAAAATGGTCATATTACGCATGTAAGGTATCTTAGCAAAATAAAGCACACACAAAATAAAGCACATTATTTATTTTTATTAACTAGTCTTATAAATTTAATTAAAACTAGATTAGTATTATTTTTACACCTATTAAAATATATTTATTTTAATATAAAAAAGGCCAAAAATACTTTATAATACTATAAATATTTTCAAGACATAAAAATACCAAAAAATATCTTTCTTAAACTTATTTTCTTTTAACTAGGGTTTTATTTAAATCTTTTCTTAATAAATTTAAGTTTAATTAATTATTTTCTTTAATTAATTAGGTTAAACCAAATAAAAGATTCATTTACTTTATATTTCACATTTTTGTACATTTATTTATTTCTGTACATTATTTCAATTCTTGTACAAATTCAATTTGGTTGTAATAGATTAACTAGGTTTACATTCTTGCAATCCCCATTCAATTTGTACACCCCCTCCCCACAAATGTTGTAATAGCGTAGAAACATTAAATTCCGCAATTTATCGCTTTTGTATATAACATGCTAGTAATTAGGGTTTGTATGGAAAGACTAAAACCAACACTTAGAAAACCCTAATTCAAGACAAAAACAAGCATGAAAACAATACATTTGCACACAAGAACCCATAGGGTTATCCCACTTGGTTTCCTTATACAAAATGGTCATATTACGCATGTAAGGTATCTTAGCAAAATAAAGCACACACAAGATCATAGTCCCTCGATGACGCTATCCAAGTTGCCTTTCAAATGATCTTAGTCCCTCAAAAATAATGCTAAGATACCTTACAACATTTCTAATCATGGTTATACGATGACCCACGCCCGTCCCATTTACATCCAAAGATAGGGTTATTTACCGAATCAATGGTAAGATAGCAATGTAAAAGGAAAGGAAAAATGAACAAGAAATACTTTTGAGTAGGTAGAATGCTCCTAATTACTTTCTCAACTTCAAAAAAAACACCCTTGCTATTTTCAAAACAAACACTTACACTTTCAAACATCTTACAAACTTGAAAACATTTTCAAAAGTTCCAACATCTTTGTATACATTCTTACAAACAAGAATCATTACAAAGATTTCCTAAACAATGACCTCTTTACAAAATACTTTCAAAAAAACCACACAAAGCAAATTTCAAACAAAACAAGTGATCTAGCAAGTAACTAAGAGCCCATGGAAAACCATGGATGAAAAGGGTGCTAATACCTTCCGTTTTCATAATCTACCCCCCCGAACTCAAGAAATAATCTCAAAGGTCTTTCCTGTGCTTTTTCACCTTTCCTTTTGGATAAAAGAAAAGTCGGTGGCGACTCTTGCTAACCGCAACATTTGTGATCAAACGCAAAACCTTCAAGTCAGTTCTCCCACCGTATCACAATAATCTTTATAAGGGATCAAGTAGGGGTGACGAGTATCCCACTCTCCTTTAATCTGATTTATTACCAAAGCTGAATCACCATACATATCTAGAATTTTAATTCTGAGATCAATAGCTTCTTTGAGACCCATGATGCAAGCCTCATATTCTGCCATATTATTAGTACAATCAAATGTCAACCTTGCAATAAAAGGAATGTGCGATCTATGTGGAGTGACTATCACAGCACCAATTCCTTTACCATAAGCCTTCACAACTCCATCAAATATCATAATCCAAGGAGATTTAGGATCAAGACCTTCCTCAAGCAAAGGTTCAACACAATCTTTCACTTTCAGAAACATCACATCCTCATCGGGAAAGTCATCCATCACAGACTTATAATCATCAACTGGCTGGTGAGCAAGATAATCTGCTAACACGCTGCTTTTAATAGCTTTTTAAGTGCGGTATTCGATGTCATATTTAGATAACAGCATCTGCCAGCGGGAAATTCTCCCAGTAAGAGCAGGCTATTCGAAAATGTACTTGATTGGATCCATTTTGGAGATCAACCAAGTAGTGTGATTCAACATATATTGCCGCAAAAATTTTGCCGCCCAGGCTAGAGCATAACATGTCTTTTCCAGCATGGAATACCGTGACTCACAATCAGTAAACTTTTTACTGAGATAATAAATGGCATACTCTTTCTTCCCCATTTCATCTTGTTGTCCCAGAATACAACCCATGGAATTATCTAACACTGTCAGATACATAATCAGCGGTCTTCCTTCAACAGGAGGGATCAAGATAGGAGGTTCAAGCAGATATTCTTTAATACTTTCAAATGCCCTTTGGAAGTCATCTGTCCACACACAACCTTGATCTTTCTTTAACAACTTAAAGATTGGTTCACACACTGCAGTCATGTGAGAAATGAATCTGGAAAGATAATTCAAACGCCCGAGAAACCCTCTAACTTGTTTTTTAGTTCTTGGCGCTGGCATCTCTTGAATTGCTTTGACTTTATCAGAGTCAACTTCAATGCCTTTTTGGCTAATAATGAAACCCAACAATTTCCCTGATCGAACACCGAAGGTGCATTTATTTGGATTCAAGCAAAGATGATACTTCCTCAAACGCTGAAATAACTTCAATAAATATTCTACATGCCCTTCTTCAGTATGGGATTTAGCAATCCTATCATCAACATATACCTCAAATTCCTTGTGCATCAGATCATGGAATAGGGTTGTCATATCCCTCGTGTACGTTGCACCTGCGTTCTTCAACCTGAAGGGCATCACTCTGTAACAGAATGCTCCCCAGGGTGTGATAAACGTTATTTTTTCCATGTCCTCAGGCGCCATCCTTATTTGATTATACCCGGAAAATCCGTCCATGAACGAGAAAACTTTGAATTTTGCCGTGCTATCCACTAACATATAAATGTGTGGCAATGGAAAATCATCTTTTGGACTAACTTTATTTAGATCTCCATAATGTACGCACATGCGGACTTTTCCGTCTTTTTCCGGTACTGGTACAATATTGGCAATCCACTGAGGGTACATTGACTTCACAAGAAAACCGGCATTAATCTACTTTAGTACTTCCTCTTTGATCTTTACTGCCATATCTGGGTGAGTTCTTCTCAAATTCTGTTTGATTGGCAGACACTCGGGCTTCAACGGAAAACGGTGCTCTACAATATTTGTATCTAGACCAGGCATATCTTGATAAGACCAAGCAAAAATATCCACATACTTTTTCAATAACTCAATCAACCTGCTCTTCACATCAGGATGCAGCAACGCTCCGATCATGACTTCCTTCGGATCTTCTTCTCAACCCAAATTGATTACTTTTGTTGTACCCCAAAATTTTCCCTCTCATTTTATCAACATTTCTCATCACAAGGCTCTTGGAACTCAAGATCAAGCTAGGGTTTGCTATGCTCAAGACACCTCCTTGCACTGATGACCTAAATTAGGGTTTGAGTTTGCACAAGGATTTTTGGACCTTCAATGCTCAAATTGACTTTCATACTTCATGTTGGACTCATAAGTTTGCCCATACCAAGTTTCAAGCCTTGGATCAAATTTTTGCCTAGTCAATTGGACAGTTGGCCTAAAAATCAGCTGTATTGGGAAAAAAGTCAACTGTGGCCAATTTACAGTCAAACCTCATGAATTTTGACCCACATCAACATTGTGAACTCATATGAACCATTTGATCAAGTTTGGACCATAATTCCACAAGAAATTTGATCAGATCACCAAAAGGGCAAAATGGTCATTTTTAGGGTTTTGACTATAAGGCAATTTTTGACTGTTTGACCTAGACAATGGAAAATCAAGCTCAAACATGGACTCAAAGACTCAATTAAATCATCTTGATTTATTCAACAAGTTCAAAAGATCTCAAATGCATGGGATTGATAGATGAATTTTTCAGTCAACTGATCAAAATTTGACTGTACACTGAAAAGTCAAACTTTGACTTTTTGGTCAAAATCAAGTGCCAAGGGTCATTTTTCATCAATATGTGTCAAATTATGAAACTTATTCATCAAGAAACCCAAAATTGCAAAATTAGGGTTTGAAATTAAAAAATTTCATAACTTAGAATTTTTCTAAGTTATGAAATTTTCTTAATTTTTCCTATCTTTGTCCCACATTTTCACCATGATGCAAATGGATTCAAACAAAACTTACTACATGAAAGTTGTAGTACCCAACAAAGTCTACAACTTTGATTCACAAAGTTTTCTCAAAAGAAGCTTGGATCTTAAGTTATGATTTTTGGAACAAGGGTCCCTAAAACTTTTAACTTAGAGAAATTTTGCCCTAGTTTAGGCAGGATTTTGACCCATCTTCTTGGCCATTTTTCACATAGTTCCACTTGGATTCTCAAGTTTCATTTCAAATATGGATTATATTTCTTGTTGCAAGATTTCCAAATTGTCCAAGAACTCCTCAAACACATTTGTGGTTAGGGAGAATCGAATGCTTGAAGTTGGCAAAAACTCACTTTGTATCCATGGCCAATACATGTTCACTCAAGTGGCATTTTCAAACCAGCATGATTTGTACTAGTTTGCAGGCCTCTAAACCAATTCACACTCCTTAATTAAATGCAAATCCATCAGTCTAAGCATTTGTTTTGGCCATTTGGGCATTGTACACAAAACTAAGCCTTAATTAGAAAAAGGTACATTTCCATTTTGGAAAAGGTATGCTTTATGTCAAAACATGATCTTTGAAGCACAGGGCCAGGATCTCAGAAGCCAAATCAAATCCACAAATTGCAAGTATCAAGAGGATTGTATGCAGCATGATATATGGTTTGTACAGGCCTGTCATACCAGGATAGACATTCTTGCTTCACAAAGAAGAAAACTTGCAAAAATTCCTCCCAACTTGAAAACCAGCCATTGTTAGCTTAGACAAACATTGCAAACATATTTCACACAACCCTTTGAGCAAGAAACACGAGGGCTTGAGCCTCAAAACCTCCCATAGCCATAAATCACTCTTCTTTGGCAAAACAGGGCAGGTGCTGCAACTTGAGTGCCACAGCTCATTTGGCTCGTGTGTTTTGCTCCTTTTTGCTTCAAACACCTTCCATTCAACTCACTCAAGCTATCCCAAACCTCCATTGCCAACTGGAACTCCATTTACAATGTTCACCATTTTCATTTCAAGATTATGCAGGTTGAGTTCTAGAGGCTGATTCAAGGACATTCAAGGCAAGCTAGCTATTGGAAAAGATCAAGTGAACTTCAGGCAAGCTACCAAACACCTCAAAACATGTTGAGAAGCTCTACATTGTCCTACTCGAATCCAACTGAAACAGGTTTTTCATCACTTTCTATCTCTCTATTTAGGAACATTTATCCTTAGGTTTGTGAATAAGAAATGTAGTATTCAATGCCATGAAGCTGTACATATGCTCAGTTTTCATTTATATTAAGTGTGCTAGGAGAATTTCATCCATGAACATGGTGAAAAAGTTAGGTCAAATTTTGGGGCCAGAGAAATTCTCTCTGGTCTTTGAGAGTTGGGATTAATGCTTTATATGGTTAGAATCGTATTAAAATTCTCTACAAGTTTGATATTGTGAGTTTTGGCAAAAGATCACGTTTCCAGGATGTTCAAGTTTGTACAACAGGAGCGCGTTTTTTTGTCTGGAGGAAGAAGATGAAGTTGGCTTGGGCTGGGCCTGGCCAGTTTTGCTTCTAAAACCCATTTTTTCAGTTTCACATCCCTTGGCCCAATTTCTTATATTTTTGCATTTTTGAATTTTTGTTTTCTTTTCTGACTTTTTTATTTTATTTCCAAATATAATAAATGCTCAAAAAATATTTTCATAATATTTTACATTTTATTTGGCATTTTATTTTAATTATTCTAACATAAAAACATTTTTAATACTTTTATAATTTATTTAGAACTTGAAAAAATAATGTAAATAATACTTTTATTTTCATTTCTTATTTTTATTCACACTGAAAATATTATTTAAGATCTAATTTATTTTTGTACATATTTTATTTTATTTTGTACATATTTAATTTGATTAATATACACATAATAAACATATATACTTTTATTTTATTAAATACTATGAATAAAAATACAAAAATATTACATTTTTATTTTTATTATTATTTATAATAAAAAATACTTTCTTTAGGTATATTTCATTTTTTACACATATTAACATATTTTTGTACATAAATAATATATAATATTTATTCTCTTAAGGAAATTAGGGTTTTACCCTAAAACAAATAAAACTAATTTTTCTTTATTTATTTCTTCATACTTTTTATATTGAAAATAATTTGCATACATGAACAAATAAAAATTCTTTTTTGCATAATACATTTTATTTAATATTTATTTATCTTGTTTAATTAAATATTGCCCATTTATTTATTTGCACAAAGAATTCAATTTGGATGTAATAGTAAACTAGGGTTTATAATTTCTTGTCAAATACCCCCATTCAAAATTGTACCCCCATCTCCATAATCATGTTGTAATAGCTTAGAACTTTAAATTCTCGCATTTTACACTTTCAATTATGCCATGATTAGAGAATTAAGGTTTGTATGCAAAAATCCAAATCAAGAAATAGCTTGACCTAATCAAAGACAAAAATGCATGAAAGTCAAACACAATGCACACTTGCACCCCTAGGGTTACAATCCACTTGTTGCCTTAAAAAATGGGCCATGGTATGCATGTTGAGTACTTTGGCAAAACAAAAACAAAACAAAACAAAAGATCATAGTCCCTCGATGACGCTATCTTGGTTGCCTAAACAAAAATGATCGAGTCCCTCAAGAAAATTGCCAAAAATACTTAACACAATTGCTATCATGGTCTATACGATGACTCGCGCCTGTCCCGTTTAACATCCTAACACAAGGTTGTTCATCAAATACAATGGTGAAACAACACTGTTAAAAGGGTTAAAAACATAAGAATGATATATGAGTAAAATAGGGTGGATAGCTCTTAGTTACTTGATCAAAGCTTGCAAAAACATCCTTGCTATTTTCAAACACACTTCATAACACAATTTCAAAACATTTCCCAAAACAAACTTTCAAACATTGAAATCTTTTCAAAAGACAAAAACACCTTTGTATACATTTAAACAAGAATCATTACAAAGGTTGCCACAACGATGGCCTCTTTTCAAAACATCTTTCAAAACCACACACAAAGCACAATTTCAAACAATTGAAAAGCAAAGCAAGTGATCTAAACAAGTAACTAAGAGCCCATGGATAACCATGGATGAAAAGGGTGCTTGCACCTTACCTTTTCATAATCTACTCCCCGAACCCAAGAAAACATCTCAAAGGTCTTTCCTGTGCTTTTTGACCTTTCCTTAGGATAAAATAAAAATTCAGTGGCGACTCTTGCTAAACCGAAACATTTGCGAACACAAACGCGAAACTTCAAGTCAGTTCTCCCACCGTATCACAGAACTGGCGACTCTGCTTGGGAAACCTCTAAAAGTGGAGTAACCTTAGGGCTTAGATCACCCTTGCATGCTTATATTTGTTTTCTTTGATTACTTTACATTTAGTTCTCTTGTTTGGGCTCGAAATCCTCTACCCAGATTTGGGAAACATTCATAGGTAAATAGCAATACTTTGTGGAAACTGTGCGGGGTATACCGACATGGTTGAAGCAATAGCTATATTAGTGCGACATATTTGTGAGTACCGGTAGCCTTTGAGTCAATCAAAGATAATACGGGGCTGCTGAGTGATGTCATGAAGCACTAATGAACTCTTAGAACCTTACTTGACCATCTTGGCCTTATTAGGGGTAGTGAGATGATCGGCTTTGGTGCAATCCGAAGTTGGTAGATACTCGATACTACACTCATTGAGGGTTGTTTTCTTGGAATATTTTGGTCGCTAGTTAAGTGGCTAAACCAAAACAATGAACATAGAAAATAATCCAGTGATATTGAGCACCTTAGAACCCAGTTACTATTTATAGGACAGGTTGAGCCAACTAACTTCAAGAGGGTACTTACCTATGAAACCTCATGCAAGCCTGAAACTAGGAACTTGTGTGACTTGTTTGTACATGTGCTTGTGCATACATCATGAACATCATAAAGCATCATATGCATCCACTAACCATTTCAAGGGTTTGGATCTTCATCTCTGTTCTTGTTTTGTAGGTCATGGAATCTCTTCGCAGGAAAACAATCCAAGTCAACCTTGTGAGAATCTCTCCTCAACTCAAGGAGCTTACTTCCAAGATTCCAGATAATTCTCTCTTCAGTGAAAGACATGGTAGACTTCTCATATTGGTCAACTCCAACATTGAAGAAGACATGGTGAAAGTTCTCTTTCAGTTCTTTGACCCCTTACACCACTGTTTCACATTCCCTGATTACCAACTAGTACCAACTTTGGAGGAATTTTCTCAAATCTTGAGAATTACTATTCTTCATCAACTACCCTACAATGGTACGGAAAAAGAACCAAGGCCTGAAGATGTTGCTCAAGCCTTACACTTGCAACCATCTGATATCAAAGGTCATTGGGAAACCAGAAGTGGCGTCAAGGGTTTCTTGGCAAAGTTTTTGTTTGAGAAGGTACAAGACTGCTGGAATTCTCTAGATCTACAAGATTTTGAAGAGATTGTGGCACTCCTCATCTATGGGTTGGTCTTGTTCCCAAACCCTGATCAACTTATAGATGTGAATGCTGTCAAGATTTTCATATCTCGGAATCTTGTGCCTACATTGCTTGGGGACATCCTACACTCATTTTACACATGAACAATGAGGAAAAGAGGTGTTCTCATATGTTGTACTCCTCTTCTAGCAAGGTGGTTTATTTCTCACCTTCCCCAGACAATTTTGAATAATGAGCAGGGTTTAAGTTGGTCACAACGGTTGATGACCCTCACACATTCTGATGTTCAATGGTGTTCTCGGTCCAGAGAAAATGTCATCATCATTGATCATTGTGGGGAATTCCCTAATTTCCCACTACTTGGCATTAGGGGAAGCATTACTTACAACCCATGTTTAGCCCTAAGACAGTTTGGATATGCTAGAAGGGATGGCCCTCATGATATGCTGATTCCTGACCTAGTTTTTGACTTTGACAATGATGCGCAAGGACTTCGACAAAGGTTTATCCGAGCTTGGAGGATGCCCAACAAAGTGGATAGTAAGACATTGGGGCACAAGAATTCCATCCCCCTTAAGCCTTATCTCGAGTGGGTACGAATCCGCACCTAGAATCTTATGATGCTATACCCTCGCATTCTCCCCGTGATCAAAGAGCCAGTTGTGGAAGGAGAGGTTCCATACACCCTCCTACATCCTGAGATGCCAACATCATTGGAATAATTACAAAAGAGTTGGATCCAACTCAAAGAAGAACATAATACTTTTGAAGCCAGCTTCTATGCCAGTGAGAAGAAGGTTTTGGAGCTTACCCGCCGACTTCACGAGGAGGAGACTCTTAACACTTACATCGCACCAAAGAGGATGCGCAATGTCTTTTTACATTAAGAATTTTGTAATATTTTGCCCATGGGGCATTTATGTACTAACAAATTTCTTCTTAATATGACGTGTGTTATTTTTGTTTGCAACAAATTTGAATTTCTGAATCCTTGAATGCATTACATGAATAACATATCATTCATCATATGCATAAACAGGTCTTCACACCAGGTTTCCTTATCTTTTTGCTGTTTATTTCAGCAAGATGGATTTAGAGCAGACGGTTAAGGATCTGCAAGCACAAAATTCCCAATTTCAGCAACTCCTCATGACCTTAGTAAAGGGTCAAGAGGACCTTAAAGCACTGTTGGACAAAGGGAAAGACAAAGAGAAGAAAAAGAAAAGGACCGGTATGGCCATTATGGGAAGAAGGTTTGAAAACCAGGCTAGAAGGATTCTCGAGTTCCCCTCAACGTCTAATGAAGGGGCTGGTAAAGGTAAAGGAGCTGCAGTGCCCTCCGAATCTGAGGCTGAAGAAGAAGAGGAGGAAGAGGATGAAGATTACTCCGAACAGCAATATCCCCCGGTGGATGATAAGTATAAAAATCTTGAGGATCGGTTGGTAGCCATGGAATTGCAAAGGGTGTCTGGTTTAGATTTTGAAGAACTAGGGTTGGTCGCGGGGATCGTCATTCCTCCCAAGTTCAAAGTTCCTACATTTGCTAAGTATGACGGTCTGTCGTGTCCGAAGATGCATCTGAGATCCTACATCAGACAGATCCAACCCCACTCATCTGATAAGGATCTTTGGGTCCATTTTTTCCAAGAAAGTTTGTCAGTCACACAATTGGACTGGTTCTATCAACTTGAGAGATCAGATGTTTATAACTGGGAAGATTTAGCTGCTACTTTCTACCGACAATACCAATACAATGCAGATTTAGCGCCTACTCGTACTCAGCTACAGAGTATGGGTATGGCCTCTAATGAGGGATTTAAAGAGTATGACCAGAAGTGGCGGGACTTGGCTGGAAGGGTGCAGCCACCTTTGTCGGATAGAGAGTTGGTTGACATGTTTTTAGGGACCCTGTCTGGCCCTTTCTTCAATCATTTAATCGGGAGTTCGTCTGCAGGATTCACCGAATTAATTCTGACCGGTGAAAGGGTCGAGGCTGGCATTAAAAGTGGTAAAATTCAGAAAGATGCCTCCGCTTCCACTACTATTAAGAAGACCTTCCCAGCTAAAAAGGAAGTCTCTGTTGTTCACAATCAAAGAAATCAAGGAAGAATGGAGTGCCAACCAACGGTGGGGGTTGTGATGATCCAAAACTCTTCAACCGATCAACCTCGCAGCAATCAACCAAGATCTAATTAGCAAAGGGTAGAAAGGCCACAACGACAATTCACCCGAATCAACATGAAACCGACTCAAGTCCTCCCTCATCTGTTAAAGCTGAATCTTACCAATTTGAAAGAAGCGCCGAAGAACCCTAACACTTCTTCTCCTTATTATCACTCCAATGCAAAATGTGCGTACCACTTTGATAGTGTAGGGCATGATACCAGCAACTGTTGGGCTCTTAAGAACAAAATCCAAGACTTGATAGACGCCAAGGAGGTAGAATTTGATGCGCCCGAAAAGCCGAATGTGATTTCTGCCCCAATGCCCAAGCACGGTCATAATGTTCATGCCGTTATGGAATACCTTCATGTTACCAATGTTGCTGACCTTTTGACTCCATTACCAGTGATTAAAGTGAATTTGATGAGAGCCGGGATATTCCCAGGTTGTGGAAAAGACTGTTACTTTTGTTTAAACTTACAAACTGACTGCCCACTGTTGAAATTAGGCATCCAACGCCTGATGGATACCCAAGAGATCCTCTTTCAAAAGACTCATGTTGATACTAGCACTCATGATACTCCTGCTACCTTTGATACTCCAACCAATGACATTGCTATAATAACCATCTTCGATGATCTTTCCAAGACCTGCAAAAGGCCTGTTAAGATCACGCCTGATCCTAAGTTTGTGTCGTTGAAAATCACCATGCCGGGGCCTGTCCTGTATAAATATAACAAGACGATACCATGGAACTACGGAGGAGAAATCTTCTACCATGGTATCAAGCAGATTGAATCAGTCCAGGAGAATTTCGATGATGAAACCCCTTATATAGGGAATATTGCGGGAACGAGCAAGATAACTCGCAGCGGAAGGATCTTCTCTCCGGAGATTGCTCCTCCACGAGCAGTTTTCGGACCCTCGAGAGTTTCTGTGCCTGTCAAGCCATCTGCACAAATCCCGGTAATTGAAGAACTTGATGCTCCTGAAGTTAGACCCTCTGATGTTACTGCCAAAGGTAAGGGGATACTAGAAGCGCCTGTCAGGACGAAGGCTCAGACTATGGTAATCCCCGAGACCACCCAGAAAGAGATGGAAGAAATCTTAAAGATAATCAAGAAGAGCGACTACGATGTCGTGGAGCATCTAGGATAGACCCCTTCCAAAATCTCCATGTTAGCTCTCCTAGTCTGCTCTGAGGCTCATGCTAAGGCCTTAATCAAATTTCTAAAGACGGCACACGTGCCTCAAGAAACTTCTGCTGACCAGTTTCAAGAGTGCGTGGCTAGCCTTACTGCTGATAATGGTCTTGGTTTTTCTGATGCTGATTTGACTCCTAAGAGAAGGAAGCAAAACGACGCGCTGCATGTCTCAGTAGAGTGCAGGGGAACCACACTTTCCCGTGTCCTGGTGGATACCAGTTCATCTTTGAATGTGCTACCGAAAAAGGCATTGGAAAGATTGGACTGCGAAGGTTTGACTCTAAAGCCCAGTAACATCATTGTTAGAGCCTTCGACGGTTCTAAGAGGATGGTTCATGGAGAAGTGGACATCCCAATCAAAGTGGGCACAGAAATTTTCAACTCTACCTTTTATGTGATGGACATCCATCCTTCATATTCTTGCTTGTTGGGAAGGCCGTGGATCCACAATGTTGGGGCAGTCACCTCCTCTCTGCACCAAATGCTAAAGTACCCAGTTCAGGGTAAGAATATAACGGTGCACGGTGAGGAAGAGTACATGATAAGTCACCTCAACTCCTTCCGATATGTGGAGTTGGAGGGTGAGTTCATAGAAACTCCTTTCCAACATTTTGAAGAGGTTTCTCTGGAGGTCGCAGTTGCAAAGGCAATGATTGACGTGCCTATCGTCTCCAAGCCCGTGTCTAGGATGGCATCCCTCAAAGATGCGGAGGCCGTAATCAAAGAAGGAATGAGTACTGTGTGGGGGCAACTGCCTGATTTTCCTCACAAGACGGACAAGTTCGGACTAGGTTTTACTGTTGCTGGCCAGAAAGCTGTGCGTCGCTCCCGGGCTGGAGGACCACCCGTAAAAATCACTCACCAAGGAATTAATGCCTTAGAAGATGTTGATGAAGAAGACAACTTTGAAGATTGGATCTTTCCAATCGTTAAAGGAGGATTAAGAAACTGGGAAGCGAAAGACTTCGTTCCCATCACTTTCATCAACCAGTAATTTATCTTTGAACAATTTCCTATTTTGGTCTGTAATAATCAAACAATTCGTACACTACTTTTCACCTTATGCCTTACCCGGGGCATATAGGTCCATTTGTAAGGGCTTGATTTCTTCATTATCATATGCCATGTTTAATGAATCATTGGACGTTTTCATCTATAAACTGCTGTGTTCATTTTCTTTCCTTTTACATTTTGTTTTGTTTAAGGATAGCTATCCCTTACACACACCCACACTCACAAAATGCAGGTACCCATCCACTCCGGATTCTATGGGTGACTATTCTGCTTTAGCCTTTGGTGACTCTGAAGATTTGGTCAATCATGCTGAGTACGAAGTTGACGAAGACTGTGAAGTGCCGGGAGAGTTAGCCATACTTTTGCAACAAGAAGAAAGGGTTATTCTGCCCCATGAAGAGTTACTAGAGACCATCAACTTGGGAACAGAGGAAGACAAGAAAGAGGTTAAGGTGGGTGCCAACCTGGAACCAAGTGTCAAAGAGCATTTAGTGCAGTTGTGGAATGAATATGTTGAAATCTTCGCCTGGTCCTACGAAGACATGTCGGGACTAGACACAGACATTGTGGTTCACCGTCTCCCTACAAGAGAAGACTGTCCATCGATCAAACAAAAAGTCCGCCGAATGAGGCCCGACATGTCTGAAAAGATCAAAGCTGAGGTGATGAAGCAATTCAACGCTGGCTTTCTGGCTGTTACTTCCTATCCACAATGGGTTGCTAACATTGTGCCCGTGCCTAAAAAGTACGGCAAAGTCAGAATGTGTGTGGACTATAGGGACCTAAACAGGGTTATCCCTAAAGATGATTTTCCCCTACCACACATCGACATCTTGGTTGACAACACAGCTCAACACAAGGTATTTTCCTTCATGGATGGATTCTCGGGATACAACCAGATCAAAATGGCCCCCGAAGACATGGAGAAGACTACTTTTGTTACGCAGTGGGGTACCTTCTGCTACAAAGTGATGCCATTCGGACTGAAGAATGCCGGGGCAACCTATCAGTGAGCCATGGTAGCTTTGTTTCATGATATGATACATCATGAGATTGAAGTCTACGTAGACGACATGATAGCCCGTTCACAGACAGAAGAAGAACACCTCGATCATCTGCAAAAGCTGTTTGTCAGATTGAAGGAGTATAAGCTCAGACTTAACCCAGGCAAGTGCACTTTTGGAGTCAGGTCTGGTAAACTTTTGGGATTTATCGTCAGCAACAAGGGCATTGAGGTTGATCCTGCTAAAGTCAAAGCTATACAAGAAATTCCTGCCCCCCGCACTGAAAAGGAGGTTAGAGGTTTCTTGGGATGCTTAAACTACATCGCAAGGTTCATCTCTCACCTAACATCTACCTGTGAGCCAATCTTCAAGCTGTTGAAGAAAGATCAGGTGGTTGAATAGAACAATGATTGTCAAGTTGCTTTTGATAAGATCAAGGAGTACTTGTTGGAACCTCCTATCTTGATGCCACCCGTCGAAGGAAGGCTGTTAATCATGTATCTGACTGTTTTGGATAACTCAATGGGGTGCGTACTGGGCCAACATGACGAGTCTGGCCGAAAAGAGCATGCCATTTATTACCTTAGAAAAAAGTTTACCGACTGTAAGACTCGCTACTCACTGCTCGAGAAAACTTATTGCGCTTTGGTATGGGCTGCTCGCCGGCTAAGGCAGTATATGTTGACACATACCACCTTGTTGATTTCTAAAATGGATCTGATTAAGTATATATTTGAGAAGCCTGCTTTATCTGGAAGAATCGCTAGATGGCAAATGATCCTGACTGAGTATGATATCCAGTATACTACCCAAAAAGCTATAAAGGGGAGTGTACTAGCTGACCATCTAGCTCATCAAGCCGTCGAAGATTACCAATCTATGAGATTCGACTTCCCTGACGAGGACATTATGACATTGGATAACATTGAAGGTAAAGGACTGTATGACGGACCTGAACAAGGATCCCGATGGAACCTGTACTTTGATGGTGCTTCAAATGCACTTGGAAACGGTATCGGTGCGGTACTTATTTCTCCGGAAGGTTGCCATACACCCTTCACTGCCCGACTTTGCTTTAGCTGTACCAATAACATGGCTGAATATGAAGCTTGTATCTTTGGTCTCAAGGCTGCTATAGACTTGGGAATCAAACATTTGGTCGTATTTGGGGACTCGGCTTTAGTTATCAGTCAAATCAAAGGAGAGTGGGACACTAAACATCCTAATCTTATCCCATACAAAGAACATGTCTTGACATTGTTGCCTCACTTCGAGCAGATTACCTTTGAGCACTTCCCACGAGAAGAAAATCAGCTAGCGGATGCTCTGGCCACAATGTCTTCCATGTTTAAACTTAACTGGGATAATGAGGCTCCCCAAATCACCATCGAGCAAATGGACGAACCTGCGCACTGTCATGAGATTAATACCGAAGAAGTAGTGGAACAACCCTGGTTTCATAAAATCAAAAGGTATCTCCAGACTCGAGAATACCCTGAAGGAGCTTCCGTCAACGACAAAAAGTTCTTAAGGAAATTTGCTGACAAGTTCTTCCTAAGAAATGGTATTTTATATAAGCGCAACCATGATTGTGTTCTACTTCGTTGTATGGACAAAGTTGAAGCAGAGTTGATCATGACCGAAATACATAGTGGCACATTTGGCACCCACTTGAGAGGACATACGATGGCTAAGAAGATTCTAAGGGCAGGATACTACTGGTCTACCATGGAAGCTGATTGTCATCAACATTCCCGTACTTGTCACAAATGCCAAGTCTATGCTGATAAGGTACATATTCCTCTTGTTCCTCTCAACGTTCTAACAACTCCTTGGCCATTCGCAATGTGGGGAATCGACATGATTGGAGAGATCAAGCCCACGTCATCCAATGGACATTGCTTCATCCTGGTGGCTATTGATTACTTTACCAAGTGGGTCGAAGCAGCTTCCTACGCCTCCGTTACAAAGAATGTGGTTGCCCGTTTCATCAAGCAGAATCTCATATGCCGGTATGGTATCCCCGACAGGATTATCACGGACAACGATACAAATTTGAATAATATTGTGATCACTGCTCTGTGCGAGTAGTTCAAGATTCAACATTACAATTCATCTCCCTATCGGCCAAAGATGAACGGTGTTGTTAAAGCCGCGAACAAAAATATCAAGAAGATCATTCAAAAGATGACAGTCGCCTACAAAGACTAGCATGAGATGTTACTGTTTGCTCTGCATGGATATCGTACCACAGCGCATACTTCAACAGGGGCAACCCCCTTTTCTTTGGTATATGACATGGAAGCTGTTTTACCTATGGAAGTTCAGATTCCTTCCTTGAGGATCATGAAGGATACTGGTTTGAGTGAAGACGACTGGATTCAGACCCGGCTTGACCAACTTAATTTGATCAACGAGAAACGACTTACTGCTGTTTGTCATGGTCAGACATATCAAAAATGGATGATCAAGGCTTTCAACAAGAAAGTCATACGTCAGGTATATCGAGTCGGAGATCTTGTAATCAAGCGGATCATCTTGCCGCAAAGTGATCCCAGGGGAAAGTGGACTCCTACTTACGAAGGACCATTTATGATCAAGAACATCTTTTCTGGTGGGGCAATGATTCTGACCACCATGGACGGCGACGACTTGCCGCACCCTGCGAATGCAGACATAGTCAAAAGATACTACGCATAAAATGACCCGACAAGTTGAAAACCCGAAAGGGCGGATTGGGCAAAAAAGGGCATCCCGGTGAATCGAAAACTCGAAAGGGCGGTTCAGGAAAAAATTAGGGATAAACAAAAAAAATCTGTACACCCGGCAAGTTGAAAATCCGAAAGGGCGACTTGGGCAAAAAAGGGTTTCCTGGTGGATTGAAAACCCGAAAGGGTGGTCCAGGAAAAAGTTAGGGAATTAAAGCGTATGACTATGTCTCGTCGGATCACTTTAAGGACAATCTCTTCACGACCAAGCTCCAAGCTTCTGATCAATCCGATCATCCACGGACAAAGCAACGAATGGACAAGATACTTAGAGTTGTGAAGGCTAATAGCAGAATGGGAACCCCATGGAATTGTTACACATATCCATCTTTCTTTTTGTATAAATTTTTTCTCAATTTTATGACAACATCCTCTTACTAGGATGTATGTCTCCTTTGTACAAAGATACTTACAAAAGTGAATACAAAAATACTTCAAAGTACAAAAATTTGCTTGCCTTTCTTTTCTTTTTACACTTATGTTTTATTTGAAAACGTCCAATAATTTGTTAAATAGGCATATGCATTTGAATATAATCACTACTTACAAATAAAATAAAATGAGAAAGGATAATTACTGGTAGGTTAAAAGTATAGGAAAACGTCTTTAGGTTATTCCAGAAGAAATCCCTTACAGTATGTCATTCAGATCCTTAACAAAGCTAAAACCATTGGAATACATATCCCCAGTGGAGCCCGAGAACCCTGAAATACATATCCCCAGTGGAGCTAGAATACTCTAAACCTTCTTCCCCAGCGGAATCAAAATTCCAACTATCAATCCCCAGCGGGAACCATCCAGTTTTCCCCAACTTCCCCAGCAGGTTATCTTAGGAGTCTGAGAATCGATCAGATAACAGTTAACTCTTTGTCTTATCCCCAACTAGGATTCCCCAGTAGATTGGCATACAACCCAAGCTTCTGATTTCCCAAGCGGAGTAAACACTCTCCCCACAGATTTATTTCCCAACAGAATGAAGATTCTAGTTCCTGTTTCTCCATTTGAAGCCTCCCAGGTTTTAATTCCCCATTAGATTGGCATACAACCCAAGCTCCTGATTTCCCAAGCGGAGTAAACACTCTCCCCACAGATTTATTTCCCAACAGAACAAAGATTCTAGTTCCTGTTTCTCCATTTGAAGTCTCCTAGGTTTTAATTTCCCAGTAGAGATCGTCGGATTTTTCCTTATTTCCCTAGGAAAGTCATGAAGAGTTCTCACATCCCCATAGAAGTTGCCAAGCTCTTGTTAATCCCCACGAGTCACCAAGGATTTTCAATCCCCAACAGTGGTCCCATGATTTCTCATCTTCAATAATCAAACATTTTTGGAATCCCCAACATCGGTCAAGGATTTACTTTCTCCGGTAGCAGTCAAAGATTTCATTATCTCCAGCTATCAAGGATTTATCTTCCTCAGCAAGATAGCTAATCAGCTTACATGCACATCCATTACATTCATATATCATAAACATTGATACAACACATTTTATTGCATCATACATGTCATGCAACATAACTTTGTGTTTCAGCTAACATTTTACCCTTTTCAGGATAAGATTAAAAGCTATCTTAAACAACTATTTGAAGATTTCAGATACAGTACAGATACACTCCAAGACATGGAAGTCTTTCTGCTACTCATTCGGATCTCTTATTTAGATACAATATGGATACACCCCAGACACGGTGGTAATTCTACTACTCATTCAGACTTCAGCAATCAGATACAGACTAGATACTCTCCAGACACAGTGGCCATTCTATTTCTCATTCAGATTCAACTATCAACTTCAAGCTCAGATACACTTCAGACACGGAAGTCATTCTGTCACTTGTCCGGATCCCAATTACAGTACGGATACACTCCAGACACGGAAGTCATTTTGCTACTCATACAAATCTCAACTTCAGATACAGTCCAGATACGCTCCAGACACGGTTGCCATTCTGTCACTCATTCGGAATTTATCCCCAGCACATAGATGCTCCATACACAGATGTTTCTCTGTCACCCGTTCAGAATACAGATACACTCCAGATACGGCAGTCATTCTGATGTTCATTCAAGAATCAAATACAGTTACATCTCAGATACGCTCTAGACACGGACGCCATTCCCTTGCTCATACAAACCCGATCTCCAGATACAACTCAGATACGTTCCAAATACGGATACCATTCTGATGATTCATTCTGCTGATTTTCAACAAACAAATTTTGGATGGCATCTCTAAGCCCATCTCCAGCAAGATTATACCATCTCCAAATGGCATCTTTAAGCCTATTCCCTCAGATACATTTTGACGAGTGCAAATTTACGGGCACTCTAGTGTCCAATCCTCTTTTACCTTCAAGCCACGAAAGGAAAACTTGCCAATCTAACTCTTCAGGTTCAAGAAGATTGAACAGGGGCAACTGTTGTACCCCAAAATTTTCCCTCTCATTTTATCAACATTTCTCATCATAAGGCTCTTGGAACTCAAGATCAAGCTAGGGTTTGCTCTGCTCAATACACCTCCCCGCACTGATGACCTAAATTAGGGTTTGAGTTTGCACAAGGATTTTTGGACCTTCAATGCTCAAATTGACTTTCATACTTCATGTTGGACTCATAAGTTTGCCCATACCAAGTTTCAAGCCTTGGATCAAATTTTTGCCCAGTCAATTGGACAGTTGGCCTAGAAATCAGTTGTATTGGGGGAAAAGTCAATTGTGGCCAATTTACAGTCAAACCTCATGAATTTTGACCCACATCAACATTTTGAACTCATATGAACCATTTGATCAAGTTTGGACCATAATTCCACAAGAAATTTGATCAGATCACCAAAAGGGCAAAATGGTCATTTTTAGGGTTTTGACTGTACAAAGGCAATTTTTGACTGTTTGACCTAGCCAATGGCAAATCAAGCTCAACCATGGACTCAAAGATTCAATGACATCATATTGATTTACTCAACAAGTTCAAAAGATCTCAAATGCATGGGATTGACAGATGAATTTTTTAGTCAACTGATCAAAATTTGACTGTACACTGAAAAGTCAATATTTGACTTTTTGGTCAAAATCAAGTGCCAAGGGTCATTTTTCATCAAGATGTGTCAAATTATGAAACTTATTCATCAAGAAACCCAAAATTGTAAAATTAGGGTTTGAAATTAAAAAATTTCATAACTTAGAATTTTTCTAAGTTATGAAATTTTCTTAATTTTTCCTAACTTTGTCCCACATTTTCACCAGGATGCAAATGGATTCAAACAAAACTTACAACATGAAAGTTGTATTCCTCCACAAAGTATACAACTTTTATTCACAAAGTTTTCTCAAAAGAAGCTTGGATCTCATGTTATGATTTTTGGAACAAGGGTCCCTAAAACTTTTAACTTAGAGAAATTTTGCCCTAGTTTAGGCAGGATTTTGACCCATCTTCTTAGCCATTTTTCACATAGTTCCACTTGGATTATCAAGTTGCATTTCAAAGATGGATTATAGTTCTTGTTGCAAGCTTTCCAAATTATCCAAGAACTCCTCAAACACATTTGTGGTTAGGGAGAATCGAATGCTTGAAGTTGGCAAAAACTCACTTTGTATCCATGGCCAATACATGTTCACTCAAGTGGCATTTTCAAACCAGCATGCTTTGTACTAGTTTGTAGGCCTCTAAACCAATTCACACTCCTTAATTAAATGCAAATCCATCAGTCTAAGCATTTGTTTTAGCCATTTGGGCATTGTACACAAAACTAAGCCTTAATTAGAAAAAGGTACATTTCCATTTTGGAAAAGGTATGCTTTATGTCAAAACATGATCTTTGAAGCATAGGGCCAGGATCTCAGAATCCAAATCAAATCCACAAATTGCAAGTATCAAGAGGATTGTATGCAGCATGATATATGGCTTGTACAGGCCTGTGATACCAGGATAGACATTCTTGCTTCACAAAGAAGA
Organism: Vicia faba; assembly: GCA_948472305.1. NCBI lineage: Eukaryota > Viridiplantae > Streptophyta > Magnoliopsida > Fabales > Fabaceae > Vicia > Vicia faba. The sequence continues at coordinate 975,711,424 of OX451739.1, forward strand.
AAACTTGCAAAAATCCTCCCAACTTGAAAACCAGCCATTGTTAGCTTAGACAAACATTGCAAACATATTTCACACAACCCTTTGAGCAAGAAACACGAGGGCTTGAGCCTTAAAACCTCCCATAGCTAGAAATCACTCTTCTTTGGCAAAATAGGGCAGGTGCTGCAACTTGAGTGCCAAAGCTCATTTGGCTCGTGTGTTTTGCTCCTTTTTGCTTCAAACACCTTCCATTCAACTCACTCAAGCTATCCCAAACTTCCATTGCCAACTGTAACTCCATTTACAGTGCTCACCATTTTCATTTCAAGCTTATGCATGTTGAGTTCTAGAGGCTGATTCAAGGACATTCAAGGCAAGCTAGCTATTGGAAAAGATCAAGTGAAGTTCAGGCAAGCTACCAGACACCTCAAAACTTGTTGAGAAGCTCTGCATTGTCCTACTCGAATCCAACTGAAACATGTTTTTCATCACTTTCTATCTCTCTATTTAGGAACATTTAGCCTTAGGTTTGTGAATAAGAAATGTAGTATTCAATGCCATGAAGTTGTACATATGCTCAGTTTTCATTTATATTAAGTGTACTAGGAGAATTTCATCCATGAACATGCTGAAAAAGTTAGGTCAGATTTTGGGGCCAGAGAAATTCTCTCTGGTCTTTGAGAGTTAGGATTAATGCTTTATATGGTTAGAATCGTATTAAAATTATCTACAAGTTTGATGTTGTGAGTTTTGGCAAAAGATCACGTTTCCAGGATGTTCAAGTTTGTATAACAGGCACGCGTTTTTTTGTCTGGAGGAAGAAGATGAAGTTGGCTTGGGTTGGGCCTGGCCAGTTTTGCTTCTAACACCCTTTTTTCAGTTTCACACCCCCTGGCCCAATTTCTTATATTTTTGCATTTTTGAATTTTTGTTTTCTTTTCTGACTTTGTTATTTTATTTCCAAATATAATAAATGCTCAAAAAATATTTTCAGAATTTTTTACATTTTATTTGGCATTTTATTTTAATTATTCTAACATAAAAACATTTTTAATACTTTTATAATTTATTTAGAACTTGAAAAAATAATGTTAATAATACTTTTATTTTAATTTCTTATTTTTATTCACACTGAAAATATTATTTAAGATATAATTTATTTTTGTACATATTTTATTTTATTTTGTACATATTTAATTTGATTAATATACACATAATAAACATATATACTTTTATTTTATTAAATACTTAGAATAAAAATACAAAAAATATTACATTTTTATTTTTATTATTATTTATACTAAAAAATACCTTCTTTAGGTATATTTCATTTTTTACACATATTAACATATTTTTGTACATAAATAATATATAATATTTATTCTCTTAAAGAAATTAGGGTTTTACCCTAAAACAAATAAAACTAATTTTTCTTTATTTATTTCTTCATACTTTTTATATTGAAAATACTTTGCATACATGAACAAATAAAAATTCTTTTTTGCATAATACATTTTATTTAATATTTATTTATCTTGTTTAATTAAATATTGCCCATTTATTTATTTTCACAAAGAATTCAATTTGGATGTAATAGTAAACTAGAGTTTATAATTTCTTGTCAAATACACCCATTCAAAATTATACCCCCATCCCCATAATCATGTCGTAATAGCTTAGAACTTTAAATTCTCGCATTTTACACTTTCAATTATGCCATGATTAGAGAATTAGGGTTTGTATGCAAAAATCCAAATCAACAAATAGCTTGACCTAATCAAAGACAAAAATGCATGAAAGTCAAACACAATGCACACTTGTACCCCTAGGGTTACAATCCACTTGTTGCCTTCAAAAATGGGCCATGGTATGCATGTTGAGTACTTTGGCAAAACAAAAACAAAACAAAAGATCATAGTCCCTCGATGACGCTATCTTGGTTGCCTAAACAAAAATGATCAAGTCCCTCAAGAAAATTGCCAAAAATACTTAACACAATTGCTATCATGGTCTATACGATGACTCGCGCATGTCCCGTTTAACATCTTAGCACAAGGTTGTTCATCAAATACAATGGTGAAACAACACTGTTAAAAGGGTTAAAAACATAAGAATGATCTTTGAGTAAAATAGGGTGGATAGCTCTTAGTTACTTGATCAAAGCTTGCAAAAACATCCTTGCTATTTTCAAACACACTTCATAACACAATTTCAAAATATTTCCCAAAACAAACTTTCAAACATTGAAATATTTTCAAAAGACAAAAACACCTTTGTATACATTCAAACAAGAATCATTACAAAGGTTGCCACAACGATGGCCTCTTTTCAAAACATCTTTCAAAACCACACACAAAGGACCATTTCAAACAATTGAAAAGCAAAGCAAGTGATCTAAACAAGTAACTAAGAGCCCATGGATAACCATGGATGAAAAGGGTGATTGCACCTTCCCTTTTCATAATCTACTCCCCGAACCCAAGAAAACATCTCAAAGGTCTTTCCTGTGCTTTTTGACCTTTCCTTAGGATAAAATAAAAAGTCAGTGGCGACTCTTTCAAACCGAAACATTTACGAACACAAACGCGAAACCTCAAGTCAGTTCTCCCACCGTATCACAACTTCCAATGGCTCTTTATATGGCTGAATGGCATTTTCCTCACGTTCAAGAAACCGTGAAAGCTCTTCTGGAATATCATCATAGTCTTCTTCTTCGGCCCCATACATAAGACATTCATTGTTGGGAGATGGTGCAGAGTCATTGTATTCAACAGGTTTTTTAATTAATCTGCACATATAATTTATGATTGCTTTTTGAAACTGACACATATAACAAGTGATCATGCAAATTGAATTTCAGTTATTATTTATTTTGAAAGGTTTTTTTTATTACCATTTTCCAATAAAAAGTAGAAAATAAAGACACAATTTGGGAAACAAAGACAACTTTTATTATTGATTTTAAAAGTCACAAAATAGATAAGCCCATACAATATTAATACTTCTACCTTAGGCAGAGTGAAAGATTTTCAAAAATATTAACAAAACAAATTACTTTGAAACATGTATGCAAGAGGGAACATCAATGGTGATCCAGTTCTGAACCCTAACTCCGTGCGTCGCGTAATTTGGCATTTCCTGCTCTGCTTCATCTTCCATAATGGCATTAATCTCGGAGACAGTTGGATGAAGATAACCCTCGCTACGGAAGATGTCTTGATACTTGCCTGCAACAGACTCGGCTCTGTCCTCTTACTTTTTTCATTCTTCAAAGAGAACCCCAAGCCGACTCTGTTCTTGTTTACAGGTGGATCCACAATTTGTCCCCATACTTCACTATGACCCTTACGCACAACTTTTTGCACATCCTTAAGCGAAACCATAGAATTATCATTTCCTCTTATATTATCAATGGATAAGGCTTGGAACTGGTTCCAAACAGTAGCTTCATCCGCCTCCACAATGCTGAAAGAAGACAAATGAGATACCAATACTGCCTGTTCTCCATTTATGATTACCACTTTTCCTTCACGTACAAACTTCAGTTTCTGGTGTAAAGTTGAACTAACAGCCCCTGCCTCATGTATCCATGACCTTCCTAGAAAACAACTATAAGCGGGTACAATATCCATGACCTGGAAAGTAATCTGAAACAAATGTGGGCCTATATGAATAGGCAAGTCCACTTCACCAATAACAGATTTCCTTGATCCATCAAACGCTTTCACAATAATGCCACTTGGGAACATGGGCATTCCCGGATATTTCAATTTCATCAGTGTGCTCCTTGGTATAACATTCAAAGCGGATCCATTATCAATCGGCACATTGGATAGTGAATCATTCTTGCAATTCATAGAGATGTGGAGGACCAGGTTGTGATTCCTTCCTTCATTTGGAAATTCGTCATCGCAGAAACTTAGGTTATTACATGATGTAATATTCCCTACTACACTACTGAATTGGTCTATAGGCATGTCACTTTCCACAAAAGCTTCATCCATTACCCTCATCAGAGATTCTCTATGAGCAGAGGAGTTCATCAATAAGGCCAAGATAAATATTTTTGAATGATTCTGCGGTAGCGGATCTACAATTCTGTAGTCGCTCATCTTGATTATCTTCAAAATATCATCCACTTCTTTCTCTAATGTAACTCTACTAGTTTCACCCATAATATTCTTGGGTTCAACAGTCTCAGCGACATTCTTTCCAGTGCTAACATCTCCTCGAACAACTGGTGCAAATACACGACCGTTGCGGGTCACTCTGCTAGTCTCAGCAATATTTCCAACATCATGCATTGGCTGGATGGGAACTTCCACACCATCCTCTAAGATTGTAGCTTTATATTTGTAGGGTACAACCTTATCTGACTTGTAGGGGACAAGACCCAACAAACTAATCACCAATGGAGTAATAGCCGACTTGCTATGATACTCGACTTCAAAATGGACAGGTGCATCAAAACATGACACAATGATGTTTACCCCTTCTTCAACATAATCAGTCATTACGGAGTCATCTCTAGAAAACAAATCTTCATCCGAGGAGAAGAACTCATTTGCAGAGGCATACTCATCATCTGACTCTTCTTCAGCCAAACAAACCTCAATCATATCAACTTCATGGAAATCATCCCTTTGGCCTGTAACCTTGATAGTTCCATTATCCAACAACAACTGAACACCTTTCCTTACAATTGAACATCCCCGGGAGTCCAGGAAGCAAATTTGGCAAGATCCATACTGATGTTCTACCTGACCAGCCATGTGGTAGAAAGTAGCATGCAATTGCACAAGATCTTCATTCATATACTCCATATCAAAAATTCTGAACTCTCCAGGACATCCATAAACCATATTCACCTCCTCTTCATACACTACCCTAGGCCTGATTATGTGGATGAGGCCCTCATCCATCATCTCCTGCAAATTATCCTTTATCTTGTCGCAACCCTATATGTATGTACTACAAATAGCACAACCGGAATGGTCATGCGTATAGTAGCTAAATTCATAGAGGTCTGCATGAATTTTCACCAAATCTCCTCTAACCATATGAATATCAAAAATCCGGAAGTCGCCTGGACAACCGGCCACCATATTCACAACGTTTGCTCCACCATGCTTGGGTAGAGGATTGTCTTTCACATTAGGGCCCACATATTTGAAAGATAGAATACCAGACTTCACCAATTTCTGCACCTCAGTCTTCAAAGGATAGCAATTCTCAACATTATGCCCTGGTGCTCCCTGATGAAAAGCACATGTTTGGATTGCTTTGTAATACCAAGGTAATGGTGATGGTACATCAGGAGGTGGTCGGGTCTGAACCAACTTCTTCTGAATCAATGCCGATAGTAACTCCGTATAACTCATAGGAATAGGGTCATAACTCTCCCTTCTCTGATTATACCTTTGATTCCCCTGTTGGGATGGTCTCTGATAAGCATAGGTGGTTGGAGTTACACCAATAACTGGAGTAACTGAGGCGACTTTCTAATGATGCTGATAATTTCTTCTAGGAGGATTGACCCTCCTCTCTTGCATAACAGCATTTGTATCCCCTTCATTCTTCTTGGTAAACCCATAAGATGGCTTCTTCGCACCTCCAGATCCTTCACTCTTTGTTAAATGGCCCTCTTTTATAGCCTCTTCTAAACGGATACCCATGCCTACCATTTCAGTAAAGTCACTTGGCGCACTTGCTACCATCCTTTCATAGTATAAAGCACCTAGAGTCTTCAAGAAAATCTTAGTCATCTCCTTCTCTTCCATGGGAGGAATCACTTGGGCGGCTACCTCACGCCATCTATGTGCATATTCTTTGAATGATTCCCTGTCTTTCTGAACCATGGCCCTGAGTTGATCATGATCAGGCGCTATGTCCATGTTGTATTTGTATTGTCTGATAAATTCTTCTCCCAAGTCATTGAAAGTATGGATATTGACGCTATCCAAGCTCATATACCACTTCAGCGCAGCACCGGTCAAACTATCCTGAAAAAAGTGAATCAGCAGACGCTGATCATCAGTATGGGTAGACATTCTTCTTATATACATCACCAGATAAGCACGAGGACAAGTGTTTCCCTGGTGATTTTCAAAATCCAGGACCTTAAACTTTGCAGGTATCTTAACATTCGGGACCAAGAATAATTCATTCACTTTCTTCTCGAATAACTCTTTCCCTCTGAGGGCCTTCATCTCCCTCTACATCTTGTCAAACTGCTCTTAAAAATCATCCATTTTATCATAGAGGCCCAAGTCTTCACTTGGTGGAGGAAAAGGACGACACACATCATCATTAACAAATGGAACCAAATTCACCGAAGGAGGTGCAACAGGAAAATGCACCACAGGAGGTGTAGGAGTAACAGTAGTCTGAACAACTAGAGCTTCTTGAGGACCAAGATTGAAACCTTCGGGTGCAAAATTCTTTGGCATTCCCCATGGAAAACCTTGAGGCATGCGATTCTGAACAACAGCTCGGGTAGCAGATACAGGAACAATCGGAGCTTCAGCAGTAGCCCTTGTTGGTTGAGGTTGAACACTCGGTGGCTGATTCTGAGCAGCCACCATAGATTTCATCAGAGCAGTAAGATTGGCCATGCCGGCCTTCAAAGCAGAAACCTCCTCGCGCAGCTCGCGACTCTCTTGTTCTAAGTTGTCCATCTTCCTTCTGAAATTAGCCCAAGTGTTGTAGTTGTGAGTCAGCTTGCTGAAAAAAGTAAAGAAGCTTGGTAAGACACCTGGATATGCATAACAAATGCAAGAAATATGTGCAATATGATGCATGATATGTGATGCACATGATTTATTTTTATTAATAATATTTCAAGGGATTTAAATATTTATAGACACATTGCAAATATCTAATTAATAACGCATTTGAAATACTAAATTTTTTTATTATAATAACTTCAAAATAGGTTACAAGTCTCAACAATCCCAAGTACAAGATGAAAATAAAGTCTAAAACCCTGATAAGTAAAGTTGTGGGAGATCACTCTATACACTGGCACTTCCCCGTAAGCTTGGCAGTCTGAGCCTTCAACCTCTGGTTTTCTTCCGCATACTTTGTGGCAACCTCCTTCCAATCACCTGAATCAGGAAGTGAGTAATCAACATATGAATGAGGCTTATGAGAAAATAAATCCCCTTGCCTCTCTATAGTCTCTACTGCTCGACTCTCAAGGATCTTAATCAAGTCGTCTTTCTCATCAAGTCTGCTCTATAGGAAATCTCTAAAGTTTGGCACTTATTCTTCCAAGCATCCTTTTCCTGCTGCATCCTGACCAAAGCAAGTTGTAGCTCTTCTAGATCATCCAATAAGGGAAGAGTGGTCTTCACAAACAAATCAGGCATAGGTGTTTCCCGGGAATACGACATCTTCAACTGAATAGCTATCGCTTGAACCCACTGAAGATATGGCTCCAAAGAAACAACCCCCCTAGGTCTCAAGTCTTTCCTACTCTTCTTTTTAATGTGACGTCGGGCCTTCGGAATCTGCTCCTTAGCTTCCTTATGGTCTCCTCCCTCCTTCAGAAAGAAACTACTCAAATGAATACTATTTGGTTTATCTCTCATCAGAAAACCGGATTGTCGTCGTGCAAGAACAGGGTTATAGTTAATTCCTCCCTTTGTACCAAGAAGAGGTACATTTGGGAAACTACCACAATTGTCAACAATCTCTATATCATGTTAAGCTCGATGATACCAATCAATATCCGAGTGAGTAAGTGCCATGATCTTAGGAGCCCAACGGGGTTCCTTCCTGACATCCCAGAAAGCATCAGACTGAGGCAAATGAGAGATAAACCACCGGTATAACAAAGGCGTGCAACAGATAATCATCCCCCCATGATAAGAATTCTGAAGATGAATAAAATAATAAGCATCACCCAATAATGTAGGAACTGGGTTTCCAATCATGAAGATCCTGATATCATTAATGTCAACAAACTTATCCACCTTAGGAAATAAAAACAACCCGTAGGAAAGTAGAGCAAAGATGGCCTCAAAAGAAACTGTACTCTTCATCCTGGAAAAGTAACGAGCTTTCTCAAATAAGAACTGGGCCGGTAATCCTCTAATCCCTCCTTTAGTAGTCATATGGGCTTCCACCTCAGACTTCCCCAGATGGATCAAAGCAGCAATCTCATGTGGTTTTGGCTCACACTCAAAACCAGTAAAAGGAACACGATCGGTAACAGGTAAATCCAACAAATAATAATATTCCTCCAGTGTAGGCATCAACTGATAGTCTGGAAAAGTAAAGCAATGATACATCGGATTATAGAACTGGACCAAGGTCGATAGAATACCCTCCTTCATCCTAAGCTTCATAAGAGGAATGATGGATCCATACTTCTTCCGAAAATCTGCAGAACACTCGATCTCGGTAATTAGACTGATCAACTCATCTATCTTGGGATCCTTGAAACTGTACTTCCCGGTCTTTCTTTTTCCCGAATCCATGGTTAAAAATTACCTGAGATATTCACAAATGGTCAACTTTTAAGTCCCTCGAAATAAAATTTCTTCAAAAGATGCTTATGAGTGCATGGATGCATGATGCAACAACCACACACAAGATCACACATATAGGGTTCATAGGTTCAATTTCACGAGCATGAGGTCGAAGGTACTACCCATGAGGTGTTGGTATAAAAGTTATCACCTGCCGAACAAGGTTCTAGAGGTTCCCAGAGTCTACATCCTTCCTTCGGATATTACCAACTTCCCGATTAACTCGGTAATTAGTAATATTCTCAAGAAAAACTCGTCTGAGCGTAGTATCGCGTGACAACTACTTCCAGATTACTCCATCATAGCTTCCGCACTACACCTAAAAGGCCAAGATGGGTTTGGTATTCTACGGTCCTCAACTTCAGCAGGCTCCTAGGTCGAAAGCAGTACGTCTTCCAGATTACTCGGTGAATGACATTACAGTAAAAGGGGCCTCCACTGAGTGGGGGATCTCATTCCTCCTTTTTGGGATTACTCTCTCAAAGTTAACATGACTATATCGCCCGTCCTATCTTAAAGATTGCCCAAGTCCGGGTATAGGACTTATAAGTAATCATCAAGCACCCTGAAAACCAGGAAAATCCAGACAAACATATATACAACATACACCACATAAACAACGATAGCACATATACAGATAAAAACGAAGATAGGCTCAAACCACTTAGGGATGGACAAGCAAGAGGTCAATCTTTCCCCAGTGAAGTCGCCATTTTTTTCTGTAGCCGTAGAAATATTTAAGACTAAGCCATTGGATTGACTAGACTTATACATATCAAAAATAAAAATCATCACCGCGCTTTATTGTTTCCAAAGGAATGGGAAAAGAGCGAGTAACCCAAAAAGAGGGGGAAATATTCAAGGTAAGGGGGTTGGTTATGCAAAGGGAAGCTATTAGCACCCTAAACATCTATGGAACTCCGCAGGAACCTCTTTGTAAAATCTGTATGTTTTGGCTATAAAATGTTGTATAAAAATGGATGGTGGAGGTGAGAAAAGAAATATTTTTTTATAATTTTTGCACCCGCCACGGTTGTGAACCTTTAGTGCCTACGTACCACCTTTCATGCAATAGGGGATCAGGGTGCACGTAGTTCCTCTTTTAAAGATTTTAAAACATAAGTGTGTTGGTTGATTTTAAGAGATAAGACATCATCGTCATTGTCTGTGTGAAAAACATACTTACTACCCACAAGCATGAGAAAGGAGAATTTACATCATCTCAAAGTGGAGGATATGGCTTAGATCTTAAAATCAACAATGCCTCACTCAAAACCCAAGTGGAAAACATCTCACTTCACTACATATTATGGAAGTATAGTTGTTTGCATCACTACAAGGATTGACAAGAGTCCAATCTTTTGAGAAAAGTTTTAAAGTAAAAATCCAAAATGGTTTGAAATGAGATTGATTGACTTTTAGTCTTCTCACAAAAAATGTCAAGGTATTATTAAGTTGATTGAAGTTTATTTGTGAAAATGTTTTTAAAATGCATGGACCTAAGTCCAAGTTTATTATTAAAGTGGTTCGGGTTTAAAAACGAACAAGAAGAGTTTTTCAAAAGGAGGGAGAAGATTTTTGAAATTAAAGAAGATGGGAGGAGAAGAAGGGACTATCCTAAAGCATAAGGTAAAAGCTAGGGATAAGAACCATCTAACCAATAAGAAGTCAATACTTGACATTATGAGTCAAGATAGAATTCCCATTCTTTGGATTGAAACCAAGCAAACAAAGATACTAGACCTCTTGAGAGAACTAAACTTCAAGTGTATTAAGTTTTCACAAAAATTAGGCAGAGTAACGGATGTATATGGGTGAATTCCAGATTACAAACAAAGAATGTAATCACAATAACCTGCACACAAAACAAACAAACAACCTAATGTCTTGAGGTAAACCTCAAGAACTCCAGACAAAATATCAATTAAGGTCACAAGGTCTCCAATATAGGCCAAGGTTTCTAATCCTAAGTCCAAGAAGTCCAATACTCCATAATGCCAAGGATAGTAACCAAATAGTCCAAGTATCATTTAAGCTTTTATAGTTAATGTTGATTATTAGGTGTCTTAAAAAGGAAAAGTTCAAGTGAGCAAAATAAAAATAACAGGAATAAAAATTCTCAAGTGAGCAAAATAAAATGGCATAAAGTGTAATGCTTGAACTAAATAGTACATAAAGCATAAAAATAAAATCATAAAGTAAACAATTTAATAATTAGTGGTTAGTTAGATGACCATCTTGAAACTTACATTTGGAACTCATTAGAGGATTGGTAGAACCAAAGCCCCCATACAACAAGTTGCATTTTCTTTATTCAAGTATATCATCCATTTGGAATCATCAAAAATACCATTTAATGAGCAATGATGTTTAAGTGATCCTCGTTGACCAAAAGAGTTGTAGATCCATTAGAGGATTGGTAGAACCAAAGCCTCCACACAATGAATCTCAAGGTTATTGGATCAAAGGGATCAAATTAACATACTTGGGCTTGCAAACATAGGTTTGGGCCACAAATGATCATGTATTCGAATCGGGACAAAATTTAGCGCTATGTTAAGCAATTGTAAGTGGACATATATATATAAGTCGCACCTATTTTGAGGTTGGTCAATAACAATCTATGCACCATTTGTTTTGAGACATGATATAGAGATCATGCTCCAATAACACTTAGTGCAATAAGAAATGGGCAAGATGAAGAGGGGTGGGAAAGAATATACAAACCACATTTGAATTAAATTTAAATCAAACTGTTATTAAAATCATTCATCCATTTTTATGGAGTTAGACTCAACACCATGGATCCAATGATGTTAATAAAGTTCATGATCAAAATTCAACCCAAGTTCAGCCAGAAAATAATCACAAAATAATATTGCATTTAATATATACAAAAAAAGGTTTTAAAAATGTTTTAAAATGGAAATAAGAAAGAAAAATATCAATTATATTCAAATTAATCAAGAAAAATTAAGTAAGACCATAGAAAAATCAGAAAAGGACTCAAATATTTTTATAAAATGTTTGACAATTTTCAAAAGTCAGAAACTATTTTAAAACTAATTAAAATTGTTTAAACAAATAGAAAATAGACAAAAAATAGTAAACATCAATATAAAATTCCATAAAATTTTCAAAAAGTCAGAAATATGTAAAGTGATATTTATGGAATTTTTTATAATTAAGAAATGTCAGAAAGTATTTTTAAGGTAATTAAAACAAAGCAAACAATGCAAAAAATATAAAAAATATCAATTGTCAAAATAAATATATGAAAAAATATTCATGAGATCAGAAATAATTCAAAGTATTTTTGTGAATTTTTCCATAAATTTTGGATAAAAAATAAAAGAGTTATGAATTTTTGAAAATTAAATCAATTAAAATATAAAAATACGAAAATAAAATAAAACCAAAAAGATATGGGTCATCAGATCATAGTCAAAACGCGTTAGTAAGCTAATCCAATGGACCAGATGCGCTTTGCTTGATATAGACCTTAGTAAGATGCACAGGGGATCAGAAAAAAGGCAACCAATGAAATTAAAACGTTTGACACGCTATCATTGGTTGAGACGAGACATGTCATTGTCTTCAACTCCAGCGACCCTGTAATGGAGATTTTGTGAGATCTTTCAAACGGAAAAATTAGGATCCCATACCAGTATCATTGGATTCGTCTCTTCAAGACGATCCTAGCACCACCATCGCGCAAAATTTATATAAAGTATACAAAGAGATATGAATCAAAAACCCAGAAAATAGCGAGCACCTTCAATTTGAGATTTCTCTCTCAATTCTCAATGGATTTAAAAACTGTAAGAAGCACTAGAATCAGGAGAAGGAGTAGAACAGGTTAGTGCATTATTTGGATCCAAATGGTGGAGAATTCTACCTTTTCGAAGTTCAAGAAAGAAGCTCTAAAACTGGACTTTTATAGCTCGGATTATAGGCTGTTTTGCTTGGTTTAATTGTTGGAGAGTTTGTATGATGCTTAAGGAAGATGAATGTGCAAAGAATTTTGGAAGAAAAGTCTGGAATCTCAGAAACAGATTTCAAAATTTTGAATTTTGCATGAGGTTTTGACATAGTGTTTTGGGCTCTCAAAGCTTAAGGAAATGAATGGGGATGACCCTCTATTTATAGGGAATCAAATGGAATGTTCAAGCGTATGAAATGATGAAGTTTGGAGGGAAATCGTGTGAACCTGATGCACGAGCAGAGTGTGATCTGATTTGTATCAAAACTCATCCAATCCTTGCGTTTTAAGGCTCTAATCCACTTTGGAAACTTGTTTAAACATGTTTAGATCACAAACGCGTGCTAATTTGATGTTTAGAGGCCAAAACATGAATTTCAAATTCTGACTTATGAAGAAACTTCAGTTCCAAGTTACCAAGTTCAATCCAATGGCATTCTCAGCTCAAGGGGTCTTAAGGCATGACTCTTGATGCTTTAGAAATATGAGGTTACAAGCTTTGGAATGGAAAAATAATGGAATCAAATGGATGCTTGAGCTTAAAGTTGCATTGAGTCAAAGTTGGAGAAAAAAGGTTGACTTTCCATACTTAGAAATATTTCAAATTTTTCTTCAAAAGTGACCTATAATGTTTTGCATCCAAACGTGGCCTTTCACTTGGAAGTTGCTCTTGACCAAAAAAGATGGCATGAAATAGACTTCTTTGACATTTTGAAACTTGAACCATTCAAAATCTCCCAAAATTGAGAGAGTTGTGAATTGTTGAAGTTGGAAAAAAATCATGAAATGACCTATAATCTTTGGCATCTTTAGGGCATCTTCCATCCATTTTATCACTTTTTACATAAAAGAAGGCATAAAGTTCACATCCTCAAGTACATTATGGAAAAATAGTGGGATCAAGGTGATAAAAATTAAACAAGTTATGATCATTTGAAGTCACACATGGGAAAATGGGGGTTCACCTGGAGGACTTGTAATCTTTCTTCATCATCAAGTTTCTTCCACATGAAAAATCCTTGAAAATTTTGAAGTGATTTGTTGGTAGCCCTTTGAAGATAAGGATGTCTTTGGAATCACTCAAAAATACCCAAATATGCTTTGACAAAATTTGAAAATTTTGAACAAACTTCTTGTACCAACACAATTGCTTTGTAAATAGAAGTTGTTGAGGATGAAAATGATAACTCATAGCCACCAAAACAAGAGAAATATTCTTGATAATTAAGAGAAATATGCACTTGTGATCTGATTTGCATCAAAACTCATCCAATCCTTGCGTTTTAAGGCTCTAATCCACTTTGGCAACTTGGTTAAACATGTTTAGATCACAAACGTGTGCTAATTTGATGTTTAAAGGCCAAAACATGAATTTCAAATTCTGACTTATGAAGAAACTTCAATTCCAAGTTAGCAAGTTCAATCCAATGGCATTCTCAGTTCAAGGGGTCTTAAGGCATGATTGTTGATGCTTTAGAAAGATGAGGTTACAAGCTTTGAAATGGAAAAAGAATGGAATCAAATGGATGCTTGAGCTGAAAGTTGCATTGAGTCAAAGTTGTGGAAAAAAGGTTGACTTTCCATACTTAAAAATTTTTCAAATTTTTCTTCAAAAGTGAACTATAATGTTTTGCATCCAAACATAGACTTCCACTTGGAATTTGCTCTTGACAAAAAAAGGTGGCATGAAATAGACCTCTTAAATGACATTTTGAAACTTGAACTATTCAAAATATCCAAAAATTGAGAGAGTTATGAATTGTTGAAGTTGGAAAAATATCATGAAATGACCTATAATCGTTTGCATCATTAGGGCATCTTCCATCCATTTTCTCACTTTGCACATAAAATAAGGCAAACATTTCACATCCTTTAGATCATTATGGAAAAAGAGTGGGCTCAAGGTGATAAAAATTGACCAGGTTATGATCATTTGAAGTCACACATGGGAAAATGGGGGTTCACCTGTAGGACTTGTAATCTTTCTTCATCATCAAGTTTCTTCCACATGAAAACTCCTTGAAACTTTTGAAGTGATTTATTGGTAACCCTTTAAAGATAAGGATGTATTTGGAATCACTCAAAAATACAAAAATATGAGGAAGATATGCTTCTTTGAAGTTCAAAACCCTAGCTCCTATATCAAGAAAATGCTTTAAGGAACTTTGACAATTTTGAACAAACTTCTTGTACCAACACAATTTCTTTGTAAATAGAAGTTGTTGAGGATGAAAATGAGAACTCATAGCCACCAAAACCACTTCCATATTCTTGAGAATTGAGAGAAATATGCACTTGTGATCATTGGGAACAAGACCTTGTCTAACCATGACAACTTCTTCAATCAATCCCTTGCACTTTTGGATCAATCTTGATAACTTTGAAATGTGGTGAACCAAAATAAACCTTGCCATGAAATCCCTTCAAAAACAACTTCAATGGTGAGGTTTGGACTTCTCAACCTTTATTTCCTATGGCATGAAATAAACTCATGAACCCATGGAGAAACTTGCTAAATCTCATTGCCTTTACCTACATTAGTAACAAGCAAGACAAACCAACATTGCATTTTATTAATTAAAAGGAAAAATCAAGACAAAATATTCATGATCACAAAAGAAAACAAGTCAAGGTGCTTGGTGATTCCTCAAAGAGCAAATCTAAAGGTAGGGAGGAGAACCAAGAACCCTAATGTGATCTTATTATGATTGAATCGACATGGTATGATGAAGGGATCTTAGGGGCAAAAATTGGGGTACAACAGGTACTACATGCATGTGCATTGTAATTGAGTCGTATCCTATGTTGCATCTTGATTTGTGGTGATGATATATTTGTTGTTGCTTTATTTTGTTGACTTGTTGTGACGGGTATTATCTAAAAGTTGTGAATTAGTTGCTATGTCGTGTTAATGCTTTGTTGTAATAGTTGTTGTGTATAAGTTATGAAGTGGTGATTTTATATGAACTGATTCTGATATATTAATTATCATAAATTCAATTATATATTTTGATATCTCACCCCTTCTGTTTCAATGTTGCCCTCTGTTGGTAACGTGCAGGTAATCAAGAAGGATAGGTGTTACCTCGTTAGTTCGAGTCGGTGTCGTTGCTCTGATACGTAGCACTCGGGGGGGTGAACGCTTGATGTTTAACTGTTGATTATTATTTCAGTTGTTGAATTTTTAAGTTGATTACATGAAATAATTGTTGTCTTGAAGTTGAGTATGTAGATTTTGCTGCTTATCAATAAAAAGTTGTTTAATTTTAAAGAATAAATCAGGTTGTTATCGGTTCAACTGAATTAAGTGTTATGTATCTGTTTTATATGCGGTTAAATGAAGTTTGATTTTAAGTTGAAAATGTAGCATCCTATTTATGTTGAACTCTGATTTTATTATTATCCGTCGGGTAGAATTGGGGTGTTACAGAGATGGTGTGAAGTAGCCTCCCAAGTGATCCCTCCAATGGAAGAAAAGGAGATGATGAAGATTCTTCTGAAGTTTATAGGTGCTTTCTATTATGAAAGAATGGTGGTGAGTGCGCCAAAGATTTTACCGAGATGGTGGGCATGGATGTTCGATTGGAAGAAGTTGTAAGAGAGGGTCGCTTGACAAGAAGTGAAAATGCAGACAGTATGAAGAAACCATCATACGGGTTTGATAAAAAGAAAGAAGGAGAGACAAATGTTGTTATTCAAGAGAGAAGGGTTAATGCTCATAGAATAAATCATCAGCGCCACCAACAGGTTTCTTTGGTAACTCCAGTTGTCAATACGGCTCCGACCACAGTGGGTATTCAAAGATCATCCCCTCAAGGAAATCAAGGGCAGAATTAGAGGAGAGAGGCTTTTGAATTTATCCTCATTGATTCAGAAAAAGTTGTTTCAGACTAGGCCACCCCCTGCTATACCATCACCTTTGCCTTGGTATTATAAGGCAGATCAGACGTGCGTTTTTCATCAGGGTGCACCAGGGAACAATGTGCAAAACTTTTATCCTATGAAATCGGAGGTACAAAGAATGGTGAGATATGGCCTTTTTTCTTTTAAAGATGTCGTCCCTAACGTAAAAGATAATCCTTTGCCAAAGCATGGAGGAACAGATGTTGTCAACATGGTTGCTGGTTATCTGGGGGACTTCCGAATTTTCGATATCAACCTGGTCAGAGGTGACTTGGTAAAGATGCATGCCTACCTTTGCGAGTTTAGTTACTATACACATGACCATGCTGGTTATAGTATCTACAATACTGATATACATGGGTGTGATAAGATAAAGGTTGATCTACAGGAAATGATGGATGAAGGCCTCAATCATATATTCAGGCCTAGGGAAGAATACGAGGCAAAAGTGAACATGGTTTTCAGATGTCCTGGAGAGTTCCAGATCTTTGATGTGAACCATATGAATGATGATTTAGTGCAATTGTATGCTACCTTCTGCCACATGGATGGTCAAGTAAAACACCATTCTGGATCTTGTCGGGTTTGCTGCAGAGATTCTCGAGGTTGTTCCATTGTGAAAAGAGGTATTCCGTTGTTATTGGATAATGTTACCATCAAGGTTTCAAGCCATAGAGATGATTACCACTGGATTAATGTGATTGAATATTGCTTGGATGAGACTGAGTCGGATGATGAATACGCTTCTGCGGATGAATTCTTTTCCTCAGACGAAGATATGATCTCTAGTGATGATTCTGCGATGACCAAATATTCCGAAGAAAGGGTGAACATAATTGTGCCTTGTTTCAGTGATCCCTTCCCTGTCGAGATTGAATACTATAGCAATCCAGTTGTTTCTCCAGTAGTGATTTACTTGCCGGGTCATGTTCCTTACAAATCAGACAAAGTCGTACCGTACAAATACAATGCTACAATTCTAGAGGATGGTGTGGAAGTTCCCATCCAACCTTTGTCTAATGTCGAAAATATTGATGAGGCCAGTAGAGTGACCCGCAGTGGTCGTGTGTTCGCACCTGTTATTCGGGGGAATGTCAGTATCCATAAAAAGGCTGTTGAAAGTGTTGAAACTAAGAAAGCAGTGGGGGAATCCAGTGGTGCTACTCTGGAGAAAGATGTGGATGATATATTGAAGATTATCAAGATGAGCGACTACAGGATCGTAGATCAATTGTTGCAGACACCATCAAAGATATCTATTATAGCCCTGCTGATGAATTCTTCCGCCTGCAGAGAATCCTTGATGAGAGTATTGGATCAAGCTTTCGTGGAAAGTGATATGCCGTTGGATCAATTCAGCAGTGTAGTAGGGAATATTATGTTATGTAATAACCTAAGATTCTATGATGACGAATTTCCTGATGAAGGAAGGAATCACAATCTAGCCCTCCATATCTCCATGAACTGTAAGAACGATTCATTATCGAATGTGCTGATTGATAATGGGTCCGCTTTAAATGTCATACCGAGGAGCACGCTTATGAAGTTGAAGTACCAAGGAGCTCTCATGCACCCAAGTGGCATAATTGTAAAATCTTTTGATGGATCAAGGAAGTATATTATTTGGGAAGAAGATCTTCCTATTCATGTAGGCCCACGCTTGTTTCAGATTACTTTCCAAGTTATGGATATTGTGCCCGTATACATCAGTTTACTAGGACGCCCATGGATACATGAGGCAGGGGTTGTCACTTCAACTTTGCACCAAAAGTTGAAGTTTGTGCGTGAAGGAAAGGTTGTCATCATAAATGAAGAACATGCTTTGTTAATATCTCATTTATCCTTTTTCAGTGTTGTGGAAGCAGATGAAGATGTTCTTAGAACTCAGTTCCAAGCTTTATTTGTTGATAAAGTAAGGGAGAATGAGAATTTTATGGCTTTATTCAAAGATGCGCAGCAGTTTGTGCGTAATGGCCCTAGTAAAGTATATGGATAAATTGTTGATCCGCCGGTTAATAAGAATAGGGTTGGTTTGGGATTTTCTACGAAGAATGATAAAGGTGAGAACATGAAGCCAAAGACTGCTTTAGGCAAGTATCAAGATATTTTTCACAACAGAGGTTACCTTCATCCAACTGTTTCTAGGATCAATGTTATTATGGAGGATCAAGAAGAGCATGAAATGCCGAACTATGTGACACATGGAGTCAGAGTCCAGAACTGGGTCACTATTGATGTACCCTTTTGCATCCATGTCTCAAAGTAATTTGTTTTTGTTAATATTTGCAAAAGGCTTTCACTCTGCCCAAGGTGAAAGTTGATATTGTATGGGCTTATCTGTTTTCTTTGATCATTAAAATCATTAATAAAATTTGTCTTTGATTCCCAAATTGTGTTTCTATTTTCTGCTTTTTCTTGGAAAAATGGTAATAAAAAAAAACCCTTTTGGAATAAATAATGACTATAAATTAATCTGCATTATCACTTAATATATGTATTAGTTTCTAAAAGCAATCATAAATCATATGTGCAGATTAATTAAAAACATGTTGAATACAATGACCCTGCACCCTCTCCCAACTTTTAATATCTTGTGTATGGGGTCGAGGAAGAAGAATATGGTGCAGTTCCAGAAGAGGTTTCACGGTTTCTTGAGCGCGAGGAGAGTGCCATTTATCCATATAAAGAGTCGTTGGAGACAATCAATTTGGGTTCAGAGGAAGATCCGAAGGAAGTCAAGATTGGAGCATTGCTGCATCCCAATGTGAAGAGCACGTTGATTGAAATGTTGAAAGAGTATGTGAACATCTTTGCTTGGTCATACCAAGATATTCCTGTTTTGGATACTGATATTATGGAACATCATTTGCCGCTAAAGCATGAGTGCACGCCAGTCAAGTAGAAATTGCGAAGAACTCACCCAGATATGGTAGTAAAAATTAAAGAAGAAGTCTTAAAGCAGATTAATACTGGTTTTCTTGTGACATCAGTGTACCCTCAATGGATTGCTAATATTGTCCCAGTACCAAAGAAAGACGGAAAAGTTCGCATGTGCGTTGATTAAAGAGATTTAAATAAAGCTAGTCCAAAAGATTATTTTCCATTGCCACATATTGATATGTTGGTTGATAGTACAACAAAATTCAAAGTATTCTCTTTCATGGACAGATTTTCCAGATATAATCAAATCAGAATGGCTCCCGAGGACATGGAAAAAACAACGTTTATCACACCCTGAGGAATATTCTGTTACAGAGTGATGCCCTTCGGGTTGAAAAACACTGGTGCAACATACCAGAGGGCTATGACAACCTTATTACATGATCTGATGCACAAGGAAATTGAGGTATATGTTGATGATATGATTTCCAAATCCCATACTGAAGAAAGGCATGTAGAAGATTTGTTGAAATTTTTTTAGCGCTTGAGGAAATATCGTCTCCGCTAGAATCCAAATAAATGCACCTTCGGTGTCCGATCAGGGAAGTTGTTAGGTTTCATTGTCATCCAAAATGGAATTGAAGTTGACCCTGATAAAGTCAAAGCAATTCAAAAGTTCCTGCACCAAGAACTGAAAATCAAGTTAGAGGTTTCCTTGGACGTCTGAATTACATTTCCAGATTCATTTCCCATATGACTGCAATGTGTGAACCGATATTTAATTTGTTAAAGAAATATCAGGGTTGTGTTTGGACAGATGGTTGCCAAAGGTCATTCGAAAGTATTAAAGAGTATCTGCTTGAACCTCCTATCTTGCTCCCTCCCATTGAAGGAAGACCATTGATCATGTATCTAACAATGTTAGATAATTCTATGGGTTGTATTTTGGGACAACAAGATGAAACGGGAAAGAAGTAATACGCCATTTATTATCCCAGCAAGAAGTTTACTGACTGTGAGTCGCGGTATTCTATGCTAGAAAAACATGTTGTGCTCTGGCTTGGGCAACAAAGCGGTTGCGGCAATATATGTTGAATAATACTACTGGGTTGATTTCCAAAATGGAACCAATTAAGTATATCTTTGAAAAGTCTGCTCTTACTGGGAGAATTACCCATTGGCAGATGTTGTTGTTTGAATATGACATTGAATATCATACTCAGAAGGCTATAAAAATCAGCGTGTTGGCGGATTATCTTGCTCACCAACCAGTTGATGACTATTAGTCTGTTAAATATGATTTCCCTGATGAGGATGTTATGTTTCTGAAAGTGAAAGATTCTGATGAACCGTTGCCTGAGGAAGGTCTTGATCATGAATCTCGTTAGGGGCATGGTATTTGATGGAGCTTTGAATGCTTATGGGAAAGGAATTGGTGTTATGATTATCCCTCCTCGTGGATCACACATTCCTTTTATTGTAAGGCTGACATTTAATTGTACAATAATGTGGCAGAGTATGAGGCTTGTATCATGGGTCTCGAGGAGGCCATTGATCTCAGAATCAAAGTTCTAGATGTGTATGACCATTCAGCTTTGGTAGTGAATCAGATTAAAGGAGAATGGGATACTCGTCACTCTGGCTTGATCCCTTACAAGTACTATGCTAGAAGATTATTACCCTTCTTTAACCAAGGTTGAATTCTATCATATTCCTAGAGATGAAAATTAGATGGCGGATGCTTTGGCGACTCTGGCTTCTACGTATCAAGTAAATACCTGGAATGATGTGCCTCGTATCACAGTGCTACATTTGGATAGACCAGCTCATGTGTTTACAACAGAGGAGATGTCAGATGAGAAACCTTGGTATTATGATATTTTCTCCAGAATCAAGAATACCCAGTTAGTGCATCAAATAAAGATAGAAAGACATTGAGAAGGTTTGGAGGAAGCTTTTTCCTCAATGAAGATGTGCTATACAAAATAAATTATGACATGGTCTTGCTCAGATGCATGGATAGACACGAAGCAATGTTGATGCATGAAATCCATGAAGGTTCCTTTGGTACCCATGCCAATGTACATTCAATGGCAAAGAAAATGCTTAGGGCAGGTTATTATTGGCTGACAATGGAATCTGACTGTTATAAATTTGCGAAGAAGTGTCATAAATTCCAAATTTATGCTGACAAAATTCATGTGCCTCCAACACTTCTCAATGTCATTTCTTCCTCGTGGCCTTTTTCTATGTGGGGTATTAACATGATTGGGATGATTGAACCAAAGGTGTTGAACGAACATTGTTTTTTCTTGGTGGCAATTGACTACTTCACCAAATGGGTAGAAGCAGCTTCATATGCTAATGTTACTAAACAGGTGGCAGTACGCTTTATCAAGAACAATCTCATATGTCAATTTGGTGTGCCAAGAAGGATTATCACCGACAGTGGCTCGAATTTGAATAACAAGATGATGACAGAACTTTGTGAAGAATTCAAGATTGTCCACCACAATTCATCGCCCTACAGGCCAAATATGAATGGGGCTGTTGAAGCTGCTAATAAGAACATTAAAAAGATCATCTAGAAAATGGTTGTTACTTATAAAGATTGGCATGAGATGCTCCCTTTTGCTTTACATGGGTATCGAACATCTGTCCGTACTACAATAGGGGCAACCTCGTTCTCTCTTGTATACGGCATGGAAGAAGTGCTCCCCGTTGAGGTTGAGATTCCCTCTTTACGCGTGATGTTGGAAACCAAGTTGTCGGAGGCTGAATGGGTCCAGAACAAGTTTGACCAGTTGAATTTGATTTAAGAAAAGAGAATGATAACTTTGTGTCATGGTCAGTTACATCAGAAAAGAATGAAGAAAGCTTTTGATAAGAAGGTCAGGCCTCGTGAATTCAGAGAAGGAGACCTCGTGCCCAGGAAGATCATGTCTTTTAACTCTGATTCTAGGGGCACGTGGACTTCCAGTTTTAAAGGCCCATATGTTGTCAAGAAAGCCTTCTTTGTCGGTGCATTGATTCTTAAAACTATGGATGACGAGAAGTTCCCACGTCCCATAAATGCTGATGCAGTCAAGAAATACTTTGCCTAAAGAAATAAAATAACAGCTCGCTAAGTCGAAAACTCGAAAGGGTGGCTCAGGCAAAAAAGAGCGTTTCGGTAGGCTGAAAACCCGAAAGGGAGGTGTTGCACCCCAAAATTTTCCCTCCCATATTCTTCAGGAAATTGCCAAGTCATGCTTCAAAACTCCCCAAGGGTTGCACAGTCAAAAGACCTCCTATGCAGTCCAAACTAGGGTTTGTGTTCTGATCAAGAGATTGAAGTTTTCAAAGGTCCAATCAAGTCTCATATGCCTACAAAGATGGTCAAGTATCCTCATATCAAGTTTCAAGGCATTCAGCTCAAAATTGCACAGTCAAAACCCTAGATTGCACTACAGTCAACTGTAGGGGCAAAATGGTCATTTGACAGTCAAAAGTTCAAATTTTTGGTCAACATATCATTTTGAAGCCACAAACATCATTTGATCAATGCTTGGTCATGATTCTCAAAATTTGGCTCAGAAATCATCAAAGATGCAAAAGTTTCCTTATTTGGACAGCTGAAAAAGTCAACTGAAATTGACCAGGGCATAACTTTCACATGGATTATCAGAAAAATTCCATCCAAAGCTCATTTTGAAGAGAAAGACATTTCCTACAACTCATCTTCATACTTCAAGTCCAAGAAATGCTCTCACAAAAAGTTATCAATTTCAACATTATAGGTCATTTTCAAAAGTCAGCAAAAAGGGACTTTAAGTCAAAGGCCATAACTTGAGATTGGTAAATCAAAATGACATGGGACCAAAGGCATTGGTTAGAGGACTCAAAGACCTTTCCAAAATGTCCAAGAACATGAGAAAAGCT
The DNA here is from genome assembly GCA_948472305.1 of Vicia faba. Lineage (NCBI taxonomy): Eukaryota > Viridiplantae > Streptophyta > Magnoliopsida > Fabales > Fabaceae > Vicia > Vicia faba. The sequence goes on from OX451739.1 coordinate 975,734,623, forward strand.
TAAAAATTGAGCAAGTTATGCCTTGTGGAAGTTGGGAAATTTTTGGATATTTTGAAAAGTCAACATTGATTCAAATGACCCCAAAATGCTAATGGGCCCATTTTTATTCCATGATTCATCATTCCAAGCATATGCACGACCACTTGGCCCAAAGGGAAGTATTTTCTCATTTTTTATTTATTTATTTGAATTATTATTTATATTAATTCATTTAAATTATTTAAAAACATGAAAAATATCTAACTTGCCTTAACCAATCTTTTTATGCATGTTTGATACTCAATATTTCGTGTAAATACAAATGGGGAAAGATTTGGAGCTGATTGGCATGATTGAGAGCAAAATACACATGAAAAAGATTCAAAAAGATCCTTAACAAATCAAATCCTTAATCCATAATTGCAAGAGATTTTTATGAATTTTGTTGACCTAATAGCCTCAGTACATAATCAGGATCACAAACCTAATCCTTGGGGACTGAAAGGCTGCGCTTGAGACCATTGACAAACTTGGAAAAAGTCTCTAAAAGCTCAAAACTGAAAAGCATTCTAGAGGTCGATTCAAGCCTCCATTCTTGTCTCAATAGCTTCCTTGGAGGTCACTGATCACGTTCCAATCAAGCATAGCCATCAAAACCTCAAGAGTTGGTAGATAGAACTTAAACTGTACAGCAAAAAATGCATAATCGTATTTCATGTTTCAAGCATCTTCATTGTTTTTTTTTGATGTATTCATACTAATAAACGTGTTCTGAAGCTAACCATGTCATCCAATTTTGTTTTCGTGCCATATATGGATGTTTGCCATTGATACTTTTCTAGGGTTTTCAGAGCTTGAATTTAGGGCTTCTTAAAAGAGGAAAAATTGGACATCCTCAGTACCATGGTTCCATTCAGCAGACCTAGACGAAGAAGAAACACTTGTCGCGATCAATTTATGATCCCTACAACGCTATTCGCTATTTTCCTTAAAGCCCTCTAAACCCACGCGTGGAAAACCGTTGCGTTATGGTCCTGTTTCAGAAAAAATAAAAAAAGCAACGAAGAAGAAGACCTCGTGGCAAAGCATGATTCGTTGGTTTAAAAATTTCGCGCGTTTCCAGCACTAATCTTGTTTTTCTCTTATATTGTTTGTTTATTTATTATTAATCAAACGTGTTCAATGGCTCAGCTGGCAAGCAGTGATAGTTTCAACATCCAAGACCTGGGTTCGAGTCCCAGGTCTGTATTATTCTCAATAATATTTTGCAAAACGCGTTCACATGCAATAACCATGTTCAAGTCCACCGTGCGCCTTCCAAGATCCAATATACACGTGCCCCTGGAGATCAGATCAAGGGCTGAGGACTGATGGACACCATGAGGACTAGTCAACGTTGCCACACGCGTCATACAAAAGTCAGAAGGGCCATGCTTAATTGGGCCAAATTGCTAGCATCAACACCTCACAATTGGGGCCTGAACCCCCCCTGGTTTGCTTTCATTATCTTTTTCTTATTCTTGTTTTAATTTTAATTTTTATTTTAATTACTGTTTATTTAATTAATTATTTTTTTACAAAATATAAAAACATCCTAAAAAACAGAAAAGGCAAAAAATATAATATTTACTTTATTTTAATTATTTTTCATAAAAAAAAATTGCATGTAAATTAGTTAATTTAAATTAGGGTTTATTATTAATTCTTTTCATAATAAAAATACAAAAAAAAGTAGAATTAGGTTTAATTGATAATCTTTTCCTTTTAATCTTTTTCCTTTTTATCATAATGTTATTTATTTATTTATTTTCATAATTAAATTGTGTTTAAAAATTAGGGTTTTATTTAGTTAAAAATTTCAATATTTTCTTAATAACTAAAAAATAATTAGAATTAGGGTTTGACATTTTATTTTTAATTAATTCTCTTTTTCTATTAAATCTAAAAAACACAAAAAAAACACCAAAAAACATTTTTTAATTTTAATTCCCCATTAACTTTAATTTTTGCAAAAGGGTCCAACGCCCATGTTCGTAATTTATTTTATTTCGCACATTTATTTTATGTCGTTTAAATAATCATGTACCTCTCCCATAGCCATGTAATGTTTAATTACTTTTCGCACTTTTATTCCTTTTATTTGCTTTATTTATCTTTCCGTCAAATCGGGTCCGGTTTAATTTTGGCGATGTGGACCCGCGCCATTTGTAATAGCCTTAGATTTACTTTTCCCGCAAATATTTTAACTGTTAACAAAAAGGCATGAAAGAATGTATGACTAAAATAAAATCAAGCGTAGATCACCAATAAACATGACAAGACAAATATCAATGAAAACGACACACGGTTCGCACACACCACCCCTAGGGTACGCCTCACTGTTGCCTTTCGAAAGGTGATCGTCGAGTAGAGGACGTCTTAGTAAGTCCTCATGATCCGGGAACCTGGCATGAGGGTAGCTTCTAAGGTGTCTTCCTATTGCTCTGGTGATCACCATGTCCCTACAAACTCGAATTGACCCGAACACCTCCAACGGTAGTGCTACCTACCTCTCAATGGTGGGATGGCACTACTTTAAAGGACATCTACACAGACGAATTCCTTAGGGTAGGTAGGTTCTCATGGGTACTTTCTCTAATTTCAAAACAAAATTCAAAAGACTTTTCACACCAACACATTTTCAAAAGCTTTCAAAGCAAACTTTTCAAACACTCTGACGCATGAGTCGAACTGAAATTTTTCAAAGAAACTTTTTAAACCCACATTGAAAAGCAAACAAACAATTTTGAAAACACATTGAGCAAGTATCTAAGAGCCCATGGATAACCATGGATAGAAAGGGTGCTAACACCTTCCCTTTCTATAACCTACCTCCCGAACCGAGAGCAATCTCTTTAAGGAATTTTTCTGTGCTTTTGTCCTTTCCATTTGGAGAAAATAAAAGACGGTGGCGACTCTTGCTTACCGCGACATTTCGCGAACCAGCGTTAAACAGTCAGTTCCAGATCCACCGATCACAGAACTGGCGACTCTGCTGGGGAATAAACTTATAAAGTGAGGTGTACCTTAGGGCTAGGTCATAACTATGTTTTCAATTGTTTTCCTTGTGTGCTTTAAATTGTGGGTTGCTTGGGAGTTCTATAGATCCTAACCCGGATCTTGGGATACCTTCTTAGAAAGTAGCAACAAGGTTGTGAGGGAACTGTGCGGGGTATACCGACATGGTTGAAGCAGTCTGCTACGTTGATGTGGCACTTTGGTGTGTACCGGTAACCCTTGAGTTCAGTCAAGGAGAGTACGGGGCCTCCGCGTGGTGTCGTGAAACATCAACAGACCTTAGGAACCTTAATTGAACAATCTTGGCCTCTTTAGGGTAGTGAGATAACTGACTTTGGTGCAGTCCGAGGTTGGTTGATACTCGATACTACACTCAATTGAGGATTGCTTTCCTGGAATATTTCGGTCGCCAGTTCAGTGGCTAAATCGAAACGATGAACAATGAAAGCAATCCCGTGATATTGGGAACCTTAGAACCCGGTTACTTCTAATAGGACAGGTTGAGCCCACCAACTTCAAGAGGGTAATACCTAGACCTCATGCTGGCCTAAACTCTAAGGGCTTCTCTTGTGTGACTTGTGTGCCTTCGTACTTGATTACTTGCATGCCTGTTATCTGACACATAAACTGCTTGCAGGTTTTGTTTGTAGTCCTTAATTAGGGCTCATAACAAAGTATACTAAGTTTCTTGCAGGTTTTGTTTGTAGTCCTTAATTAGGGCTCATAACAAAGTATACTAAGTTTCTTGCAGGTTTTGTTTGTAGTCCTTAATTAGGGCTCATAACAAAGTTTACTAAGTTTCTTGCAGGTTTTGTTTGTAGTCTTTAATTAGGGCTCATAACAAAGTGTACTGAATATCTTGCAGGGTTTGTTTATAGTCCTTAATTGGGACTCATAACAGGGTTTCCCTACATTATCCCATGCATAGCATGACATCATACCATTGCATACATCCTAACCCATTTCAAGGATCTCAAGGGCTTGTGATGCAGGTCATGATGAACCAACTGTCCAACAAGGGGCAAGGAGGATTTATTTTCCTCTAGCCAAGGTTGTCAGGGGCTATGACCCACTGGATATGGTGAGCCTTTGACCCTTGATGAAGGACTCTCAACAACATGAAGTACCTTTAATCAAGTTACCAGTTCCCAAATGCTAACAATTTTCTTGTTTACCCTGCGAGGTCCTTGAAATCATTACATGCATGTCATACATCATTGCATTGCAGGTATCCCTTTGACAGGTTGCTTACCCTTCTTCGCTGTTTATTTCAGCCGATCGTCATGGATCCTGAATCATCAACTGAACAGTCCATCAAGGCCCTTCAGGCCCAGAACGCCCAATTCCAAGAGCTGATCATGACTCTGGCCCAGGGGCAACAAGACCTGAAGACTCTGCTTTTGAAAAAGAAGAAGAAGAGGACTGTGCTGTTCAACCCTAGGCGCAGGTCTGGGAATACACCGCAGATTGAAATTGAGAGGACAACTCCATCTGTGAGGGAAGGTAGTCAGCAGGAGGAAAGGGTTCCCAGTCCAGTGGTCTCCGACAACGAGACAGATTTCAACAACGAACAATACCCTCCTGCCGAAGACAAGTACAAACAGTTGGAGGATAGGCTGAATGCTATGGAGATCCAACAGGTACCTGGGCTGGATTTTGGAGATCTGGGTTTGTCAACTGGTGTGATTATTCCTCGGAAGTTCAAAGCACCATCCTTCACCAAATATGACAGGGCGTCTTGTCCCAAGTTACATCTCAGGTCCTATGTTCGGAAGATTCAACCATATACGGTGGACAAGAATTTGTGGATCCACTTCTTCCAGGAGAGTCTTTCAGGGACTCATCTCGAATGGTTCTATCAGCTAGATGGGACCAAAGTTCGTAACTGGGAGGAGTTGGCTGCTGCTTTCTATAAGCAGTATCAGTATAATGCCGACCTTGCCCCTACGCGTACCCAACTCCAGGGTATGTCGTTAGGATCAAGTGAAGGTTTTAAAGAATATGCGCAGAAATGGAGGGATCTTGCTGGAAGAGTACAACCACCTCTGACTGATCGGGAACTCGTGGACATGTTCTTGGGGACCTTGTCTGGTCCATTTTACAACCACCTGATTGGGAATTCGTCTGCTGGATTCACAGATCTTATCTTAACCGGAGAGCGAATAGAAGCTGGCATCCGGTCCGGGAAAATCCAAGAGGCTGCACCTTCTGATAAAAAGCCTCATCATGGGAAGAAAGAATCCAATGCTGTGCACGGTAAAAAGAGCCGTCATGAGGCAGGGGCAATCCAGATCTCCAATACTGGACCTGCTCAACAAGGACAGGGGCAGCAGCGCAAGGAGAAACGGCAGTACACCAAACTCAACATGTCGTTGGATCAAGCACTGCAACAAATGTTGAAAGCAGGACTGATCACCTTAAGGGCTCCTCTTCGGAATCCGAACACTTCTGCTCCCAACTATCATCCCAACGATAGGTGCGCATATCATTCAGATAGCCCGGGGCATACTACAGACAACTGCTGGCCTCTCAAGAACAAGATCCAAGACATGATCGACGCCGGAGAGATTCAGTTTGAAGTGCCTGAGACTCCGAACATAATCACTGCTCCATTGCCCAATCATTGAAGACTTTTTGTTTATTTGAATTTTTGAGTTGTATTTTTATTTGCTTATACAAACAATTAATGTCATAGCAAACTCTTTTTATTCTATCAATGCATCGCATATGTCTGTTTTGAGAATTAATACAATTGCTTTCATTATATCCAAAATTCTTTTCATATTTTTTCTGATGTCAACTCGCGGTTAATAATTCTGAGCCTCTTGAGGGAGGATGACGAAAATGATACCGCTATCTTTACAGTATGCTTTTGAACGGACCCCGCTGATGAGGTACAGGCATTGTTTCAATCCCTAAACACTGGAGTTATAAGGATGATAATCCCTCGTCAACCCATCTGAGCCAAAGAAGTAGGAGTTTTTATTTTCGAAAATTAAAACCCTTTATCATAACCCGGGGCAGGGTAGTCTTCTCAGTTGATCCAAGTGCATAACGAATGGCACCAAAGAGATCCTTACGAAAAAAGAAAGACAGTGATGGTTCAGAATAATCAAAAGGACAGGCAGTCATTATCAAAAAAAAAAATCATAAACGAAAAGCCCATTAAGTCAAAACCCATGAAGGAGACTTATGAAACTGGGGCATCCCGCTGACTGTAAATCCAAAAAGGAAACAGTTCAGGCAAAAAAGAAAGGGATAACAAAAATCAAGAAAGAGGTCCTATAAACCCTCAACAAAAAAAAAGGAATGACTGCCTATCCAGAATAAATCATCAACATCTGGACCATCATTGGAACATCAGGACAAAGATTCAAACAAGGTCTAACGCACGATCAACTGAGCTTAGGTTTGAAGAACATCACGAAGAGCGGGTGGGTACAAATAATTTGAGCCTTTATCCTTTGTTTCTTAAACCGTGAACCAGGTCACGATATAACCCTTAAAAGTCCTAGCTGAAGCATGGGTTAGTTTGAAAGCGTACTGTCACAAAAGGTATCCTGACTCCTTAAGGCTTGCGATAAAATACGGAGTTGACATCACGTTTTACAAACATTCACTTGTTTTATGAAAAAGAATGCATTTTCAAAATCTTCAAGACAGACATAAGCTTTGCATTTTTAACATAACTTTGTTTGTATATGACTTTTTGTTTGAACAGCATAGAAATTCGCACGACGAATGCCTAATGAACAGAAGCACTTTCTATCAAGGGGCATGATATGATCATGGTCCATCATCTGGGGCAGTCTAATCAAGATTCGGAGAATCTCTAAAAAGCCAAGTAGCCTGGGGCAAATCTCCGCCTGAGTCACTTGGGGCACTCCAGCAACGAATCTGGCACGATCAGACACTTTCTGGTAATATGGCAATACAAGCAGCCAGGGGCAACTCCCTACTTTCTGAGAACGGACATGGTCGAAAAAATACTACGCAAAAATCAAAGACCCGCTAGGTTGACATACCTAGGCAAAAAGAAGGGCTTCCCGGCGAACCAAAAGGGTTCGGGCAAAATGAAGGGATGAAATGAAAAAATCTGTACACCCGGCAAGTCAAAAACCTGAAAGGGCGGCTTGGGCAAAAATGGGTATCCCGGTGGACTGAAAACCCGAAAGGGCGGTCCAGGCAAAAGTTAGGGATTAAAGCGTACGACTATGTCCTGTCATCTTGTCACCCGCCTACCAGAAGAGAGCTTGTCCTCACAGGTCTTCCTCTCCCATATCAGAAACAGGGGCAATAACGAGTTATCTAAGCAATCTGATTGTTCGGTCCTCCAAGGTATCGGGGTAGGTTCCGTTGAGGAATCACTCCCCCAGCATATCAAAACTCCCCAGGAGAGAGTCCAATCTAGTTCCCCAGGAAAGTTGGAATTCATCTCCCCAAGCAGTAAGCTTATCCCCAGTAGATTCTGGAAGCTTATCCCTACAGAGCACGAACGCGTCATCCGGCTTTAGTTTAAAGAGTTACTTCCTTAACAGGATATAACTGGGTTATCCTCAGCCAAAAGCCATGGAAGGGTCGTCGTCAACGTAGTTCTTTCTTACCCCCAGCGAAGTTTATCAACACTTCCAATCCAACAAGATATCTCCAGCAAATTACTACTAACAACTCCAGCAAAGTATCTCTCTCCCCACAGAGTATCACTCCCCAGCATGGTCGTTAGAATACTTTTTCTCCCCGCAGAATATTCCATTCGCCAAGTACATCCCTCAACGGAGTCATCTTCTCCTACCGGTATTCTTGCAGCTATCCTCCCCAGCGGAAGCAAAGTCTATTCTTTCAACATCAGCCCAGGAGTGACTTCCCGGCACTCGTCAAGGATTTATTCTCCTAAGACGAAAATACATATGTTCATAAACATTACATCTTCATACATTATAGCATGCATATGCATCATACTATTCGAATCTCATTAATTTTGAAGACATATAGTTCATGCATCATGATTTTGCATACAATTATGTTTTTGCCTTTTCAGGAAAAAGGTCAATACAAAAAATGATTACTATCAACCATCGCAATTCTTTCTAGATATAGTCTCAGATATGATCCAGATATGGTGACGTTCTGATACTGCTTCCAGAGTTCCTTCTCGATATAGTTTCGGATATGATCCAGGCATGGTGACGTTCTGATACTACTTCCAGAAATCCTTCTTGATATAGTTTCGGATATGATCCAGAGATGGTGACGTTCTGATACTGCTTCCAGAAATCCTTCTTGATATAGTTTCGGATATGATCCAGGCATGGTGACGTTCTGATACTGCTTCCAGGTTTCCTTCTCGATATAGTTTCAGATATGACCCAGAAATGGCGACGTTCTGATACTGCTTCCAGATTTCCTTCTAGATATAGTTTCGGATATGACCCAGAAATGGCGACGTTCTGATATTGCTTCCAGAATTCCTTCTAGATATAGTTTCAGATATGACCCAGAAATGGCGACGTTCTGATACTGCTTCCAGATTTCCTTCTAGATATAGTTTCAGATATGACCCAGAAATGGCGACGTTCTGATACTGCTTCCAGATTTCCTTCTAGATATAGTTTCGGATATGACCCAGAGATGGTGACGTTCTGATACTGCTTCCAGATTTCCTTCTCGATATAGTTTCGGATATGACCCAGAGATGGTGACGTTCTGATACTGCTTCCAGATTTCCTTCTCGATATAGTTTCGGATATGACCCAGAAATGGCGACGTTCTGATACTGCTTCCAGATTTCCTTCTCGATATAGTTTCGGATATGATCCAGATATGGTGACGTTCTGATGCTGCTTCCAGATTTCCTTCCAGATATAGTCCAGATATGAACCAGATATGGAGACGTTCTGACACTTATTCCAGTTGAAGACATTTCAAGACCTAGACCGGTTCAGTTAATCGACCCTAAGATTCTCTGTTGTTATCCAGTCCAAGGCCTTCTCTAGTCCAGCTAAATCGACTCCCAACAGATTTTTCTGATAAAGACTCAGTAGAAGTTATCCCAGATGTTTCCCTCTCCGACATGAGCGTGAGGTGATAGTCTCTTATGGTCCCCTCTCCAACGGCGAGTGAGGTGGTAATTCCTTTTCAGATGTTTCCCTCTCCGACAGTGAGCGTGAGGTGATAGTCTCTTATGGTCCCCTCTCCGACGGCGAGTGAGGTGACAATTCCCCTTCAAGATGTTTCCCTCTCCAACGGCGAGTGAGGTGATAATTCCTTTCAGATTATAATTTCCTATAGTTCCCTCTCCGACGGTGAGTGAGGTGACTCCCTTTGAGATTATAATGTCCTTTAGTTCTCTTCCCGATACTACGAAGATGGTAATTCCCACCAAGATTTTCTCAACGAGCGTTGTTGAGGTTAAAATCATCCAAGGTTCTCTGACCATTCATGCTAAGGTGGTAACCATCCCTGGTTCATTCATCATCTTGTGAAGCTCCCAGACTCAGCTCCTGTAACCATTCAGGACACATCTGTATCAAGCATCTAAAATCAACTCCTGCAACGTGTCAGGTACTCATTTTTTCTTTTGCAGGTATGCAGGTTCTCGCTAAGGAATCTCCTACGCTGTCGACATCCAGATGGCATCTATAAGCCCATCATCCTATCCAGCAACCTCTAAATGGCATCTAAGCCCATTCCCCACCATCACTGCTACTATGTGAGCGCAAATTTCTGGGCACTCTAGTGTCCAATCATCTTCTACCCTCGGATTACGAAAGGCGCGTCAGCCAATCTGCATCCTCAGGTCTAAGAAGATTGAACAGGGGCAACTGTTGCACCCCAAAATTTGCCCTCCCATATTCTTCAGGAAATTGCCAAGTCATGCTTCAAAACTCCCCAAGGGTTGCACAGTCAAAAGACCTCCTATGCAGTCCAAACTAGGGTTTGTGTTCTGATCAAGAGATTGAAGTTTTCAAAGGTCCAATCAAGTCTCATATGCCTACAAAGATGGTCAAGTATCCTCATATCAAGTTTCAAGGCATTCAGCTCAAAATTGCACAGTCAAAACCCTAGATTGCACTACAGTCAACTGTAGGGGCAAAATGGTCATTTGACAGTCAAAAGTTCAAATTTTTGGTCAACATATCATTTTGAAGCCACAAACATCATTTGATCAATGCTTGGTCATGATTCTCAAAATTTGGCTCAGAAATCATCAAAGATGCAAAAGTTTCCTTATTTGGACAGCTGAAAAAGTCAACTGAAATTGACCAGGGCATAACTTTCACATGGATTATCAGAAAAATTCCATCCAAAGCTCATTTTGAAGAGAAAGACATTTCCTACAACTCATCTTCATACTTCAAGTCCAAGAAATGCTCTCACAAAAAGTTATCAATTTCAACATTATAGGTCATTTTCAAAAGTCAGCAAAAAGGGACTTTAAGTCAAAGGCCATAACTTGAGATTGGTAAATCAAAATGACATGGGACCAAAGGCATTGGTTAGAGGACTCAAAGACCTTTCCAAAATGTCCAAGAACATGAGAAAAGCTTAAAAATTGAGCAAGTTATGCCTTGTGGAAGTTGGGAAATTTTTGGATATTTTGAAAAGTCAACATTGATTCAAATGACCCCAAAATGCTAATGGGCCCATTTTTATTCCATGATTCATCATTCCAAGCATATGCACGACCACTTGGCCCAAAGGGAAGTATTTTCTCATTTTTTATTTATTTATTTGAATTATTATTTATATTAATTCATTTAAATTATTTAAAAACATGAAAAATATCTAACTTGCCTTAACCAATCTTTTTATGCATGTTTGATACTCAATATTTCGTGTAAATACAAATGGGGAAAGATTTGGAGCTGATTGGCATGATTGAGAGCAAAATACACATGAAAAAGATTCAAAAAGATCCTTAACAAATCAAATCCTTAATCCATAATTGCAAGAGATTTTTATGAATTTTGTTGACCTAATAGCCTCAGTACATAATCAGGATCACAAACCTAATCCTTGGGGACTGAAAGGCTGCGCTTGAGACCATTGACAAACTTGGAAAAAGTCTCTAAAAGCTCAAAACTGAAAAGCATTCTAGAGGTCGATTCAAGCCTCCATTCTTGTCTCAATAGCTTCCTTGGAGGTCACTGATCACGTTCCAATCAAGCATAGCCATCAAAACCTCAAGAGTTGGTAGATAGAACTTAAACTGTACAGCAAAAAATGCATAATCGTATTTCATGTTTCAAGCATCTTCATTGTTTTTTTTTTATGTATTCATACTAATAAACGTGTTCTGAAGCTAACCATGTCATCCAATTTTGTTTTCGTGCCATATATGGATGTTTGCCATTGATACTTTTCTAGGGTTTTCAGAGCTTGAATTTAGGGCTTCTTAAAAGAGGAAAAATTGGACATCCTCAGTACCATGGTTCCATTCAGCAGACCTAGACGAAGAAGAAACACTTGTCGCGATCAATTTATGATCCCTACAACGCTATTCGCTATTTTCCTTAAAGCCCTCTAAACCCACGCGTGGAAAACCGTTGCGTTATGGTCCTGTTTCAGAAAAAATAAAAAAAGCAACGAAGAAGAAGACCTCGTGGCAAAGCATGATTCGTTGGTTTAAAAATTTCGCGCGTTTCCAGCACTAATCTTGTTTTTCTCTTATATTGTTTGTTTATTTATTATTAATCAAACGTGTTCAATGGCTCAGCTGGCAAGCAGTGATAGTTTCAACATCCAAGACCTGGGTTCGAGTCCCAGGTCTGTATTATTCTCAATAATATTTTGCAAAACGCGTTCACATGCAATAACCATGTTCAAGTCCACCGTGCGCCTTCCAAGATCCAATATACACGTGCCCCTGGAGATCAGATCAAGGGCTGAGGACTGATGGACACCATGAGGACTAGTCAACGTTGCCACACGCGTCATACAAAAGTCAGAAGGGCCATGCTTAATTGGGCCAAATTGCTAGCATCAACACCTCACAATTGGGGCCTGAACCCCCCCCTGGTTTGCTTTCATTATCTTTTTCTTATTCTTGTTTTAATTTTAATTTTTATTTTAATTACTGTTTATTTAATTAATTATTTTTTTACAAAATATAAAAACATCCTAAAAAACAGAAAAGGCAAAAAATATAATATTTACTTTATTTTAATTATTTTTCATAAAAAAAAATTGCATGTAAATTAGTTAATTTAAATTAGGGTTTATTATTAATTCTTTTCATAATAAAAATACAAAAAAAAAGTAGAATTAGGTTTAATTGATAATCTTTTCCTTTTAATCTTTTTCCTTTTTATCATAATGTTATTTATTTATTTATTTTCATAATTAAATTGTGTTTAAAAATTAGGGTTTTATTTAGTTAAAAATTTCAATATTTTCTTAATAACTAAAAAATAATTAGAATTAGGGTTTGACATTTTATTTTTAATTAATTCTCTTTTTCTATTAAATCTAAAAAACACAAAAAAAACACCAAAAAACATTTTTTAATTTTAATTCCCCATTAACTTTAATTTTTGCAAAAGGGTCCAACGCCCATGTTCGTAATTTATTTTATTTCGCACATTTATTTTATGTCGTTTAAATAATCATGTACCTCTCCCATAGCCATGTAATGTTTAATTACTTTTCTCACTTTTATTCCTTTTATTTGCTTTATTTATCTTTCCGTCAAATCGGGTCCGGTTTAATTTTGGCGATGTGGACCCGCGCCATTTGTAATAGCCTTAGATTTACTTTTCCCGCAAATATTTTAACTGTTAACAAAAAGGCATGAAAGAATGTATGACTAAAATAAAATCAAGCGTAGATCACCAATAAACATGACAAGACAAATATCAATGAAAACGACACACGGTTCGCACACACCACCCCTAGGGTACGCCTCACTGTTGCCTTTCGAAAGGTGATCGTCGAGTAGAGGACGTCTTAGTAAGTCCTCATGATCCGGGAACCTGGCATGAGGGTAGCTTCTAAGGTGTCTTCCTATTGCTCTGGTGATCACCATGTCCCTACAAACTCGAATTGACCCGAACACCTCCAACGGTAGTGCTACCTACCTCTCAATGGTGGGATGGCACTACTTTAAAGGACATCTACACAGACGAATTCCTTAGGGTAGGTAGGTTCTCATGGGTACTTGCTCTAATTTCAAAACAAAATTCAAAAGACTTTTCACACCAACACATTTTCAAAAGCTTTCAAAGCAAACTTTTCAAACACTCTGACGCATGAGTCAAACTGAAATTTTTCAAAGAAACTTTTTAAACCCACATTGAAAAGCAAACAAACAATTTTGAAAACACATTGAGCAAGTATCTAAGAGCCCATGGATAACCATGGATAGAAAGGGTGCTAACACCTTCCCTTTCTATAACCTACCTCCCGAACCGAGAGCAATCTCTTTAAGGAATTTTTCTGTGCTTTTGTCCTTTCCATTTGGAGAAAATAAAAGACGGTGGCGACTCTTGCTTACCGCGACATTTCGCGAACCAGCGTTAAACAGTCAGTTCCAGATCCACCGATCACAGGAGGTATAGGCAAAAATTAGAGACATAAACAGAATAAATTTTTCTTGGTAGGTTTAAAACCCGCAAGGGAAATATAGGAAAAAGGTATGGATTTCCTGGAAAATAACTGCATCATACAAGACTTGATCATTGAAGCAACAATCTTTATGGATTCTCACCACTCTTCAACCGAAGTCGTTGCTCAGGAATTCAAAGTTGTTCGGGAGAATAGTGGTCATTGTATTTCAATGTATCTTTTCCAATATATTAACATTTTCTAAAATTTGTAATCATCAATGGAGTCTCGCCATTCGCAAACTACCATCCTATTAATAAAGCTTGAGCTTTTATCCTATTCTTCACGATTCTTATTTTATTCTGCTTACAAAGACTCCATTTATTATTGATAGTAATTCTCAAAGCAAACAAATTAAATAAAAAAATTGTCTTTTGAAAAGAATTTACAAATTACTTCTTGCTTTAGATTTTGTGACTCAAGTAGAACAAAAATAGTGACTCCAAGGATGGACGAACTCTGAAATTTTGGAAGTATGAATTCCCAAGGAAGGATCTCCTAGGTCACTTTTGCTGGTATGAGTATGTTCTTCTTGTGCTTCTCAATAATTGAAGATGATACCAATTGATGTGTGGTGCAGTGTTGGGTTTGTGATCCTATTTTCCCCAGTCAGGTCTTGGTTCATTTTAATTTAGGGTTTTCATGGTATGAGGTCTCTATCTCAGATTTCCCAGTAAGGTCTTCACTCACATGACGGAAGTCGATTCCCCTTTGTGTGCTGAGATGGAATCATTTGCAAAACATTGCTTTTTGCAGTATTAGCATTATGGTTGTTATTTGTTTTCCAGGCAAGCAGACAAGGGAAATATCTTCTCTAAGAAGTGTTGAAATAGTTGTCAACTTTTTGGGTTATCTCCCTCCAAGTGTTGGGTTGATTTAAAATCCCCATAATTTTGATTTCTTGTTGTATTGTTTGACTTCTTAAATCTCCAAGAAAAGTCGAGATAACGGGTCTCTCTGAAAATTGCTACCCCCATGAGGTTTCATAATTTCTCCCTAGAGAAGTTGGTGTAATCATCACTCTCAGTAATTAAGAATGTATCTTGGGTTCCCCTTGACGATGTAGTGTTGACTTCCCCAATGAAGTCAGTACGAAATCTTCAATTGATATCTCGACGATATGGTTTTCATCTACCCTATTGAAATCAGTATTGCAATTCCCAGTAGAAATACAGACTTAGAAACATTTTTTCCCCATTGAAGTCTGTTTGATATTCTCCGGTGAAGCCTGGAGGAGGATGTTATATCCCTGTATCTGTACTGATTTATTGTTATGATTTGATTATTTTCAGATTATGTTCCTTCCCAGTGAAGTTAAGCCGCGAAATAGGAATCTATTTCCTCAGTTGGTGCTTACTTTCTTATAAAATTTTCATCTTGGATGTGATTTAGCCGAGTATTGACTTTACCCAAGTTGGTTTTGTCTGGTTATCCTCAGTGTTATATGTTTGTTTTATCAGCATTTACATGATAACATTCATACAATCATACATACATCATGCATAGTTGAATTTAGCAAATCATTACGCATTTGCATTAATTAATATCTTGTTGGCATATTACCCTGTTTTTCAGAGTTATGTTATCCTCTCTCCAATAGAATGTCAACCTTAGGTAGAAAGTGTATATTCTTTCAATTTCCCAATTGAGTTATCCCTCGTGGAAGATTTTGGCTTTAGCCTTCCTGTACAACTCTTTGTCTGCATAGAAAGTGGTTCCCTCTTGAGTTTATTTCTCATGAGATGTTATTTTGGTTGACTGATTCATTCTGATTTATTTCTGGATTAAATCTATGGTCCCCAACAATGTTATTATTTTGATTTCTGTAAGCTTTGAGCCTTGGTTTGAGAATGTGCATTTTTTTTGCCATGAGAAGACTTTATCTCCTCAGCAGGAATATATTGACATTTCCCCAGGAAGTACTATTTCTTTCCCCAAGAAATTATTATTGCAATTCCTTCTCGTAACAGCAAATGGCAGGTCTCTTTATTTGAGCAACCTATACTTCCCCAGTAAGTCTGACAGTACCCAGAGAAGATTCAGATTTGTTACTCCAATGAATGGTAGCCTTGTCATTATGGAAGGTAGTTTGTTGTTGAGATTTGTTACTTCAATGAATGATAGCCTTGTCATTATTAAAGGTAGTTCATTGTTGAGATTTGTTACTCCAATGAATGGTAGACTTGTCATTATGGAAGGTAGTTAGTTGTTGAGATTTGTCACTCCAATGAATGGTAGCCTTGTCATTATGGAAGGTAGTTTGTTGTTGAGATTTGTTACTCCAATGAATGGTAGTCTTGTCATTATGGAAGGTAGTTCGTTGTTGATATTTATTACTCCAATGAATGGTAGCCTTGTCATTATGGAAGGTAGTTCGTTGTTGAGATTTGTTACTCCAATGAATGGGAGCCTTGTCATTATGGAAGGTAGTTCATTGTTGAGATTTTTTACTCCAATGGATGGTAGTGTCGTCATTATGGGAGATAGTTCGTTGTTGAGATCTTTTTCCGATGGATGGTAGTCTCGTCATCATGGGAGATGGTTCATCGTTGAGATTCACATTACTCTGAAGAAGTTCTTTTGTTCCCAGTTGTGAATACTGTTGCTAATCGTTTATTACCTACCCTAATATTGGTATTTACCGGAATCATCTTACCATTTCTTTCCCCAGTAGGTCGACGTTACTTTTTTTTCTATCTCCTCAGTGAGTGGATAGTTTGCAGTCATCTGTCGATCACGGTTATCCTTTACTTTATCTGCTCAATCTTTGAGTTGATGACACTGTAATACCCAAAATTTGTCCTACCCTTACACTTTTATCTGGCTTATACATTTTGCGCTTCTCATTCCATTTGCATACCCTTCATTAGGTCATTTAACACGTCATGCATCATCAATCAGTAAATTTGGCATGAGAACAAGAATCTTGAAGTTAGGGTTTTGTATGTGCTTTTAGAATCTTATCTTCATTCAGTCTTGAATCAATTGGTTTCTCATTAAATGTGGTTTGTGGAGCTAGGGTTTGGATTCTTGATCATTGAGAACTTCTTTCTCTCATTAAGCTACAAAGTTGTCATCTTCATCAAGGGCATGGTCATTAGGGTTCCACTAAAGGTTTAAGTAAAGACTTCATGTGTCAAGGCCTCATCATGGATAAGGGTTTGTTTGATTACCTGTTGAACAAGTCAAAGATTGGATCATCTTTTTATCAAGTCATCATAAGAGAAGAGGTGTTGACTAAGAATTTCTCATTCCCCATTAATACTCGACAATGGTTACATTGTTGGAAGAATACATGGGACTTTGTGGAATTATTAAGGCATTAAAGAAGGAAATTTGAATTTCAAATTTGAAAAGGAGGGAAACCTTTTATTCCATATTACTTGGTTGACAAAGTCCACACCAAAATCAGAAGTTCCTTCAAAGTTTCAAGTGCAATAAGCTATTACAAAAAGACCGGGCGAAAAATGATTTGACTTTATTCAAACTTTGTTCCTTACAAGGATAGAAGTTATTGCACTTCCATACATTTTCCATTTACCCCAATACCATTACATTCGAAAATTATAGAAATTTTTTGATCTAATACCTAAAAAACTCATCCTTCAACATCCCTCCAAGTCTTCATATGATTTAAGTCTATTTGTCTCCATGTTCCTACAATTCTTCCAAATTCTTCTTCACCTACAAGTTACCTTGCAGCCAAATTCCTTCAATTAACCTCATCACCTGACCTGTAACACAGACAACAACAAAAAATCATTCATACACATGCAGCCCTGCAATCTACAATTGAAGCTGCAACCTATGTTCTAAGTCATACATCAAAGTTCAAAATCTCATTTAAATACTGACATCCTGAAACCTGCAGCGCCAAGGAAATAAAAATGGAAAGATACCGAGTCAATATGCACCTTCGCCCCATGAAATATATGCCTAAAATAACTATGAAATCATTACTGTTGCAGACGTGAAAGTAGACTTGTAGAACATAACATGTGCATTATTTTGTTCAGCATGTAGCACCAAGTTGGTCATGAGTAAGCAATCCACTTTTTGATAAGCCTCCAAGATCAAAAGACAATACAGTGACATTGATGTCCTAGGCATGATGCAAAGCAAAGCCATAATTCACGTGAAGCAAGGTAAATTAAACTTAGGATAAGAAAGAGAAAAAAAGATGAGCTAAGAGCATATAATTAACATAACTTCTAAAACCGATTCAACACTCCCAAGTTCTGCAAATAACCCCAGCATCCGATTATTTGGTAGCTCAGCTGCTAAAAATCATAAAGACAAAACAAAGTAAAAAAATTATCCTTCCAGTTCATTATACAACAGGGAAGTGAAATAAATCTCATCCAAACACAAGATGCAACACGCTAGTTCAATACCAAAACCAGTTTCCAAGATAAAATCAAAACTAACACAAACTCTCCAAACAGAAAACTAACAGAATATCCAACCTCCAAAACTAACTCTAACCAACTTATAACCAATCTCTAACTCACTTCCCAACTTCCCAGCAGAATTAACAAAAAAATCGCATAGCTCTCTAATAGAATCTCCTAAAAACCGCATAGCTCTCTAACAGACACCTAACTGTCTTGTAACAATTTCATAACGACCTCTAAACAGAAACTAATAGCCCTGTCCATAACCCCTCTAACTGATTTCTTAACAGATTTCTGCCTAACTCTTCCATCCCTAACTAACTTCTAACAGTCTCTAACTCCCTCAGAAACCCGTAATTGTTTTTCCCTAACAGTTTCCAATCTCTCAACAAACTAACCAACTACCTATAACAGTTCTTCAACCAACCAAAAGTAGAACTCTCTAACCTGCGACTAACTTTCAGGATAACCTCCGAACCTCCTAACTATTTCTAACAACTTCCAACAAACCTATAAGAGATCATAACAGAAAGGGAGGAGGGAGTTTTTTTCACGATTCATCATTTCATTCATACTAAAATCGGTTAGAGAAGAACTCACCAGAAAATAATTAGAGAAGTCTCTTTCGGCTCTCTTCTTGATTAATCTTCCCTCTCTCTCGTTCTTCAATCACCTACTGCAACCTTGCAATCTTCTCTATCTTCACCATTTCTCCCATTTTTCATCACCTTCTACCTTCTCTCTCCATCTCACCCCTTGAAAATTCATCATACAACATTCATTCTCAAAGGCTTCCTGACTCTTCATTCATCATCTTGCTTCATCCTCTCAAGTATCTGCAACAACAGCTATCAGATCATCATTTGTAGAGCGATACAGCCATAACTATGATTCAAGAGACGAGAAAGTGAGGATCTACAGAAGAAGAGGAAATTGAAAATGAACAAGAGAAGAGGAAGCTCCCCGAAGCATCTGGACGAACGCTACAAATGTAAGATGACGAGGTAAATGTTTTCTTCGTCTTTTTCTTTCGTTCCTTCATGATATCGTGTAAGCAAGAACGTAGAACTTCATCCCTGTTCTTGCTCGACTAAACGCCTCCGTGCATGCCATCTCTTTGAATCTTCACGGATTAGGTTTGGATTTTTTTACTTTAGATTTAGAATTAACACTTAAAATAGGAAGAGATCATGGATGGATTTGGATTTGAGAGAGAAATTGAAGTGGACCATGCCGAGTTTTGTTTCATACGCCACCGTCACGGCCGCTATTGGCGCGATGAAGCGTGCGTTGGATTTTGAAATCGAATGAATAGGGAAGAAGTGAAGATAAGATAAGGTTAAGAGTCTCTTGAGAAGCTGAACGACGTCGTTTCTTGCTTTATGTTTTTTTTTTAATTTTTTAATTTTTATTTCTTTGTTTAATTAACTGAGATTAGAAAATTGAGAAAATCTGGACATCTCTCTAAGTGACTAGGCCCTGCGAGATTTACTATCCATACACTGCTCCTGATCCATTGCACCCCCGGATTCTCTTATTTTCTTTTTATAATTATTTTTAATTCTTTCTTTCATGATTTTTTTAATAACAAAAATACATAATAAAAATGGTAAAAATTATTATAAGACATTTTAGAAATTAATTAGGAATTTACTTCCCTTTTTACTAATTTTTAGTCAATTTTAATCACTAATTTTACTCATTTTATGACATGTATTTCGTTTGCGATTTTTGGTATAGATTGTATGCAATACTTTGATACTTGCTGCCTAATTTTACTTGTTTGTATATTCTTTCATGATTCCTTAGGAGATTTTGGTTCAAATTTAATATTCGATTTAATTGAACTAAAATTAGACATTAGGCTTTTAAATCCAAGCATGCAAACATTAGGTTGAATTCCCTCAAAATTCCAATTTTAGGTCTAATGATGCATAATAGCATTAGGTTTAGAAATAGGCTAGTTTTCCTTTGAATTTTCTTTCCCCTTTTTCATTTGCATTAAAATAAAAACTTCTTTTACCTTTCAAACTTCTAAACACTTTAAAAAGAATCATACCTCTGTTGAGTATGGGAGATGATAAGTGGGTGTCTTCTCGATCTTATTGTTCTTCCGTCTCAGGCCTAGGTATGGTTCAAGTCTCAAAGGCTCCTTTCATGGATAAGTGGAAAAGTGGATAATATCTCTCTCTTGAGGTTAACTAGTCATTATCCGCAACAAAACACAAAAAATCAAAAGTGGAATCTTGCCTCGAGGACGTAACTCGAAACCTTTTTCAGGTAAGGACGTGATTAATTTACTTTTGTGCCAACGCATAAGTCTCTGAAGATCAAGCTGTGGCAGAAGGCGGAATTAACATTGTTCATAAAAAACACAAACAAACAAAACATGTTAGCCGAACTACGGTAGCTCTGATTCCTCAAAAAAGATACGTAGGCATTGGGGTAGGGCCCAATCGAGTACAACTTTATTTTCCCTACATTCTTTTATCATTCCTTTTGCATGCATTCTCCCTTTAGTAGTATTAAACATTAAGCATAAATTAAACACACCTATAAGATAGATAACATGAGTGGATATCATAGAGTACTACGGGCGTGTGGGGTGCTAATACCTTCCCCTCGCGTAACAGACTCCCTTACTCGATCTATCAGTCGCAAGACTGTGACTTCTCCCTTCTCAAGTTTTCTCGATCTTTACCTTTCCCTTCATGTGGGATAAAAGACGTTCGATGGCGACTTCATTGTTTGATGATTTTTAACCAGTTGTTTCAGCTGGCGACTTCACTGGGGATAGGTCGACCAAATGCTGGTCCATCCCGGAGTTGCTCCTAGCTCTTGTTTTCTTCTCTTTGGGTGTTTATTTATATGCTTTATGGCTTATTCATTTTGTATATACCTGAGCATATGCATGCATTGCATTTTAGTGTTTTCCATATACTACTGATGTACTGGATCTGCTTCTTGATTGGGTTGGGTATTACTATTGAGGTAAAAGGCCCAGTACCCTGGCCAGAGTGCACTAGGACACTAGGAATAGAGTGGGTGCATGAAGGCTATAGGAAGTGGTCCGACTAGTGCAGTCATGTCATATACCATGCTCACATGAGGTTCAATTGGAGGTATTTTCATCATGCACGTCTGTGTTACGATGATTTTACTTTCAAGCGAACCGATGATTTTCGAGTTACCCTTGCCTTACCTTGACCTAGTCTTCACCCGTGAGTGGGGAGGGAATTATTATCACAGGTATAGTTGGTGACTATGTTCATATGGTGACTATGATCAGACAGTGACTATTGGTTCTAATGGATATGTTCTGGATTTCTGTTGGTGACTTATTCATATGCTATATTCTGTTGGTGACTATGGGGTTCTCGATTTTTTTATGAGTTCCTGACTTGTTTATTTGGAGGTTCATTCGGGCCTTCGATCTTGGTATTCCCAACATGTTCAGAAAAGGCTCAACAGTATCCGATGTTCCAGAAGTCTAGATCCCGTAAAATGGAGGATCTACATGGTACTTGGTTCTTGTATGTGCGAAGCTATACCGGACCTTTGAACTGGTAATATTCATATGATTAAGAACAATGCAACAATCATATTCAGAAATGATAGAACTTTGATCCCATTTGATCCCATGTCTTTGCATACATAACATGGTTAACCACATGCTTAACATACATATTCTATTATTTCCAGGGAATCATATTTTTAAGCCTCGTGTTGAACTTTTCCATCCCTTACTTGCGTAAAATCAAAATCAAAACATGTAAATTCCTTGGAAATGATGGAACATGACATGGCATCCATTCATGCACCCCATGCATATTCATGCATCCATAATAGGTATTCAAAGATTCAGGATTCTTATTCAGACTCGGTTCTCTCTTCAGAGGTTCAGACTTGATTTCTTACCACACATGTTCAGAGATCGGTACGGGATAACTCTGTGGGGGATTAGTCGATACGAAGATCCTGATAGGATTAATCACAGTATACTTGCAAGCTTTGGCCTGTGGCTGGAAATTCTTTGAGAATGAAGATAATCAATTAAAGACTCAAGTGAGCCAGGGCATGAAAGCTTTGATGATGATGTCAACAATCTTACACCTACTACCGCAGCAAGTTCTCTCTTCTCCTCATCTGTTGGGAATTACTTTCAACCATGGATTACTACACAATCTTGAGTTCTTGGAACATCTTATCAGCATATGGTTCCCATTTACTATGGGATCTTATATCAGTGCTTCTTTCTTGTTGACCAACGTCCGATGTGGTTTCCACACCGGGGCACCTAACTTTTCAATCAGGGGCATTCTCTACAGCTTTGTGTTCCCTGATCTGTTCAACAATAGCCAGTCTTTATTCCCCAAGTGAATTCATGGGTGAAGCTTTTAAGAAAAGATGAAAGAAGCCTGATGAACATGTTTATATGATTCCATTGCATTACATCTTGTTATTTATAGCTCTGATCTTTGGGGTCCTTCTCCCATAAACATCTCTTCTAATTGTGATACACATGCTAGATGTATCCCCTATTCTGGGGAACCCGGTTTTGATATTGGAAACTGTAAAGGGGTTGAAGTATAAAGCCCAGCATCTGTCTAGCGTCTCTTCCAAAAGCCTAATTCCTATTTGGCCAACTATTGGACTCTTTCTCACAAGTTGGATGTCTCTGATGTTTGGATAGAAGACGAATAGTATTGTTTCTTTATGGCGCAAGATGCTTGGTGATGCAGTCCATACCAAGTTGCTAGCAAAAGCATTCATTTGTTCTCCTAAAATAATCTTCTACGCATATATTCTGGGGCACCTGGCCATTCAATTGAAGATGGTATGTCATCTAGAGACAAGGTCCAAGATGGAATCAATCCAGAGACTATTATGTTCATATCAGATCTGAAGGGGAATTCTCTCGCCCATTCAAGCATCGAGACTGCAGAAAGTCGTCAGAATCGAGAAATCCATAGAGTCAAGTCTCCTCAATGATGGAAATCATTGGTTTCTTTATTGCATTTTCATTTGGATTATTTCTTGTTTGTTTAAACATTGCTTGTATATAGAAACTTGTCTATTTTTGAATGAAAATCTTAATGCAATAAGTATGCTTGTATTGAAGTGTTCTTTTCGTTTTTATTCATTCGTTTGTTATCACTCTTTAAATGTTTTACTTGCATATTGATGCCAAGTTTCCAAGTCTTATGCCTAGGTAAAGATTGGATGGAGGATGACGATAATCTAAAAACGCAAAAAATCTCTGGTTGGTACGCTTTTGAGTAAGACCCTACTGACGATGTACATGCCTTGTTTCTATTCCTAAACACCAGAGATATAAGGGAGATAGACCCTCGTTAACCCCTCTGAGCCTTCAAATAGGAGTTTCTTTTTTATTCAGAAAAAACCCTCATTTTAACCCTGGGGCAGGTAGTGTTTAGTTAATTTGATCAAGAGTTAAGGACTCATCAAGAGTGTGCATCAAAGGATACAACAATGGTTATCCATCAAAAGGTTGGGGAAAGTCAAAACCACAATGGTTAACCCTCACCTATCAGCAACGTGTGTCAACTAACAATATCCCAATGGGAATCTCTCACACATCAGGAGGTCAACAGGTGACGATACAACAATGGCTATCCCTCATCCACCAAAGACTCAGACAGTCATGGTCACTTCCAACAAATCAAAAACGATGTAAAGAGTAATGACTTGTTCAAAAGAGAAAGTATGAATAAGAAATAAACAAAAAGCCCCGCTAAGTCGAAACTTGTTCCAAATTGAAATTCAAAAGAATTTATCTGGGAAAAAGCAAGAAATAAATTGGAAAGCCTAAAAGGAGAGAAAAGGATTACCAATAAAATCCTTATGGAAAGAACAAAGTCGTGTGATCAAACACCAAAATCAGAAGTTTGTGACTGTCGTGTCCAAGAGGCCTCAGTGGTTCCTCAACCATCGCAAACTCTTCTCGAGAGATGAACGCTTGTGTCGTGTTAACTGAACATAGAAATGGAGAACATCATGGAGAATGGGTGGGAACCAAATAATTTTGAGCCTTAAATCCTTTTTTCTAAAACCGTGAACCAGTCCAGGTTACAACCCTTAAAAGTCCTAACTGAAGCATGGGTCAATTCGAAAGCGTGCTACAACGAGATAGCGTTTAACTGACTCCTAAGAGGTATGTTTCAATATCCGTGTTGGACTCGTATACTTGTGTTATCTTTCTTAAAAAATAATTTGCAAATGTTGCTCTCTAGATAGTGACTCGTTCATAACAGAGTTGTGACATCATTTCATTTAAAGTTTTTTCAAACTTCAAGAATTACTTACGTGTTGCATTAGAATTATCATTCTCATAATAAACATTCTTCTGCATACAAAACAACTAATTGACATCAAGTAAGTTTACACAATGAACAATCGATAAAGAGCTCAATCTTGTCAGAGAAGAGAGGCTTGAATACGCTGTTGAAGCAAGAGTCATCTGTCACAAGAGAAATAACTTATCTAGGGGCATGTTAACCAGTGATTTTATCCAAAGAAAGCATATTGGTGCTTCACAATCTGAGAACCCTTTAGGGATGAAGTTAGCAGATTCTGCCAATCTGGGGCCATAAAGTCGAGAATCGATCTCTTAGAGGTCAGCAAAATCTGGGGCATTCCCTCTAAGAAATCAATCAGAGGCTATCACTTTGATAAATCTCTTCAAGCTATCAATCAGAGGCTATCATGTGGATAAATATCTTCAAGTTACCGTTGATCAGGGGTTATCACATCGACAAATCTATTCAGAATTCATTCAACTCGGGGTAGTTACGTCGAGATTCGACAAATCTCTCCAAGAAAGTTGTAATCAAGAGCAGCTTATTTCGTGATTCAAGAGATTGGGGAAGGTCACCTCATATCTTATTGTGCCACGAATATTCTGGTCTTCTATCCAGCATAGATTCTTTCAGAAATCCTCCCGACTGAGGCATTCCTCATTCGTACTCGCAAAGTTGTTCAAGCCAATTATGTTGTATGAGACAACTACAATCAATCTAAAATCATCATAAAGGTCACCTTAACCTAGCCAACGCACGAAGCCTCCTTCGCTTGCTGCAGACAACTTCATAACCGGATTCCCCAAGTGAATTAAGAGAGTCCACAGTCATTGTTTGATTTGGCATGCGCAAGTGCACGACCCTGAGAGCTAAACTGGGGCATTCATAGAGCTAAACTGGATCATCCCCAGTGGAGTAAACCAAGGCATCCCCAGTGGAGTAAATCGAGGCATTAGCAGAGTTAAACCGGGGCATACACAGGTGTCCATGCCCATCTTTCATCCCCAAGTTATTCAAGAGGTTATTCCCTAATGTGGCGTAAATTTGGGGCATGTATTGGAAGAGATCCACATGGTGTTAAGTGTCCATTCTTTGGCATATTCAGTCCTACCATCCTCTCAACTGTTCAGGATGCAGGGAAGATGAGCCAAATTATCCCTTCCCCGATAACACAATTCAGAATTCAGTTATGTACCTAAAAACTTGCTCCGTCAGCAATTCGATCTTCATTTAGAGTCATCAATAATCCTCAGTATCATGAGCTCCCCAATGCAAATTCTTATCAGTAACCCCAACAATCCTTGGTACTGCAGGCTTCCAGGGCCGATATGTATTGGTGTCCCCAGTGATGAGCAATAGCTCCCAATAAGCCTTCGCTTATCCCATGAAGTCTATTTCTTTGCATTGCATATAGTTATCATTACATAACATTTCATCTTCAAAAGCACATAGCCGATCCATTAGAATGGATCTTTGCGGCAAAAGAAATTCAAACATGCATACGAAGCATAAGCTAAATCAGGTACCTTACACGAAAGACTTGAATCATCCAAGGACAACAGTACATCTCCACAAGAGGGCATCGCTTCCAAAATCCCCAGCTGGTGACCTTCACCTTCACAATGCCCAGCAAAATCAATACACCTTGTCATTCTAAACCCAGTTCCCATCTAGTAGTCAGTTCTCGTCTGACAATCAACTCTAAACCCGATTCTCATCTGGTAGCCAGTTCCTATCTGAAATAATTAAGTCTTCCAACACTCGTCAGTGTCTGTTTCCTAAACACTTGTTTGTGTCAACTCCTAAACACCCATCTATGTCAGTTATCCAAACACTCGTCTATGTTTAACCTTTCCTTGATACTCTTTTGTATCTTCTTTCAATACTCGTCCTTATTGATTCAAACACTTGTCTGTGTTTAACCTTTCCCTGATACTCGTTCGTATCTTCTTTTAATACTCGTCTGTATTGATTTAAACACTCGTCCGTGTTTAAACCTTTCTTTGATACCCATCCATATCTTTTTTCAATACCCGTATGTATTGGTTCAAACACTCATCCGTGTTTAACCCTTCCTTGGTACTCGTCTGTATCTTCTTTCAATACGCATCAGTATTGATTCAAACACTCATCAGTGTTTACCCTTTCCTCGATACTCGTCTGTATCGATTCAAACACTTGTATGTGTTATACTTTCCTTGTATTTGCCTCACGCCAAGTTACAAGTCTTCTTTGCTCTCGCATTGACATCATGCTAGCTTCATAAACACGCGTCTGTGTCAGTCCTCCAACACTCATCTTTGTCGATTTCCTAAACACTCATCTGTGTCAGTTCTCCAAACACTCGTTTGTGTCTAACTATCCTTCGAATCCCAACAAATGCAATAAACTTGGTCATTCTCGCATCTTCAATCATCGTGTCATAACCAATACTCCCACCTTCTCAGAATTGTAGTTCGCCCGTAGGCCTAGTTTTGGTAGACCGCCCGTAGGTCTTACCTTAGGATCTTAGATCGACCGTAGATCTAGATTCCCTTGTAGGTCACCCGTAGACCTAGTTTTTGGTAGACCGCCCGTAGGTCTTACCTTAAGATCTTAGATCGACCGTAGATCTAGATTCCCTTGTAGGTTGCCCGTAGACATAGATTTTGGTAGAACGCCTGTAGGTCTTACCTTAGGATCTTAGATTGTCCTTAGGTCTAGATTCCCTTGTAGGTTTCCCGTAGACCTAGTTTTTGGTAGACCGCCCGTATGTCTTACCTTAGGATCTTAGATCGACTGAAGATCTAGATTCCCTTATAGGTCGCCCGTAGACCTAGTTTTTGGTAGACCGCCCGAGGTCTTACTTTGGGATCTTAGATCGATCGTAGATCTAGATTTCCTTGTAGGTCGCATGTAGACCTAGTTTTTGGTAGACCGCCTGTAGGTCTTACCTTGGGATCTTAGATCGACTGTAGATCTGGATTCCCTTGTAGGTCACTCGTAGACCTAGGTTTTGGTAGACCGCCCGTAGGTCTTACCTTGGGATCTTAGATCGACCGCAAATCTGGATTTCCTTGTAGGTCGCCCGTAGACCTATTTTTTGGTAGACCACCCATAGGTCTTACCTTAGGATCTTATATCAACCGTAGATCTAGATTCCCTTGTAGGTCACCCGTAGACCTAGTTTTTGGTAGACCTCACGTAGATCTTACCTTAGGATCTTAGATCGATCGTAGATCTAGATTCCCTTGTAGGTCGCCCGTGACCTAGTTTTTGGTATACCGCCGTAGGTCTTACCTTAGGATCTTAGATCGATCGTAGATCTAGATTCCCTTATAGCTCGCCCGTAGACCTAGTTTTTTGTAGACATCCCGTAGGTATTACCTTAGGATCTTAGATCGAACGTAGATCTAGATTCCCTTGTAGGTCGCCTGTAGACCTAGTTTTTGGTAGACCGCCAGTAGGTCTTACCTTAGGATCTTAGATTGACCGTAGATCTTGATTCCCTTGTAGATCGCACGTAGACCTAGTTTTTGGTAGACCACCAATAGGTCTTACATTAGGATCTTAGATCAGCCGTAGGTCTAGATTCCCTTGTAGATCAACCATAGACCTAGTTTTGGTAGATCGCTCATAGATCTCGCCTAGAAGATCGTCCGTAGGTCTCGCTTTAGAACCTGAGATCGCCCGTTGGCCAGGTTCTTCCTTAGATCGTCTTAGAACCTGAGATCTCCCGTAGGATAGGTTCTTACAATAGATCATCTTAGAACCTGAGATCGCCCGTAGGCTAGTTTCTCCGACAAATCACTCTCATGTTTCACCTTAGGAGCGTAGGACACCTGTGGACCTCATCTGCCGTCCTTTCATACCAACCATTGTCTTGTATTGGCACCACACCGCGTTACAAGTTCAATCTCTGTCTCTTCACTGAAAAAACTAAATAAATTATTTCCCCCAGCAGATATCACAAAAATAAATAAACACTCACACTTTCTCCTAAAACAAATTTTTGGCATTAATATTTAATCATCTTCTACCTCGAACTTTCGAAAGGCACGCGCCACACTTTCAAGTTTAAGACGAATAAATAGGGGAAGTTGTAATACCCCAAATTTGTTATACCCTCTCACTTCTATCTGGCTTATGCATTTTACGCTTCTCATTCCATCTGCATACCCTCCATTAAGTCATTTAACACATCATGCATCATCAATCAGTAAATTTGGCATGAGAACAAGGATCATGAAGTTAGGGTTTTGTATGTGCTTTTAGACTCTTATCTTCATTCAATCTTGAATCAATTGGTTTCTCATTAACTGTGGTTTATGGAGCTAGGGTTTGGATTCTTGTCATTGAGAACTCCTTTCTCTCATTATGCTACAAAGTTGTCATCTTCATCAAGGGCAGGATCATTAGGGTTTCACTAAAGGTTTAAGTAAAGACTTCATGAGTCAAGGCCTCATCATGGATAACGGTTTGTTTGATTACCTATTGAACAAGTCAAAGATTGGATCATCTTTTATATCAAGTCATCATAAGAGAGGAGGTGTTGACTAAGAATTGCTCATTCTCCACTAATACTCGACCATGGTTACATTGTTGGAAGCATACATAGGACTTTGTTGAATTATTAAGGCATTAAAGAAGGAAAATTGAATTTCAAATTTGAAAAGGAGGGAAACCTTTTATTCCATATTACTTGGTTGACAAAGCCAACACCAAAATCAGAAGTTTATTCAAAGTTGCAAGTGCAATAAGCTATTACAGAAAGACTGGGAGAGAAATGATCTGACTTTATTCAAACTTTGTTCATTACAAGGATAGAAGTCATTGCACTTCCATACATTTTCCATTTACCCTAATAGCATTACATTGGAAAATTACAGAAAAATTTTATTGTTGACATGGAACAAATTTTGATCTAATACCTAAAAAACTCATCCTTCAACATCCCTCCAAGTCTTCATTGATTTAACTCCATTTGTCTTCACGTTCCTACAATTATTCCAAATTATTCTTCATTTACAAGCAACCTTGCAGCCAAATTCCTTCAATTAACCTCATCACCTGACCCGCATCACAGACAACAACAACAAAATTATTCATACACACGCATTCATGCAATCTACAATTGAAGCTGCAACCTATGTTCTAAGTCATACATCACAGTTCAAAATCTCATTTAAATACTAACATCCCCAAACCTTCCGCACCAATGCAATAAAAATGGAAAGATACCAAGTCAATCTCCACCTTTTCCCCATGAAATCCATGCCTAAAATCATTCTAAAATCATTACTGATGTAGACGCAAAAGTAGACTTGCAGAACATAACCTATGCATTTTTTTGTTCAGCAGGTAACACCAAGTTGGTCATGACCAAGCAATCCACATTTTGATAAGCCTGCAAGATCAAAAGACAATACAGTCACATTGACGCCCTAGACATGATGCAAAGCAAATCCAGAATTCACGTGAAGCAAGGTAATTCAAACTTAGGATAAGAAAGAGAAAAAAGATGAGTTGAGAGCATATAATTAACATAGCTTCTAAAACCGATTCAACACTCCCAAGTTCTGCAAATATCCCAGCATCCAATCATTTGTTAGCTCAGCTTCTAAAAATCATAAAGAAAAAACAAAGCAAAAAATTATCCTTCCAGTTCATTATACAGCAGAAAAGTGAAAGAAATCTCATCCAAACATAAGCTGCAACATGCTAGTTCAATACCAAAACCAATTTCCAAGATAAAATCAAAACCAACACAAACTGTCCAAACAGAAAACTAATAGAATATCCAACCTCCAAAACGAACTCTAACCAACTTATAACAAATCTCTAACTGACTTCCCAACCTCCCATCCGAATTAACAAAAAAGCCGCATAGCTCTCTAACAAAATCTCCTAAAAACCGCATAACTCTCTAATAGATCCCTAATTGTCCTGTAACAGTTTCATAACAACCTCTAAACAGAAACTAATAGCCATGTCCATAACCCCTCTAACATATTTCTTAACTTATTTATGCCTAACTCTTCCATCCCTAACTAACTCCTAACAGTATCTAACTCCCTCAAAAACCCCTAATTGTTTTTCCCTAACACTTTCCAACCTCTCAACAAACTATCCAACTAACTATAACAGTTCTTCAACCAACCAAAAGCAGAACTCTCTAACCTGCAACTAACTTTCAGGATAACCTCTGAACCTCCTAACTATTTATAACTACTTCCAACAGACCTATAAGAGATCATAACAGAAAGGGAGGAGGGAGTTTTTTCACGATCCATCATTTCATTCATACTAAAATCGGTTAGAGAAGAACTCACTAGAAAATAATTAGATAAGTATCTTTCGGCTCTCTTCTTGATCAGTCTTCCCTCTCCCTCGTTCTTCAATCACCTACTGCAACCTTGCAGCCTTCTCTATCTTCACCATTTCTCCCATTTTTCATCACCTTCTACCTTCTCTCTCTATCTCACCCTCTGAAAATTCATCATACAACTGTCATTCTCAAAGGCTTCCTCACTCTTCATTCATCATTTTGCTTCATCCTCTCAAGTATCTGCAACAATAACTATCGGATCTCCATTCATAGCGCGATACAACCATACCTACAATTCAAGAGACGAGAAAGCGAGGATCCGCAGAAGAAGAGGAAACCGAAAATGAACAGGAGAAGAGGAAGCTTCCCGAAGCATCTGGACGAACGCTAGAAACGGACGACGAAGAGGTAAACTTTTTCTTCATCTTTTTCTTTCGTTCCTTCATGATATCGCGTAAGCAAGAACGTAGAATTGCATCATTGTGCTTGCTCGACTAAACGCCTTTGTGCGTGCAATCTATTTAAATCTTCACAGATTAGGTTTGGAGTTTTTACTTTAGATTTAGAATTAACACTTAAAAGTAGACCGTGTCGAGTTTTGTTTCATACGACACTGTCACGGCCGCCGTTGGCGCCATGAAGCGTGCGTTGGATTTTTGAATTGAATGAACAGGGAAGAAGTGAATAGAAGATAAGGTTAAGAGTCTCTTGAGAAGCTGAACGACGTCGTTTCTTACTTTACGTTTTTTTTAATTTTTTAATTCTTATTTCTTTGTTTAATTAACTGAGATTAGAAAATTGAGAAAATCTGAACATCTCTCTAGTGGACTAGGCCCAACGAGATTTACTATCGATACACTGCTCCTGATCCATTGCACCCCTTGATTCTCTTATTTTCTTTTTATAATTATTTTTAATTCTTTCTTTCATGATTTTTTAATAACAAAAATACATAATAACTGGTAAAAAATATTATAAGACATTTTATAAATTAATTAGGAATTTACTTCCCTTTTTACTAAATTTTTAGTTCAATTTTAATCACTAGTTTTACTCATTTTATGACATGTATTTCGTTTGTGATTTTTGGTATGGATTGTATGCAATACTTTGATACTTGGTGCCTAATTTTACTTGTTTGTATATTTTTTCATGATTCCTTAGGAGATTTTGGTTCAAATTTAATATTCGATTTAATTGAACTAAAATTAGACATTAGGCTTTTAAATCCAAGAATGCAAACATTAGGTAGAATTCCCTCAAAATTCCAATTTTAGGTCCAATGATGCATAATAACATTAGGCTTAGAAATAGGCTAGTCTCCCTTTGACTTTTCTTTTCCCTTTTGTATTTGCATTAAAACAAAAACTTCTTTTTCCTTTCAAACTTCAAAACAGTTTAAAAAGAATCATACTATGTTGAGTATGGGAGATGATAAGCGGGTCTCTTCTCGATCTTATTGTTATTCCATCTCAAGCCTAGGTATGGTTCAAGTCTCAAAGACTCCTTTCATGGATAAGTGGAAAAGTGGCTAATATCTCTCTCTTGAGGTTAACTATGTAAGTATGAAGTGTGCCTAAGAGAGAGAGAGGGGGGGGGGGGGGGTGAATTAGGTACTTTAAAAATATGTCTGGTTTTGGTGATGATGGATATTATTTTTCTGGTTTAGTGCATGAGTTTAAAAATGTGTTTCCTTCTTTTCTGGTTTATGACTAGTGATGAAAGCGGTAAATGCGGAAAAGTAAAGAAAACAAAGATGTATCCTAGTTCCCCTCATAGTCCGAGAGTAGTCCAGTCCCCTTTAAACATGAAAGAGATTTCCTTATTGTTAGATCTCTAGACAAGACACCTTAGTTCTTCTATACAAGACCCTAACCAATAAAACCACCAAGAACAATCCTCTTAGATTTTCACTATGTCAACAATGAGAATAATCCTCTCAAGGTTACCTTACTTGTATCCAACAATCCGTGAAAAACAAGATTACAAAACCACTTGAACTTATTTTCAACAATCCTGAAAAATAAGAAAGTGTATAGCAATATTTGATTTATAGAGTTTGTAGTGAAATAATCACTTTGAGTGATTTTATCAATGACTTGATCTTCACTTCCAATAAAAATAATATACAATGACTCAAGACTATAGAATGCTCAAAGTTTTCTGTTTAACAATATATGAAAATGTGCAGAAAAACTTTGTGTATGAAAGTGAAGAAAAAGCTTGAGTTTAATATTTTAAAATTTAGAAACTATTGTTCTCCCCCTTTAACATTATCAAAAAGAAGGGAAAGATGCAATAAAAATATATAATAATAAAACAACATTGAAAAAACTTAATCAATCATGCATCAAAAATATACATAGTCATAGTAAAATAACAATTACAAAGAAATCTGAATAATAACAAACAAAACGTAGCATACCGGAACAAGGACATAACAGAAAAACAGTAGAAATAACAAAGTTGGACATAATTTTATGGTTGATTCATGTCACGGTTGTTATAGAACTAGGATCCTTTATTGGGAAATTGTTGTTGTATAGGAGGTTCTATGTAATGTGGTAGAGGTACAGCAGGATTATTAAGGTCATATGGAGGTATGTGAAGGTGAGAGTAAAGGTAGGAAAATTGTTGGTTCACATCCGAGCGAAAATCATTAATCCGAGAAGTCGTGGATTCATTGATGGTATTCCACTGGTTGTTGATGTTGGTATTCATGGAAGAAAATTGTTGAGACATAAAATCCATAAGATCAACTTCGACCAGAGGGAGCAGTAGGTGGAGGAGGTACATCTTCACCGTCTTCTTCCTCTTGATTGTTTCCTTCTTCACCAATCACATCTTCACCAATGTATGTGATTGTTTTTGTTTCCAGATTATAGTGAACTCCCATTCTCGAGTCAACATTTTTTATGGAGATCTTGTGAACATTTGGGTCCATATCAACTCTTTCAAAACCAGCAAAATCAACTCCAAATTCTTCCATAATTAATGTAACAAAGTAAGCATATGGTAGAAATTTTGACTTTGCATCAACCCTTAACATATGAACCATTATGAGCCTTGCCCAATTAATGCTTATACCTCTCTTTCTTGCATAGATCAGTTTCATTTCCAAATCAGTCACGGTGCAGTGGTTTCAAGCCCGCAGAAACATAATATATACCATGAAATAATGAAATAGTCTATCGTCTATAAAAAATTTACCTGCACTCCATGAGTCTCTAGATGGAATGACTCCTCCTAGACCATGAATTCTTTTAGCACGGAATTCGGCTTCGCTCAATCTTCCAATGCTGTAATAAAATTCTTTTTTCTTGTAATCATCCGATGCTTCATTTTCAGGATCATACAAAGAGCTCCCAGTATATGGGGTATGTAGAATCTTACCAACAATTTCAGGGGTGAGAGATATTCTAGTACCTAACGCATATGTAACCATCTTGCCTTTGTGAGGAGTCAAATTACTGAAGAATACTCTTATCAAATCCGGATAATATGGACCAAATGATGAAATTAGTGGTTCCAATCCATATCCAGTCAAATCATTCTGAAACGTAAAACATTCCTAAAGGAAAGATGATAGCATACCATATTTTGGTGTGGACAATATCTTTCTTTGAAAATCCTTTTTAAATCTTGCTTCTTGATCTTCAGTGAGAGTTGAGATTAATGGATTTTCTGCAGAATATGAAGCAACTTTCTTCTTTCCTTTCTTTGTAGCTGACACCTTTCATTTTTGACTTGATTCCATGGGTAAGGTGTTTTTAGGGTTTGGAAGGTTTGAGGTTTTAGGTTTTGAGAGGAAGATGTTTGATGAGCTGAAATTTGATAGGATTTATGAGTAATTAGAAACGAGTGGGTTGTATTATATGTAATGACATTTAATTGACTTTTTAATAATAGAGGTGAGTTTGGGAATATGAGAGAGAGAGAGAGAGAGAGGAATTCTGACCAACAAATATTCTTGTCATAAAAGCATGTTATAGTGGGTGCAATCAATTTGCATACAGATGCAATTGATTTGCACATAAAACAAAATCAAAAGAAAACTGAAATGCACAGCGTGCAATCGATTTGCACTATGGTGCAATCGATTTGCACTGAAAATAGAAAGGTCAAAAATAAAATATACAGTGAGCAATCGATTTACACTATTGTGTAATCAATTTGCATCAACCAAAAATGACCAGAAACATATTTATCTTAAATTTAAGCACCACTTAACATAAATATTCACATATAACAAAGTTAAAACAGGTATGTGAAAGCATAAAAAGGATACAAAGTTAGTGTATGAAATTTACCAATGCCAAGAATTCTTCCTCTAAGGTATTTCCCATATGTGAAATAATCCTTGGAATTGAACTAGATTTGAAAGTTAGTGTATGTCTTCCATTAAATGCTTAGAGCCACCACTTATCAAAACATCATAGATTTAAAGTGGTCCTCAAGCAAACCTACAAAACAAATTAAGTTTGATTTGATGCCCAATGTGCTTTGGGTCCATCATAGTTAGTTCCCTTCTTAACCTACACATAATGCCCACTTGCTACACTAAAGTTTTTAACATAGCAAGCATTAGGTGTATGGCCAACAATACCACAATAAAAACAAGTAGGTTCAAAGTTACTTCTATATCTAGAAGGGTAAGATTTCTTCTTAGGAAATGTTTTCTTTTTAGGATATTGATGAACCACTTTAGGTTTGTTCACTTTCTCTTTGGATGATTGATCACTAGCCTTAACAAAGATAGTTTTATTATAACTTGGTTTTAAAACTTTGAATATCCAAGTCCACTTTTATCATTGGAATATCTTTGTTGACTAAGAACACCTTCCAATACAATTTTACCTCTTTCATATCTTTCAATAACTCTTTTTAATTGGACAATTTGAAAAGAGAGTGATTCACAATTTTTGTATACAAAATTATGTTTTTGCTCATCACTTAATTTTTGTTTTTCATCTTTGAAATCTTTTTCCATAGATTCACATTTTTCTTCTAAAGATGAAATTTGTTTCTTTTGAGATGAAATAGTTTTGTATAAAATTTTGTATTCATTTAAGAGTTCATATATTTCACCTTGTACGTCATTATCATAAATATAAAATTAATTACTAACATCGTCATCTTCACTATCGGAATGGTGTGAGGCCATCAATACAAGATTAACACGTTGATTGTTTTCGGAATCGGAAGATGAACTTTCCCATGCTTTATATGCTTTATTTGACTTCTTATATTTATTTCTATTGAAATAGTTCTTCTTCTTTTCAAGTGTAGGACATTCACTTTTAACATGTCCCTTTTCTCCACATTCAAAGCATATAACCTTCCTTGTTGGTGCTTCCCTTTTTCTTTCTTTTCGTAGAACCTTTTCAATCTTCCTGATAAGATCATGATCTTCACTACTAGTGGATTCATCCTCTTGATTGCTATCATGATTTTTTATCATTGTATTTAAAGCAATGTGTTTTGAATATTTTACTTGGATTTCATTCTTTTCAAGTCTTGCAAGTTCCGTCTCATATTCTTGAAGTTTTCCGAACAAAGTGGCGGAAGTCATTGTTGATAGATTCTTCTTCTCGGATATTGCTGTCACTTTTGGTTGTTATTCCCTGGATAAGGATCTAAGAACTTTAAGATTAAGTTAATAATTAGTTAAAGTCTTACCGAGTGCTTTCAAATGATTTTTCAAGTGCACGAATCTTTTCTGCAAGTCGAGGATTGATTCTCGGGGCTGCATTCTGAATAGTTCGTATTCTTGACTCAATGTATTTAATCTTGATCTTTTAAATTCAGTGGTTCCTTCATGAGTTTTTACAAAGGTATCCCATATTTCTTTCGCAGTTTTTCATGCCGAGACACGGAAGAATTCATCCATGCTAAGTGCACCTTGAAGAAGATTGATTGCCTTTTTACCATAGAGGACCTTTTTCTTATCATCTTCATCCCATGCAGTTTTAGGCTTTGATGAGCCAGCACCATTGATCACGGTTATAGGAATAAATGGACCATTCTCAAAGGCATCCCATATTTCTTCTCCTTGTGCTTCTAGATGTGCCTTCATGCGTATTTTCCAGAAGTCAAAATATTCACCATAAAATAGAGGAGACTTGTTATTACTACCAACATCTCTGAAAACAGGATTTTGATTTGCGGAAGCCATTCTGGATTTTTTAGGAACAGGTTACCTATAACCTGCTCTGATTCCAATTGTAAGTACGAAGTGCGCCTAAGAGGGGGGGGGGGGTGAATTAGGTACTTTAAAAATATGTTCGGTTTTAGTGATGATGGATATTATTTTTCTGGTTTAGTGCATGAGTTTACAAATGTGTTTCTTTCTTTTTTGGTTTATGACTAGTGATGAAAGTGGTAAATGAAGAAAAGTAAAGAACACAAAGATGTATCCTGGTTCCCCTCACAGTCTGAGAGTACTTCAGTCCCATTTCAATATGAAAGAGATTTCCTTATTGTTAGATCTCTAGACAAGACACCCTAGTCCTTCGATACAAGACTCTAACCAATAAAACCACCAAGAACAATCCTCTAGACCAAGAATAATCCTCTTGGATTTTCACTATATCAACAATTAGAACAATCCTCTCAAGGTGACCTTACTTGTATCCAACAATCCTGGAAAAACAAGATTACAAAACCACTTGAACTTATTTTCAACAATCCTGAAAAATAAGAAAGTGTATAGCAATATTTGATTGATAGAGTTTGTAGTGAAATAATCACTTTGAGTGATTTTATCAATGACTTGATCTTCTCTTCCAATAACAATAATATACAATGACTCAAGACTATAGAATGCTCAAAGTTTTCAGTTTAACAATATATGAAAATGTGAAGAAAAACTTTGTGTATGAAAGTGAAGAAAAAGCTTGAGTTTAATATTTTAAAATTCAGAAACTATTGATTGGAAGAGGTACATAAAATGATTTTTAAAATGAGTATTTATATGTTTATAGCACCCTTTTGAAACAGCATATAATTCTGCAAATGAATCATGAATAATTGCCAAGATTGAGTGAAAGGTTTCCATGAAATGGTGTTATGAACAAGCATGAGTAAAGTTGCTGTTTTTCAAAATCGTTTAGCATGCAATCGATTGCACCCTTGTGTAAATCGATTGCACGGGGTTTAAATAGCTAAAAATTCAAATATTTTGAGTGAGCAATCGATTGCACAAGTGTGTAAATAGATTGCACTTGAAGTATGTAGCAAAAATTGATTGAGAGCAATTGATTGCACAAACATGCAAATCGATTGCACTTAGAAATAGTAGCTAATGCTTTGAAAACATGAAGCATGCAATCGATTGCACCAATATGCAAATCAATTGAACCCAAGTAAAAATTGAATTTTTACTTTAGAAAAACTTGAGAAAAAGTTTGGACAAGATAAAATATTTCCTTTGACCATTGAGCATCTACATCTTAAGTTCAAAGTAAGTACTATCATTATACCTTGAAATTTGCTAAGTGCTTGAACCAAAGACTTTATCCAAAGATGCTTTTATCTTGATCAATAATCTTTTCCTTCTTTTCAAAATGGTTTGTCTTCATCAAAACAAAAGTGCATTTGAGAAGCTTGAATTTACAAACTAGTCATTATCCACAACAAAACACACAAAAAAATAATCAAAAGTGGCATCTTGCCTCGAGGGCGTAACTCGAAACCTTTTTCAAGTAAAGACATGATTAATTTACTTCTGTTCCAACGCGTAAGTCTCCAAAGGTCGAGCTGCGGAAGAAGGGGGAATTAAAACTGTTCATAAAAAACACAAACAAACAAAACATGTTAGCCGAACTACGGTAGCTCTGATTCCTTAAAAAGGATATGTAGGCATTGGGATAGGACCCAAGCGAGTACAAATTTATTTTCCCTACATTCTTTTTTCATTCCTTTTGCATGCATTCTCCCTTTAGCATTAGTAAATAGTAAGCATAGATTAAACACACCAATAAGATAGATAACATTAGTGGATACTGTAGAGTACTACGGGGTGTGGGGGGCTAATACCTTCTCGTCGTGTAACAGACTCCCTTACCCGATCTCTCGGTCGCAAGACCATAACTTCTCCCTTCTCATGTTCTATCGATGTTTACCTTTCCCTTCATGTGGGATAAAAGACGTTCGATGGTGACTTCATTGTTTGATGATTTTCAGTGGTTGTTTCAGACGCCTTATCTCCTCTTTGGGCTTTACCCCAATAGAGTTGGGTCTCTTGTTCACCAGTGATTTATTTTCCTGTTCGGGTTTTTCTTTTGATCCCTGTTTTTTTATTTTTCTACATCCCTAGGGGGGGGGGGGGTCTTGCGTTTTTTTAGATTTGTTTATTTGCATTCATAATCATAAGCATTGCATAACATCTTAGGGCCAATAATAGGGCTTATTTTATATTTAAGTATCTTCAATCGCGTCGACGCGAGGATTTTAACCTTCGCATCTCCGGATAGAAGATACTTAAATAAGGGCAGCTGTTGTACCCCAATTTTTCCTATAAGATTCCTCTATCATATCATATCAACTCAATCATAACACGATCACACTAGGGTTTGGTTCTTCTCCTTATCTTTAGCTTTTCTCATGGGGAATCACCAAGCACCTTGACTTGTATTTTGCGATCATCTATGTTTTGTATTGATTAACTTTTAACTAATAAATACAATGAATGTTTACCCTAATTGATGATATTATAGGTGAAAACACAACACATTTCATCAAGTTGATTTATAGGTTCATGAGTTTATTTCCATTCCTTCTTCAACAAAGCTTCATTGAGATTCAAGCTTCACAATTGAAGATGTTTTTAAGTAATATCATGAGAAAGTTTATTATGATACATCATGCCTCAAGTTGTCAAATATAGTCCAAAGATGCAAGGGTTGATTGGAGAAGTTTGACCTAATTGGACAAGTCTTTGATTTCTTGATCACAAATGCATATCTCCCCCAATTCTAAATATTTGGAAGTGGTTATGGTTGCCATGGT
Organism: Vicia faba; assembly: GCA_948472305.1. Taxonomy (NCBI): domain Eukaryota; kingdom Viridiplantae; phylum Streptophyta; class Magnoliopsida; order Fabales; family Fabaceae; genus Vicia; species Vicia faba. The sequence goes on from OX451739.1 coordinate 975,774,291, forward strand.
TTCTAATTATCATCCTCAACAACTTTTATTTACATGACAAAAGTATTTTTGCAAGAAGGTTTGTCAAAATTGAAAAGGTTTTCCAAGGCATTATGTTGCTCTTAGAGCTAGGGTTTTGAACTTCTAAAGGCTATATCTTGCTCATATTTTGGTATTTTTGAGTGATTCCAAAAACATGCTTCTATTTAAAGGGTTATCAACAAATCACTTCAAAGGTTTCAAGAAAAAATTGTATGGAGGATACCTAATGATGAAGAAATATTACAAGTCCTTTAGATAGGCCATCAAAATCCCTTATGTGACTTCAAAAGATCATAACTTGGTCAATTTTTATCTCCTTAAGCCCACTCTTTTTCCGTAATGATCTGAAAGATGTGAACTTAAACTCTTATTTCATGTGATAAGTTTGTAAATGGATGGAAGATGCCCTAAGGATGCAAAAGATTATAGGTCATCTCATGAATTTTCACCCACTTCACCAAGTCATAATTTTCTCAATTTTTGCAGTTTTTAAATGGTTCAAGTCTCAAAATGTCATTCAAGAGGTCTACTTCATTCCATATTTTTTGTCAAGAGCAAATTTTAAATGGAAAGCCATGTTTGGATGCAAAACATTATAGGTCATTTTGAAGAAAAAACTTAGAATTTTTCTAAGTACAAAAAGTCAGCATCTTTTTCTCAACTTTGACTCATCACAACTTTCAGCTCAAGCATCCATTTGATTCCATTCTTTGCACATTGTAAATTTTGTGATCTCATATTTCTAATGCATCAAGAATAAAGTCCTTAGGTTCCATAAATTGTGCACACCATTGATTCAAAGATGGTACCTTGAAACTGAAGTTTTCTACAAAGTCCGAATTTGAAATCCTTGATTTGGCTTCTAAACACAAATTTTTTGTGCATTTTTACTTCTAATCATGTTTAATCAACTTCCAGAAATGGTTAGCACATTGAAACGCAAGATTTGGTTGAGTTTTAAGAAAAATAGAAGTCACACTTTTCATGTTTTCAACTTCACATGATTTCCCTCCAAACTTCATCATTTCAAACGCTTAAGCATTCCATTAGTTTCCCTATAAATAGAGGGTCATACCTCATTCATTTTCTCAAGCTTAGACAGCCAGAATCACCTTGTCAAACTTCCTCTTGAAGCCACTTTGCTGCAACTTCGAATTTGGTTTTACAGCTTTCCTCAATCCCTTTTCTTTATCAATTCATCATCCTTGAACCTCACTGAAGCTAACAGAAGAAGAACTAAGCTTTAATACTTCCTAAGTCGTGCTAGCCAAGTCAAGTTTCAGAGCTCTGAATTTGAACTTCAATAGGTAGATTCCTTCACCAATTCTCTCAAACTTTCATACTGTAGTGAAGCTCTCATCATTCTGATTCTAGTCACAACATTTATTTTCAACTGGAAGTGAGTTTTGGCCTTGAATTTTCAAATCCATTTTCAAATCTTTCCTTCCAAAATGATTGCGTTACACCTTACATAAATTTTTCGCGAGGGTACCATTGGAATCGTCTTGAAGAGACGAAGCGAATTGTACTGGTCTCAAGCTCTAATTTTTCCATTTTAGAGACCTGCAATTCGCGTGGCTGGAGGTTGGATATGACCAATGTATCATCTCTCAACCAATGATATCGTGTCATTTGTTTTTTTTTTAATTCTGATTTTAATAAATGATTGAGTGTTTTATTCATTAATGTCCATGATATGCACAACGCACTAGATCCCTTGGATTTGATTACTAACGTGTTTTGACATTGATCCAATGGTCTACAGCTTTTTGGTTTTTATTTTATTTTTTGATTTTTATATTTTATTTGTTTTAAATTTCAAAAATTCATAAAAATTTCATTGTAACTTCAAAAAAAAAAATTCTTAAAAATACTTTTGATTTTTCTCTTTTTGATTATTATTTTTTCATAATTTTATTTTATGTTTTGATATTTTTTTATATTTTTTCACTTTATTTGAATTGTTTTAAATGTTTAAAAATACTTTTCTTAATTTTTAAATTCTGAAAAAAATATGGAAGGATCCAATGACTTCTTGACAAATATTAGTGACCTCATTTTATTTTTATTTTTGACTTTACTATTTTTTCACAATTTTTGGTTTATTTTGCCTATTTATTTTAATTTTACAAATAGTTTCTGACTTTAAAAAATTACCAAAAATTTTATCAAAATATTTGAGCTCATTTCAGATTTTTTATGGTCTTATTTAATTTTTCTTGGATGTTTTGAATATAGTTGCTATTTTCCCCTTTTATTTTCATTTAAAAACCATTTTAAAAATCTTTTCTTTATTTTTAAATACAATTTTATTTTGTATATTTTATGGTTGATCTTGGACTATGAGATTTTGATTATGAGCTTCATTAACATCATTGAATCTTGGGTGTTGAGTTTAACTCCACTAAAATGGATGGATAATTTTAATGATGGCTTGATTAAATTTTTGGTTCAAATGTGGTTTAATTCTTATCACATCCCTCTTCATCTTATCCTCAACTTATTGTGTCACATGTTGTTAGAGGATGATATACATATCATCTCTCCAAACATATGACACATAAATTGCTATTGACCGGCCTCAAAATAGGTGCGACTTCTATATAAGTCCACTTACGATTGCTTAACTTAGCGCTAAATTTTGTCTCGATTCGAGAAATGATCATTCGTGGCCCAAACCCATATTTGTAAGCCCAAGTATGTTAATTTGAATCATTTGATCCAATAACTTTGAGATTCATTATTAGGAGGCTTTGGTCTTATCAATCCTCTAATGAATCTTCATAAGCTTTGGTCAAAGTGAATCACTTAAACATCGTTGATCATTTATGGTTACCTTGATAATTTTAAATGAATGATATACTTGACAAAAAGTAAATGAAGCTTGTTGTTGAGAGGCTTTGGTTTTATCAATCCTCTAATGAGTTTCAAATTCAAGTTTCAAGATGGTCATTCAACTAACCTCTAATTTCTAACAATTGACTTTATTTTGTGCTTTTACTTTATGCTTTTACTTTAAGCACATTTATTTTAGCATTTACATTTCATGCTATTTTCATCTTTTCTCATTTGAGCATTTACTTTTATGTCATTTTTATTTTCCTCCTTTGAGCTCTTCATTTATTTTATAAGATGCCTAATAATCAACTTGAACCATAAAAAAAACTTTAATGTTACTTGGACTATTTGGTTACTATCCTTGGCATTATGGAGTGATGGACTTCTTGTACTTAGGATTAGAGACCTTGACCCATCTTGAGACCTTATGACCTCAACTGTTATTTTGTCTGGAAATACCTTACAACAATTGGTAGATCAGGGGATAGCCCAATTTGGACCATAACCTGAAGTTAAGTACATAGCAGCAATTGAAAGAAGTGTGAAGAAACCATTGTTAATTCATTATCAAAAGCCAAATCATGACAAGAAAACTCTCGTAATCCCGTGGGGAGATTCAACAAAAACCCCTACAATAAAACAAACTCTGAAAATACAAGTAGCGTCAAAAACTACAATGGTAATTAAAGGTGCATCTCCTATCCCTTATAAAAGTGACAAGGAAGTACCATGGAGTTATGATCCGGTAGTGTACATCAATGGCTCGAAACAGGAATGTGAGCCATCATCAAGTCAAGAACCTGTAGTTTCAAATATAGCAGGGACATGAGGCATAACCCGTAGTGGTCGGGTGTTCGAAACTAAACCATTGGAGAAGAGTGACAATTTGTTGAAAAACAAAAACAACTTGTTTACAAAAGAGAAAGGAAAAGTAGTAGAAGAAGTGAATCAAGAGCCTACGAACAATAGCTTCACCGGCCAAGAGGCCGACGAATTCTTGAAGATAATTAAGAGAAGTGACTATAGGGTGGTGGACCAACTTCACCAAACTCCAGCCAAGATTTCCATACTCTCGTTGCTCATCAATTCAGAAGCGCATCAGGATTCTTTGATGAAAGTCTTAAGTTCTGCTCATGTCGCAGAAGAAATCACTGTGAACCAATTTGATAATGTGGTAGAAAATATGACGTCTGGGTCCTATTTGGGTTTCAACGAGAGTGATTTACCTCCAAAAGGACGAGTTCACAATCAAGCATTACACATTTTAATACAGATAGGTACTACGAGTCTATCCAGGGTACTTACTGATACCGGTTCTGCCCTCAATGTGTTACCCAAATCTAGCCTGATAAAGTTAACACTAGACGGTGTTGTGATAAGACCATGTTCCACAATAGTCACAGCTTTTGATGGTTCTCAGAGTACATTATTTGGAGAAGTAGACCTTCCCGTCAAGATCGTTCCGCACATGTTCTATATCAACTTTCAAGTCATGGATGTAGAAATGGCGTATACATGTTTACTCGGACGACCTTGGATTAATGCAGCGGGAGCAGTCACTTCGACCTTACATCAAAAATTGAAGTTCTTTTTTGAAGGAAGATTGGTCATATTTGGTGGGGAAGAAGACATCTTCGTAAGTCATATTGAGTCCTACAAGTATATCAGTGCTAACAAAGATTGCATAGCTACATTGTTTCAAGTATTGGAGGTTGCTTCAACGATAACCTTACTGATAGAAAAGGTCAAAAATCCTACTATGACCTCTTGGAGGGGCTCACAAATAGAAATAGAGAATGGTAACTCGAAAGGCTTGGGAAAGCTCCCCGAAATATCTGAGAAGAAGAACCGTTTTAGTTTGGGTTATGAAATGTCAAAGGCTACTATAAAAGGGAAAGCAAGGTTTCCACCAATCTAGGAAACCTTCATCAGCAAAGGGGTAGAACATGGCGAGCAAGTGACAATGGTGTCCTGCAAAAGCAACATCAAAAAGGCGTCTGATTTCATCCGTGAATGCGCCCCGAGCGAAGAGCTGAAGAACAGGAAAGTTGTGGAGATTCCTAAAATTTTCTTTCCAAAGTAATTTTCTTTGTTTTTGAAAGAACCTATCCCAAGCCCGAGGAATAGGGGTTTTTTGTAAGGGTCCCCATATGTGTCAACCAATATTCATGATTAATAAAATGTGTTTTGTATTCAATTAAGATCCTTGTTTTTTCTTTTGCATTTATACTACATATTTTAAAAATGGCAATACTTTCTCTCATATGCATTTTCCAAATTCACGTACTAAACAAAAATTGCACCAAAACATGATAAATATGCATATCCATGCCCAAAATCACCAATGGTGTTACTGCTACTATCCAGTATGATTTTGATACTCTCGTCCACCAAGCTGAAGAGTAAGATGTTGAGGATCTTGAACTTTATGAAGAACTGGCAAGAAGCATAGAACAAAAGGCTGACAATGTACAACTATATCAAGAGCCTATTGAGACCATTAATCTTGGCACAGAAGAGGATCCGAAAGAGATCAAGCTAGGGGAAGCGTTAGAAGAAAGCGTCAAAGAAAGACTGATCAAGTTATTACACGAGTATGTGGATATATTCGTCTGGTCCTACAAAGACATGCCAGGGTTGGATATAGACATTATAGTACACAGATTACCTCTCAAAGAAGGTTGTCTCCCGGTCAGGAAAAAACTCAGGAGAACTCGTCCATATATGTCCAGTAAAATTCAGGAAGAGGTGCTTAAACAATTTGATGCATGGTTCTTGGCAGTGGTAGACTATCCACCTTGGATAGCCAACATTGTGTCGGTATCCAAGAAAGATGGCAAAGTACGGATGTGTGTAGATTATCGGGATCTAAACAGGGTAAGTCCTAAAGACGCTTTCCCACTACCTCATATAGATGTTCATGTGGAGAATACGGCTCAAGCTTCAGTATTCTCATTCATGGGCGACTTCTCAAGTTATAACCAGATTAAAATGGCGCCCAAAGACATGGAGAAGACTACCTTCATGACACCTTGGGGAACTTTCTGCTACAAAGTAATGCCATTCGGTTTGAAGAATACAGGGGCAACCTATCAATGAGCAATGGTGACACTGTTCCATGATATGATTCACAAGGAGGTTAAGGTGTACGTAGATAATATGATCACCAAATCTCATAGAGATGAGGACCACATCATAAATTTACAGAATTTATTTGATCGACTACGAAGGTTTAAATTAAGGTTGAATCCAAACAAGTGTACCTTTAGTCTCAGGTCAGGCAAGTTATTGGGTTTTATTATAAGCCAGCATGGTATCAAAGTGGACCCCGACAAAGTAAAAACTATACAAGAAATGCCAGCGCCAAAGACAGAAAAAGAGGTTTGTGGTTTCTTAGGATGATTGAACTACATTTCAAGGTTCATATCACAGCTAACTTCCACGTGCGAGCCTATATTCAAATTTCTGCAAAAAGATCAAACTGTAACATGGTATGAGGATTTCCAGACAGCTTTTGAGACTATAAAGAAATATTTGCAAGAGCCACCAATATTGATGCCACCAGTTTCGGAAAGTTCTCTCATTATGTACCTAACAATACTTGAAGGATCTATGGGATGTGTATTGGGCCAACAAGATGAAATAGGTAGAAGAGAGCATGCAATCTACTACCTCAGTAAGAAATTCACTGACTGCGAAACCAGGTACTCGCTCCTCAAGAAAACTTGTTGTGCACTGGCTTGGGCTACTAAAAGATTAAGGCAATATATGTTAACACACACCACGTAGCTAATAGCAAGGATAGATCCTTTAAAATATGTGTTCGAGAAACCAGCTCTTACAGGAAGGATTGTTTGATGGCTGATGTTATTATAAGAGTATGACATACTATATGTTACCCAAAAGGCCATCAAAGGTAGTGTATTAGCTAATCATCTAGCCCATCAACCATTTCCATAGTATCAGCCCGTGAAATTTGACTTTCCAGACGAAGATGTTATGGCTATTGATGACTACGAAATACCAGGACCCAATGAAGGACCTGAACCAGGGGCACTGTGATCGGTGGATCTGGAACTGACTGTTTAACGCTGGTTCGCGAAATGTCGCGGTAAGCAAGAGTCGCCACCGTCTTTTATTTTCTCCAAATGGAAAGGACAAAAGCACAGAAAAATTCCTTATAGAGATTGCTCTCGGTTCGGGAGGTAGGTTATAGAAAGGGAAGGTGTTAGCACCCTTTCTATCCATGGTTATCCATGGGCTCTTAGATACTTGCTCACTTGTGTTTTCAAAAATGGTTTGTTTGTTTTCAACTGTGGGTTTTAAAAATTTTCTTTGAAAATTTCAGTTCGACTCTTGCATCAGTCTTCAAGAGTGTTTGAAAAATTGCTTTCGAAAGCTTTTGAAAATGTGTTGGTGTGAAAAGTATTTTTGAATTTATTTTGAAATTAGAGCAAGTATCTACGAGAACCTACCTACCCTAAGGAATTCGTCTGTGTAAATGTCCTTTAAAGTAGTGCCATCCCACCATTGAGAGGTAGGTAGCACCACCGTTGGAGGTGTTCGGGTCAATTCGAAGGTTCGGGACATGGTGATCACCAGAGCAATGGGAAGATACCTTAGAAGCTACCCTCATGCCAGGTTCCCGGATCATGAGGACTTACTAAGACATCCTCTACTCGACGATCACCTTTCGAGGGGCAAGGCAACAGTGAGGCGTACCCTAGGGGTGGTGTGTGATTTGTGTGTCGTTTTCATTTATTTTGTCTTGTCATGTATTGGTGATCTATACGCTTGTTTTTATTTTTGTCCATTCATTCTTGCATGTCTTGATTAACAGTTAAAAATTGCGAGAAGTAAAAATTCTAAAACTATTACAAAAGCGCGGGTCCACATCGCCAAAATTAAAATCCAGGACCCGATTTGACGGAAAGTAAATAAAGAAATAAAGAAAAGTAAAGTGCGAAAGATTAAAATATTACATGGCCTTGGGAGAGATACATAAATATTATAAAGAATAGAAAATAAATATGCGAATTGGAATTAAAGTTGAAACGAGGGCGTTGGACCCTTTTTAATTAAATTAAGTTAAACAATTATTAAATTAATAAAATTAAAATGAAAAGAAAATTGTTTTTGGTATTTTTGTATTTTTATGAGTTTTAATGAAAAAAGATTAAATGAAATTAAATCTAACCCTAATTCTAATTGTTTTAATTTATTAAGAAAACATGTTAAAGTTTAACCTAAAATTAACCCTAATTAATTAATGCGATTTAATTATAAAAATAATAATAGGAAATATTAGTGAAAAGAAAAGAAAAAAAGGATAAATTAATTAAAACTAATTCTACCAATTTTAATCTAATTAAGAAAATGTTAAGATTTATTCCTAAATTAAAACTAATTAATTAATAAGGTTTTATTTACAAAAAAAAATAACATTAAATAAAAATATTAATTTTTTTGTCTCTTTTCTGATTTTTTATTGTTTTTATGTTTTTTCATGAAAAATTAAATTAAAAGAATTAATTGAAAAGAATAATAATCAAAATAGAAAGAATAAATAATAATAAAAAAAATGTTAAAGATAGCAAACCTAGGGGGTTTGCCCCTAATTGGGAGGTTGGTCTTTTAGCAATTTGGGCCCAATAACTCTGGCCTCTTTGACTTTTGCCACTAGTGTGTGAGGTGGTTGACTGCAGTCCATGGTGCGCTTCAGATTATGGCCATTTGATCCATCTCCATAGGCACGTGGATGGCCAGATTTTGTGAACATAGTGAACCTTCAGCGTTGAACCTGCATAGGATGATGAGTAGAAAAATAATATTGGAAAGGGTGGGGACCTGGGGCTCGAACCCAGGTCTTGATGAATACCAACGCTACGTTTCACCACTAGGCCGTTCGCTTGCTTTTGTTTATCTAATAACCAATAATCAATATAAAATAAAACGCGTGTTAGTGAGTAACTTGGCGCGAGAATTCAAATCAGCCACTCAGATAGTGCCACAGGGTCTTCTTCTTCCTCGTTGATTTATTTTCTGAAACATAAAAAACAATTAGCAACGGTTTTCCAAACGTTCCCATAGGCACCTTTCTGAAAAATAACGAATAGCCCCTGGGGCCTCATAAATTAGGCGCGAGGGTGCCATTGTTTTCGTCTAAGGGCACTGAGTTGAACGGTCCAGGTCTCGAGTCTCAATTTTTCTTTGAATGTAAAGCCCCAAATTGAAATTCCTGTAACCCTAAAAAACGATAATGGCGAAATCTCCAATAACACATGAAAGCTCAATTAAATTATAGGGTTAGCTTCAGAATGCCTCACTTAGTATGAATCCACAATTAAAATGCCATGAAAATGCATAAATGTTAAAACACGAATATGAAAAAAATAGGAAAAAGTTTGATTTCTGTACGATGATTCAAGGCGTTAGGGACGTGGAAATCTATTCAGGCACGTTGCTGAAGGTCTCAGGAAGGTGATGAGATGATTATCTCAACTTGAATCGCCCTGGAAACAATTTTCAGTGTTTTACTTTTTTTTGGAAAATTCAAGTTTTCTTTCTTGGCATATGGCGCAGCTTGGAGAGCTTTCTGAATGGGGTTGGCTCTGTATATATGTGTGGAACAATTAGGTCAAGGAATTTGATCCAAAAGATCCATGAATTGATGAAGGAATATTTGATTTTTCAACCATGATTTTGCAATCTTTTTCACATGCTTTTGCTACCAAATCATGACCAATTCAATTGATTCTTTCTATATTTGGTTGGCCACGAAATCTTGAGTATATATCATGCATAAAAAGATTTAAAACCTAGGTTTAGTATTTTTCATGTATTTATTTTAATTTAAATGAATTATTAATAATAAAAATCCAAATAAATAAATAAAAATGAAGAAAAACTTCCCTTTGGGCCAAATGGTCGTGCACATGCCTTGGATAATGAATTGTGGAAGAAAAAGAGGCCCATTAGCAATTTTAGGTCATTTGAAGCAATGTTGACTTTTCAAAATATCCAAAAATTTCCCAACTTCCACAAGGCATAACTTGCTCAATTTTTAAGCTTTGCTCATGTTCTTGGACATTTTGGAAAGGTCTTTGAGTCCTATAACCAATGCCTTTGGTCCCATGTCATTTTGATTTACCAATCTCAAGTTATGGCCTTTGACTTAAAGTCCCTTTTTGTTGACTTTTGAAAATGACCTATAATGTTGAAATTGATAACTTTTTGTGAGAGCATTTCTTGGACTTGAAGTGTGAAGAGGAGTTGTAGGAAATGTCTTTCTCTTCAAAATTAGCTTTGGATGGAATTTTTCTGATAATCCATGTGGAAGTTATGCCCTGGTCAATTTCAGTTGACTTTTTCAACTGTCCAAATAAGGAAACTTTTGCATCTTGATGATTTTTGAGCCAAGCTTTGAGAATCATGATCAAGCATTGATCAAATGATGTTTGTGGCTTCAAAATGAGATGTTGACCAAAAATTTGAACTTTTGACTGTCAAATGACCCTTTTGCCCCTACAGTTGACTGTAGTGCAATTAGGGTTTTTTGACTGTGCAATTTTATGCTGAAAGTCTTGAAACTTGGTATGAGGATGCTTGATCATATTTATAGGCATGTGGGACTTGATTGGACCCTTGGAAACTTCATTTACTTTGCCAGATCTAAAACCCTAGTTTTGACTGTTTAGGAGACCTTTGCACTGTGCAACCCTTGGGGAGATTTTGAAGCTTTGACTTGGCAAATTTTGAAGAATATGGGAGGGCAAATTTTGGGGTACAACAGTTGCCCCTGTTCAATCTTCTTAAACCTGAGGATGCAGATTGGCTGACATGCCTTTCGTAATCCGAAGGTGGAAGATGATTGAACACTAGAGTGCCCAGAAATTTGCGCTCACATAGTAGTATGAAGGTGGGAATGGGCTTATAGATGCCATTTGGAGATTGATGGATAGGGTGATGGGCTTATAGATGCCATATGGGTGTTCAATCGCATAAGAGATTCCTTAGCGAGAACTTGCGTACCTGCAAAAGAAAAATGAGTACCTGACATGTTGCAGGAGCTGGTCTTCAGATGCTTGATATAGATGTGTCCTGACTGGTTACAGGAGCTGGATCTGGAGCTTCAAACGGTGATGAATGAACCAGGGATGGTTACTACCTCAATAGGAACGGTGAGAGAACCTTGGATGACTTTACTTCAACAGCAATCGTTGAGAAAATCTTGAATGGGATTATCATCTCCGCAGGATCGGGGAGAGAACCATAGGCGATTACAATCTCAATAGCAAACATTGAGAAAAAACCTGGGATGGAATTATCATCTCCGCAGCATTGGGGAGAGAACCATAGGCGATTACAATCTCAATAGCAAACATTGAGAAAAACCTGGGATGGAATTATCATCTCCGCAGCATCGGGGAGAGAACCATAGGCGATTACAATCTCAATAGCAAACATTGAGAAAAACCTGGGATGGAATTATCATCTCCGCAACATCGGGGAGAGAACCATAGGCGATTACAATCTCAATAGCAAACATTGAGAAAAACCTGGGATGGAATTATCATCTCCGCAGCATCGAGGAGAGAACCATAGGCGATTACAATCTCAATAGCAAACATTGAGAAAAACCTGGGATGGAATTATCATCTCTGCAGCATCGGGGAGAGAACCATAGGCGATTACAATCTCAATAGCGAACATTGAGAACAACCTGGGATGGAATTATCATCTCCGCAGCATCGGGGAGAGAACCATAGGCAATTACAATCTCAATAGCAAACATTGAGAAAAACCTGGGATGACTTCTACTGAGTCTTCATCAGAAAAATCTGTTTGGGGTCGATTTAGCTGGACTGGAGAAGGCCTTTGACTGGCTAAGAAATCTTTGGAGTCGATTAACTGAACCGGACAAGGTCTTGAAATCTTCAACTGGATAAGAAACAGGGAGATCTTAGGGTCGATCTGACTGAACCAGAGAAGGCTTGAACTATTGCTTGAGAACTTAACTGGATCTTTCCTGAAAGGTAAAGGTCAGTCATATGCAATGCATGATATGGATCAAGCAATGATGTTCTCAACATAAATGAGATTTGTAAGATATGATGCGTATATGCATGCTATAATGTATGAAAATGTGATGTTTATGAATGTATCTTTTCGCTTTAGGAAAATAAATCCTTGACGGGTGCCGGGAAGTCACATCCTGGGCTAATGTTGAAGAATAGATCTTACTCCGCTGGGGATGATAGTTGCAAGAATACCGGTAGGAGAAGATGACTCCGTTGGGGAATAAACTTGGCGAATGGATAACTCTGCGGGGAAAAAAGTACTCTAGCGACCTTGCTGGGGAGCAATACTCTGTGGGGAGAGAGATACTTTGCTGAGTTGTTGATAATAACTTGCTGGGGATACCCTTGTCGTATTGGAAGTGCTGATAGACTTCGCTGGGGGATAAGAAGACTCCGTCGAGGACGCTCTTTCCATGGATTTTGGCTGAGGATAACCCAGTTATATCCTGGTAAGGAAATAACTCTTTGAATAAAGCCGGGCGACGCGTTCGTGCTCTGTGAGGATAAGCTTCCAGAATCTACTGGGGATAAGCTTATTGCTTGGGGAGATGGATTCCAACTTTCCTGGTGAAACTGGATTGGACTCTCTTGGGGAAGTTTGAACTGTAAGGGACTCCACTGAATGTTTGATATACCTCCGGGGAACAATCTTTAGACCAAGATTGTCGGGGATGCTTGTTAAGAATATATGCTGCTGGGGAATGTTGAGATCTGTGGGGAATACTAAACTTCCTTAAGGTTTGATAGTAGCTTGAGGAGAGTATACTGCTTGCTGACTTACTCTCTGGGGAATTGGGATATCGGGTTGCGTTCTTTAGTTGAACCTACCTTGGTACCTTAGCGGATAGAACAATTAGATTGTTTAGACAACTCTTTATTGCCCCTGTTTCTAATGTTACCTGTAATTAATCCTTTGTTTCGTATGCAAATATTCATGAGTTAGCAAATTATTGTCAATGCATATATCACAAATTGAACCTTGGACGTTCTTCGCAAAACAAAACGGAAAAAGAAAAACAATTGGCACTTTTAACTGAAAATATATTTGTATTGATTTTTTTGAATGGCCTGTAAATAGGCGTTTGCGTACAAGAGGCTGACGTCCTAGTAAGAAAACGCTGCCGAAAAAGAGTTTATACAAATTTTGTACAAGAGAAAATAAAACAGCTGTGTGAAATGAATGATCCCACTGGGTTTCAACTCTGCTATTGCCGTTATATCTCCGAGTGTCTCATCACTTGATGACCTTGGTTGAAGGTGAAGCTGACTGATCGATGCCGTCTGAACTTGATATAGATACCGGATTCTGGATGCAAAGTGATCCAATGCGACATAGTATTACGCTTTATCCCTAACTTTTGCCTGGACCGCCCTTTCGGGTTTTCAGTCCACCGGGATACCCATTTTTGCCCAAGCCGCCTTTTCAGGTTTTTGACTTGCCGGGTGTACAGTTTTTTTTCATTTTCATCCCTTCATTTTGCCCGAACCCTTTTGGTTCGCCGGGAAGCCCTAATTTTTGCCTAGGCATGTCAGCCTAGCGGGTCTTTTTTCATGCGTAGTATCTTTTTACTATGTCTGCATTGGCGGGGTGAGGAAGGTCGTCACCATCCATATTGGTTAAAATCATGGCTCCTCCTGAGAACACGTGCTTAACCACAAATGGCCCTTCGTATGTAGGGGTCTATTTGCCCCTTGGATCACTCTGAGGAAGGATGATTCTCTTGATTACCAGATCCCCAACTTGATATTCCTGTGGTCTGACCTTTTTGTTAAATGCCCTGATCATCCGTTTCTGATACGTCTGACCATGACAGATAGCAACAAGTCTCTTTTCATCAATAAGGTTGAGCTGATCAAGTCGTGTCTGAATCCAATCATCTTCGTTCAGATTTGCATCCTTCATTATCCGGAGAGAGGGTATTTGCACTTCGATCGGTAAGACTGCCTCCATGCCATAGACCAAGGAGAAAGGAGTTGCCCCGGTTGACGTCCTAGCTGAGGTACGGTACCCATGTAGAGCGAACGGTAACATCTCGTGCCAATCTTTATAAGTCACTGTCATCTTCTGCACTATCTTCTTAATGTTTTTATTTGCCGCTTCTACAGCCCCATTCATCTTTGGTCTGTAAGGAGAAGAATTGTGGTGCTGTATTTTGAACTGCTCGCAGAGCTCAGTGATCATCTTGTTATTCAGATTGGTACCGTTGTCTGTAATAATCCTCTCTGGGACGCCGTACCGACAGATCAGATTGTGCCGAATGAACCGTGCCACAACGGTCTTGGTTACCGTAGCATAGGATGCCGCTTCGACCCACTTCGTAAAATAATCAATCGCCACTAGGATGAAGCGATGCCCATTAGATGCCGTAGGTTTAATCTCACCGATCATGTCTATGCCCCACATTGCAAACGGCCAAGGCGCAGTCAGAACATTCAGAGGAACTGGAGGGACATGTACCTTGTCTGCATAAATCTGGCACTTATGGCATGTCCTGGAATGTTGGTAGCAGTCAGCTTCCATTGTGGACCAGTAATACCCTGCCCGAAGGATCTTCTTTGCCATAGTGTGCCCACTGGAGTGTGTACCAAAGGTCCCTTCATGTAGCTCCTCCATGATCCTTTCTGCTTCAGTTTTATCTACACAACGCAGTAAGGTTGAATCATGGTTTCTCTTGTACAAGATGCCGTTGCTAAGGAAGAACTTTGCCGCGAACCTCCTCAGGAACTTCTTATCATTGACAGATGCACCTTCAGGGTATTCCTGAGCTTCCAAATATCTCTTCACCTCATGGTACCAAGGCTTCTCAGTCACCAACTCAGTCTCGAGATCACAACAGTATGCCGGTTCGTCCAGTTTCCAGATGATGATTCGGGGAGCCTCATTGTCCCATTTGACCTTGAACATAGAAGACATTGTAGCTAACGCGTCCGCCAACTGATTCTCTTCTCTCGGAAAGTGTTCAAAGGTTATCTTCGTGAAGTGGGGGATCAAGGTCAACACACATTCTCTGTAAGGAATAAGGTTCGGGTGTTTCGTATCCCACTCTCCTTTGATCTGATTGATCACAAGAGCGGAATCTCCGAAGACACTCAGAAACTTGATCCTTAGGTCGATCGCAGCTTGAAGACCCATGATGCATGCCTCATACTCCGCCATGTTGTTGGTACAGTTGAAACATAGTCGGGCAGTGAGCGGAGTATGAGTGCCTTGCGGTGATATGATTACAGCGCCGATACCGTTTCCCAAAGCGTTGGAGGCCCCGTCAAAGTGCATAGACCATCGGGATCCTTCCTCAGGTCCTTCATCCGGTCCAGGTACTTCACAATCAGTCACAATCATGATGCTTTCGTCCGGAAACTCGAAGTTCATTGACTGGTAGTCATCTACGGCCTGATGTGCCAAGTGGTCTGCCAATACACTCCCCTTGATGGCTTTCTGGGTCGTGTACTGAATATCGTATTCTGTCAAGATCATTTGCCATCTTGCTATTCTCCCAGACAGAGCAGGCTTTTCGAATATGTACTTTATAGGATCCATCTTTGAGATCAACAAGGTAGTGTGAGTCAGCATATACTGTCTCAGCCGGCGAGCAGCCCATACCAAAGCGCAGCAAGTTTTCTCAAGCAGTGAGTATCGGGTCTCACAGTCGGTAAACTTTTTGCTAAGGTAATAAATGACATGCTCTTTTCGGCCAGACTCGTCATGCTGCCCCAGCACACACCCCATCGAGTCGTCGAGCACTGTTAGGTATAATATCAGAGGTCTCCCTTCAACCGGTGGCATAAGGATAGGTGGTTCTTGGAGATACTCTTTGATTCTGTCAAAAGCAGCCTGACATTCATCGTTCCAACGTACTACCTGATCTTTCTTCAGCAGCTTGAAGATCGGCTCACAGGTAGCAGTTAGGTGTGAAATGAATCGAGCAATGTAATTCAGGCATCCTAAAAAGCCTCTGACCTCTTTCTCTGTCCTAGGGACTGGCATCTCTTGAATAGCTTTAACCTTAGCAGGGTCCACTTGAATACCCTTATCACTTACAACGAAGCCTAGCAACTTCCCAGATCTTACCCCGAAGGTGCACTTGTTCGGGTTCAACCTCAGCTTGTACAACTTCAGACGGTCAAACAGCTTCTGCAGATGATCTAGGTGTTCTTCCTCAGTCTGGGACCTTGCGATCATGTCGTCAACATACACTTCTATCTCATGATGGATCATATCATGAAATAAAGCAACCATGGCACGTTGGTAGGTTGCCCCAGCGTTCTTTAATCCAAATGGCATGACCTTGTAGCAGAAGGTTCCCCACTGAGTAACAAATGTAGTCTTTTCCATGTCTTCAGGTGCCATCTTGATCTGATTGTAACCTGAGAAACCATCCATGAAAGAGAACACCTTATGCCGAGCTGTATTGTCAACAAGGACATCAATGTGAGGTAGAGGGAAGTCATCTTTGGGGCTGGCCCTGTTCAGATCCCTGTAATCAACACACATTCTGACCTTACCGTCTTTCTTTGGTACCGGCACCACATTAGCAACCCACTGCGGGTAAGACGTCACTGCAAGGAACCCAGCATCAAACTGTTTCATTACCTCGGCTTTGATCTTCTCAGACATTTCTGGACGCATACGGCAGACCTTTTGCTTAACCGGAGGGCAGTCTTCCTTAGTTGGCAAGTGATGGACCACAATGTCGGTATCCAACCCGGGCATGTCTTCGTAGGACCAGGCAAAGATCTCTATATAATCATGCAGCATCTGAGTCAACCGTTGCTTCACGCTGATCTCTAGGTTGGCACCAATCTTTACCTCTTTCCTGTCTGCCTCAGTACCCAGGTTTATTATCTCCACTGGCTCTTCATGCGGTTGAATTGCCCTCTCTTCCTGGAGTAACAGTCTTGCAAGCTCGCCAGGCACTTCGCAATCATCTTCACCTTCGTCTTCGGCTAAGTTGATCGGATTTTCGAAGTCATAACTGGCGGTAGCAGAGTCGTTATCAGTGAGATCCAGAGTGGATTGAAACCTGTATGAGTGAGTGTGTGTAAATACAGCTGTTTTGAAATATATGTAAAGGAAAGAAAGACAGAAATGGAGCACAAGATTTGTAATGCGAGAAAACGTCCAAGATTTTCATTTATGATATATGAAATGACAATTTATATGCCCTCATAAATGAAACCACGGTGTCTCGGGTAAGACACCGGGCCATAAAGTTCGATTTATTGTTTATTACAAATACCAAAAACATAGGAATTCATTACTCAGTAACAAGAGAAACAGGTAGGTTGTCCTTTGCACTCCAATTGCTAAGTCCACTGTCGGTTGCCGGGTAGATCCAGCTATCGAACTCAGCTTCATCCACTTCATCCTCGTCCCCAATAGCATTCACTCCGTGAGCAGGCAGGGGAGTTGTCACTATGTTAGGCTTCTCAGATGCCTCAAACTGTACCTCCTTGGCGTCAATAAGGTCCTGCAGCTTGTTCCTTAATGCCCAACAGTCATCAGTGGAATGCCCCGGGCTATCGGAGTGATAAGCACAACGAGCATTTGGGTTGTATTTAGGGGAAGTAGTATTTACACCCTTTGGAGCCTCTCTGACAGTCACTAGATTGGTAGACAGCAACTGTGGCAAGATCTGCGATAAGGTCATGCTCAAACGGGTAAACTCTCTCCGGGGTCTTTCAGCCCTTTGAGGATTGGTTTGCCGAGGAGCGGCAGCAGGCTTAGCAATCATTACCGCACTGACAGATTGGCGGCGCTCAGATTTCTCTTGTCTCCTGGAGCCATATACAGCACTAGCCTCCTTCTTGAAGGGTTTCTTCTCAGAACTAGACGATGCACCCTTCGGAATCTTTCCAGACTTCAACCCAGCCTCAATTCTCTCTCCAGTCAGAATCAGATCAGTGAACCCTACAGACGAATTCCCGATAAGATGGTTGAAAAATGGCCCCGATAGGGTCCCCAAGAACATGTCTACCAACTCCCGATCAGTCAACGGAGGATGCACTCTGCCAGCCAGATCCCTCCACTTCTGAGCGTACTCCTTAAAACCTTCGCTTGAACCTAGCGACATACCCTGGAGTTGGGTACGTGTAGGAGCAAGGTCGGCATTATATTGATACTGCTTATAGAAAGCAGTAGCCAACTCCTCCCAGTTATGAACCTTGATCCCATCCAGCTGATAGAACCATTCGAGATGAGTCCCTGAAAGACTCTCCTGGAAGAAGTGGATCCACAAATTCTTATCCGCTGAGTACGGTTGAATCTTCCGAACATAGGACCTGAGATGTAGCTTGGGACAAGACGCCCCGTCATACTTGGTGAAAGATGGTGCTTTGAACTTCCGAGGAATAATCACACCAATAGACAAACCCAGATCTCCGAAATCCAGCCCCGGCACTTGTTGTATCTCCATAGCATTCAACCTGTCTTCCAATTGCTTGTAACGGTCTTCTGCCGGAGGATATTGCTCTTCATCAAAATCAGTCTTGTTGTCGGAGACTACCGGACTAGGACCTTTTTCTTCTTGAGGAGTACTCTTGCCAATAGAAGAACCAGCCTCTTCATTCTGCAGAGTATTGCCAAACCTTCGGCCCGAGCTGAACAGAACAGTCCTTCTCTTCTTCTTCTTTTCCTTCTTCAGGAGCAGAGTCTTCAGCTCTTCTTGGCCTTGAGCCAAACCCATGATTAATTCCTGAAATTGCGCATTCTGCGCCTGAAGAGCCTTGATGGACATCTCAGTTGATGATGAGTCAGGATTCATGATGCTGAAATAAACAGCGAAGAACGGTAAGCAACCTGAAAAGAAGAGAACCTGCTATGCACATGATGAATGATATGTGTTTATGCAATGCATTCAAGGGTTCGAAAGTTCAAATTTGTTGTAGACAAAAAGGAACACACGTTATCATTAAGGAAATAATTGTTTAGTACATCAAAGCCTCATGGGCAAAATAACACAAAAGCAAATCAATCCCAAAATACACTGCGCATCCTCTTTGGAGCTATGTAAGTGTTGAGATTCCTCTCCTCATGCAACAGGCGGGTGAGCTCCAAGACCTTCTTTTCACTAGCATGTAGACTGGTCTCAAGAGAATTCCGCTCTTCCTTTAGCTGGATCCAGCTCTTCTGCATCTCTTCCCAGGATGTGGGCATATCAGGATGCTGAATGGTGTAGGACACTTCCCCTTCCAAGACTGGTTCTTTGATTACCGGGAGCATATGAGGATAAGGCATCACTAACTTCTGGGAGCAGGCTCGTACCCACTTGAGATAAGGTTCCAACGGGATGGAGTTCCTGTGCCCCAGTGTCTTGCTGTCTATCCTACTTGGCATCCTCCAGGCTCTGATAAATCTCTGGCGAAGTCCTTGAGTATCGTTGTCGAAGTCAAAAACTATGTCAGGAATTAACATGTCATGAGGACCATCCCTCCGAGCATAACCAAACTGTCTCCAGGCCAGGCATGGGTTGTAAGTAATACCTCCTCTGATTCCAAGTAAAGGAACATTAGGGTACTCCCCGCAACGATCAATGATAGTGACATCTTCCCTAGACCTAGAGCACCAATGTATATCTGCATGTGTGAGAGTCATCAACCGTTGCGACCATCTCAAACCCCGCTCATTCTTCAAAACTGATTGTGGAAGGTGCGAAATAAACCACCTTCCCAGGAGAGGAGTGCAACACATAAGGACACCTCTTTTTCTCATGGTTCGAGTGTAACATGAGTGAAGGATGTCCCCCAACAATGTAGGTATAGGATTCCTGGACATGAAGATCTGGATAGCACTGATATCAATAAGCTGATCTGGGTTAGGGAATAGCACCAAACCATAGACAAGGAGGGCCACAACTTCTTCAAAAGCTTGCAAGTCAAGGGAGTTCCAACATTCATGGGCCTTTTCAAACAGAAACCTGGCTAAGAACCCTTTGATACCACTTCTAACTTCCCAATGGCCCTTGAGGTCAGATGACTGTAGGTGCAAGGCTTTAGCAATCTCTTCAAGCTTAGGTTCCTTTTCTGTGCCGTTGTAGGGCAGTTGATCAAGGATAGGGATCTTCAGGAGCCGGGAGAACTCCTCCAATGTAGGTACCAGCTGATAATCCAAGAAGGTGAAACAATGATGCAGAGGGTCAAAGAATTGGAACAGGACCTTGATCATGTCTTCCTCAATGTTGGTATTAACCAAGCTGATGAGACTTCCATGTCTTTCACTGAATGAAGAGTTCTCGGGAATCCTGGATATAAGCTCCTTAAGCTGAGGAGGGACCCTTACAAGACTGCCTTGAATTGTCTTTCTACGAACAGTTTCCATGTCCTACAAAACAAGAACAAAGATGAAGATTCGAACCCCTGAAATGGTTAGTCAATGCATATGATGCTGAATGATGTCATGATGCTATGATTAAACACACCACAGATATTTACAAAGACAAACATGTAAGGCACACAAGGCACACAAGACAAGCCCTTAGGGTTTAAGGCCAGCATGGGGTCTGGGTAGTACCCTCTTGAAGTTGGTGGGTTCAACCTGTCCTATTAGAAGTAACCGGGTTCTAAGGGTCCCAATATCACGGGATTGCTTTCATTGTTCATCGTTTCGATTTAGCCACTGAACTGGCGACCGAAATATTCCAGGAAAGCAACCCTCAATTGAGCGTAGTATCGAGTATCAACCAACCTCGGACTGCACCAAAGTCAGTTATCTCACTACCCTAAAGAGGCCAAGATAGTTCAATTAAGGTTCCTAAGGTCTGTTGATGCTTCACGACACCACGCGGAGGCCCCGTACTCTCCTTGACTGAACTCAAGGGTTACCGGTACACACCAAAGTGCCACATCAACATAGCAGACTGTTTCAACCATGTCGGTATACCCCGCACAGTTCCCTCACAGCCTTGTTGCTACTTTCTTAGAAGGTATCCCCCAGATCCGGGTTAGGATCTATAGAACTCCCAAGACAGTACCCACAATAATAAAGCAAGCAAATCAATACAATTGAAAACACAAGTGATCTTAGTCCTAAGGTACACCTCACTTTATAAGAGTCCCCAGCAGAGTCTCCAGTTCTGTGATCGGTGGATCTGGAACTGACTGTTTAACGCTGGTTCGCGAAATGTCGCGGTAAGCAAGAGTCGCCACCGTCTTTTATTTTCTCCAAATGGAAAGGAAAAAAGCACAGAAAAATTCCTTATAGAGATTGCTCTCGGTTCGGGAGGTAGGTTATAGAAAGGGAAGGTGTTAGCACCCTTTCTATCCATGGTTATCCATGGGCTCTTAGATACTTGCTCACTTGTGTTTTCAAAAATGGTTTGTTTGCTTTTCAACTGTGGGTTTTAAAAAGTTTCTTTGAAAATTTCAGTTCGACTCTTGCATCAGTCTTCAAGAGTGTTTGAAAAATTGCTTTCGAAAGCTTTTGAAAATGTGTTGGTGTGAAAAGTATTTTTGAATTTATTTTGAAATTAGAGCAAGTATCTACGAGAACCTACCTACCCTAAGGAATTCGTCTGTGTAAATGTCCTTTAAAGTAGTGCCATCCCACCATTGAGAGGTAGGTAGCACCACCGTTGGAGGTGTTCGGGTCAATTCGAAGGTTCGGGACATGGTGATCACCAGAGCAATGGGAAGATACCTTAGAAGCTACCCTCATGCCAGGTTCCCAGATCATGAGGACTTACTAAGACATCCTCTACTCGACGATCACCTTTCGAGGGGCAAGGCAACAGTGAGGCGTACCCTAGGGGTGGTGTGTGATTTGTGTGTCATTTTCATTTATTTTTTCTTGTCATGTATTGGTGATCTATACGCTTGTTTTTATTTTTGTCCATTCATTCTTGCATGTCTTGATTAACAGTTAAAAATTGCGAGAAGTAAAAATTCTAAAACTATTACAAAAGCACGGGTCCACATCGCCAAAATTAAAATCCAGGACCCGATTTGACGGAAAGTAAATAAAGAAATAAAGAAAAGTAAAGTGCGAAAGATTAAAATATTACATGGCCTTGGGAGAGATACATAAATATTATAAAGAATAGAAAATAAATATGCGAATTGGAATTAAAGTTGAAACGAGGGCGTTGGACCCTTTTTAATTAAATAAAGTTAAACAATTATTAAATTAATAAAATTAAAATGAAAAGAAAATTGTTTTTGGTATTTTTGTATTTTTATGAGTTTTAATGAAAAAAGATTAAATGAAATTAAATCTAACCCTAATTCTAATTGTTTTAATTTATTAAGAAAACATGTTAAAGTTTAACCTAAAATTAACCCTAATTAATTAATGCGATTTAATTATAAAAATAATAATAGGAAATATTAGTGAAAAGAAAAGAAAAAAAGGATAAATTAATTAAAACTAATTCTACCAATTTTAATCTAATTAAGAAAATGTTAAGATTTATTCCTAAATTAAAACTAATTAATTAATAAGGTTTTATTTACAAAAAAAAATAACATTAAATAAAAATATTAATTTTTTTGTCTCTTTTCTGATTTTTTATTGTTTTTATGTTTTTTCATGAAAAATTAAATTAAAAGAATTAATTGAAAAGAATAATAATCAAAATAGAAAGAATAAATAATAATAAAAAAAATGTTAAAGATAGCAAACCTAGGGGGTTTGCCCCTAATTGGGAGGTTGGTCTTTTAGCAATTTGGGCCCAATAACTCTGGCCTCTTTGACTTTTGCCACTAGTGTGTGAGGTGGTTGACTGCAGTCCATGGTGCGCTTCAGATTATGGCCATTTGATCCATCTCCATAGGCACGTGGATGGCCAGATTTTGTGAACATAGTGAACCTTCAGCGTTGAACCTGCATAGGATGATGAGTAGAAAAATAATATTGGAAAGGGTGGGGACCTGGGGCTCGAACCCAGGTCTTGATGAATACCAACGCTACGTTTCACCACTAGGCCGTTCGCTTGCTTTTGTTTATCTAATAACCAATAATCAATATAAAATAAAACGCGTGTTAGTGAGTAACTTGGCGCGAGAATTCAAATCAGCCACTCAGATAGTGCCACAGGGTCTTCTTCTTCCTCGTTGATTTATTTTCTGAAACATAAAAAACAATTAGCAACGGTTTTCCAAACGTTCCCATAGGCACCTTTCTGAAAAATAACGAATAGCCCCTGGGGCCTCATAAATTAGGCGCGAGGGTGCCATTGTTTTCGTCTAAGGGCACTGAGTTGAACGGTCCAGGTCTCGAGTCTCAATTTTTCTTTGAATGTAAAGCCCCAAATTGAAATTCCTGTAACCCTAAAAAACGATAATGGCGAAATCTCCAATAACACATGAAAGCTCAATTAAATTATAGGGTTAGCTTCAGAATGCCTCACTTAGTATGAATCCACAATTAAAATGCCATGAAAATGCATAAATGTTAAAACACGAATATGAAAAAAATAGGAAAAAGTTTGATTTCTGTACGATGATTCAAGGCGTTAGGGACGTGGAAATCTATTCAGGCACGTTGCTGAAGGTCTCAGGAAGGTGATGAGATGATTATCTCAACTTGAATCGCCCTGGAAACAATTTTCAGTGTTTTACTTTTTTTTGGAAAATTCAAGTTTTCTTTCTTGGCATATGGCGCAGCTTGGAGAGCTTTCTGAATGGGGTTGGCTCTGTATATATGTGTGGAACAATTAGGTCAAGGAATTTGATCCAAAAGATCCATGAATTGATGAAGGAATATTTGATTTTTCAACCATGATTTTGCAATCTTTTTCACATGCTTTTGCTACCAAATCATGACCAATTCAATTGATTCTTTCTATATTTGGTTGGCCACGAAATCTTGAGTATATATCATGCATAAAAAGATTTAAAACCTAGGTTTAGTATTTTTCATGTATTTATTTTAATTTAAATGAATTATTAATAATAAAAATCCAAATAAATAAATAAAAATGAAGAAAAACTTCCCTTTGGGCCAAATGGTCGTGCACATGCCTTGGATAATGAATTATGGAAGAAAAAGAGGCCCATTAGCAATTTTAGGTCATTTGAAGCAATGTTGACTTTTCAAAATATCCAAAAATTTCCCAACTTCCACAAGGCATAACTTGCTCAATTTTTAAGCTTTGCTCATGTTCTTGGACATTTTGGAAAGGTCTTTGAGTCCTATAACCAATGCCTTTGGTCCCATGTCATTTTGATTTACCAATCTCAAGTTATGGCCTTTGACTTAAAGTCCCTTTTTGTTGACTTTTGAAAATGACCTATAATGTTGAAATTGATAACTTTTTGTGAGAGCATTTCTTGGACTTGAAGTGTGAAGAGGAGTTGTAGGAAATGTCTTTCTCTTCAAAATTAGCTTTGGATGGAATTTTTCTGATAATCCATGTGGAAGTTATGCCCTGGTCAATTTCAGTTGACTTTTTCAACTGTCCAAATAAGGAAACTTTTGCATCTTGATGATTTTTGAGCCAAGTTTTGAGAATCATGATCAAGCATTGATCAAATGATGTTTGTGGCTTCAAAATGAGATGTTGACCAAAAATTTGAACTTTTGACTGTCAAATGACCCTTTTGCCCCTACAGTTGACTGTAGTGCAATTAGGGTTTTTTGACTGTGCAATTTTGTGCTGAAAGTCTTGAAACTTGGTATGAGGATGCTTGATCATATTTATAGGCATGTGGGACTTGATTGGACCCTTGGAAACTTCATTTACTTTTCCAGATCTAAAACCCTAGTTTTGACTGTTTAGGAGACCTTTGCACTGTGCAACCCTTGGGGAGATTTTGAAGCTTTGACTTGGCAAATTTTGAAGAATATGGGAGGGCAAATTTTGGGGTACAACAGGCACGTTGGACGCTCATGTTCGAAGGAGCTTCAAATGCATTAGGACATAGTATCGAGGCAGTTTTAATTTCTCCAAAGAACTATCACAAACCTTATACTGCAAAGTTATGTTTCGACTCCACCAACAATATCGCCGAATATGAAGCTTGCATCCTAGGTCTGAAAGCTGCCATCAATCTGAAAATCATTTTGAAAATGGTGAAGACATACAGAGATTAGCACGAAATGCTTCCCTTTACGTTACATGGCTATCGTACCTCTGTACGCACGTCAACAGGTGCAACTCCTTTTTCTATGGTATACGGAATGGAAGTAGTACTCCCAGTTGAGATAGAAATTCCATCACTCTGAGTGCTAATGGAAATAAAACTCGAAGAAGCCGAGTGGGTTCAAACACAACTTGATCAGCTCAGCCTCATTGAAGAGAAATGTTTGACAGTTGTGTGCCACGGTCAATTATATCAAAAACGGATGAAGAAAGCCTTCGACAAGAAAGTCCATCCTCGCGTATTCAAAGAAGGGGATCTAGTACTGAAAAAAGATCTTATTATCTCGTCTTGATTCACGTGGCAAACGGACACCCAACTACAAAGGTCCATTTATGGTAAAAACAGAATTCTCCAGTGGTGTTCTTATCCTCACAACAATGGATGGGAAAGAATTACCACATCCGGCAAATACAAATGCAGTAAAAAAATACTATGTATAAGAAAGCTCGCTAAGCTCGATCCCTAAAAAGGCGACTTAGGCAAAAAGGAGTGTCCCAGTGGATTGAAAACCTGAAAGGGCGATCCAGGAAAAAATTAGGGACATGCAAAAAATTTATCCTGGTGGATTGAAAACCCGAAAGGGCGATCCAGGAAAAAATTAGAGATCTCATTTAAAGAAATAAATAACAAAAATATTGCGATCTAAAAACCACGACTACGAACCACGAAGGAAGGGATTGGTCTAAATCATTCAACTCAAAGGCAAATAAGATTGGAGTTATCAAAAGAATATTGGGGAAAATAGCAGTAGCAGTTATCATTTTCATTTCCATTTACAACTTTCATCAAAACTTTATGTAATTACCTCTTTCTAGGAATTACATCTTGTACAATGTCCTGTTCATAGGCATATATAACAATTAAAAGGTTGAAGTTTTCTTCAAATATTTCAATTATGTGTCTTTCTTTTTAGACTTGTTTGCAAAATACTGCATTTATTTTTTGTGAATATTGATTGAAATCATTTTGGGGAATTGACATACTGATACAACATCGAAAAGCATTTTGGTTAGAAAAACATTGAAGGAAAATCCACGCCTGCGTCCACGTCCACGCCTATCTCTGCACCCACGCCTATGTCTGCGACTATGTCTATATCCACGCCAAAATCCACGTTCACGCCCATGCCTACACCTGAGCCTATGATACAGACATCAAGACCTTACTGACACTTTTCACCAAATCAAATCAACTTGGAGATACAAACAATTAGCAATAAACAACATTGGGGGGTTGATGACTGTGAGAACCCAATGGTTTAACAAAGGAGAATTATCAAAAACATTTGCAAAATACTTAGGGTATACACATACATTTGGGGCATACACATACAAACATTTGGGGCATACATGACACTTGGATAGCATATCAATTTAGGGCATTATGCATACATGACATCTTGCAAAGATAATTTGGTTAACATTACAAATTCTCTTGGGATTCATCTTTAGCAGGCTTATCTGTACGAACTATATAGTTTAAACTTTAAAGCAATTTGGGGTATATTTGCTTCCTATTGATAGTTATGGTTGAGGACGACACAACTGACTTCATCATGAATTTGGTGTTCTTCACGTTGATAGTTGTGGTTAAGGACTACACAACCGACTTCATCATGAATTTGGGGTATATTTGCTTCATGTTGATAATTATGGTTGAGAACGACACAACCAACTTCATCATGAATATGGTGTTCTTCACGTTGATAGTTGTGGTTGAGGACTACGCAACTAACTTCATCATGAATTTGGGGTGTATTTGCTTCATGTTGATAGTTGTGGTTGAGGACGCCACAACCGACTTCATCATGAATTTGGTGTTCTTCACGTTGATATTTGTGGTTGAGGATGACACAACCGATTTCATCATGAATTTAGCATATATTTGCTTCATGTTGATAGTTATGGTTGAGGCGACACAACCAACTTCATCATGAATTTGGTGTTCTTTACGTCGATTGTTGGGGTTGAGGACGACACAACCGACTTCATCGTGAATTTATGATGTATTTGCTTCATGTTGATAGTTGTGGTTGAGGACGACACAACCGACTTCATCATTAATTTGGTGTACTTCACTTTGATAGGTGTGGTTGAGGACGACACAACCAACTTCATTGTGAATTTGGGGTATATTTGATTCATGTTGATAGTTGTGGTTGAGGACGACACAGCCAACGTCATCATGAATTTGGTATTCTTTACATTGATAGTTGTGGTTGAGGACGACACAACCTACTTCATCGTGAATTTGGGGTGTATTTGCTTCATGTTGATAATTGTGGTTGAGGATGATGCAACCGACTTTATCATGAATTTGGTGTTCTTCACGTTAATAGTTGTGGTTGAGGATGACACAACCGACTTCATCGCTAATTTGGGGTATATTTGCTTCATGTTGATAGTTGTGGTTGAGGACGACACAACCAACTTCATCATGAATTTGGTGTTCTTCACGTTGATAGTTGTGGTTGAGGACGACACAACCGACTTCATCATGAATTTGGGGTGTATTTTCTTCATGTTGATAGTTGTGGTTGAGGATAACACAACCGACTTCATCATGAATTTGGTGTTCTTCACGTTGATGGTTGTGGTTGAGGATGACAAAACCGACTTCGTTACGAATTTGGGGTATATTTGCTTCATGTTGATAGTTGTGGTTGAGGATGATACAACCAACTTCATCATGAATTTGGTGTTCTTCACGTTGATATTTGTGGTTGAGGACGACACAACCGACTTCATCGTGAATTTGGCCTATATTTGCTTCATGTTGATAGTTATGGTTGAGGATGACACAACCGACTTTATCATGAATTTGGTGTTTATTTTTTTCATCTTGATAGTCACGGTTGAGGACTGACATAACTGACATCATCGATGAATTTAGGATTTATTTTCTTCCTATTGATATTCATGGTTGGGAATGACACAACCGACGTCGTCAATGAATTTTTGGGTTCCATCGCTTCAAATCTAGCATATTTCATTCGGTTATCGAATCTTGGTTGAGGGCTGACACAACCAACATCGTCTTTCCAAGTTCCAAATATATGGTTTCAAGTTTGTATTATCTATCCTTTAGGATGTGATAGGTGTAAGAAAAAGCTTTGAATCATTACGTTAGTCTCTAAGCAACAATGTGTTATCAAGCTTTATGTTATTCATCTCCTAGGTTGCGATGAATATACAAAATTTGCGTCACAAACTTACTATATTAGTCTCCTAGCATTAGTAGGTCAGCTTTTCAAATTTTGCATCATTTACCTCCTAGGTTATGATAAATATGCAAATTCTACAATATCTTAGATACTGACGAGTTATCTGCTTCGTCGTATCTAAATTCTATCAAAAAAACCTTACTCCAAACACCGGCAAGATGATACATCATCATATATGCCTATTCTTCACACTCGTGGGAACGATGTACAATGTATCCTTGTAATCCTTTAGACAAATATTTGGGTCTTCCAATATATAATAAACTTCCAATTTAAACGTACGAGACCTGCGTATTCTCGCACTATTCAATCGAAAGATAATTAAATAGGGGTAGCTATCATACCCCAAATTTTCCCTACCCTCGTATTATATTTAGGGTTCTATTCAATAAATTGCATTATTTAATTTTTATTGCTACGGGGGTACAAAACATTAAAGAAGGGTGTATGGACTTAAAATGGACCATCAATATCTGATGGCCCATTAAGTTTTTAAAGGAGAAGTTCATTTCAAGTTAAAAATTTGAGGTGCATTATTATAATCAAAGGAGGTGAACAATTTTGTTTTAGTTAAGGTCTAATACACTTAAATTATAAGGCCCATTTAGATTATATTTTTGAAACAAACTGTTTTTGTATCTAAAACCCAATAAAAGGCCTTCAAAAAAACGCAGCCCAGGCCCGATAGTGGTCGAACATTAAGCCCATTATAGTTTTTCTTGATAGCCCAAATAATTGGGAGTCAATTTCCGACTCTTTATTATTCAATTTTTTTTGTTATTTATAATATAATTAATCATTATTATTGTAGCTGTTAATTATTACTATCATGTTTAAAACCTTATTATTATTGAAGTTATTAAATGGGGAGAAAAGAAAAAAGTACATTTAAAGACAAATTTGGCCCAGTAAGGTTTTTTTGAAAGAAAAAACTGTTTAGGATTATTATTAAAATCCTTTGTTTTATAGAAAAACGACTGTGTCGTAGGGACCAATCACAGTCCAAGCCCAAAACACAAAAAAACATATGGCCCAAGTCTAAAAACCATTACAATTGAAATCAATTAAAAATGCGTTTAATCTTTAAAACATGTATTGTGCAGATTAATGATGAAAGGCGTGTATGCATGTTAAAGAATCAAAAACAGAATCATAAATCAAAGCAGGCACTATACGAATCCAAAATAGAATCAACGTGTTGCTTGAACAATATCCGTACATTTAAGAACATAGACAAAATCAATTGAAAAGGGAAACAATTTAAAAGCGATTACAAACCTAATCATTTTATTTCTTGAATCAGAATTGTCAAATTACAACATAATGTTGTTTCCTAAACAACGAAACCTAAAAACGGAATTAAATTCAAGAGGAGTAATTTTGTTTCCTAAAAATACTAACCCAATTTGCTATAAAAACTAGAAAATTACAGAGAAGTGGGGTGGGGAAGACAATAAAAAATATACAAATAAAAAAAATTATTACAATGACGCACTTTTCTTTTGACGAAGGAGAAATATTAATTCGTCTCACCAACGCAGATCCGCCGTCTCCTTCTTGGATCTAGGGTTTCAAAACCTGAAACCCTAAATCCCAAACGTTGACCATCACTACCACTCCACCGTCACCCCCATATTCCTCGTCAATCAGTACCTATCAAACACAAAAAAGGAAAATATTAGGAGAAGAACAACGTGAAGGAGGTTGAAGAACAATTACAGTTAGAGGTAATCCAAACTTAGCTTTTTTTCGTTTTTTTGGTTTGGTGTATGGTCACGATTTGGGGTTTACTGTCTAAATTAGGGGAAAGAGG